>JAQFVV010006203.1:15171520-16380627 GCA_028023455.1 Epiperipatus broadwayi
ATATATATATATAGATATAATGCAGCTGGCAGGAAATACCATGACACACAATAGCATGTTTTGCTCTAGCCCATTTTCATATTAAAGTACAATTTAATAATTATTTATAATCATATATTTTCATCAGATAATATAGAAACGTTTTATATATATATTAAGAAAATTATTTCATTTTTCTTTATTTTCCAATTTCCATCAGACTTAATTCTTGTTATTCTTTTTGAAAAGATTTAAAATATTCAAATTTACTCCAACAACTATTAAAACACGATTTAATTATTTAAGAATTAATCAGTTATTCTTACTTCTTATTTCACTTTCTTTCCTTTGAATTTGATAAACTTTTAGTTACAGCATTTGACTTTTAAAATGTTTATAATTTAACTAAAAGAAAAAGTAAAACTCCATTTTTAGCATTCTAAATTTTATTTTTAATTGCTGTCTTTTGTTACAGGTGCTATAACAATAAGAAGAACGATTTGTAAACTGTCTTTTGTTTTTATACATTTCATGCACGTAGATTTCCAGGAATGCTGATATCTTTAACTGCCTATTGTTTAAATACATTTAGATTTATTATAAATAAAAAATAATAATAAAATCAGTTTTATTTTCACACACATGTACCCACCTAATTAACTTCAGGTCATCCCAAATTCATTTAACTATAAATTAATATTCAATTTTAAATTAAAAATATATATATACATTACAGTTTATTTAATCAAATAGTTTTATATATATATACAATATTACTTTGTAAAATACTGATCGTATTTTATTTTATAAATATAATAATTTATTGTGTATTATATGTATATAGGTAATAATAATAACAAATAATAATCTTCCCACTATTAATATAAATTCCAAATAGATTGGGTTCAATAAATATGCTTGATCTTTTTAGGAATGTGTGCATTGTAAGCTACCCTTTACAACCCCCTCTCCTTACAGGGTTAGAATTTTAATATGTAATGAAAATTTTAACACTTACACAAGGTTTGCATTTGAAGTTTGATGTTTTTTTTTTTTCAACAAATATAAGAAGGGTAGTGAAACCTTATTTTACTGTTTTCTACACTCAACTACACAAATTACTTTCTATTCTTCTCTGCTCACTCTCATGAAATACTTTTCAAGGTGGGGTTCAAACATAGGTTGTTGTTTTTTTTTTAAACTAATGATGGTTGTTTTGAGCACACTAATAAAAATGTGTTTCTGTTTCAGATAGCACTTTTTTTTTGTTATCCTCTATCCTGCTCCTATTGAGTCTTATTGGATTTCCTTTGAGGACTAACATAAGATTGGAGCAACCATCACTTAGTGTGGTTTAACTCTTTTAAATAAAGTGGCTCTAAAGTATCCTAATATTTGCTTTGGCATCCATTAGGGAATACTCTCATCATAATTTTTAACCTAACTTCATAATATCTATTTTTTTTTACTTATCAGCATTCATCTCTTATTTTTTTCTACACATCAGCTGAGTATGACAATTCTACAATTACTAAGATTGTCCATAATATGGTTTCATAATTTGGGTATTATATGTGCCCCTAACTTGTCCTTCCATATCCAACCAAAATGCATTAGGACTTGATTGTTTAACTATTGTGTAAGGTCCTTCATATAGATGGTAAAACTTACTGTATTTATTTTCAATTTGCTTACTAATATGAGGGTTTTTTATTAAAACTTGATCTCCTACTTTGAAAGTATATGGAGTTCCAGTCTTATTTTTGTTCCTTTTATTGGCCTTACTTACCAATCGAAGATATGCTTTCTGCACATTTTCCTCCATACTACTTTGTTTATATCTAGTCATAGGTTGATATTTAGTGAACAACATGGGAATTGATTGATTAAAATGTAGTTCAATGGGTGTGAATCCAGTGGATTCATTCACACTCCAATTGATATAATTAACTATCTGGTCTATCTGTCTTACCATATCATTTTCTTATACTATCATAAGTTGTATTATATATATATATATGTATACATACACCATTTGATTTATTCATTCATTTATTTATTTTCTTTTAAAAAAATATATACATCTCTTGAGAATTCATCCATGGTAAAAAGTCCATTTTATGTGTCCTAAGTTGCATCATTTGAAGTCCTTCCCTTATTATGTACTTTTTCTTTTAAGTACTGTCATTTATATGCCTCATAAATGTGAAGGGTCCTTCATAAGTGTTACATAACTTATGGAACTGAAAACCTTTCTGTTTGATGAACTGCAACATGGTCATCTCTATTCTCATCATATAATTTTCTATGTTTTGATCATCTTGTTGATTATGGAAAGACTCTAATTTCCATAACGCACAGCTAAGATGATCGCATTCACCAATTTCTTTAATGCCTTCAACAATGGCATTTGTAGTGTGACAGTTTTCTCCTAAGAAAGCTGTTTGAACTTGTAACAATCCATCCTTGTTATTGCTATTATGCTCACAAATGTCATGTCTGAAAAGCATTTTATTCTTGTTTTGATGGTAAACACGAATGTGCCTGCAATGATCTCAAATATGAGTCCAAATCATTTATCATTGAACCTTCTTTCATATACTCTATCATGACATCTTCAGAGTATGATGTGTCATCGACTCCTATGGCTTCATCATTTAACTCAGAATCAATCTTGAAACCTTGTGATCTTTGTATCACTTCAATATTGAGAGTATCACTCAATTGCTTTTCTCTCAACTTAAATTCAGTATATTGAGTACTTGAATTAGTCTGGGTTTGTTGTGTTTCAACAACTAATGTACCCTTACTAAGTTGGGATTCAGTGATTCCAAACCTCTGGATAATGGTTTTATCTAAACACTTTAGTTCTTGTCCTAAAGTTTCTATCTTCATATTTTGTTTGGTACAATTTTGCTCCAACTCTGTATGGATAATTTGTATTTCCATCTGAATTTCATCTTGGTGCCTCCATTGATTTTCACATACTTCTTCCATAAAAATTTCTTTTACTTTATTTATATCAGCCTTGGTTGCCATATTTTCCAACTTACTATTTATTTCACTTTTCATATTCTCCATATTGCTATTTAAATCACTTTTCATATTCTCCATATTGCTATTTATATTATTCATAGCACTCTTCATATTCTCCATATTGCTATTTAATTTCATATAGTTGCATATTCCATTACTATTCATATTATTCATATCTCTTCATTCATCTGTTCATATTCTTCATATCACTCTTCATCTCCATGATTACTTGGATTAGTTGTGCCAATGCTGTAGGGTCTTGCATAGCCTGAGTTATTCCCACTTCAGGCACTTGAATAATCTCACTGGGAGAAATCATCTGAATTTGAGAAACTGTTTGACTTCCTTCCTGCATTTGTGGGGATTGTTCAACTTCCAGAATAGACCCCCCCAGGTATCTGAATCATCACAGATTCTACCTTATTACTGGTAGTATCATCTACCATCTCACTGTCACTACTATTTTTCCCTATCTCCAAATGTTTTGATTCCATATTACTTAATTGCTTACCACTTCTGGTTATCATTAAATATTTATTTATTTGCAAACTATTTATAAAATATTTATTTATGAAACTATAAATAATCACATGCCACAGTGCATCATGCCACTCCCAACCATTGCATTTATCTTTTACCTTTTTTTTTAGTTTTTAATAGATCTACTTTTAGCCTATGTCCTTTTACATGCCTAACTCTACTATTTTATTATCATTTATTAATCACTTAACTATTTATCATCGGTCTCTGTTTATTGTCCAATCCTTTATATTTCCAATTTACACTCAATACTTTAGATCTCTTATTGAAAATTGATTCAAGTTTATGTGATCTATTATCCCTATTACTATTATTTTTAATGAAAGTGCTAGTTATTTGCCATGTGTATAAGTTCATATGGGTTTATGTTGATAGAAAAATATAAAATGAAATGTGCTTTAACATTTTTTTTAAAAAAAAATTTAAACACCAGTCCAATGGCTGGACTTCCTTTACAACTATAGTATATTCATACCTAACATACTGGATACCAGATGTAACTATTGGTAAATACATTTGGATACATTTATCAACTGTAATATCTATATGCCTAACACGTTGCACGTCAGATATAACCATTAGTAAATATACTTGGATACCTCTATCAACTGTAATATCTTCATACCTACCACGTTGTGCACCAGATATAATGGATGGAACAATTCTCATCATACACCTTTCCTAATACCTATCATACCAGTCACGCTAGTCGCTAATTCGATCTTTAGTGGTGTGTAGTCCCACTACACATCATGCATCCACGTTGGTTGCCAGATATAACGGATGGAACAATTAGCACTTGGATATATCTATCAGATTCAACAATCAGCTGGTTCGATCACAATGTATGACCAACTTACTCAAAGTATTTATGTGATGATACACCTATCTATCGAGCCCCAAACATTGCTGGTGCCAAATATAATGGACAGAACGATGACCACTAGCCCCAAAAGTTGATGATGCCAGATATAACGGTCGGAATGATTACAACTAATCCCAAACACTGCAAACACCAGATGTAATGGATGGTCAACTAACTTGCAGACTGTACTACTATGCAGATGTAGCAATATGGTGTGGGGATAAGTTAATATGCTCTAATTTATTACCCCTAATGAAACAATCTGCAGAGACCTACCAGGCTTAGAAGGGAAAAAAGTTGCATCCAACTATGTTCAGACTGTGGGTTATCTGATAAAGTGCTAATGAGAACCCGATGAAATGCTTAACCAATGATTGCATACCCTTTAATTGACTAACTCTATCCCTATTTAATAATATTAAATGCAATTTAGGTTAGTTCATCCACTTTCCCTCTTTTTAATTCCGTTATGCCCTAATATTCAAACCCAGAGAGAATATTGCTTTTAACTCCTTTAGCAGGTATGAACAGATATACACAGCAACTCCTGCACCTATATATAGGTTATAACTAGCATTTATTATATTTGTTTTATTTTCAAGCTTTTATATAATAAGAAAAATAGATGTGTGTGCATGTATAATTATTTATAAACTGTGGAATGTCAGGACAACTCAATAAACCAGAGACCGGAATAATACAAACTCTCAAACATTTATTAACAATAATAAATATCAAGTATAACAACAATAGTAATGATAAAAAAAATAAAAAAAATATAATAATCATCATATGTACATGTGTCACAAGTGAACCTCTACCATCTTACTAATTAATTATCCTCTAGATCCAACCCTTATACCCCATGGTAGAAATCCACCTATGTCACTCATTCTCTACAAATCATAATTATATAGAAAAATCAACTTTAGTTATTTAATATAATTGAGATGCTGGCTAGCTAAATTATATATTTACAAATGTTAATCTATTTAACAAGTTTCCCCAATTTATATATATGATAGAGACAGATACCAGTTGATTAGTCAAACATACTGGAAAATATACGTACACGGTTAATCACAAAATAAAACATATAATATGTATTCTGTATAAGTGTTGTAATTTAACCTATATATAAATTTAGAGAATCTTACCTCAATATTTATGTGGATAACCTGATGTGAAGCAGGTGGTATTACCTAAATTTTATTTATAATGAAAATATAAAAAATATCAAAATGAATAATCCCCCCTTTTCTTCTTTGCTAATTCTGAAAAATGAGGCTTCAGCATCAGAGTGTGAAAATACAACAGATAGTATGAATAAAAAAAATAAATAAATAAACAAAAATTTACAATATTGATTCTTTGATTAAAAATTGTAATTGGAACAAAGTTCATAAAAATCATCATAATAAAAGTAGTAGTAGCTGATAGTTAGGCAAGTTGTTCTTCAAAGCAGTTTCACTTAGTAAATCATTTTCCTTAGCAAGGATAGATAGGTACAATGGTGTCTCCTGTAGTTGTGTTTAATGGTAAACATCTTGATCCTCATTTGATTCACCATAAAGTATTCCAATCCTTGTTTACTTTTGACTGTAGGCATCTTCTTGTGTGTTTACAATAAAGTAGAAAAATATATATATAGATATAATGCAGCTGGCAGGAAATACCATGACACACAATAGCATGTTTTGCTCTAGCCCATTTTCATATTAAAGTACAATTTAATAATTATTTATAATCATATATTTTTATTGGATAATATAGAAATGCTTTATATATATATTAAGAAAATTATTTCATTTTTCTTTATTTTCCAATTTTCAGCAGACTTAATTCTTGTTATTCTTTTTGAAAAGATTTAAAATATTCAAATTTACTCCAACAACTATTAAAACACGATTTAATTATTTAAGAATTAATCAGTTATTCTTACTTCTTATTTCACTTTCTTTCCTTTGAATTTGATAAACTTTTAGTTACAGCATTTGACTTTTAAAATGTTTATAATTTAACTAAAAGAAAAAAGTAAAACTCCATTTTAGCGTTCTAAATTTTTAATTTTAATTGCTGTCTTTTGTTACAGGTGCTATAACAATAAGAAGAACGATTTGTAAACTGTCTTTTGTTTTTATACATTTCACGCGCGTAGATTTCCAGGAACGCTGATATCTTTAACTGCCTATTGTTTAAATACATTTAGATTTATTATAAATAAAAAAAAAAATAATAAAATAATAAAATCAGTTTTATTTTCACACACATGTACCCACCTAATTAACTTCAGGTCATCCCAAATTCATTTAACTATAAATTAATATTCAATTTTAAATTAAAAAAAATATATATACATTACAGTTTATTTAATCAAATAGTTTTATATATATACAATATTACTTTGTAAAATACTGATCGTATTTTATTTTATAAATATAATAATTTATTGTGTATTATATGTATATAGGTAATAATAATAACAAATAATAATCTTCCCACTATTAATATAAATTCCAAATAGATTGGGTTCAATAAATATGCTTGATCTTTTTAGGAATGTGTGCATTGTAAGCTACCCTTTACACTATATACATATATTCAAGGACAACTATTAATCTAAATATATTATCTATTTTATCATTATTAACAATCTACCAATTATTTATATTCTTCATAAACTTAAACTTTATGGTTATTAACTAATATTCTTTTAATTTCAAATCATATAATATCTATTATTTTCTTACTCATTCATCTGTTAATAATATGTTATATTTATTATTTTTAATATCTAAACCTAGCTCCCTCTATTATATATTATTTAAACTAGTTGTAGGGAATATACATTTGGTTTAAATAATATGTAATAGAGGGAGCTAGGGTATAAGATAATTTTTTGAAAAAAAAAACGGTTTTTTTTTTTTTAAGGAAAAAAATGAACTGAATAAGTTCAAAGATTATAATGTTTATAGGTTTTAGATATTAAAAATAATAAATATAAAATATTATTATTAACAGATGAATGAGTAAGGAAATAATAGATATTATATGATTTAAAATTAAAAGAATATTAGTTAATAACCATAAAGTTTAAGTTTATGAAGAATAGAAATAATTAGTAGATTGTTAATAATGATAAAATAGAGAATATATTTAGATTAATCGTTGTCCTTGAATATGTATATAGTTAGGAATACACATGTATAATTTATATTTATTTTCTATTTATGTTGTACATTTTATTTTATATTAATTGTTTTATTTAAGTTTGGTTGTTTATTTCAGTTTTATCAATTTTTTTAATATATTTTATGTTGTTTTTAGTTTTTTATTGTTTACATTTTTATGGTATTATTATACAGTTATGTATTTTGTTTTATTTTGCTCATTATATCATAGCTCTGAAGAAGACTGCAAGACAGTTGAAACATAGGTGTATGAAGAGTTTTGCTAAAAAGTGTTTGAAGTGGTTTGGATAAATTGTATCATTAATATCTATTTCATATTTATTTAAAAGGGAAATGGTTGGTTAATTAATTATAGTGAGAAACTATCATTACTCCATGCAAATATATGATTATTATAATATTTATATAGTTAAAATTATAATTTTTTTGATAAATGAGCAAACATTTCACAAAAATCTTTTTTTATAAACAAACTTTTAGTCATAATATTACATATAAAAAATTGATGCCAGATATCTCTGGAATTCAGTGATTTAGCTGTAATGAAGAAAACCAAAGCAAAATCTTTGAACTCCTGTTGTCTTAGAGTTCTTTTGCTTTATATATATTCAAAAAAGTATTATAGTACATGTTATGAATATTAAAAAAGAGCTTTTTTGAGATTTTATGTAGAAGCCCAAAAATTCTAGCAATACAACTGGAGCAACAAAAAAGTAGAAGTCATATTGGAATAATGTCAAGTGATAATTAAATCACATGATGATAGTATTTTTTAAAAAAGTCTTACCTGAATTTTCATAGTCACGTGTATAAACAATATTAATTAGACTCAAAAAAAATTGTAGAATAATCTATAATAAAAAATAGACAGAAATTATTACAAATATATATTTATATAGCAAATAAATTATCTACAATCATTTATACAATTTAAATATATATATATCAAATACATATGATATTAAATATTTAAATGTTATTCTGAATATATAAATAAGTTTTTAAATGCCCTGCTTAAATATTGACAGACTCTGGAATTCAAAAACCATTAATCAAAATCCAGTTCTATCCCCTCCAGTACTCAAACTTCTTATAAACTTCCGGGAAATAAATCATTCGATTACTTATGTAGTTAGTTAAAAAATAATATATAATAAAATTATTAAATTATTACAACCCTAGCAGCAGCAATGTAAGTGCTACATAAAAAAGCCTTCAAGAAAAACACGTGTATGTGTGTGCACTTACGCATTCCTATACATATATATGATAGAGATGTAGAAAATAACAGTTAATAAATAAATTATAATGGTATTTTAAGACTTGTAGTTTAACTAGTTCCAAATCGTGTCGAAATAATATCTTATTGATTTTGATAGAAAAGAGTGTGGTGATCTTGAATAAAGGAAAAAGAATTATGAATTAATAACAATTTTTTATTATGGATACAATAAGAAATGTCATCAAAGGATTTTATTTTTATAATACTTAAACAAAAGAAAGCAAACCGCTATTTTTTCTTTAGGTAAAGAATAACTAGAGAATATTTTTTCTGAATTGCGTTATGAATTGTCATTAAGGTAGGTGCTATAGATAACAAAGGAAGATAGACTACATTATGGTAGTGTGATAGATAATGAGGCAGTCAGGAAAAAAAAACAATCATTCAGCAGTCCGTTTTGTTCCAGTGATTAGTATCAGAATTCTATACAGCAAAATATAAGGTAAAGCACTGGAAGTGGCCTATGAAGAAGAATTTGCCTTGCTTCAAATTGGAATTACAAGCTTATAAGAGACTCTATAAACATGTTTATTATATTAGAAAATATTTTAACATGACAGGCTAGGTAACTCTCCAGTACAGGAAATAAAACCTATGAGAAATTATAGTACCAACTCTTATAATCTGCCAGAAAAGGAAAAGTCACACTAAGCAGGTAAATTGCCAAAAACTTACATGTATTTGATACATAATACATTAATACAAAGCTAATATACTTGTCTAAGGTGTGAAGAGAAGAAAACTAATTATCTGGAAGAAAAAAATCTATGAAAGAACCAAGGTACAGAGAAGAAAACATCTAAAAACCTTTGTGGGTGAACACTAAAGATGGTGAACGAAAAGATATGCAGATATTTTAAAAAAATTAAGTTATTTCTTTTTCTAATATTAAAAAGTATTACATTTCAGATTAAAATAAATTTCATATTAAGTAAGAGTATTATATTTTATTATAAATTTACAATCATAAACTTAAATTGAAAGTAATTTAAAGGATGAGTTATGTTTCACTGTGTGTGTAGCTACCCTTTTTGTGTTTCCAAACGCAGTGCTTCGTTTGCTCCTAGTGAGAATTTCTGCATGTTTTATACTGTAATATGTGTATTTTCCTGTGTACTTTATAATATAAAATTTTAGTTCGCAAAAATTCCATAGATGGCAAGAAAATCAAAAATTTCCTTAAAATAATAGGATTTAGCTCTGCCCTGCCAAGTGCTTTTTTTTGTATTCTCACAGTTTTTTACTCACCATTTTAACAACATTGTTTAAAGAAAATACTTTGAATAACAAGTATTTATTTGCAAATTTATTACAATTCTAGATATCTTTTATATAATAATTTATACAACATTTAATAGAAGTTAAAAATGATAAATATTAATAATTTATTTTGAATGAAAATACTTTATTTTCAAAAATAGACTGTTATATTAGCAGACAATGCAAATATACCCTAAAGCTATATAGAAGCTTAGCTTTCTACATCAGCAATCTAATTGTAATAAGTATGAAAAATATCATAATTTTGCAATAAATATTAAAAAAAAATAAACTTTTATAGCAGATTTTGTTAGATATAAAAGAAATAAAAAAATAAATATTCACTCAGATTTTTTTTTAAAAAGACCATGAAGATTTCATTGATTTTGTAAAATGAAAATACTCTTTCTAGAAATTATGATGTGTGAAGCTTTTTGTTTTGATTACGATCTCTTTTTTAAAAAAATATTTATAGGAAGAAAATGTGAATATTCCAAATTTATTTCAGTAGTACACAAAAATACCCATCAAATGAAGCCAAACTTATTATTTTCTGATAAGTAATAATGGTTTGAGCTTAAATTCTATGTTGAATGTAGATGAAATGTGGAAGCGTGAAAATAAAGACTGAAATAGTTGAACTGTTTGTGGAATAAAAATATCTTAATGATTTTTATATTTATATATGAAGTTGCTAAATAGGAAAACTAAATGTACAAATTTGTTTATTGGAAATGGATTCAGTATTATATGATTGACTTTTTTTTATATTTATACATGAAATTGCTGAATGGGAAAACTAAATATATGAATTTGTTGGTTGGAACTGATTGATTATTCTATGATTGATTGTGAAATTACTAAATGAAGAGAGAATAAAATATATGAACTCTTTATTATAATCATCTTAATAATTTTATGCAAGAAGGAAATTTACCATTGCATTTACATAACACAGCTATAATCAAACTACTTATTTTTGTTTCTTTAATAAATTATTTTATTATTTATTAATTCATTTGTTCATGTTGTTTGATGTATGATTAAATGTTATAATGTTAACACACATATATACTAATCCATAAAAATATTCACAACCTTGAGAGCATGCAACCCTCTGAGTGGTGATTTGGAGATGATGATTGCTATTATCTCAAATAATTCCAAGTAAACATTCTCTATTTTAGGAGGTTTGGCACCTGGAATTTCTGCAAATAGAAACCTAAAACAAGCAAAATACTTTGGAATGAATGTGATAATAAAAACCAACATAATCATCCACATTATCTAATTTAGTTCAGCTGATTTAAATCAGGAGTCCTAGGATTTATAAATCTATGTAGTGAGATATTTCTACATTGATCATTATAGATGTATGCTTAGAGAACCTTGGAATATTTTATATATTATTGGTTTGAGTTCAAATATGAATTACTGAGATACTACCACTATATAAGGATCATTAATTAATTGGTTAAATTATTAATATGCAGTTTTTATCAGAACATAAATGAGAAAGGATTATTAGTATATATTTTTACTGGTACATTATCTATACAATAGAAAAATATGCATGCCTTTGTTTATAATATTCTTATTAGTTGCAAAGAAGATCAAAATGATGTACAAATTATTAATAAAAGTTAAATAATAAATTCTAAATCAGCATTTTTATCCCAAGAATAATAATTTATTGCTTCCAGTTTATTATTCTTTTAAAATTAATAATTTGTTTTTGAGAGCTAGTATTTTAGCTGCATGTAAAACAGATAGATCTTAGAAAATGTTTTTTTAATGAATCTACAAAAGTAATTTTTGTTTAAGAATTAATTCTAGTATGAAAATAGACTTAGTGCAATTTAAAAATTCCATAAGGAAAAGATTTTAAAAATAAAAATATATATGTAGAAATTAGTATATTTATCTGCTTTGAAAATCAAAAATTATTTTATTAGTAAATTTGACAACAAATTAAAGACATTCTTAGTTTAAATTTTGATATTCAAAATTATCAATTATACATTTTATATTTTATAAGTGTATTTTTTTAGCTAGCACTTATTTGTGATCCTCAATCTTCAATAAATATTTAAACAGTTTCTACATTTTTACTAGATAAAAATGATATCATTTTAGTCAAGCATTGGTGGCCTAGTGGTTAGCATAGCTGCCTTCCAAGCATCTGGCCCAAGTTCGTTTCCCAGTCAACACATTTGACATATGAAAAAAATGATCTCATTTTATCTTAAATTTAGATATAAATTTTAATAAAATTTTAATACCGGTATATCTCTAATATTTTTTGTATAGATCAATAACAATCTATTTTCTTTTATTCTTTCACCTTTTCTATTTATATACCATGATTTTTTTTATTAGTGACCCATTCATTTATTTTAAATATATGGCTGAAAACAATGAGAGAAAAGTATGTTGTGTCCTCCAAGATGTGTTTCAACAATCAAGATCTCATCAATAAGCCCAAAACCATGAAGCTGTTAAAATTATACCACTAAATTAATTGTTTGTTTTGTATGTGATGATTTATATTATACAATTTGCTCTTAAGATTAACAATAACAAAATCATAATATAGATAGAGCAATTGTACAAATTAAAAAAAACAAAACAAAAACATGGCATCAGGGTATTTAGTGAAATGTGTTTTTTTAAATGTATGTACACTTATTTATTTATTTATTTATTTTATTTTATGAATATCTTAAAAATTACTTAAAAATTGTTATTTAAATAAATCTTACACTAAAATAATAAATTGTTTAGTTATGAAAATTTGATCTTCTTCTATCTTAAACTAGAATAAATATTTTAATTAAATTTTATATATAGAATATTCTTAATAAATCTTAATACTTTTTCCTATTAAATGAATTTCTGCCATTATATAAAATTATCTGAGTGTCTACTCTGTATAATAATTAAGTTTTTTTTCCACTACAACTACTAAGACAAAAAAAACCTTGCAAACAAGCAAAACTTTCCATGTAACCAGGTTAAGTTGCAAACTTTTTTAATTATTCATATTTAAACAAAGGAAGTAAAACACTCTCCCTATGCTATGACTTAAAAGCACTTGAAATGTTGAACAAAGAATCGAGAATAGAATGAATCCACCTATTCATGGTAGCTCTGGTGTTTATAAGAATAGGGAGATTTATTTTATTTTTGATTCTTTGTTCAACATTTAGATTGCTTTTAAGTCATAGCTTAGTGGAATGTGGTTTACTCCCTTTGTTTAAATGTACATTGAGCTATGCTTAATTTAATAATTACCCATATTATAATTACAGCAATTGAATTTTAATTTATTTATTTATTTTTAAGTTTTATCTCTTTTTTTCCATAATATTTTTCCACATTTTTTCCATAATATTTTCATAAGTTTTTACCAACACCATAAATTTCATTAGTAGTTTTTCTACTCTAAGCATAGAGACTCCATAAATTTCCTTTTTTTTTTGTTTTGTTTTAAAGATAATTTTTTATAGATGAAAAGATTTTCTAAAATTTTAACATTTTAGGTGATATATAAAGTCAACACATTCCACCATGATTTTATTTTTCAGATTTTATTAGTTGTATTGGTGAACTGATATAAAATTTTTATTTCTACCTTACCAATTTTTACATTTTTTGTTTTCCATACATTCTAAAAAGTAAAATATTTACAAAGGAACCAAAATGACTAATAAATAGAAATAAACATTTAAAAAATGATAATAGAAATAAATTGTCAAAAACCAAAAGCTTCACTTTAGATCTGCTGGCTATAAAATGCTTTGGAATAAAAAAAAATAAGGGTTGTTTTAAAATTTAGTATTTTTACAGATGTCTTGCTATGGTTATAACTTTAAATAATAAAAACTTTCTTAAGAAATGGAAATTGAATTTATAATTTGAAAAATTAACAAAATGTTGGACAAACAATTTTTGCCAGAAGGCTTTTTAAAAAAATCTTTGATATCAATAACAATCAACATTTAAGCTATCAACAATCTCAATCTGTAGTCAAGGCAACCTCTTTCAACAACAAAAGTGGTTGCCTTGACTACAAGTTGAGATTGTTGATAGATTAGGGGTTGATTGTTAAAATCTTGAGTAATTGGTTTTATTGTCTTAGTTGATATCAATAGTTTTCTTTAACCAATTTACTCTTAAAATTTTCCAAAAGTTCATTAAAATTGAAATATAAATATTATCTAGATATTTAGAAATCAAAATTTAATATTGTAAAAAAATAAATAACAAAAAATAGGTAAACTTTACATAACTTATTATTTCATTTCATAAACATTGGCACAGTGCACATATGCTTCCTAGTGTCTCTTCATTTCTGCTCAGTATGACTAGTCTTTACCTTTTTTAATTACCATGAAGATGACATCTTATTTACATTTTTTTATCCTCAGTAGCTACTGACATCTAGAGATTATAATTAGAACTAATAGTTCACAAACATTTCCAATTTAAGATATCTACCATTAAAAAATGAAAATGGATTCCTTAATAGACAGTGTAAATTTGATGCTAGATGTGGGAATTTTGTACAAAAGGTTACACCATCATTACCAACCATTTCCAAATGAGTGTAGCCATTCAACTTCAAAAGAAAAACAAAAAAATTAATGATGAAATTTGCCACACGTATGCAAACTAATCCATAAAACAAATAGTATATATTATATGCTGCCTCTTCAGTTTATTTAGTTAGTATTGTTACTTTGGTTTTTAATCTTTTCTATGAAAAAATGTTATTTCTAAAAAATTTCAACATTTTTGTTAGTTTGCAGCTCTATCTTGTGTTTCATCTTCAGCCAGATCTCCCCAATAGAGGCAATCAGTAATGTATCTTTTTAGAATATCTATAAAATAATCCTTATAACAATAATTCTATTCTGCCTCTCCCATGAAAATCATGGTTATTGTCACTATAAAATTCTTTTTGGGAAGTTTGTTAGTATTCATTTATTTTAGATGTAGACTAATCAAATAAAATTATTTCTTCACGATAGTATATTAAAGAACACACCAATTAATTTGTCATCCTATTTTTGCAAATTCATAAAGCACTTTTAAATAAAAAATTTCCATTGGTTTTACATATTACAGTGGTAGCATATTTGCAACCCTTTTATAAAATATTTTTTTAGAAATACTTACATGTAGTAGTTATATAACAATATTCTATCTTTTAACTTATTAAATGCAGAAACAACCCTTGAGATCTGTGTTGTATTTAACATTTAGCTTTTTTTTCTACCTTAAAAAAACTTTTTCAAATGCTATTCTGTAACAAACTTTTTGACCACTGAATCCTTTATTGATGAATAATTCTAAAAAAAACAGTAGCTGACTACAACAGATAAGGTTTGATTTCTCTAACAAGTGTGGGAATATAGTTTAATTTCAAACTTAAGACAGGCTGAATCACAAATGTAGTAGTTTGAACTAATACTTAAAATAAACACTAGTAAAAAGCATCATCTTTTATAAACTATTGCAAATAGTAAATAGAAGTCAAACAATTATAAAAATTTTAATAAACACAACACAAAATAATAGGTAATGAAAGAAAACAAACCAATTTTCATTGCTTATAAAAATATGACTATATATATTTCCACATTTCATTGTCAAAAAAATCAAGAATAAAATGATTAGTAAACCACTTAATTCTCAATTTTTCTGATAATGAAATTCATAGTCAGTGAAAATTGGTTTACTTTCTTTCATTTACACATTACTTCTCAATTAATTCTAATGTTGGTTGATATTTTTATTGTCATAATTTACTTTTTTCTATGTTTTGTTTCTCTAATTAAATCTTCAAACCTTACTCTTTTTTATTTATCCATGTTGTGTGCTTATCAAATTTTCACAAATTATAAATTCACAAGTGTTTACCCTGATTTCAGTTTTTGGCATTACATTTTGATATCAAGTCATTTAAATACTGTGATAATACATAGCCTCTATAAGTTCTCTATTAATTTGTTTCATCTTGATGATTTACTTCAGCAGCAATTTTTAAACTAAGTATATGTTTTTTTTGTTAAAAAATTGGATATTTTAATATAGCTAGATTTTTAAAAAAATATAATTTAGCATGGTCAACTGAATCAAAGGCATAGCTATAATCAACAAATCCTATTTTAATTTATTTTGTTATTTTCTGTTTTAGCCCTTGCCTCCATTATCTAACATGATACTGTAATAACAATTTTTATTTCACCCTTACTTTGTAATTACTAATATGCCAAAACTAATTGCATTACGGTGAAACTTTTAAGTTTATTAATTAGTAGGCTTTTTTTATCTATTTTATCTTTTAGACTTAGCGCTTTCAGAGCCCTTGCAGCTCCATATTTATAGTCCTTTTCATATTGTTAACTATATGCAAATGCATGCAAATTTCTTATATCATCCATTTTTTCAAAATCGCAAAGCACGTGTCCCTTCTGTTTATTGCTCTGGCATCACTGGTGATGAAACATGCTTCTTTGACCTTCCTCTTGACATCGTTTCTTTCTGTGCATACAATGTCAGCTTTAGAGGGCTCAAATTTGTGTTTGTGTTCCTGCTGATGGTCAGCAAATACTGAGCTGCCTTCTTTTTTGGTTGTAGCTCTTGTGTATACATATTTATGCTGGGCTAGTCTATTGGTCATTGTGACCTGAGTTTCCCCATAATAAACTGAATCACAATCTGTCTGCAGGCACACAATTCTGTAAACTACATGGGGGGTTTCTTCTATGCTTCTTTTGTCTTTAGTATTGTTGATAAGCCTATTGATGTTTGGAGGGGTTCTGAATCTGAGTTTGAATTCCTTCTGTAATATTTTACTGAAGTTTTTGCCACTGCAGGTATGTAGGGTATAGTCAGATGTTGTCTGTCTTCTATTGCATTCTGTTGCAGTCTTTTATAAAAGCTTTCAATCCTGTTGGTTATTGTCCTATGATCAAAACCAATGCTTATTAAGTCCCTGATGTAGCTGGTGATGTTGATCAACTACATCAAAAAGTTTGATTATAATCAAGAAAGCCCATTTCAATTTTTTCACATATATTTTTTTTTTTTGCTTTTGCCACTTCATTTAATTGCTCAGCAACTCAACTGAATGAAAGGCTTAGTTATAGTCAGTATATCTCATGTTACTCTTTCTTATTGCATTGCCAAGTGTATACCATATAATGCTAAATCATCCATGCACTTTACTACTGTTACACAATGCTTTATTTATCACCATCTTTTACAGTTTCAATTGCCCCAGCAACCTTCTTCAGTTTTGTCTGTTATATCTCCTCTTTTTGCATATTAAATTCCTTTATTATTAAACCAATGTTCATGCAATCATTTTTTGACAGTTCAATCTCACCTTCAACTGCTGAAGTTCTGATGAATATTCCTGGGGCAATTGAAACTGTAAAGTGTAAAAGAGAGTGGTAAATAAAGCATTGTGTAACAGTAGTAAAGTGCATCGATGATTTACTATTATATGGTATATCTCATGTTAATTTTTTCTATTTTTTGTTCCTGCTGTTGACTATTTTTGAATGTGTAGCAGAAATTCTTTTGTTATAAGGATGTAATACTTATAATCTTATCTATATACAGCTTGCAACTCTATATTTATTTACAATTGGAATACAATTGTTATTTTCTAATATAATTTTTGATCAAATTTTCTATTTTTTAATATCTTTGTGATAAAATTTCTTTGTCTCTTTTATATCTAATATTTAGCATTTATTTGTTGAAATTGCTGAATCAAGTTAGGATTTATAGTAAAGTATCTTTTTCTATGCAATTAAAACCTGTAATATCAGTCAGGCCAGAGAGCTTTTTTTTCCTTGAGCCTTTTTTCTTTATTCTACCAAAATATTCATCTAATAATTGCTTGTGGTTAATATCTTTTTGTTCTTTAGTTTGTTTATTCTTTTTCTTTTGTAATTTTCTTCTGAAAGATTTTACTCTAATATATTTCTATGAGTTTGAGATTTTAAATATTCTGTGGATGTTACATTTCAAGAATTGTGCTCAATGAAATCTATTTTTTATTTGTACCTGACATGTGACCTATGCTTTTTTGGTATTTTGAGATATATTTATATTTGGTCAGATAAATTTCAAGTGGAAGCTTATAAATGTAGTGTGATATAAATGGTTTTTGCTTATAGAAAGTTAAAAGTCTTTGCACATATTCCATATGCCCAGAGATATTGTATACCACGTGAAGTAACATACAGTGACTTTTTCTATTAGACAAAGACAGAGATTTCTATGCATAGGTTGTATGTCCAAGGTTGTACATCCAAGATTCTATTAACTGAAGTAAATCTCTCTATCAATCAATCTGTCTATCCCTGAAGCTTCTATATATCGTAGTAAATCCATCTTTTTATTTCATCATTCTTTTAATAAAAATTCATTTCTTGTTTTCTCTTATCTCAGTTTTAAAAAATCTGTTTCATTTCACTACATTTAGTCTCATAAGTCTTAATGTTTTCATTAACATCTCTACTTCTTTTGTTTCCTTTTATATTTATTCCATTTTTATTACAATTAAATCTGATCCTCTTTCAAAATATTCCATTCCAAAATTAAATGTTGAATATTCTCTTTTCCATCTTCACATAAATCAATGCTACAATACAAATGTTTATTCCTTTATAGCTTCATTTGATCTTTATCTAATATTCAAAGTTCACAAATGATAGTTGCACAGAGTAGACATTGAAAAAAATAACTAAGTTCATTATCTTTTAGCGTCATATTAAATGCTTTTCTTTTTGCTATTACCTATATATGCATATCAAAAATCATTTGAAGGTTCCTGAGTGATGCAGTTTGTATGCTATTGTTTTTAATATTTTCAGATTTGTTTGTTTTGGTTTTTTAAAAAAAAAAATAGACATACCTACCGCATTGTGTAAATATATATATTATTAAGTACATGATTCTCTTTAATAATAAATTTAAATTTGACTAAATAAAACATTTCTATTAAATGTGTAAGTTTGAAGTTATAAGTTTATTAACGATCAGCTAAATTCGAATACATTATAATAATATATAAGTCAGATTTCTAAAGAATTAGTTTAACAACTTCCCACTTTCTCGTATTAATGTTAATACATTGGCCAAATAAAACTGGATGTTGTTTATTAGTTTGCTGAAATAATTCTTTATAAATCAACTCGGGGATTGCAGTAACGAATTCAGACTTAGAAGATCTGATGAATAAAATTAAATTTACATACTTCTGCTTAATGCTAAATATTAGTAACTCAAATGAATCGCCCTATCAAATTTCCATTGCATGTTGTCTTCATATTATAATATAATAAAATATTTGCTGTCTGCAAACTAAGGTAATGTTGTTCGTATTTTAGAATATTACTATACTACTATATAAACTAAAAGAATACTGTTTCAAAAGGTTTTTCACAGCATTTTGCCTTTGATTTTGCCTTTATAATTTTAATTATATGATTTAAAAAGATTTATTACATATGCTATTTAACAACCAAATAATATTACCAGTATGAGATACGAATCTTTGATTCCAAAGTTGAGGGTCATTGTTCTTTGTAGTTAATCTAAAAAAAAAAAAAGCCAAATCAAAAAAATTGCAAGGTTACAGATAAACTTTATCTTGAAAATACAGTTTGTAAATATTAGCTAGTAAAGATAGTATTACTATATATTTGAAATAACTTTGTAATTGCTACGTATTGAAATCAAGTTTGAAAAAATATTATTTGTTAAATTTAAATAAATGCATTTAATTCAGAAGTTAGTTAAGTACAGAACTTTTAAAATTCGGACATTACAAAAATTACAATAATAAATATATTGACTTCAGTATATTTACATATTATTGTTTATAATATATAATGAATCCAAAGGCTTACAAAAGTATTAATAAAAACCTATAATATAAATTAAAGTTGTATTTAATACCAGGATAGCAGGAATTCCAGAAAATTAAAAACAAGTCTTCTTTTCTGATTTTTCTTTTCTTGAGTTGATTTCTCTGATCCTTTTATATCCTATCACAAACGCTAAATAAGTGCTCGTATCAAATTCAGATTGACAGGGAAGTTGCTTCTAAATTCCTAATCATTTGAAGATTAACTTTCCGTAATCGTTTGTAATTTCTAGAGTACAATTGTTTGCCATTTAAAATAAATTCTTTTGAAAATATGGTTTAATAAACATTGATCGAGATATTTTTATGTAAAAAAGGTTGCTTGGATCCAAAAAATGCAGCTTAAGACATACATAATTTATCTTTATTTACACACATTTTATATATGTTATAATCTTTTTTTGTACAATTAACTAACATTACACTGTATTCTTCTGATATATATAATCTACACGTGTCAAATATTTTTGTTCATTCTTTCCACACCCCTCTTATCTTTATAAGAGTCGCTATCTTGTGTCGTGGTTTGAGAGGTCCCTCTATCCGAAAAATAAAGATATTGCTTGATTATTATAAAAAATTTCAAGGTACATATGATATAGGTTAAAGTCTGTCTTAAAAGTATTTACATATACTTCCTGTGTGCTTAATAAATAATTACAACTTTACCATTGCTTTAGATAAATATAATAATGATTATTATGAATACTAGATATTACAGTAGATTTTATAGATCAATTTATATAATAATAACTAGTCTAATAAATGATAATTGATACTGTACTTATCTAAAGCAAGTAGTGTCATATGAATGAACACAAGTAGATCAAATTGTAATAGGAAATATTCATTTTCCAAAAAAAGATCCCCTCCAAAAAGAAAGTTTTAAATTATTAACTAGGTTTGAACTCATTTATAGATGTTAGATGTTATATTGGAAACAAACTGTGAATATATTGCAAATATTTTGTATTATTTAAACTTTGATACATTTTATTAATAGCTTATGTATGTGTATATGGTAACAAAAAATATTTGTGTTTGCTTTATACTAAAGAAATATAAATATCTGTTCAAATTGTCATAAGTTTATTTGTATTTATTTACACTTAAATATCAAAAATGTTAATTATCTCACTCTTCCAAGCTAAAATATATTCTTTGCTGTGAATTTATATTTACATTTGTTATTAATAAAATCTGCCTTTTACTATATTAATTTATCAGTATTGCCACCTGTGGGAAGCTTTAAAAACTACATCTTTTAATGTTAAAAACTTAAAATTTACTTAAAATAGTATACTGCATAATTCATTGAATATAATAGGAAATATATAAACAAATGCATTATTTTATTGTTAAAATAAGAGAATAGATCCCTTTTCTTTAAGTATGAAACAATTCTTTTTACTTTGAGAATTGATTGAATTTTAATAAAACAGAAGGAATTGAAATATTTGCTATATTAAATACACATCCAAACTTTTTTTTCTTTTACATTTTATTTAAGTATTTTCCTACTACATATTTGACAACAATTGTTTTTAATATTATCTTATTTTGACATGTATTCCAATTTGATATCTAATGCAGTTGCCTCACTATCTGACCTATAGGATCATTTCTAACACTGTAAAGCCAATCCATTTTTACTATTGTATCACTTGACTTGGTATAGAGCTTTTACGCTGATCTTCCTGCATATATTAGAAAAGATTCAACAATAGTAATGTCCAAGGTAAAAAGTATTCTTTATCAGAAATTGTTATTCATGACAAACTTATATTGGTGGGTCCAACCGGCTTTCTTTTCAGATTCTTCATTGTTGATATTACTACAAATACTATTTAGTGCTTTACTTTTGAGCACTTCATGTAATTTATAATTGTTTAGGAGGACAAAATTTATAAAATGTATGGAATGAATATAATAAAAAGGGAATTAATGAAATATTCTTTTTAACAATATTTAAAAAATTGAATTTAATGTAGATTGTTTTCAATTAAAAGATATATTTTTGATATTTTTAAGGTTACATACATAGAATCTTTATGTAATTCTGTATTAAACCACTTACATTAATATTTAAAAAATTTAAATAAGTGCAATTTTTTGTATCCATGTTTGTCACGAATCGGCAGGAATTATTTTTTGTAATTTATTTTATTTAATAAAATGTTTTAATGTAATTTTCATTATTAACTATGTGGGTTTTAATATTGTATGTATTATAATTAAAATTATTATAAATATTACTCATAGCTCTTTTATTACCAGTTATTAAAATATCATCAACATATCTACAATAATGTATTATTTTTTTATTAATTTTTTTTAATTATAATATTTTTGAATTTATTTATAAATATTGATGATATTAACCCATTATCTGCTCAACTGTAACTCATCTTTTATGTATATTCTAAAATTTATTATTGTATTTAAAATATAAACTAATATCTATAAATGAATTAGAAGATGTTATAATTAAAAGAACAATAATTAGTCAAGAAATAATACATTATTCAAGATATGTAGTTGATATAGTGCTCTGAATAATATTTATAATGATTTTAATAATAATATATATACTATTATATTTACAAAAGTAGAATTTAAAAATAAAGTTAAATATTTAGTTATAACAAATTCACATAGGTGATGATAATAAAATTTATTAAAACATTTTATTAAAAAAGATAAATTATAAAAAATAATTCCTATAGACTCACAACAATGATGATATAAAGCAGATAGTTATTAAAACTTATGTTAAAGATCTAAAAAGAAATCAAATATATGACACAAATTATATTAAGCATAACATAGGTAATGTTATGATAAAACTTCAACAAATTTAGTTAATAGCTGGTCAATTAAAATGAATGAAAAGTTATATAAGAAAGTATATATAAAGTTGTATAGGTATTTTTAATCTATTCTGTGTATTATTATATTATATGGTTAATTTGTATCAGCCTTTATTGAATCTCTAACAATCTGGATTGCTGTATCATAGTTTTATTTTATTCATATTTTTTTTATTTATTGTTATTTTACTTCTATTATAAAACTTTAGATGGTGCTCTGTATGCAATAATGTTTAACAGATAAAACAGATGTTTAACATTTGATAAAGGCATACAATAACACATGTATAATTATTAATATATATTGTCTATATATGATATTCTTTTATATATATATAATTTATATATATAAAACAGCTTAATGGATTTTCTTTATTTACATTTTTGATAATTTAAAAACATATTAGCATTTGTCACAGAAGTGATATGGTGATGTGATGTGATGCACTGTGACTTCTTCTTATATGGAATCGGGAATCTCTCAGAAACTATGCCCAGAGAAATCTGTTAGCCACTGTGATTTCCCTTTCCATTCCCCACCGCAAGTTTTCCTATTTTCTTCTCTATTGTGCTCCATCCCATTTCCACAACATAATCTTTGTCAAAAAAAAAAGTAAAACTCTCCATACAATACTGCCACTCAGTGCAAGCCACTGTAATCAATGGATACATTCTGGCTTGCAGTGAGTGGCACTACTGTATTGAGAGTAAAACAGTTTGTGTAAGCATAAAGAAGGTAATCATGTGATGTTTGATGGATTAATATTAGCATTTTATTTATTTTTCCTTATATATCTAGTAATTTTTTCACAATTCTCTTTTTCTTCATTACATTTCTTCAATTAATCTTTTATTATGCTTACCTATTAGATATTAATTTTATTTATTTTTCTCTTTTTAAAAAAAAAATAGCTGTCCTACTTGATATATCTCTAACTTGTACATCTCCCCTATCTTTATAAACTCTAATTTTACTCCATCTTTCTTACAAATTTTATTATTCTACAAAAATATAGATATTAAATTTATGAACCATATCATTGTACTCTTCCGCATGTTTCAAATTTATCATGTTTTATGCTTTCTCTCCCAAAATATTATTAAATCTGTTTACTTAAACACATTCTTTATTTTTCATTTAAGAATCTTTTTTATCATCTATCCTCCATTTTTTTTATCTGCTAATACAAATCATTCTTCTTTCTTTACTAAGACTATTTTTATTTTTATTTAATTTTTTATCTTTGAATATCAGTTGAATATCTGTCCAATTTTATCATTGCTTGCGTATTTATTTTTGTATGCTTTTATGCCAATTACAATATATAAAATGGGAAAAAGGAAGTGATAATAATTACATCCAGGAAATGAATTTATTTAAAATAACTGTGATGTAATGGGATTTAACCTGTTACTTAGAAAATTGAGGTGTTAATGGAAGTATAATGAACTTTCGCCACCTAACGAAGAAACAATTAAATACATCTTTTTTTTTTTTTTTATGTATTTGTTACTCTAGTTCTTTTAATTTAAAATATGTAGAAATATGATTTTTTATAAATTAAATTAATATCAAATTTTTTTCTGTAAACTTAAGAGCTTATCCGATTTTCTAATCGAAAGAACAAAAATTATTTCAGAAAACCCTGCGCTGTTTGGCGTAATTGGTAGAATTCTAGCGCTCGAATTTCGTATGAACTCCCAAGCAATAATGCTATATGCCTCTTCTTTTTTTTCCGGAAAAAGTTTAAAACTTTTACTATTTTTAACTTTTAAATTGCCGGATTTCTCATTACATGTAATAAATTTATTCAAAATAGATTAGTATTTTTTTTTCTTTAAATTAATTTTCATTAAAAAAAAAAAAACTTGAAACAGAATATTTTAAATCCTATCTAAATTGCTTTAAAATAACTTTCAAGCATTGGTGTTCGAGAGGTCAGCGACAGCTGCTTTACAAGCAGTTGTCCCGGGTTAGCAAGTTCGCTTCCCAGCTGATGCTATGACACATGAGAAAAAAAAACTTTCAGTATATACATGCACAGCTATTGCTTTCATACACACATATATAAATAAACAAAAAGAGAGAGAGCATAACTTAATACTTACACTTCAATATTTATTTTACTAATGCAATATAGGAAGTGAAGAAAAAAAAGGACAAATCTGAATAATTTATATCCATATAATAAATTAGTTGCGTTCTGGAAAACCCAACGTAAAAATGACGTATAAAATATAATGCTTTTTATGACTTAGTCTGCAAATGTGATATTTTAATGACGATTTGCTGTCTTTTAAATAAATACATTATTGTTATTAACAATGATTTATTAGTTATGTTTTATTAACAGATTCATTCTCTGCAATAGCAGTGTATAATTTCCACTATTAAGGCAAATATAACTTACTCAGATTTTTAAATAAGCAACTCTTAGGCATTAGGCTGTTATATAAATAATGAGTTGATGGGTTACTTCAAATTACATACATGTTTGCTAGTTGCCTACAATACTTAATTACAAATTATATATGACAACCTGCATGTATTCTGATAACAGCTTTAATAACAACCAGATATAATTAATTAGGCTTACAAAAAATATTAAAATCTGGTTGACTTGTACTTTCTGCTCCCTAGAGTCTTTTTGTGTCTTTAGAAAGACTTAAGTTGGGTCGTCGTTCTTAGCTCATTGGAGAATAGTATTCTCTCTTATTTTTATTTATTTTTACAAAACTCAACCAGTCTTTTTTTTTTTACAGCTAGTGTTATGTTTTCATTTCAATCATATAAATTACTTTGTGTTTTAATTTTTTTAAATAAGCAAAACTCTCCATACAGTAGTGCCATTCAGTGGAAGCCAGAGTAATCAATGAATTCCAGAAAAGCTTGTGCATAAAATCCTAAGATCTAGATGCAATGCTCTCAGATCCAAGGCTCCTCACTGATGAAAGCCACAAGCTTAAAACTAGACTGGGGATATTGGATGAGTACGCATTAGATAGGGATTTTATGCACAAGCCTTCTGGCATCCATTGATTATTCTGGCTTGCACTGAGTGGCACTACTGTATGGAGAGTTTTTCCCGTTTTTAATAACAGTTATGAGCAAGCATAAGAAGGGTGATCATGTTATGTTTAGTGCTTTAATTCATAATAAAAAATTGAATTGATTTACTTTTTTTAAATCTCACTACAAGCCCTTAATAAAAGAGAAAATCCTTTTACTTTAACAAAAATCTCTAACAAAAAAACTATTATAGGTTAATGAGAAAACTTGTCAATTATAATAATTGATAGTTTCTTGGCAATGTCAAAAGCTAAAAGATATCTCTTTATACATGGATATAATGTCCTCAATTCCATTCTTTATTATAATAATAATCTTATGGAAATATTTGTCACTATATATGTAAACTTGATGAAGAAAATGAATCTTCACACATTATTATTGGTTTGATATATTAAATTTACATGCTCTTAACCATTAATAAGTATTTTAAAAGCATAAGTGAATCAATTATGCTTAGTGTTTATTTTTATATAAACTGAAATTCATTGACCATGCTCAAATAAGGGCCTGATCTCACTATAAGCCTGATAGTTTAATTGACAAATTACTAAATATGAAAATCATATTCTAATATGTATGTTATTAAGAGAAGAAAACCAGTCTCATCTTAGGCTATGAACAAATAGCACTTTAAATGTTGAACAAAGTATCAAGAATAGAATGAATTCACCATTCATATAATTTTAAATCCCATATTCCAACTGTCTGATAAATTAATTTCACTCTAAAATTTCACCAATTGTTGACAAAAGAAAGCCTATATGCATAAAAAGATATAAGAATAGATGGATCATTCTATTATTGATTCTTTGTTCAACATTTAAAGTGTTGTTTGTTCATGGTCTGAGGTGATGCTACTTTTTTCTTTTTAATTACATATAAATTATGTTATGTTTATTTCATATTTACATTTATTAAATTATGTTTATTTATTAAAACAAGATTATTAAAAGAAAGATTTTGTTTCCATCCTTGTTCAGTTAATCATTAGATTATTAAATGCTATATTTGAGCTGGCTGATAAATTAATTTCACTCTGAAATTTCATTAATGTTGATAAAGATAAGCTTATATACATCAAAAGCTGCAAGGATAAGTAAATTTATTCCATTCTTGATACTTTGCTTAACTTTAAAGTGCTATTTGTTCATATATATATATATCCTCAAGCTACCCACAACCATCCACTCCATCCTACACAACCCACACACATGAACACATACATGTGAATAATATAGATGTGGTAATATGTGTGGGTTATATAGGATGGAATGGATGGCTGTGGGGAGCTTGAGTGTCTGAGTTCAATGCCTTCTAATTACATTTACTATAGATAATATATGTATTTAAATATATATATATATATGTGTGTGTGTGTGCGTAAAATTCAACTTGATATATATTATAACAGGTCTATTATATGGCACACAATAATATAGTGTGTTGTGCATGGTTGTTGTCTTCTCCTTGTAATGCAGCCGCTTGGTGACGCTGCTGTACCATCAAGAACCGTCAAGAAGCATGCAAGTGATAAAGTTCTACACAAAAAAACGCTCAAAACATCGATGTAAAGAAAAATAAAAAATAAAAAAAGGAGCCAAAATGGTCGGTGGCACACACACACACACCCCAATGAAAAAAAAACACTTTTTTTTTGGTTACATCGATGTCAGCGATTTTTTATTTTTGGTTACATTGATGTCAGCAATTTTTTATTTTTGTTTACATCGATGTTTTCAGCATTTTTTTCTCATGTTTTTAGCGTTTTCTTTCCATTAGGGGGGGGGGGAGGGATTCCATCGATCATTTCATCTAATTTTTTGATTTTTGGTTACATCGATGTTTTCAGCATTTTTTCCTCATGTTTTTAGTGTTTTCTTTCCATTGGAGGGTGGGGATTCCATCAATCATTTCAGGTAATTTTTTTTTTTTGGTTACATCTATGTTTTCAGCGTTTTTTTTTTCATTGGGGGGGGGTTGCTATCGACCATTTCGGCTCCTTTTTTTATTTTTTATTTTTCTTTACATCGATGTTTTGAGCGTTTTTTTGTGTAGAACTTTATCACTTGCATGCTTCTTGACAGTTGTTGATGGTACAGCAGCATCACCAAGCGGCTGCATTACAAGGGGAAGACAACAACCAAAAATTTAAATGATAATAATTGAAATATATTAAATAAGTGTATTATATCAGTGGTGGATTGTTGTGATTGCTAAATTATATTACAAAAATAAGTAATCTTCATCAACAGATGTCCTGGAGGTGATAAAGAATTGGGCTGTTCTAGATGTGTATTAGACCCTCTGCCAGATTGTGTATGAGAATTCCTGTATGTAGTTTGTCAGATGGATTGATTTAAACAATATCAAAGTAGTAATTTATTAATGTTAGGATTAAATTAAAAGTATAAAAATATTTAGTGTTTTGGTATTATTAAATAAGTATCATTAAAAGACTTAAAATTGTAGCTATTTTGAATTAATATTTCTAATTAATTATAACGCATATTTTTTTGCAATGTAAAATAGTTTTGAACAGCTTAATTAGTTATCACTAATGCATATAGATGGAGAAGTATTAATTGCATGTTAATGTATGTACATATGACACTTTCATTGGTTTATTTTTTTTTGTAAATAATCCTCTCTGATAAAACTTATAAATAGTCTAATGTAGATTGTAGAGGGATGATTAAAAGAACAAGAGAAAAGATAACATCTAAACTATAACAGAATTAAAAATCAAGGAGAAACTGAAAATTAGTAACACTAAATTTGAATTTGAACCGAATTAAAATATTCAATTGTATGTAGACTCACAAATAATGGAATAGAGAACCAGTTTGATCAATACCCATCTGACACATCATTCTATCAATTGACAATTGCCTGGATTTTATATTTTAAAATTGGAACCATTTTGGAAAACAAATACTTCAGATTTAAAATCAGACAAGAATTTGTACGCATAATTTTAATTGTTGAATTCATTACATGCATTATAAATTTAAGTAAGATTTGTTTGGAATGGCAAGAGGGAAGAAGAGAAAAATATTCTCAGTGTTTGTGCATAAAATAGGTATAAAATACTTTTGCCTTTATACCAAACATAATAGGAACCAGATTAAAAGCAATTAGAACAAAATTTTCTAAATTTAAAAAAATTAAATTTACTTCAAAGGATATTAAAATCTACCTATTTTATAATGCATGAATTTAATTTATATTTTTTTTAAAAAAAAATTTTAATAATCCTTTTTAAAATGCTTGTTTACTTCATTGTTAAAGATGGAACTTAGAATATGTTTACTATATTGGTATTTGCAAAAGATAGTTAACCTATAACTTAATTAAATATACTTAATGCAAATTTTTATGAAAGAAAACAATAATTTATATTAGCGTTATGAAAGAAAATGTTTAAAATTTAGAGATGGTAAAAAGTAAATACAATTTCTTAACGGACGATGGGAATAAAATAAAATATAATAATTTATTACTATTGTCCGTGTTTATTATTATCTTATATTGTTTTTAATATGTTGTTAAAGTATTTTTATTTATAGTATTAATATGCAATTACTCTGAAAACAGAGTAAGGTAAAAAAAAATTCTCTTACTTGTTGGCTTAAAGCCACTATTAAATTAGGCTTGTCTAAATAGAGATACACATCTCTTACATTTGTGAAAATTATTTATTACTATTCTCTCTATGGGTAAACAGACAGAATAATTTTTCAGAAGAATAATAGTATTTATTTATGATAACATAATTATTTTATAATATGGAATTTTTCATATAACCAGGTATACATTCATTTTATATCTTTACAATATTTTTGTATAATTTAGTGTACACTTTAGTTTATAGAATTTATGCTATTTTTCATTGACTATGTGTGTTTCTTATTATTGCCAATTTTATTATGCTTTTTTAAAATATTTCAGTCATTTGACGTACAGTATCTTTGTTGGTTTCATACACTATCTAACATATGCATTGTTGAGGTTGGATATTTATCTCTTTAGCTTTTAATGTAAGAATTATTTTATCTTGCCATTATTTTGAGGAGGATTTGTGCTTGTTCTCATTTCATAAGTGTGAGAAGCATATATTTTTATTAAATATTGTATTTTTGATATTATGCATTAGTAGATGGAGTATACTCTCCTATTGCTTATTCTACATGAGGATTATATTGTTGAGGCTTATAATTATTTTATGTTTAGCTAGTGTAGTTTAATTTCTAGAGAGGATTGTTTCTTGGTATGCATTCCATTTTCCTGTGTTGAAACAATGTCCACACATTTATGTACCTAGGAAAAAGGTATTGGAATCTGCTATTGTGTTTTATAGTTATATAATCTTGTTCTGAGGAGCCTTCATTGTCTGATCCCTCATGATTATGTTTAGTTTCCACCATGTATGGTAAATATTTCAGTGTTTTAGAATTATATGGCAATGATAAGGTAGAGTTAGCTTTAGGGACACGTGTTTATCTATAGTGTTTAGCTAATGAAAATAGTGTATGTATTGGGCTGTTGTATCTTTCCACAACAGTTTACAGGCAAACCACCAAAATTTGTTAGTAATTTTAAAATTTATCTTGTGTATGGCATAATAAAAGATGTATGCAATATCATTTCATTTCCATCAAGCAGTAGTTCATTGATGGATCAGTACATTTTAATAATTAAAATGATTATTCTCTGGACATAGGCAAAATTAGTATCCAGTATATATTTGATTTCTGGAGACTCTTCCCATATTTATATAATTAATTGCTTAATGCTAAACAGTAATTGTCTCATTTGTGCTTCATATGATAATTGTCATTATCATTTTACTTATTGGTAAAGTTCAGTTATGCCTTAATGCTGTCAATAGCATATTATAGATGGATATTATAAATAACAGTTACTAGACATATCAGTGCATTAAAATTGTCAATAAATCTAAAGGAAATCTCCCTTTAACAAAAAGAATATACCTTGTTTTAGTTATTTCTGAGATATATATGTTTTCAGTTATTATTATTGTATAAAGTTGTAAATAGTTTAAATAAATCTTGTTGTTTGAAAATATATTTAGATGGCTGTGGCCTTATTGCTAATCATCATCCATATTATTATTGTTATTGCTATCAACATATCCTATTGTCTTAAAATCATCATCAATCAACATAGTAGATTTTATTACGCATTAATATATCACAATGAATTTTGATAAGCTCTTCCATTTAAAGAACATTTAAAATTTATGGCTTATTGATCAAAACATTGTTGATCTTAAGCACATGTCTTATTTTAAATAATATTTTGATGATCTATTGGTTTTGGAATAACATGTTTATCTAAATCATATGACACACTAATCACTAATCTTCATCACATAGTCCATGCTCGTTAAATAAAATGTAATATGTAGATTATGATACTTATGTATTAAAAATTTATGAAAATCTCATGAAATTTAAAGTCTATTTATTGTTAATATTGGAATTGTCAAATGTGCTCTAATAATTTCATCTTTGTTTTTATGATCTATCTTTGCTTGTTATATTTGATAATGGCAAAATCCCTCTCACTGATCCAAATATATCCTTAAAAATAATAGTATTTAAGCATTCAAACTATGAGAAAATTAATTTACTGATTAATAATTTCAGCTTTAACTGTATTGTTAGTTTTCATCTCTTAAGTTATTTATTATGTTTTGATTTGAGTTCTTATGTTTATCTCTACTGTTTTATAGATTCAGTATACTTTAAGATGAAATTTTTTTCTTGATTTAGAATTCATAATCTGTTTTAATTTGGAAGTTAAATATTTTATTTCATTGTAATCAAGCTTACATAGTTAGATGTATTCTTGATTATTGACTACTTAATAGAAATATAAACCAAGTCAAACTTTTAGTATTTTATTTTAGGCTCTAGTAATTAGTTTAATTAATGTAATCTAATTAATATCAGGTATAGATGTAAGGTGGAGGTATTGTAGGATCTGTAGTATACTTTGTCACCTTCCCCTAAATTTGCATATGCTAGCCAACCAGTTTTCATGTAGAACCTTATATGATCATTTATTTTATGAATTATGTTTTACATGCACCACTTTTCGTATAACATATTATGGTATTTAGAACCCCTTATGATAGATGTTTATTATTTGTTTTATATGTTTAGGGTGCACCTCTTGTTATATTGATTATTACCTTGGGTTGGAGGTTACAGTATATAAAGTAAATGGAAAGTAGAAATAAACACAGACATAAATTTTTGTAAATATTTTCTGTATTTCACTTGGAATAATAATGACTGCAAAGGGTTAAATAGTTTTGGATTTAAAACAGAATTTTATTATGAAATAAATATTTTATAAAGATTTCAATAAATAATAATAATTATTATTATTATTATTATTATTATTATTATTATTATTATTATTATTATTATTATTATTATTATTATTATTATTATTATTATTATTATTATTATTATTATTATTATTATTATTATTATTATTATTATTATTATTATTATTATTATTATTATTATTATTATTATTATTATTATTATTATTATTATTATTATGTTTCAAAAGGCCTTTATTGTCTCAAAAGAATTACAAATTTTGCATTTACATAGTTTGTCTACATATAATATCCTGGATTGTCCATTATCATTTGAACACCATTAGCAAATCAATTACTTATAATAGAAAGGAAAAAATTGTTGCTAAATTGTCCTTGTTGCTAATTTGACATGCATATCCTTCTAAGTTTTTTTATAATGTTTATTATTATTATTATTATTATTATTATTATTATTATTATTATTATTATTATTATTATTATTATTATTATTATTATTATTATTATTATTATTATTATTATTATTATTATTATGTTTCAAAAGGCCTTTATTGTCTCAAAAGAATTACAAATTTTGCATTTACATAGTTTGTCTACATATAATATCCTGGATTGTCCATTATCATTTGAACACCATTAGCAAATCAATTACTTATAATAGAAAGGAAAAAATTGTTGCTAAATTGTCCTTGTTGCTAATTTGACATGCATATCCTTCTAAGTTTTTTTATAATGTTTATTATTATTATTATTATTATTATTATTATTATTATTATTATTATTATTATTATTATTATTATTATTATTATTATTATTATTATTATTATTATTATTATTATTATTATTATTATTATTATTATTATTATTATTATTATTATTATTATTATTATTATTATTATTATTATTATTATTATTATTATTATTATTATTATTATTATTATTATTATTATTATTATTATTATTATTATTATTCAACAATAGTAAACTTTATTGATCCAATAGTTACATAGTTTTATAATGCCATAGCAAGATACATGTTGAATCTTATTATTGTCAGTTCAATTTCAAGTCTACAATATTCATTTTTTTAAAAGTACATATCTGTAGGGGTAATTTTACATGATTCTATCCACTTTATCAATGTTAATTAATCATATTATTGTCCAATAGGAGCATAATCAGGACCATGCTTTCTTTAATTTTTGTTTTTTATAGCTTTGCTATATGTCTAAGCAGGGACCAAGTAGCTGCATAAATATCTGGGCTGGTGATCTGCTTGTCTCTAACTTGAATTTTATTCTATTTTCAAATGTGGCTGGATGCCTTCTGGGGTTATTACCCAATGTGAATACACATCTAGTGCACCAAAGTGCATATAAAACAAACGTTGAGGCCCTTATGGCTGGTATAGACCTACCTTTGTAATTTGATATAATTTGCATCATTGTAGTATTTTTTTCCTGTATTTGCCCTGCAAAATGCATCTAATCTGCTCCAAGGCCTTGCAGTTGAAAATTATGTGCTGTAAAGTCTCCTCGGCCATATGGCAAATGCCACAGAATGAATCAACTGACCTGTACATTCTTCTGTGATGTAAAAAATATTTAGTAGGTAAAGCGTTCAAATTCATCTTGATTATAAAATCTAGGAACTTAGGTTCTAGTTGCCATTTTTTGTATTGCTTGATCTGATATTTGTTTCCTATTTTTAGTAATGATGGGATCTCCTCATTATAATTATTTTGATGTATAAACTTATATATTTCCCAATATTTATATTTTTGGTCCAATTGATCTGGAATTGTTCTTTCTCTCCTGCATTGGTAGATGGTGATTGCCAAAAAACAATCTTTTGGAGGAGATCTATCTGTAGATATTATCTGCTCTAGGTGTCTTAATTTAGGAAATTGAGTGAGTATAGCAATTATAGCATTCCTTGTTTTGAATGTTTGAAATGTTTGTAAGCTATGCAATCCCAGTCCATTTGCTATAAGAGGGCGATTCAGTTTTGCCATTAAGATTGCCACTGTCTTTTTCCCCCAGATGAGCTTGCAACATATGGAATTAATGCATGCCATAAATTTTTTTGAAAATTCAACTACAGGCATGTAATATGTTATCTTGGTTATTATAAGTTTGTTAATCAGTTGCACCTTTGCAAATATGGACAAATATGCCTTTGAGAGTGATTCAGCTATGCTTTTGACTTCTTCTTTGAGCTTGGCTTGGATCTGACATCTCATTCCAGTGGCTCCTAGAAAAAAAGGAAAGCCTAGGAATGGAGCTGGTTTTGCTCGATACATTGGTCCACATGGCTTTCCAGTGAGTGACATCCAGGCTGCAGACTTTTCTGGGTTTATGCTCAATCCATATTGCTTTGAGAATTGTTCGATCACTGCCTGAAGCTGTGATATTTGCTTCTTTGATATCAAGAAGACTGTGATATTGTCCATGTATGCGAGACATGCAATCTTCTGTGTTGTACCAGGTATTTGAACTCCAATGAATGTGCTATTGATTTTTTCAATAAGAGGATTGATATAATAAATAAACATTAATGCACTCAGAGGAGACCCTTGTGATAGTGATTGCATTGGGATGAATGAGGGTGAATTTCGGCCATTCATAGTAACATACAATTCTCTGCTCAGTATCAAGTTTGCAGTCAAATATAGCAGACCTTTGGATATTTTAGTCTGCTTGAGCATATCCAGTAACACAAGGATTCTCACTGAATCGAAAGCTGAAGCAATATCTATTTGCACCACTACTGTGCTGTTTTTTTTTGTACCCTGGTGACTATCATCATGGTCTTGAATAACAATGCTGCTTGCCCTGTTGATGATGTCTTCTTTGCAAATTGTGGTTCACTGATGGTTGGTAAAATATAGGGCTCAATCTTATCTTTTATAATTTTCTCTTTTATATCATTTTCACTAACTAGTAATTCACCCTCAACCTCTCCAAACATTTTTGGCTGAAAAAAAGGCGAGGCTCCACACTTAACTTATCTTGAAAATATTTGAACAATGGCATAATCGTGTTATGGCCAGTGAACATACCATCCTCAGTCTGTATGGTCATTGGCACTTTTATGTCTGGTACATAACCCAAAGCCCACTTGATAAACTTGTGGGTCCATGTGTGCTGTTGTGCCATGCAAAGCTTACTTTTCTTTATCTTCAGATATTCTTTCAGTGATTCACAGGCCTTGTTATAAGCATCAGTCAGCTTTCTTATGTGTATTTGGGTGTTGTGTGTTGGAGTCATCGTCATTAGTCTCTGATGTAGCTGATTAGCATATTGCAGAAGCCTTGATGGTGGTGGTTGATTTCTTGTTACATGATCAACATTGAAAGACAAGATATTTATAAAAGTCAGGTATTGCTGTATAAGATCGAGGCTCATCCCTTCAACCTTCTGCAATAGAATATATGTCTCAGAGAAGAGGAATTCTGTCGCATTTGTTGGGATAAGTACTCTTATTGTTTTTGTTAGGTTGTGATTTACTGCTTGCAGTTTTCCTAGATTGATCGTGATTAGCTGGGCAGAATGATCAGAAAAATTGGTCGGGACCAATTTTACTTCCATGAGGTGATGCAGCGATGCTGAGTAAAAGACAAGATCTATTAATATTGCAAACCGACCATTATGAAAGGAGATAGCCCCTTCTGGCAGAAAACCTTGTTCACTAATCAATGGTATGGCTATATTATGTAGTGATTTCTGTGTAAATTCTTCATAAGATGAGTTGCAATCCCCAACCAGAACAGTGGGGCTTGCATTCATGGCAAGAATTGGAATTTATATTATAAATTATAGATTCTATCTTTTCCTTTTCTACTGGAATATATACAAGCACTATATTCATTGTAATTATTTTTTGATTCAGTGTTATTATTAGAAGGTTTGAATCAATGTAAAGTATTTTGAAATTTTCAAAAGGACAATCTTGATCAATTACTATTCCAGTTCCTGCAGATGGGAAGAAAGAATCTCTGGAACATGCAGAGAAGCCCTGGCCCTTCAGGTAGGTATCTAGGTCTATTGCTGAGCCTGCATATATCTTTGTTTCTAATAATCCTGTTATATGTGCTCAGATTTGATTTATCCAATTTCTGACTTTGAAATTGTTATTGATTGCATTAAGTCCTCTGACATTTACAACAGCAATTTTAAGTTTCATTAGTAGTTTTTTTTCCTTTTGATTTTAGGAATTCATGTCTTCCTACTTTTCTTCCTCGATTTCCATTGCATCTTGAAATACCAGGCCACTCTCTTCATCCACTGATACAGCCCAATTATATATTTCCTGATCACTGTGAGGATTCTCTTGTTCAATTCTCACCTTTTTATATCTTCTATCTTGTTTTGGTGGATGCCCTGGTTTGTGCCTATATTCAGTGTGCATTTCTATTTGGGTAGGCAGATCTGGAGTAATAGCCTCCATCACTTCAGCAGATGTTTTATTAATAATTGTTGGCCATGGTATGACTTTGGTTGAAATTTTGCATCTTCTATCTCCATGAATCACATCTTCAGTTTCAGTCTCAAGTGCCATAATTTGCATGTAATCTTTATTTGCACTCTTTGACTGATTTTGTTGGTCACATTTCATGTGGCTTACATTTGCTGCAATTCTTTTATCCTCTTTTTCATTGTTTAATCTCTCTTGCTCCTAGAGCTGAGCTTGCCTTTCTTGGTGTGCCATTTTAAGCTTACTTTGGTTATTATCTTGTATGTTGTCCAGTGGCTTTTTTTTTTCACTTTTAAGCCAACTAGTTCACGGTCGGCTTCAATGTGTTTGATGTGTTTTATGTTCTTGTCTGCCATTGCTTCCATTGTATCTTCTTTATCTGTTTTTTGTTTACTTTGTTTATTATGTTGTATGCCATCCAGTTCCTTATTTTTCCCTTTTATGTCATCTAGTTCTGGGTCACCCTCAATGTGTTTGGTGTGTTTTAGTTTTTTTTCTGTGCTTGTTTTATTTTCTGTGGCTTCAATTATATCTCCTTCATCCGGTTGGTTTATTTCCCCACATTTTTTATTATTTTTTTGCATAATGTCTATATCTATTTTTGATCTTTGGTGTTCATCAGATATATCTTCTATTCTAGTCTCAGATTCCAGTCTTTGATTGTTATCTTGATTTCCTTTTTTTGATTGTTTTTTTTTTTTTTTTGATGAGGCTTTATCTGTTTTGGACTGACTTCAGTTTTTCAGTGGTTAGTTTGTCTGACTCAAGCAGCTGTGGTAGTACTGACTGATCAGCAACTTTCAGCAAACTTTGCTTCTTATTTCTTTGCATATCATCTATTTGTTTATAATTTGTTTGCATGTCACCCATATCTTGGTCACATTCATGTTTGGTGTATTTTCTCTTCTTATCTGGCCTTGGATGATTTCCTGTTCCTTCCTTTGTATATTCTTTATCTGTCATTTCTTCCCATTTTTTTTATTCTTTTGCATGTCATCTATTTCTTGGCCAGTCTCTGGGTGTTTGGGATTTTCTATCTTCTTGTCTGGGTTTGCTTGATCTTCTGGTTGCTCTGTTGTATATTCTTTAATTATTATTTGCTGTGTTTTAGCTGTTGACTGGTCATTGCTATTATGTTTTCTTCCACAGTTTATTGTCAGGTGATCTCTACTTCCACACACAAAACATTGTGGTCTAAACCCATTAATTTGTATAGTCAGTATTGCTTCCTGATCCATTATTATGCTTGGGATGTCTTCAGGTCTTATGCCTTCATTCATTTTGATTTTGAAATAAAACCTGTTTGAATAAACTAGTGTAGGTGTGTCTGAGTGATATATTGGCTTCATGTATATCGGTTGCCCAAAGGGTTTCATTAATTTTGTGAAATCGTGTATATTATACCCAAAATAGGTATTTTTAATAATGCCAGTGTGATAGTTTTGCATCTCTCTATCTACAATCACAAGAGCATAATTTTCCAAAGTCTTAATTTTTTCTTGAAAATCTATACATTGTGTTTCATTAATGAATTCTATTGCCAGATATCTTGAGTTGGTATGCTCTCCTATGGTTGAAACTGAGCTCCACATTTTTTTGTTAGATAACTCTTTATATAGTATTTCCTTTGGAAATTTGTAGAGAGAGAGATTTCTATCTGTTGCTGCTAAGACTATTGACTTCTTTGAAAAAAATCTCTTAAATGACATGAATAATTGTTTCAGTATAGTTTCATTAAATCGGCGATTTATTTCTTCCACTTCTTCTTTTAATCAAACGTTATGTAAAGGCACATCGGCATCATATTGATTCATATTTATATCATTTACTTCATTCAGGTCATCCTGATTAGCCCTTCTAAATCTTAGGATTTGTTTTGCATTTTGCAAATTTAAGTCAGCTATGTTTGCGTATGTTATCTGTGCTCTAATGTTGCTATATATTCGTGAAGTCTGATTCGCACCAACTTTATCTTGGAATCCGATGTGGATGCCATATTGACAATATATAGTGTCTGAATAGCGCTTAGAAAAACAAAATTATAAGCAATAAATCACTTACTTTGTGAGTAAAAAGCCATTTTCCCTGATAGGTGTGAATATTAATTATCTTCAGGTGATGTTTTAAGCAACTGTTTTTTGGCAATTCAGTAATTTTTATATACTCTTGTTGGAAACATTTATCTAATTCATCTAACTAAAGACACAGCAGGACCGCATATTATTATTATTATTATTATTATGATGATGATGATGATGATGATGATGATGATGATTATGATTTTGAAATTCAAAAACAAAGAGTTTAAACTGATAATTGTAAAAATTTATACTATTTTTTAAATAATGCTTGTATGCATTTCTATTATCTATTTTTAAAAATCTTTGATAAGATTTCCAAATGTAGCTTTTTAATTAAAAGTGCTTTTGGAAGGATTAGAATTGTTTTAATCAAGATAAGAAAAAAGTAGTTTTAAATTAAAAAACAATGTGTTGTTGTCATCCTAGCAAACCAAGGCTATAAAAGACTGGATGGAAAGAGATTAATTCAGTCTGGATAGTTTTTGAAAAGACTAGTCTGAATAATATTTTAGGAAGCAGTTGGCTCATAACTAGCTGCAAAGTTTGCTAAAATATTTTAAGAAGTAGTTAGCTGCAGTAGTTGGTATCTGTAGCAAAATAGCCAGCTGCAGCAGACTGGTTTAAATTTTTCTGGAGCAGTTGGCTAGAAGTTTTGTTGTAGTTTGCAGCATTGCTAAAGTTGGTTTTCCAAGTTAGAGAATGAACATGAAATAATTGAAAACAGAACAGTAGATCCAGGAGCTACTACTATTTTTCTTCACAGGAGTTTTGATTTACATGAATTTGAGTCAATTCTGGATCATCAACTGAACAAATGAGAACAAAATAGCTTGCTGGCCTGAAGCTTACCAAATCCCAGTATAAATGTAATATCAACATACCTGATTATATGTTTTTGATGCTGACAATTACCTGGTCTGGTCTCATCAAGAGAAACCATCAGTTGCTGAATAAATAATTATATGTATGCTGATGTATCTAAAGGCGTAAAAGCACAGATAAACATATATATATATAGCTGGTAAGTTAGTTTAAAATTATTAAAATGACTTAAATTTATAAGTTAATAATTTAAAGTAAAACAAATGAATAATTTGTTTGAGTCACACATCTAAAAGAAGGGACATACACAATTTTATATAATAATCATTTATATATATATATTTATAAAGAAGTTATTTTAATATTCCTTAAAAAGACATTTTTAAAGGCATTATGATTAATGGCAACATGCTATAGTGATATAACTTAAAACAAGTAACTAATTTTTGCTTGAATTAAAAGAAACTTGCAAGAGTATTATTTTGAAAATATATATTTTTAAATTATTCAATCAACAATAATCTGTCAAGATTGACTTTTATTTCATTTTTTTTTTTTTTTGGAAAGAAAAAAAATGAACTTATAAACTGATTTTTTTTTAAAAAAAGAAAAAAAACCTGTAAACTATTATGATAGAATTTGATAACTGATTTTTTTACTGATACACACATATATGTGTGAAATTAATGAATATTAATCAAGAAATTAATTATGGAAAGTATATTTTGAATAATTATGAAAAATAGGATATTATTATTGTAATAAAATAAAATAGATAATGGTCAGTGTACATATGTACATGCATACACATATATATAAAATTTTAATCATTTATTGTATTATTGTAGGACAATTCAAATATGTTCAGAAATTGCATACACACACATGTGTAAATATATATATCAAGGAGTGTCAAATAGACACTTATATGTAAATTTTAATCATTTTTATTATTAAAAGTCAATTCAAATATATATTATATATTCATGTAGTACTAAAGTGCTGTGCACCTATACGAAACATATGTAAATCATTGTAATAGTTTGAATTTTGTAAATTCCATATTTGTAAATCACAAATATGATAATTTTTTATTGTATGTTAATCAAAATCCCTAGAGACCTTAATATCATTTTTTTATTGTTAATAAATTTGTATTCAATTGTTAAAAATTGTAAATCATCATTTCTTGGCCACCATAACAGTTATAGAGTTTGTATTCTTCTGAGGTAGATTCATGTATAATACCTGATATATAAATGGGTATGTATTTAGTGCTTATGGGAATCCAGATGATGACAATGATGATGATTGATATATTCTGAAATGGCACTAAGATTATATTCTTTAAAGTCCTGCACTACATTTTACTTAGATTAGTCTATTAGAATTTAAGTTTATAGTTGTCCAGTACACCAATGGTACTAAGTGGTCAGAGCATTAATGATGATCAGCATGTTTTAATGTCCCAGCATTATTGTTTTGACTCTTTTGTACTTTGATAGATGAGCACTTAGTTTGTGCATCCAAATTAGGGCTTAAATAATTGCCCAAGCTGGCAAAGGTCAAATAATTGTCATGATCTACAGATGACCCTGTTCCAATCCAGTCACAAGATTGACTGTTGATTTATATTTTTTATTGTTTAAATCCAGTCACAAGATTGATTGTTGATGTATTTTGATCATTTATGATGATGAATGGTTTTTTTAGTATTACTTATAATTACTTATAATTATTGATAATGCTGGTTGGTGGTCAATTAATTATACTTACAGTTTCTCTAAAGAATTAACTAATTGATCTCTTCTGATCTAGATGGCTGATCTCTCATGATCACATGCTCTCTATAATATAATATAATTGCTTATATATTTTTGATATTAAACATTACTTTAATATCATATTCACTTTAAAATTATTTTTCTAAATTTCATTATACCTGGGTCTCATTTTATGTGGATTATTTTAATGCAATTTTGAAGTTATGCAATTCATGTTTCTTCTTAATATCTTTCATATTTCACTATCACTATATTTATTAGATATCAAGAAATTTGAATTATTAATAACTTATTTTGATTTGAAATACTTTTTTTTTTCCAAAAATATAATGTTATATTAGCAGCTAATGTGAATATGTCCTGAAGCTGTATTTAGAATCTTAGCTTCTATGTAAATAACCTATTTATACTAATAAGTAAATAATAATAATAATAGATATATACATACATATAAAAATATTGCAATAAATATTCAAAAATTTTAAACTTTTAAACGTATTTTGTTAGATATTAACAGAAATAAATATTTGTTTAGATTTTTAAAATAAATAATAATAAACATTTTATTGATTTTATAAACTGAAAATAATCTTTTGAATGATAATGTATAATCTTTTTGTTTTGATTGCGATCTCATTTTTTAATATAGTATAGAAACAGAAAACCATTAACACAGACCAAGACTGAAAGAGGCACTAGTTGTACATCACATCACAAATCTGATTTCTTACTAGTTCACTATTGAATGCATATTATCAAATAGTGGTAATGATTAAAATATGTATGAAAAAATGTAAAATTAAATACTGTAGTTAATAAAAAAAGTAAAAAAAGTTTGTCTTGTATTAATTTTTTTCAAATATTTGAAATTTTTTATTAGTCATACTTTATTTCCTTATTTTTTTTAATGCGAATTTTAAAGTAATTTTTCCTTGTTGCTTTGCTTTTATGCCGATTTCTGAAAATTACAGAACCTATTCCCCATTTTTCAAGATAAGTTATGTTTATTTTTGTGCAATTTTTTTTGTGCATGTTTTTTGGAGAACCTATCTACCACATAAAATGAGACCCAGGTGTATTTGAAATTGGTTTAATTGGAGTTTATAATGATTTGCCATGACCCCAGATATCTTTACTCCTTATCCCATTACAAGATTAAATGCAGTAATTTTATATAATTCAACTTATTCTGTTAGAAGTACTTTTGACTATATTCCTTTTAGTCTTTGTCAACTATAACGTTGAATAATCAAAATGAGACATTATTTTATAATTTACATAATTCTATTTAGTTTTCCCACAATTTTGTTATTTTAATATTTGATGATTGACTATTCATTAATACTTGATGATTTCTTGAAATTAATATAGCTTCTTTTATTTTTTGTTTATCGTGGCAATGTTCAATTTGTATAATCTTCACCTTTTTATAATCAAATTTAAACCCGTATTTAGAAGTTATATTGTGATCAAATATAACAGATACTGAAGTTTTATTTTTATCTTTTTGAATTCTTTTATATAAAAGCATGTGTTCTTTTATTCTTTTTTCTAATGTACATCTAAGCCTCTAAAATGTTTTGTAAACCACATTTACATATATTAATTTATATATAACACAACTTTGATTCAAACTTAAATTTTTGCTTTTAAAATTGTTTATTAATCTTTTTGTGTTATTTGTGAGAAAAAAGCAATTTTACACAGACCATTATAAATTTTTCTGATAAACTTAACTTGTTCATTTGATATAAATGGCATTGCAATACATTTCATCTTGATATTATTTTTACTTTTATTATATTGCTGACTCTTTTTTAATTTTTTTAATAGTATGAGTAATAATATTTTTATTATAACCAATTTTCAACAAATCATTTACAAATAAATTTACATTTTTTATTTTGTCACTAGAATATTTGCATAATTTTTCATTTCAAAATAAGAATAGCTTTAATCCAGATAACTTATGACTTATAGGTACATTTGATTTATATGGGATAAATCTCTTAGTTTCAATTGGTTTTATTGTCATAAAATAATCCAAATTGTTTCCATTACGTATAACTTTAATATCCAAAAATCTTACTATGTTACATATTTCTTTAAATCTTTAATCTGACTTAATTCATTAAATAAATCATTTATTATATCTTGATTTTCACAAATAAACACATCATCCACATATCTATGATATACTTTAATTATTTGATATTTCAGCTGCTTTAAGATGTTAACTTCGTATGTTGATATAACAAAAGTACATGTTTGAGCAATAGCAGGAAGTCCGATTGGCTAACCAAACTCATTCTATAATATTCATTATTAAAATTAGCACAAATATTTTTTTCAATAAAATGTAATACTTTTATAATAAAACTTATAATATTAGACTTTATATTTTTTAAAAACAAGAGCATTATAAATAATTGATTCTATTCTATCAATTGATCCATACATTTCATTTATATCCAAAGTAGAAATTGTATCTTGTAAACCTATATTTATATTCTTAATTTTATCCACAAAATCAAATGATGACAACAGTATATTCACTAAAACCCTAAATATCTTGAAGTAATGATTCAATATATTTACATATTTGATAATAATATGCACCACCACAATCAACTATCAATCACAATGGATTATTTTCTTTATGTAACTTTATATTCAAAAACATCCTTGGATAAATAGTCGATGGTGGATATAAATTATAATATGTATAGCTATTAATAGTTTTAATAAAACGTCATTTATAAATTTCATGCAATATGTATTATACATATGATTTCACTTTTTTGAAATCTAAGCTTTCCCATTTGATACAGAACTTTTTCATTATCAAGCATATTGAATACCTTTATCTTCTTTTAAACACACCAAATCATTATTCAATAGAAATCCTTTAAATTTATTAATTTGACATAACCATTTATCATTCCTATTATAAATTTTTCATCGTTAACTTCTTTAACAATTTTATTGCAACTATTAGAATCACATTTAATTATACCAAATGAATATTCTACTGCAGAATTTAATTCAAGATTACAATCTTTCCAACTACCACCTACATATTTCGATCCAAAATTTAAAAATATTTTTGATTGAATTCCATATTTATATTAGATAAGTTAACGTAATTTTGATCATTTATTTTATTCGGAAATTTTTTATGAAAAAGATGTTTAATTTTCTTTTTAAATTTATTAACTTTTTTTAAACAAAATTTATCAAAGAATTTTTGACAAAAACTTTTAAAGTTAATCCAATCATCCCAATTTTTGAACCGTATAAAATAATTTAAAGCCTTCAAATATTTCGGCTGGCGAAATACCAAACTTTTACTCTGTATAAACAAATCTTTTAATATAATACTTTTTATATGATTCGTAATTTTATCTAATAATTTACAAGACTTATTTTTAATAAATAGCAATTTGGGAAAACTTCTAAATCACAATAGATACTTAAAATTTTCAATCTACATTTTAGTGCAATAATCTTCAACGTTACATGATCACTATTTCTTATGCTTGCTCAAGTTGTTAAAACAGGCAAAATTCTCCATACAATAATGCCATTCAGTGCAAGCCAGGGTAATCAATGGATGCCAGAATGTTTGGATGAGTATGTACTACTCATTGAGTAGGCACTACTGTATGGGGAGATTTGCCTGTTTTATCTTTAACGTTACCTTGCACCATTCTTTTACACTAAAATGTAGATTGAAATTTTTAAGTAACTATCATGATTTAGAAGTTTTCAATTTAATAAGAAAATTGAACAACTTTTTTTATAAAAAATTTCCATTAAAAGGAATGATCAAAATTACGTTAACTTATCTAATATAAATTTGGAATTCAATCAAAAATATCTTTTAAATTTTGCATCGAAATATGTTGGTGACAGTTGGAAAGATTGTAATTTTAAATTAATTTCGGCAGTAGAATATTAATTTGGTATAATTGTGATTCTAATATTTGCAATAAAATTGTTAAAGAAGTTAAAGATAAAATATTTAATTATAATAGGAATGATAAAATGACTAAACATCACATGATCACCATTCTTTCTGCTTACACAAAATATTTACACAGAGGCTAAATTTTTCTTACAGTAGCACCACTCAGTGTAAGCTAGAGTAATCAATGTATGCAAATTAGGTTTGTGCATAAAATCCTTATCTAATGCCTATTCATCCAATATTCCCAGACTATTTTCTAGCTTGTGACTTTCGTTATTGTATTTTCATTTTGGATTCAAAGCTTTATAGTTAGTTTTTTATATATCCCTTCTCTTTTTTTGTTTTCTTATCTTTTCTGGAGTAATTTATCTTTTACTTTAATTAGTTCTGTTTAATAATTTAATTATTATTAGATTTAGGAGTTTGTTATCTGCCCATAAATCAAACTTAAGCATACTAATTTCTACTTTATCTTAGAAATTTATTTCTGTATAATCTAAGTTTTAAGATCTATATAATTAATTAATCTCTTAGGAATTTATTTCCATATAATATAAGTTTTAAGATCTACACAATTAATTAATACATACAAGTCTATATTCAATGCTTTTATTTTTAAAACCTAGTCTAATCAAACATTTCTTTAATCGATTTATTTTGCAGCACTATAACTCAATTTCTTAAATATAAATTGAATATTTTACAATCATCATCCTTGCCCTGGTTATTGATCATATTTGAAAATAACGATGAAAACAATGAATCATATACTATAAGACAGTTGTGGCATAATTAGTTGAATTCGAATAGAAACTAGGTAGAACTTTGATTTTACTTCATATTTTAATCAGTACCAACTTTTCATTTAAATATATGGCCATAATCAATTAGCTTGCCATCCAATATTAGGCAGTAAATGATTATCGCGCTATTCTAAGTTAACCTTTCAAAGCTTAATAAATATCTTCTTTTTCAATATGTCTTCAAGACAGCTGTTGGAAAAGTCTTTTCTGTGAATGAAATATTTAAACTTTTTTTTTTGTTGTTTTATATCTGTACGTTCTAATACTGATTGGCTAACTGGTTAACTAAGAAGAAAACTGCCTTGAAGAAGCTGATTTAACTTGTGGAAATTTTGAGCTATCTGAAAAAATGTCTTTATTGTCCAATCAGGATTTGAATATTCGATCATGAACAAAGTCATTAATCACTACAAATGAAATTGTAATCGTACATTATGTAGCTTCATTTGTTTGTTTAACAAAAGAGTTTATTTTAAGCTGAATGCGTTTGAAGTCTAACTACAACTAAATTATTTCTATAGAAGTCATTATATTGACAGATCTAATATGTGAAAATAAAGTGTTGAATGACTATGACCGTAAGTAAAGAGTATGAAAAAAAAATATTTAAAAATACTTTTAATAGTTTGAAAATACAACGGTAAGATTATAAAACTAAATAGTATGTTTGTGAGCTTTCGGGATATATTTGAATGTACTACTGTAACAACAAAATTGAGTATATAAAGTAAATAGTAACAGAGAGGCAGGCTCTATTTACATTACAAAAATTGTACTTGAGATGTTCCGTAGAAATGTAACATTCATTGCTTTCATTTCAAAAACATGGCTGAGAATAAAATATTAGTGCGAAGATATAATTAATAAAAATATTAAAGTCTTTTAGAAAGAAAAGTTTGCTAATGACAAAGTCTATAAAAAAAAACATGTCTAGATGTCAAGTGCAGTTATTTTTATTTTGCAAATCGTTCTGTATACAAAGCTCTTCTTTCACTTTTTGTCCTTCCCCGTTCTTTTTTTCTCTTTAAAATTATAATAGTTATATTCTTTTAAGAATATTAAAATTTGAGTTATAAGTAATTTTTATTTCCTTACATCATTTATTAATTACTTAAAGTAACTGAAACAAAACAATTTTTAAAAAACAATACGCTTCTTCAAATATTAAAATTATAAAATCTTGATTTTAAATTCCAGTAAAAGTTTGAGCTCAATAATTATGATGGAACAAACTCCAAAATAATTATTATTCACGATTAATATAAAAAGAGTGAAATGATTTACTGCTTGAAAGTTTATAAGAAGTTTGAGTGCCAGATATGATAGGAGGGGAGCCCGCGCCCTACGAGGCTCCTCGTCGACATCTGAAATCACTCTAACTCAGTTCGTTTTCATACGAAAAAATTCGTTAAATACGTATTGAATTCGTTTTTAAAAGTTCTGTACGATCATGACATCTTCCGATTTATTTTAGAAGTAAAAAATAGAGAAAAAACGCATTTAAACCTAAACAAAGAAGGAACATTATTTGTGATTGGTTCTTAGCATGCTCTCAGCCGAAAAAGACATTCTGATTGGCTGGAAAGAACAAAGAAACTGCCTGATCAAAGAAAATAAAGAAAAACGCTGAGATTTTCATTTCGAATACGATTTAAATTATTATTAAATAATATTTATGGAAATTAAACATAATTTTCAGAGAGAATAATAAAAAAACAAAATTATTTTCGAAAAATATTGAAGATTTTAGTACAAATATTGAAGTTGTAATAAAAAGAAATATTTACTTTTCTATAACGTAAAAGTCGATCTTTTTGTTTACATTATAACTTTTATGTTGCCGATATTGATTATCTTAGAATAAATAAATAGCAATTTATTTTTGAAAGAACTTTCATTGTCTTCACAACCTTAAAAATTAATTATATACTTTTTATAAATGTATCTGAGTTGAATTTAATATTATAGGCGAATATGTTTTAACAATAGGCTTTGTCTTCAGTTTGTGAGTTGGCCAATTAAAAGATTTGATTTTTATCTGATACAACCAATGATAAAATTAGCGGTTTAAGGGTTAAAGTTTACCGATCTACAATTACATTAATAGTATTAGTAATTCATTTAGCAAACTTATTCTAATTATTCTATTTATTTATGCAAGATGCTCAATATTCTTTCATTCTTTTTGCACTGTTTATATTAATTAAATCTCTAAAAAAAATCACTTATTTGTATTTTCAACAATGCTTTCTATTTAATTATTTATCACATTCAACAGATAATTATATGTATATTCATACTTCTGAAGAATACTGCTAGATAGTTGAAACTGTCAGATAATTGGATAATAGCTCTGTTAAAATGCCATCAAAAAGTCAATTTTTAGAGATATATTAGAGCTACAAATACCTTGGTCAGATTATTAATACAGATGCAAATGTAATGGATGAAATTAATCATAGAATTGAACTTGGTTGGAATGATTTTGGTAGAAATATCTTAATATTAAAAGGAAATATGCCTATGTGCTTGGAAAGAAATGTTTTTAATAAATGTGTTTTACCAATTCTTATTTATGGATCTGAGACTTGGGCACTTAAAAGAAGAGCAATACAGAGACTTCAGACCACTCAAAGAAGTATGGAAAGATGCATATTGGGAGTAACAAGAAATTGAAAATGCAATATATGGGTAAGAGAACAAACAGGTGTTACTGACCTCATTGAAAAAATTAAAAGACAGAAGTGGAGTTGGGCTGAACATACAACTAGTGAGGTGATAATATGTGGACAATTGAAATCTTAAACTGGATTCCAAGAGATTGTAAAAGATCCAGAAAGAGACCACATATGAGATGGATGAATGAAAAAGTGTGTGGGGAGGGTGATGTGGAGAAGATGGATTGAACTTGGAGAGACCTTCATCCTGTAGTGTATTGATAATGGTTGATAATGATGCCCATCAATTAGGTAGGAGCAGCCTTAAGCAACAGCAAAGTAGAGATCTATTTGGAGAAACAATATGAAGAATGGCTTTAGAGTAGCAGGAATCATATAAATGAAATTGGAATATCCAGTAAGATAAAAAGATGCAAACTGACGGTGACTATACACTGGTAATGCTCAGAATAGAATATCTACATAGTTAACTTAATTAAACAGTATAAGATCACAAATACATATATGGATTTGGCTTTAATTTTTATTGAAAGAAGTTAATTTAACAAATCTCTTAAAAGATTTCTCAAAGAGAAAAATATAAAAATACTATTTAAATCTTGTAATATTTCAGCAATAAATTATTAAAATTTTATCCAAAATATACTTTTGTATAGTTTTTTCTAAAATAAAATTTTACAATTATTTTTATGATTAATTTGCATATATTTTATTTGTATTATTACTATTATTTATGAAATAGCTTCAGTATCAAAATTGAATTATTAAAAATATATACATTCTGATAAATTCAAAAATCATAACTCATTTTTAACTCAATAGATAGAGAAGGTCTACTGTGTTGGAAAGATTATAAATTTATAACTCTTTTAAAGATTTTTAGCTTAGCACTGCTTTCTACCAAGTCGGTAATATTCATAGCACTAATATAGTTGTATAGAAGGGAGAACTTATAAGTTAATTAGTATATAAATTTGTAAATTTAATTATACCGCTTGCTTAATAATGCAACGCATGAATCTTTTTTGTTAATTGCATAGGTGTTATTTGTGATAAAACATGTTGAGGTCTATTTTGGCTCGTTTGTGTATGTATTTGTGCTGACTGAACTAGTAGCCTGTTAGCATGATATTTACCATAGTAAATTGCTTTGTGGGATGGTTCATTGCAGCTAATTTTATAAATTATTTGGAGAGCCTGGTCTTTGGTAATTTGAATTTGGTGTTGTTCAACATTTGGTTGAAATTTGGGGAGGGGATCTAAAATTAATATTGAATTCATTCAAGCAGATTTTTTTAGATATGCCTGGTATGGAAGGAATACTGACCCATGCAATAGTGTTGTTGTTGTTCGTGTGCTAGGTATGTTAGAATGGAGTAGAATTCTTTAAGAGCTTTATTTAATGTGTTATTGTCATACCCTGAGTTGACTAGGTTTTTTTATATAATTTTCGATGTTGTTTTGCCAAAGCAGACCCCAACATAAAGTTAGTATTTTTACACTATGAGAGTGGCTGCGCTAGGCGCAATGATCAAAGACAAAATATAAAGAGACATGATTTATCGCATATAATACCCACTCAATAAACAAAAATGACTCATGCGCTGCATTATTAAGCAGATGGTATATTCAAATTTACAAATTTGCATATTAATTAACTTATAAGTTCTCTCTTCCATATAACCATATTAGTGCTATGAATGTAAACAATCTCATATAAAGCAGTGCTAAGCTGTAAATCTTTAGAGGAGCCATAAGTTTATAATCTTTCAGATATAGAGTATCTTAACTATCTTTTGAGTTACAAACGAATAAAAAAAGAAAAAAAACGATGTTATAACTCATTTTTGATTGTTAGATTTATGTGGAACTTTTACATGGAAAATCATATAAAAATTCTAAAAGTTGTATCGTCCCATTTCTCTTAGAAATCAGGGTTCAAAATTTCAACTAATTTTCTTTAACTTTATACAACTTTAATAGAAAATTTACACGAGTTCTTAATAATTAATAGTGATAAAAATATATATTTAAAAAAGCTTGAGTTAGTCCAGCATTTGGTCCAATATAAGAATTGTTGAACTAAAAGCACAAACTTCTTCGTCTATATCCCACGTGGAGAAATAGAAAAAGATAAAAAGAAGATTAAGCTGGATAATTGAATGAAGTTATATAGAACTTTACATTTTTCTAATCAACTTGGTGTTAGAGTGTTCGAAATAATAACCATAATACAAACAAATCTTCACAAACAATATTTAATGTGAAACTAAACATATTTAAGTTTTTATGAATTTACTTCAAGGAAAAAAATATTTAAATAGGATTAGTAGGTAGAGATTTATAAATACTACATAGCAGTAGTGTAAATTGTAATATTACTTTTAAATAAGCATTTTTGCATATCAAGTTCTTCTCAAGAGGCATTGAATATTATGACCAGACTCATGTTAATGAATCATTTACCATTGCTTGCTGGACAATTTAGTACACCATTTAAAATTGGAAGATTCACTGCAGAATTTGACCAATTAAATTAATGGTACTGTTATTAAGGAACAACCCATGATCACCATCGATGATAGTTTATCATTGCTCGCCATTTAAACAATTTATTTTAACATTTAATACCGCTATTTGAACTACCTTAAATACACTTCACATATAAATGAAAATATTTTATTTCTCTATAGGTTGCACGCAGTCTATTGCCAATTTTACTGAATTCAAAAGATACACTGACAATAGGATATCATTAAACAATTAAAAAATGCTTCATCATTTATTGCTATTTTTTTTAATTCTTACTAAAATTATCTTAGCTTATAGTATTCTAATCTTACCATGACTCTTCAACTTGAAGATCATAATTCTAAATCTCTGATATAACCGATAAAAGGCTATAAACTTTAGTTCACCTTTCGTTATATAACAATAACAAAAAAAAAAAGTCTGGACAACTCCATTTCGTTGACACTTGTTTATAAAATTGTAATCGTAAATAAATGTTTATAAAATATTTAAAGATAAAACAATTTGGAAGGGGGCTAAAAAAGGTTACTTGAAAGGCTTCTCTGTTACAATTTGGGAGGGGGCTAAAAAAGGTTACTTGAAAGGCTTCTCTGTTTATTTTTCTGTTTTCTAAACTGTCTAGCGTAATAAATGATTTCTACTACCCATTATAAATCCTCACTTTTTTCCCAGTGGAAAAAAAGATAAATCTGATAATATTAAACAAAAAAAAATGTCAATTTATAATATCTTTGTTACTAGATATAATAGAATTATTTTTTTCTTTTGTAAGAATACTTTGTTTTAATTTGTTTTAAGTAGTCAATATGCTGTGACGCGTGGATATATATATATATTATTTATAAATGCTTACAACGAATAATTATATACTGCGTGATCTAATACCATTGAAGCTCTTCGAATCAATTCCAACTCTAACATTTCTTTAATTGTTAAATGTCGTAAGAATAATTCAAACTTTGTTTAAACTTTTTTAAATATATTTAACTATTATTAATAGCAAGTAATTAATATATAGCATAAAAGTTTAGAGTGATATTTTCTCTTCTTCAAATGCTGCTGGTCTGACCTGTACCAGTATTAATATGAGAGTCAAATCTGGGATCTTTATATTTGTGAAAACTGAATTTAAAGAAGAAATTCTAACCAACAGAGGATCCTAGATTCAATTTCCACGCTAGTATTGTTATATACTAAAAAGGGGGGATAATATTATTTGGAAACTTTGCGTTAGGTACTAAATTGTATGCTATTTCTAACATTTGTATTTGAAAAATTTCAATAAAGTTTGAATTTTTCTAAATTTAAATTTAATGGAAATAGTCCTACGTATAACTACCAGTCAAATGTCATCAACACAAGCTTCCAGACAAATAATAAATATTTATAGTTTAAAAGTTTGTATAGAAAAATCATAAATTATTTAATCACCCTTAAACGAGTAATGTTAATAAATTATTGAAAAAGAAGAGTATATAACACATGTTTAAGTAGTAGCATTTTGATAATACAAATTACTTCCATATTTTATCTTAAATAATAGATGTTTGAATCAGCAACGTTTTCTAAAATAACATTATATAAAGTAGTGTTGGCGAACCTTTTTATGTGTGCGCGCCAAAAATTTTCAAAAAATATTTATTGAATGATTGGCGTGCCATACAGTTATTAAATCAAAATATAAACAACTTAATTGTTGCAGTAGTTGAAAAGTTTATAAAACAAAATAATAACAATAATTATTAAATAAAAATTCTAACTAAGCTAAATACAAGTGAACGATATTTATTTAGAAGAGCACAATTTGAATAAAATGTAATAGTAAAAAAAATTAATACTAATTAAAACAAAATTTTGGAAATAAACGTATAAAATCAACATAAATAGATATTATTTAATGAAATTTTTGCTGATATACATTGGATGCCAAATATTCATATTTTGTCATTTTTAATAATGTACATGCTGAACTAGATTCATCTGTTATTCTATTTCTCGAACTGTCTTTAATTAAATTCGTTTCTGAAAACAATGATTCACATGCCTATGTAAAGGAAAAAATTACTAATATTTTTAAACAATTAAATGTTTCAGGAATAGCATTCCAGGCAGTCAGTAATTCCTCTTCAGCATTCTTTTCACATATATTCAATAATCGATCATTTTCCATTGTTTCTAACTCATTCCTTAAGTCAACAAATTTCTGTTTCCCTATAGAACTGGATTGAAAACCGACAAATTGCATTTCCATATCTTTCAAATTAAACCATTCAAAAATTTCTAACTTGAGACTATCCATTGATATTATGTCTGGGTATAAAATAAATTTTGATATTTCAGAAAATTGTCTGAACTGTGTAAATCTTAAAGAAAATACATCAATTACCGATTGAATAATAGCATAAAAGTCTTGCATCAATTTTACTTGATCTGATCTCTCATGAGATTCTAAATCAGTCAAGAACTTTTTTAGGTTTGGAAAATATTTAAAGGTGTAAGAAATAATATCATGGTTGGAAAATTGTAATTTAACTTCAAATGCTTTGATCAAATTAAACATGACAACAATTGTCTTATTATAACCTTGCAGGTTCACATTTAATTCATTTAGATGTGAACACATATCAGTAAAAAACATTAATTTTGAAAGTCATTCAACATCAGTTAATTCATTATATTTTTCAATGATTTTATCAAAAACTTTTCCTCAACTTCCCCATCAGATATTGTCGTACATAAGTAAATCATAGCATACTGAGTTTACTTCACTCAATGTGTAGATATAAAATTGTTTAACTTAATCACAACGTGTTTGTAACAGCATCCAATGGTTTAAAGCTGTCCTTCATGCATAAAATCTACTGATATATAATGCAATGAAAACCCAAAATTGAATGTCCAATACAGTTAATAAATAAACTGAGAAAACTATTTTCTTTTCCAGTCATAATCACCATCTGTAATTACTGATACAATTTTGACAATATCTATGTTGCAAATATCTATTCCTTTTGTTGATGACACTAATAAAGTTAAACCGATCAATTCTTTTTTGATATTATTTCCAACATAGCCAATAAAAATAGTCAAAGGCGCTGATCTATTTATGTCTGTACTTTCATCAAGGAAGAGAGAAATTAAACTAGAAGATTTTATATCTCTTTTTTATTGGTAAGTTATGTTGTTAGCTATTTGCAGAATTCTTTCTTTAACTGTATTTCTAACCAATGATAAATCTTTTATGCTCTGAATAATTTTTGCTTTGTTTTCAAAATCTTCAAAAAGAACTGGTGCACATTTCATCCAAGCTTCTTTCATATATTCTTCATTATTAAAAGGTTTCCCATGTTTGGCAATTACATTTGAAATAAAAAAACTAGTAGCACTTATATTTGAATAATTTTTGATAAATTTCATTCCAGATGTTGATTGAATTTTTTTTTTTTTAATGCTTTGACAATATATTCATTTTGTTCATCTTTACTTTTTTCACAGAGCGATTTATGATTGGTCTCATAATGCCATTTTACCGATGATGTTCTCAATATAACTGATCCAGAATATAAAACATATACTATTCTGATGCCTTTATTAATCATTCCATATTCATCAGTCCATCAATTTTGAAATTCTCTACTCCTTGATAATTTTTGTTTTTTTATTTTCAGTAGTCATATTAATATAATAATAACAAATTTATTTAAAAGTAAATTTAAATTAGCCTTAATAATTTTATAAATCAAATATTTATCATTTCACTTTGATGGCGTTGTGTTCACGCATTTCTTTCCTTTATTGCCTTTGTTCAGTTTTTTTGATTATATTAAAAAATGAATGGAGTCAACACGTTTAGGTGAAAAAAGATTAGGACAGAAAACCATTTGATTACTTTTACTTTAGATTTGAAAAAGTTTACTTCAAAGAATTATAAAATATTTTACTGCGTTTACTTTCTAGTTTTATTGGAATCACTTGACAGGTTTATAGAATATGATACCACAATATATCGGTACCACTTTGTTTGACTTAAAACTATAATTTATTGCTTCTAATCAGAGCTATTGTAAATTGAATTCTAATATAATATTATATTTATTTATTTTATCTTCAGTTTACAGAAAATTTTTATTAGCACAAATTTTAGCAACAAAAACAATATTGCAGAAAATTGTGATATATAAATAGTTCGTATGAGTAAAAAATTTGAATGTGCCATCTCTGGCATGTGTGCCATAGGTTCACCATCACTGATATAGTGTATTTGGAACCAAATATTTATGATGTTAATTGTGAGACTATAAAGGTTAGTTAACTAATAATTAACAATTTTGAAATGATTAACTTTTAAATATGATCTTAATGAAAATCATATATATATATATGTGTGTGTGTGTGTGTGTGTGCATGTAAATAAATAAGAAAATATATTTTTAAATTAGGGTTAAATAACATAGTTCAAACACCTTATAATAAAATAAAGAAAATAATTAAATTTATTCGTTTTATACTTTTAAAATAAAACAAATAACAAAAATAATTACTAATAATTGTAATTAAATTCTAAGCACTAGGAACGTTAAATAAGAAAAGCTTCTGTAGATATATTTTAAGTTGAGTTAAGCGCTTTTGATATCTTGGTTATTATATCATACTAATTGGTAACTAAAAAGTCTAAAAATTATTCCACAAACAATAAATTGATAAAAAGGAAAAGAACCAGCAGGACTAAACTCTGGCATTTGATTCGTTGTTGAAATTTGAATGCCATAGAAATAGTAAGTTGTAGAATATTATGTAACATCATGATAACTATTATCGTTTAATAGTCTCTAAGCAATATATGAAAAATATTATTTTTTAAAACATTGTTAATCATATTGAATAACTATTAAATCACTGTAATCAATTCATATTTGTGCCTGGTTAATTATTTGGGTAATCTAAATTGAGAGAGTTCATAGCCATGATTTACAATCGATTTTTTCAGTTTACTACATAATAATTGCTGCAGTGATTTCCAAAAGTACAAATTTAAATCATAAATTATGAATAATTCAAAGAGAGCATAAAAACAAAATAGAAATGCACTTGTAAAAAGAAAAAAGACATTATTTGGACGTTAATAACCAATTTAAAATTGCTCTTCGACAAACGTGACTATAATTAGATGACTACATAAGGGTATAAGCAATTTAAGTGATAAAAATGTTTGTTGGGAACCAAAATGGTATCACAGATTTAATGTTAACATTGCTAATGATTGGTTTTTTATGCAGTTCAGATAGATGAATACTTTGTAATGAATAATGTTAGATGATAGAAATAAAAATAACAGAGTTGTTTATTGAATAGCCAAAGAACAACTGAAACTCCATGAAACCAGATCTTATTTATGAACACTTAGTAAAAACAATAAATGATTTATAATAATACAGGTTCACCAAAATATGTTTCTAGACTGCTTTTCCATAGCTAGCATCAGTGAATGAGATGAAATGAAGAAGAAGAATATGCAATTCTGTGGGAACTGGAAACTACGATTGCATATGTGAAATTGCAGAATATCTTGCTTGAACAATTCTTAAAGTTGACAAATAATAATTAATTATGTAAGCAGTGACAAGTAAAAGATAAAATATTTTACACGTTGGCAATTAATAAAGGAATATATCAAGGATTGGTTATTTTATGGAGAGTTTTCTGAATCAACAAAGCTATTAAGAGTGAGACTGGTATTTGCAAAACTATCTAAGAAACCACTAAGAAACTACTGAGACAGGTAAAAATTATATGTTATTTCCATGGTAGTGTTAATCACTTAGCCAAAAACTGTCAAATAAAAATGAAAAAAAGTTGAATAAAGATGTTACTTGAAAGAAAGTAGTTTGAGCAACTGGAAATTAAGTCGTTTACAGACTACAGGTTTTGTATAGAAAATAAAATAAATAGATTTCCAAATTTTATTTATAAAGATCCAGGTTTAATTAAAATGTTACCTGTAGAATTGAAATTATTGATGTGAAGTTTGGATCTGGTCTACCGTAAAGTTACCATTGAGAATTTGAATTAGCAATGTCTATTGGTGTGGTTTCGAACAAAATGGCAAATTTGTTTGTAAATAAATAGCTAAAAAGGAATATATACCCACTGTTGAAAAGATCTACATATTTTGTAAGGCTGAATCTTGATGTAGCTACCACCAAATACTGATAAGAATTTAATGGATATTCTTATTATAACAACCACATCCTCACTATGTCAATGAGTTTATACCAGTGCAACCATTTTCTTTTTGGAACAATATTAGCACCAGACACATTTCAATCAAAGACTAAAATATTTTTGTAAAGACTAATACGAAATTTTTTTTTACTGGATGATATATTAGTAATGAGAAATAGTGATATTCAATTGAGAAAGCTTGTTCATCCGGGTCTATGATAAATAACTTTGGGCCAAGATCAAATCTCTGCATGTGCATAAAATACAGCACAAAATTAAATTTCTGGGACATTTTTTTTACCAAAAATGGAAAATGTTATGCCTCTGAAAGAATAAAAGGATTTTAGAGAGCACTCCTAAATCTAAGAAATGTTAAAAAATTATAAGCAGATTTGAGACCGATTAATTGTTTGAAACATTTTCTTAAGAGTAAAGTCTCTGTTGCAGAACTTCTATATGGCATATTAAAAAAACAAAAAATTAGGAAAAACATATTTTACAAACAAAAAAAGTACATTCTCAAAATCAGGCCGTGAAATCAATGCAATCATCCACCAATCTTCAGTTACTAGGAAAGATCAATTATTTATACTTTCCACACATTGCCAAAAACTAAACTAAATTACACGTAGATCAATAAAAAAGCACTGGATATACTTTTTGGTATAAGATAATTCCATTAATATTTATATGGAAAAAATTTTGTAACCAATCAAACCATTATTGGGAATAATTAGGAATTTTGAAAATCATTCCTGAATCTTTAAGTATTTGCATAAATATGCTATCAGCATACAACCATCATCTGACAAATAAATCAAGAAAGCAAAGTAGGCATACTCATATATTGCCTCATTGCTTTGATAAAAATTAATTATAAAATTTTGAGATTGAAATTAACTTCAATTCCCTAAATTCAACAACATTAAATAGTCTGATAGTAGCTATTATAATAAACTAAAGAATGTTTGATTAAAAAAATTGAATTCTTAATGTAGAAGTGACATGGTGGAATGCAAGAGGGTCTCATAGTTTACAAGGAGCACAACTTGAGAGATGGTCATGTAAATGTAGAAAAAAAGTATTAAAGTTTCTCTCGGAAGGCCACTTCAAAAATATTGAAGTATTTGACTCATTGTTATATGATAGTCTTGAGTTGATAGAAATATAGAAAAAACATCAAACTTTGTGAAAAGTCTTCACAAGTAACGAGATATCTGGTAAAAACATTGTGAGGTATGATCCTAGGCCACAAAAGCATAGCAGCAAGTACGTATAGACTATGCTGGATCTTTTAAGAGCTTTTTATTTCTGTTCTGTGTGGTTTGGAACAGTAGGCAGAGCATCCAACTTTGGATCAGGAGATCCCAGAATCCATTTGGGTGATGTAGTGCTCAAACTTCTGAACAACAAAGCCATATGCCTTTTTTTTATATCTTATCATGTTTAACAATAGTTGTAGATGTTGAATCATAGGATCAGTAAAACATGCAGCCTCTGATCAAAATATTAAGATATTAAAGATATTTTTTTATTTTAGAGTTGCCAAGAATAATTGCAGCTGTCAATAGAAGAGGTTCTAGTCAACAATTTTGAAAAAAATTAAAAGAAGTAGGGGAAAAGCATTTAAGAATGCTATTCTATTGCACAAATTAAACAATCTTGGTGAGAAATCAGTGTAACAACTTGAATAGAAATAAATAAAATGGAAGCAAGTAAAATTCAAAAAGTAATATTCCAATCTCTTTTTCATCAACATGGAATACCTATAGATAAGACATAAATATTGTCCATGGAGCTAGTCATGAGAAATAAATTAAAGTCAAAACTATATCCCATTCTGGTGCAATCAATTGTAACAATCGTATAGTGAACTATCTTAACACAAATATACTAATTGACTACAATGGATTAATAAGTATCCACTATGATTGATAATTTATTTCTAATAATATTATACATATGTGTGTGTTTAAAAGCTTATTGAAAAATAATAGCATCTACAAAGATCTTGGATATTTACTACTTCTGTAGCTCTCAGCTTCCTGCAATTAATCAAACATTAGAGTTGCATGTATAGTTCTAATCCTCTTACTCTGTATCTGATTATTTCACACATATTAAACATTCTTGAAGTTTCATTGTGACAGATTACTCTTGCTGACAGATTACTCTTGCTGACCTTTTTTAATTACCATAATTATCTAATAAGTATTTCTCAAAATATTATTTTTTCATTCACTTGTGTATACATATGTGTGAAATTAAACTGCCAAAAATTTGAAGATGTGATGCAAGAATGGGGAATAAAACACACCCTCACAACCCTTTACCATCCTCAGTCTAATGGGTTAGTTGAGAAAGCAGTTAAAACCCTTAAATCCACCATCAACAAATTGGGGAAAATTAAAATTCATGAAGCAGTGTAGACTGCACTCCATCACCCTGTGATCCCTAGTGCCAAATCTGGAAAATCACTAGCTGAAATGTATCTCAGTAGGAAGTTGCACACAAAATTAACAAACATTATGCCAATCATGGATAAAAATGATCATCAAGCTGGTACCAACAAATATTTCAAATATAGCCCACAGGAAAAAGTGTGGGTAAGAAATAATACTAATAAGTTTTGGTCACAGGCAGAAGTTGTTTGGCATTTATCAAAACAAGTGATTGCAGTTCAAATGAAAAGTGGGGTTATATTTCATAAACACATCAACCAGCTGTGCAAAGATGAAAGTGAGGATATATCACCGACCTACTCAGAACAATGGATACTGACAATCGGGTACAAAGAGGCAACACATCAACCGAAGCAAAAAATAAACAACCGTGGGCCAAAAGGCAATAAAGACACCCACATATCTTAAAGATTATGTATTAAGTTCAGAGGTTAAAAATTTATCTCTGAATTTGGGAGAAGTAATGTTATGTATGTATATGTTTATATTTTCTTATATACACATATATACATGTAGAAACTTTTAGAGAGAAAAAAGTTATAAGTAAAATATTAAAGAATTTTAAAGAGACAGTCTTTTAAAGTAAAAAAATAAAAGTTATAATTAAATTATATAAAAAAGTTTAAATGCTAAAAGTAAACAATAGTCTAATTAGTGTAGTTGAAATGTTGTTTAAAGGAATGTAAGTAGATTCTTTTTAGATAAATGATGATCTATAAAAATAACTAATTAATTAAAGGCAAAGATAATAATTAATTGCCTGTATGAAGCATAAGGAAATAATCACCTGAGCAGATGTGCAGTGTACCAGCCAATCACTGGTAGGATTCAAAAACAATGAACTGTCTCAGTACTAAGCAATTGAGAAAGACTTTAGTCAATTCTTTGAGATCCATCTGTGTAGATGGATATATATATTTGAGCAGAATGTTTCCTTTTCCACAGTGACTTCAAGTGTGGAAAACTGGCCTCCAAATGTGACAAAAGTCAGGACTCCTTAAAAGTTGTATTGATCTTTATTATTATTTATTATGCCTTCAGGTCCATTGATGTAATAATTGTATATATTGTAATGGAAACACGACGATCGAATGCAAAACTTCACTTTTATTTATATATAATACGGATTTCTTAAATTCAAAATCACCTACCTTCTGCTACTGCAAGCAGAGAGAATATACGGACATAAATGAATCTATATCCGTACTTCACCAAACCTGTGACTATATGGATATTGCCCCAGGTTATCTTTCCCGGTCAACTTCTCTCGACTTCTGTAATATTTAAAGAATTACAGCACTTGGATAATTTATAAAATTAAATGGGATCAAGAATACTGCCTACTAGCCTTCACGTGTTAGTTTAGTACTCAAAATGGAGTAATAATTATCACCCAAACCCCTACGGATATATTACTGTCTGGAATGGTGAAGAACGAGATGAAACAGATAACATAAATAAGAAATATTTAATATAACAAATAAACAACAAAAATCAATTGAAATATTTTACACACAATAAAAACAAATTATTGGATATAATGCTACGAGTAAATATATAAAAAAAAATCCTATAAATGATTATACATTTATAGTCGTCATTCCATATATTAGAAAAGAGTTTAATTATTGTCTATATTACTAATATCTGGAATTGGCAATTGTTTGAAATTAAAGGTATGTGCACATATGTCTATAAAGGTGTGATATATAATTTGCCTAGGTTTTCTTTAGTCTCTGATGTGATTTAAGGTCCTGCTGACCGTCACGTGGAATCCCTCCATTTCTTTAGCAGGAAACGGTCACTCTTAGGTTGGACTTAGTTTGTCATGACTTTTCCATATTAGAGCATCAAGGGCATGGCAAGCGGATCATCTGGCAGGTGCTTCATCGGTAGTTGTTACATGGCAATGAAAACCATTCGAGCACAGTGAGTCTGAATCGGCCAGCGATCATGATGGCGCTTAGCCACATATTCTTGAAGTGTCACATATGTTAGAAATCATTTTCCTGTTCATACCATGATCCGTTTCTACATTGGAGTCCTTCCACTACATTTCTGGTTTTTCTCTGTTGTTGTTTTTTTTTACTTTAAAGGATTATTATGTCTGCTTTTTATTCGATTATGTCTGCTTATTATCAGAACAGTGTCTTCACCAAAGTCTCGATGAGAACTGTTTTAGAACTCCAATCATAATTTTATTTATTTCTTTTTCACATTCTTTTATTCTCTTGATTCTTTTGTTTGTAGCTTTTCCATTCACACCTTTCTTTTTAATATGCCTTTAGCAATTTATACAAATTTACTTTTATACAATCTCGTAGCAATATTTACATTTATTTCTTCTTTTCTTTTCCTTTTAATAAAATAAATTTTTAATAAAATGATTTTTATTTTGACAAGCATTAATTATTGCTGTCTTTATCCATACTTTATACATAATCTGCACATGCACTCCATTTTTTTCCATCAAAATGTATACTTATATGGAATAGATCCTTATCTATTGTCATGTTTTAACTTCTATTTTAATCCGATTTAAACTCTTCAAACTTTTACTTTTCCTTATAAATCATTTTTTAGTTCTCATTTTGTTCATATTTCCTCTTTCATTTTTTGATCTTAAGCCAAATAGACGATTTCAATATTTTCTACATTTAAAAATATTTCTTGTTTTTTTTTTTAAAATATCAACTTTGAAAGGTAAACGATAAGAATCTTTTTGATTCTATTTCCCTCTCTTTCATTTCTTCATGGGTTTTAATTCTTTTACTAGTATTCAAAAAAACACAATATTTAATATTACTTAATGTTAAATATATATATGTGTGGTTGCAGTATGTGCGATCATCACAATATGTAAATAGCTAAAGGTTTAAGGTATCGTATAATTAAAATTTACTTTAATATTAGCCATTGGTCATTATTAACATGCTCAAGGAAGTGCATTCTCTAACAGCTAGACATAGCAGTTATAATCATAAAAGAATTTGTACAAAATTGTTATCTAACAAAACCTAATCAGACTGTCATTTATAAATATGGCATTAATCAGTTTGTGTTGTTTATGTGTAATTAATTAAACCTCAAGAAAAATTAAAAACAAGATAATGATATATTTATTTTATATAGTGCGATGTTTTTATAAACTGTAATAGTAATAATCAGCCATTAAGCTAATGCACATGTTTGAAAGTGAGAGTATTCATTTACAGTTAAAAATCCACAAAGTGCATGTGCATTAGCTTAATGGCTGATTATTGAAAACAAGATAATGAAAAGGTGGGGGAAAGTTCAGCTAAGGCAATGGTTAATTTAATCATAAAAAGTCATTAAAATTTTTATTATTACTCTTTCATCATTTCTTTCTTTACTCAGGCTTCAGCAGATTATGTGTGATGAATAAAACCAACTATTATCAAGTTTTAATGATGATGCATTGCTAAATTTCTAGGTGTGTGCTAATTTGTCTGGACACAATGTAGTCCCTAAAATTATTTGCAGAGCATCTGTCAAAGTCTAAAATGTGACTGAATTTAAACTGCCATTTTCTGAGTTGGGTTTGCCTTATGCTACATATTATATTTACAAAATATATATCAAATGGAAGCCTTCTCTCATGGAATATGTGCACCCATAGATAGGAAAAGAAATGTAGCTTGAGTACTTCTACAATGTAAAGGCAGATGAAGAAATAAAATCTTAATGTCTCTAAGAAAAAAAAGAAATCCACCAGACTGGACTTTGTAAAGCAAAAGAAATGAAGTAAATTAAAAGAAAACTGATAAATGCTAAGCTTAATAAAAAGGAACCTTCAAACAAAAGACTTCTAACTAAAAACTTAGGAGATACTTCTTAGAGGTGAGCACCTAAAATCTAAAATGTGGTAAGATTTTAATGACTTACCTGTGTTATATATATATATATATATATATAAAGAGCCTGCTAATATAATGACTTACCTGTGTTATATATATATATATATATATATAAAGAGCCTGCTAATATAGGTCGTGATATATGACTAATATTTTACTAATATGTTGTGCCATTACAATTTAGTCATTAGCTAAATTTGTAGTAATATGCATGAAAAAAAATGTAAAACAAAAATCATCATCACATTTTTATATAAAAATGAAGCTGTGGGGCATCCAAGTTTAAACTCTACAAGATCAAGTTTTAAAAGCTTAAGACAGAAAGAGAGTGGGACAACAGTTATATTCTTTAATTGTTTATGTGTTGATAGAAAACTCAAAAAGAGTAATACACACATTTAACTATTCAATATTTAAATATTTTTTTTGTTAAAAAGTAAAGTAATAATGCATATGTATAGGTAGTGTGTGTTATAAAAGCTATTTAGTTTGTCACTCTTAAATTACACATATTAACTTTCTTTAAAACTAACCTACACTTGCTAAATTTTAATATCTTATTCTATACTTCTATTTTTGCTTTTCTATAATTGTAATTTGGATTTAAAAGCTAAGGATTTAATTTTAAATATTAGGGTTATAATTACTAAGCTAGCAATTAGATTATTTTAATGTCAGTTTATAAATAATTTGAATGAATGTGTGTGTACATTGCATACATAGACTACATTTTTTTTTATTAAATATTGAAAGAAAAAGAAGAAAATCTGTTAAATTATTTTTTTTCTACTCAACAATTTTGTATTATAAGGGTTGTTTTTCTGTTAAAACTTAGAGACGATGTGAGAAGTCTAATTTTAAAAGTGTCTCATCCTAAGATCAAAAGAAAGAAGCTCAAATTTGAGATGTTACATAGGTGTAAAAAAGGATTAAGACTATTTTTTCCTTCAAAACAAAAGTTTGTCTAAAAATCAGGATAGTGAGATTTTTCATACTATCCAGCTAAAAAAACAATTTGGTTGAAAATAAGTTATAAATCTAATTAATAGAGGTGGTCAAAAATAAAAATAAAAATCGGCTATAAAAGCAGTCTGGAAAATCAGTTGTTATTATAGAGACTTTTAAAATATTGAAACTAGAAAAGACAAGGATTGTTAATTTGACCCCATATTCTTTTTTAAATCATTTTTTTAATATAAAGTTTTGAAGGTTAAAAATATAAGGATGTCGGGCTAGAAAAAAATATATATATCTCACCGTGGGGCTTTTTCCAGGCCACCTTGGAACCAGCATATCAAATAGGAAAGAAAAGATGTCTTGTCTGAAAAATAATATTCTACACCTTTCAACTGACCGAGAGAAATAAGATGTTTTTAAATAAAAAGAAGAAAACATTCACCTGTATTCAGAGGCAATAAGAAAAAAAAAGAGTAATCTACTGATAAATATAAAACCACCAAGTCCAATTAATTGTTCCAGTAACTGAGTTTAAACCCAAGAAAAATTATAAATGTGAAAACAACTGCTGTACTTCATCCACTAAAAGCATCATGCTTGGCAGGAAGAGAAGAAAAGTTAATATAATGATTTCCAAATTGTTCACTAAAGCAAATAACCTCAATAGAATCATCATCATCAAATAATTATACACCTCAAGAAAGAGATTGTTCTAAAGAAAAACAGAAATGGTAGCTGCAAAAATATAGACATTAAACAAGATAAATTTGACTCATTGGAAGTCGCTACAAATAATAGAACTGGTACTATAAATTTTTTTATATATATTTTCTTTATGATATCAGAGACTTAATAAAATTTTTAGCAACAGAGTGGTATATTTTCATTTAAAGAACTTTTAAAACAACCAAGATCAATTGAAACCAAGAATTTCTTAATAACGATAAACATAAGCTTCAGTAATGATTTTATATGTACTAAAATTATGATTGTCTATTAACCTAAAGTTATGAAATCTTATTAATATGTAACATATTTTTTTTATTATTATTGTTTTGTTTAAATAATATTTTTGTTATTATGGGGATAAAACATGCACATACATAATATAATAATACTTGTTGCATATATGTAATTGTGTATGAATGTAAAATAATAGGCGATATTAAAAATATTAGATTTTGTTTTAAGTTAAAGTATAGCATTTCAGAGGGTAAAAGGGAGGGGGAGAAAAATAATTTAAAACTTGTTTTGGAAATCTTGCTCTTTCACTTCTACTAACATTTTTTTGTCATTCTATTTTATATGTTAGATTTATAAAGGTATGTGTGCAAAAGAGAAGAAAAAAGAGTTTTTATTTTTTTTTAGATATTTTCTTGTGGAGTGAAAATCATGGTCAATTTGACATCCAATTTAATATATGCATTATACCATTTACGGGAAATGGGGAAGAATTTAAAATTAATGTTATGATTTTAAAACAGTTGATTATGATTATTGTTGTTATTGTTAATATCAATTTTCATGTAGATATAGAAATTTTATGTATACATTAGAAATGCAGTAATAAATGTGAATTTGTTTTATTAAATGAGGCGTATATATTTCATTAAGAGTATTTTTTATTAGTTGTGATCATTCATCATCAAGGTGAATATTAGCTATTTAAGTTCCAATTAGATATACTAAGATTAGCACTAATTATTTCTGAAACTAAATTTTATGATTAGGCTTAGTCCTAAAGCTGTGGTTGAAACCATTATTGTTACCATTATCATCATCATCGCCATCACGTTTAACTCAATGAGATAGATAAATGTTTAAAGGTCATAAATAAAGTGAATTCATGGTATTTAGTTGACATTTGTGAATAATTGTAATAACCACCATCCCATCATCTATATCATGCAAGGATGAATGAATTACCATCCTAAATTAATAATAATCTGAGCTAGTAAAACTTATAAAAAATATTGAAACACATTTATTATGTTAAGATCTAAGAAATGATTTCTGTCTAATGAATTTTATATAATCCACTTTAGTTTAGGGATGTTTTATGTTTACCTAAATTTATTGCACACAGTGATATGGGTCTAAAAGCAAAATCCTCCATTTTTATTAGAAATAAAGTACTAAAAAGGGATTCAAACTCAGTACATGTGAAAAGGTTATAAAATATAACTGTGTCTTGGTTCAGATAATCTAGTGGCACCCTTTTAGACCACATTCACTTATTATTTACTTAAATATGCACTTGACATCAAGCCAAGAGATGAAAGTGAACAAAATCTATCATCTATATACCTGAAGTTATTTTATTGAGATACTAGTGTACTTACCCACTTGATGTTATTTTGTGAATTATAGTAGTTTGTTCTTAATAATTTTCTTATAGTTTCTACTTGTTTATTGATGATACAATGCCTGCCTAACCAGGATTTGAAATAGGTCAGACACCTTAAATGACTAGTCTCCAGGCATTATTGTTTTTCATTATTAATATTGTGATATCTTGAGAAATCTAATTATAGAAATATGTTTAATTTATTCCTACTCATCATTTTAATATTTATTTACTACTATGGCTACTACTCAGATATCATAATATTCTTTTGAACAATTTTATTTTGGTTACAAATGTTGTAAGAAAATTAAACTAATTATAGGCAAAAAAAAAAATTTTTTAAATGTAAAAAAAGTTAAAAAGTTTTATTTGAGAAATCAATAACTATATAGCTCAAAAGTAACATCTATAAAGATACAGTTTGCATTTGTATAAAATATAGCTAGCATTATTTAATGCAGGGGGGATGATTGATTTTTTTTTGTTTGTACACTACTATAATAATTTACGAATATGATAATTGAGAAATAAATATTTATATGGCTAAGATAAAGTCTTTATGAATTTTAATATCTATTACTAAAAAGTTGGTGAGAATTAGAATTGAATTGATTATCAGTGGCTTTAGTTTAACACTTTCTATTCAGGAGAATAGGCTTAAAATTATAAGAAATTCTAAATGATATTATGCTTGTAATTATAAAAAATTATAATGGATATTTTATGTCCATGGGATCTGAATAAGCAGTTTTTTATTGAATGTTCTGCATATGTATGTGTGTGTGATACAGATATATGGATTTGATTTTTTTTTTCCTTTATAGAAATTGACATAATTTTCTATATTATTTCATGATAAGTGTGGAAAAGGGAAAAATAAATGAATCTGTTCTAATTTATTATATCTATCTCAAAAATGTAAATCTAAATAAGAAATTATTTAAGTAAAAGGAGTGTAACATTTGCTGTACCAAAAAGTGTCAGTAAGCTTATCTTTTGATTAGATTTTCTTTTGATTGCTTTTCCATAAATTAACCGATAAATGTGTTAACCAAAAGATGTGGTTTAAGATAAGAAAAGTTGTCAAAATTGACAAGTAATAAATAGTTTAATTGTCACATTCTGAGAAGGAATTTTGATTAAGATTTGAGAGGAATCACCTGGAGAGGGAAGGGTTGACAGATGTTTCCCTCCTTCTTTGTGAATATAAAAGGGGGCTGGGGAAAATTAATAGGGGACTTTTACTAATTCAGAACCAACTGGCTAACTAAAATAATTTATCTCTGAAGATTTCTCCGAGATTTTTTTTTTTAATTTTCTTTCTCAGAGTTTAATAATGTGTTTAAGTTTACAGTATAACCAAAATATGAATTTCTAATTCATATATAAGTGGTGCACATTTTTTCTTCTTCAAGTCAATTATGAAGAAATCAACTTTTAATAAGATATGCTATTTCTGAATGCCACAATCTGTCTATATGGCTTATTAAAATTCCATGTAAGGAAAGAACTATCAAACTTTTGTATGATATTGAAAGACCAATTCATATTGCAATAATTATTTGGCTGGTTAAAATTCATTTGAAGAAACCGCAGCAAACCTCTGTATGATGTTTAAGAGCTAATTCGTGTTTGATAATTTGAATCTACTTTTGTCTATACTTTGAGCCTTAAAATGGAAAAGAAGAAAGGGGAAACAAATGAATTCAAACCCAGGAAGAAACTCATCAAAGTGAAAGGTAGTCAACAGAACTCTTTTTAAAATTTATTAATTATCCTGTAGCTACATTTTGATTTAAAATAACTGTCTATGTTTTTATCTATTTTGATTCAAATAACTGTCTGTGCATTTTTATATACATTTGAGTAAAATATAACTATCTGTGCTGTGTGAGTCTATATAGCTATCTCCAAATAAAATGAACTGAAAGCAGCATTTAATTGATGGACAATCGAAGGAAAATACATTGGAAAGAGACTATCATAATGTTTGATATTTATTCTTTATTTCATTTTGTTTATATAATAGATCATTTATTCTTTATTTCATTTTGTTTATATAATATGTCATTTATTCTTTATTTTATTTTGTTTATATATCTGTCGCATGTTTAACCACTGGATTATATTAATTTAATTTTTTTTATTTATGTTTTTAAAATATTTAAAGGAAAGGAGGGGAAATGATTTTGATCCCATTGAAGTATAAATGCTTACGTAAATTTAAAAAAGAAAAGAGAGAAATGATATAATTTTTTTTTTATTCTTAACAAAAATTTTTATTTGTGCTTAATATTAGATATGAAGAGTGATGGGATAGTCATATGAAAAACCATAATTATGCTATAAGTGTTGATCTGTTATTAATATAAATAGTAGGTGTATGTTGTTGGCTTGACTGTTTAAAATTGAAATAATTCATATATGTTTTGATTCAGGATCTGGTTAGTCTTTGTCATTTATCTAGACTGTAATCAATGTGTGTGTGGGCATATATAAAGCTATAAATGTGTGTCATTACTGAGGTGAAGTTATCCTACCACCTCATAGATGGGAAATGGCTGTCTCATGATTTATTTACCATGGCAGTTGGAAATGACTGAGTTTCACTCTCTTTATTTTGTTGAGATAGGGAATTATTAATAGAGGTATTGTTGAGTTGTAGAAAATATTTTGCATGCCTATATAGAGAGTAAGTGTAGAGACAAGCTCTTCGCATGATTCTAGATCTCAAGAAATGATCTCTCTCTCTCTCTCTCTCTCTCTCTCTCTCTCTCTCTCTCTCTCTCTCTCTCTCTCTCTCTCACACACACACACACACACACACTCTCTGGCTAAAGCAAACAGTTCAAGTTAGGAGTTGTTTATTTTTTTGTTTTTTTTTTATTTCCCGGAATATGAAGAGTTGTTTTTCTTATGTAGGACAAAATAAAAGTTTCCCTGACAGGATGAGAATTCAATTATGTGTTGATGGGAAATGACAAAGATTTTAATTTAGAAGCTAACCGATCTGTAGTCAATTTTTGTGAAGGATGGTAAATTGAGGGTTGTCAAGCTAGGGCAACATGCTGACCTATCAAAATATATACGGTCAAAAACATAAAGATCTGATAGGCATGAACATAAAAGTGTGGGTTTTTGAATTTAAACCCATCTGCAAGATCAGTAGGGGATTTTTCATGGCATATCATCCTTCTTCATAAGAAATGTAAAAGTTATTGCTTGATGAAATGATTTCGAAATTGATGATTATTTATCATTGCTGGTTAGAATAATTGAAACGAATAAATTATTTTGGAACAGTCCAATGGATAATGTTCACCATAAAAAGGGGGAGTAGGAATTTATAGGTTTTTTTAAAGTTAAATATGGAATTCTGATTCCGAGCGTAAGCGTTTGTTATTTTTTTTATTTTGATAAATAAATGGGTCAAAACAATGAATAAGTCATTCAGAAAATTGATTAATTTAGATATGTATTGGTATTATAAATATTAGTCTTTATTAGATCTGAATCATATATTTGAGTGTAACAATATTATATTTAAGTGGTTTTATTTTTATTTTCATTATTATTGTTAATGTAATAAAAATGTATTATTGTTATAAAATTGCATTGCGTCTTGTGTTTTGATGTTTCAAAGATCTCCAGAATCTACATCCACCATCTATAGTTAAAGTAATATTAGTTCATATTTAAATTTAATTATTCATTTTTATATTGATAATTTATTTCCACGATCGATTTGCAGTAGTCATTATTATATTGTTCCCATATTCGATTCACTTAATTCATTTTTGTATAAGTCACTTTTATATAATTCATTTTCACATAATTTATTTTCATAGTTAATTTGCATAATCTAATTTTATGATTTATTTCCGTATTTTACTTTCATAAGTAATTTTTGATCGATTTATATGATTAATGTCCATGTTTTACTTGCATAGTTTACTTTGGAAAAATATGATAGATTTAAAATTATTAATTAAAATATGGTCAATAGATTAGATATAATAGAATAAAATGATAGGAAATAGTTAAGTTAAAAAACAGTGAGGATTGCCAATTCCTCTACAAGCTTTATGATAAATGCTTAGCCAGAGCCAGCACTTAAAATATCTCTGTCAGGAACCCCTCCCCAAACCCCTGACCATGGTTTCGTGCTTTGGCACTCCTCAGAGAGGTGTCAGGGTAGGTTTAGACACTAGATCTAAAAATACCAACCCAAAGCTAAGCACTTAGCTAAAATTTATCTATTGAGTGGAAAATCTGAAATTTTCAGACATCTACATGTCTTCAAACCCAGCTATCCAATTCAAATAGCTATATGGGGCTGATATATCTTCAGCCATACCATATATTAGTAGTCATAGCAATATAAAATTGCAAGTCTCTGCCAAAAGTATTATGCAATTTTATATTGCTATGACTACTAATATATGGTATGGCTGAAGATCTATCAGCCCCATATAGCTATTTGAGTTGGATAGCTGGGTTTGAAGACATGTAGATGTCTGAAAATTTCAGATTTTCCACTCAATAGATAACTTTTAGCTAAGTGCTTAGCTTTGGGTTGGTATTTTTAGATCTAGTGTCTGAACCTACCCTTACACCTCTCTGAGGAGTGCCAAAGCACGAAACCATGGTCAGGGGTTTGGGGAGGAGTTCCTGGCAGAGATATTTTAAGTGCTGTCTCTGGCTAAGCATTTATCATAAAGCTTCTAGAGGAATTGGCAATCCTCACTGTTTATAACTTACAAGCTTAAGAGATAGGGTCATGTGATCTATGAATTGATCTATGCCTCTTATTTTGACTATTAATAGTTAAGTTAAATTTAATAAATTTAATCTTTTGGTTCGTTGTAATGGTGTGAATATTGGGAGCAGACATAAAATCCCTTTCCTGCTGTCAGTGTTTAGAGTGATTCCCACTAGGAAACTTGTATTAAAAATTTATTTTAACATATTTGGGATCATATCCATTACAATGTAATCGCTTATAAGGGTACCTCTTGGCAGATCTAGACCTTGAGAAAGAGCAGTTCGATTATTAGCCTAAGAGCTAGTTTGGAAGTCAAGTAGCATATTATAATAAAATTATTATACTATTATTAAAATAGGGATCATGAATTGATAGTTGATTGAAAGATATATGTGTTTAGTGAAATAAGATTAGGGATTCTCAGATTAGAGAACATAATACAGACATTCTGTGTTATATAATTGTAGCTAATAAAAGTGATAGATGCTGAGAACGAAAAATAAAGTAATGGAATTAAATGGGGAGGATTTATTTATGATAATTTTTATCTGGTATTATATTAAATAATAATTTTATATTATGAGCATAAATTATGAGTCTCTGCATCGATTACTGATTTATTTCCAGTCATATATAAATGAGAAATATATATTTTCCGTAGTTACCACTCGAGATCAGATATATATAATAAAGTTGTGGAAGAAAGTTATTACATTATTATGAATTTAATAATAAATTTATCATGAATAGTTGCATGACTAATTCTAGGTTTGAAATTAAGACCACATAGATTGAATGGTTTTATCAATATTATTATTTTTTGAGAGACGATTTAGTTACTTTCTATTATCCTCTATAGTCCTAAACGTGGCTAACGATGATGATCGCGGGTTGGTATTATGATTTATAGTTGCAATGTGGTGCCCGGGTATACTTGATCTTATTGTTAATATTAATAGATAAGCACACTAGCCATACCTTGTTTGATCCTAAAAGTTAGTATTAAATTCAATTGACTAGCTACTTGAAATAAATGAGAGTTTGTTGAGGTTAAATAAGTTAAAGATTGCACTGAGGAAAGTTGAGGTGACAATATATATATATATATAAAATACATATTTTGCGGGTTCATCCGTGTTAAAAACTTTTAATATCAATTTACTGACGTAAATATATATATATATATGAGCCAAGATTTGAATTAGTTACTAATCAGTCACAAACACTAATTAATTGTATGACTTCTGATAATCATACTGTTTCGGATATTTCTACATCAGATATGATTCCAATTGATACTGATCAATTATTTATATCATCTTCACATTCATTAGATTGTGCTGAAATGTTACCATCTGTTCTTAATAGTGATGCTGGTTTAGCATTGGTTCATAGAGTTACAGATTCTTCTGAATGCACTAACAATATTTTAGTTTCTGGAAATACAAATACTAATAAATCTAACTCAAATATTTATAGCAATGACTTTTTATGTTTAGCTAATAAGGAAAACAATGTGATTAATCTAACTAATATTAATTTTAGTGAGGCAGAATGTTCACTGTTAAATAAAGGTTTATCTTTTTGCCCTACAGTTCAGTCATTTTATCAAAAAAATGAATTTAAAATTTCATCAGGATTTAGATAATTTTTCAAGAAGACTTAGATTAAGATAATTTTTTGGAAACCAAGAATGTGGTACTATTGGGAAATTACGATCTGATTGGACACCACCACATCAAAGGAATGTGTTATTAGATACGTACATTGATAATGTATATCAGGATATTATTAATGAAATTAGACTTAAACAACATAGTAAGTATAAGAGTAATTTAACATTGAGAGAGATGAATGCATTAGGCAGTTTAGTGAAAAGACAGGATATTATTATAAAACCAGCTGACAAAGGTGGATCAGTAGTAATTATGAATAAAGATGATTATGTTAAAAAAGCTCTGGAGCTTTTAGATGATAAAATTTTTTATGAGCCTATTTCACTAACCACTATTAATTCATTATTCAAGTGTATACTTTTTAGTTTAAAAGATATGAGAGCTAGGGGTCTTATAAATAACAATGTATATAACTTTTTAGTACCAACCAAAATTCATCCTAGTAGTTTTTATATTTTGCCAAAGATTCATAAACCTGGTTGTCCAGGCAGACCTATTGTAGCTAGTATTGGTAGTCCTACAGAAAATATTTCAGCATATGTTGATAATATTATTAAATTTATTCCACCATCATTTAATTCTTATGTTAAAGATACTACTCATTTTCTTTGTGTGTTAGAAAATATTAAATCTGAATTACCAGTTGATTGTTTTTTGGTTACTTTGGATATTGTATCATTATACACAAATATACCTCATGATGATGGAGTTGAGGCTATTAAATGTGCTTTACAAGATAGAGAGTATGATCATGGTCTTATTACTACTATGGTTGAATTAATATATTTGGTTTTAAGAAATAATTTTTTTACTTTTGATTCTAGATACTATTTACAGAAACAAGGTACTGCAATGGGTACAAAGATGGCACCAAGTTATGCGAATATTTTTATGTCAAAACTAGAATCCTCTATACTTGATAATGCTAAGCTGAAACCTCACACTTGGCTTAGATATATAGACGACATTTTCATGATATGGCCACATAGTGAAGTTGAACTTCATAATTTTTTAAGTTATTTAAATAATTTTAAAATTAAGAGCGTGCTAATAACTCTAAACAAGCTTTTTTTTTTTTTTTAATTTATGATAAATGCTACTACAAGAGAAGGCATTCAAATCATTTTTATCTTGGTTTGTCCCCATCCCCAGACCGGTTTCGACCTATGGGTCTCTTCAGTGAGGAGTTGGGACATTAGATCTAAAAAACCAACTCAAGCAAAGCATTTATCTAAAAGATAATTGTTAGAAGAAGATCTGAAACTTTTAAACCGGTCTGGGGATGGGGACAAACCAAGATAAAAATGATTTGAATGCCTTCTCTTGTAGTAGCATTTATCATAAATTAAAAAAAAAAAAGCTTGTTTAGAGTTATTAGCACGCTCTTAATTTTACATATTTGTAAGTGCAAGCTATATATAAGTCATGTGACATCTGACTTGTTATTATTACTATTATTAAATAATTTTAATAAAAATATTAATTTCACAATGAATTTTTCAAAATCAATTGCTCATTTTTTTGATGTTGAAGTTATTTACACTAATAGAGTTCTTACTACTACTGTATATAGGAAACCAACTGATAATAACCGCAATCTACATTTTTATAGTAACCATCCTAAACATTTAAAGGCTAATATTCCTTATAGTCAATTTTTAAGGATGAAGAGGATTTGTAATGATGAGAAATTTCTTCAACAAAATAATAGTATTTTATATAATAGATTGCTCAATATGAGGTATCCTAAGACATTGTTGGATAATGCAGTAAGGAGATCTTCTTTAATTGATAGAAAGAAACTTCTTTTATCTGAAAAGAGTAAAAAACAATTAGATGTTCCACCATTGGTTCTTACTTTTAATAGAGATTTACCTAATATTAACCGGATATTGGCGAAACATTTTAACATATTACAGTCCACAGATTATTTAAAATCTATTTTTTCTGATCCACCTAAGGTTGTATATTGAAAACATAGATCACTTAGAGATATACTTGTCAAAACAAATTTTATTAGTAGTTCTGTACAGGTAAAAGGGTGTTCTCCATGTGAGGATAAAAGATGTTTTACATGTAAACATATTGTTGTGACAAAAGTGGTCTTTAGTACTAAGAATCGTAATTTTAAATGGTATATTCCTAATTATGTTACATGTAAAAGTGTTAATTTGATATATTTGATAGAGTGTAGTAGATGTTTAAACCAGTATATAGGTGAGTCAGCAAATAGTTTACATGTCAGAATGACTAATCATAGATTTGACATTTTGCATAAGAATAAAGATAGACCGGTTTCAAAACATTTTAACTTACCTAATCATTCAATTGATGATTTAAAAGTAGTGATTCTTCAGGAAGGTTTTTCTTCTACAAGGGAGAGGAAACAAAAGGAGAGTTTTTTTATTTTTAAATTCAAGACCTTAGAACCACATGGATTGAATTTAAACACTGGAACTATTACATCTCTGGGTTACCTGGTCTCCTAAATGATTTCTATATGTGAGTTTTTTATGTGAAAATTTTCTTATATGAGGTTTTTTATGTAAAGATTGGTTATATGGATGTTTAATATCTGTGTTTAATTGGTATATAGATAAATAATTAGTTATTATAAATTATTGTACTTTGCACTAACTATAATTTTTGATTAAAATGTATAAGTATTTTAGTTTTTAATGAATATTAATGTGAGCACAGCTATTTTTTGTATGTGAGCATAGTCTAATTTTTGTATGTATGCACATATGTATATTTTAATTTTTAATTTTGGATTTTTTTATTTTTATATTTATTTTAATTTAAATAGAATTTAAGCTTGATTAGGAGGGAATGTAGTTTTTTTCTTTTTTTTTTGTTTGAATTTTGTCATTGATTGGGTAGATATTCTGTGTTAGATTTTGTGACCAATCAGGGGGGTTTTGTTAAAAAATTTTAATCTTTTACCAAATCTGTAATTTTTGATTATCGCCATTTTACTGTGTATTTTTTTTTCTTTCTGATGAAAACCAGTCCTCTGGTTGAAATATAATATTTATTGGATTTATAAGTCTTTTTTTGTTTTTATATGTATTTCCTTTGGTTAGTTTGTTATATATTAATATTTTGATATATATATATAGTAATGCTATTGAGCATTCATCAAAATTATGTTTACAATTATTGAAATAAAAGTTACAATTCATTAATTTAAAAGTAATTCAGGGGAGAGAATTTGGCTTAGAAAAGGTTAAAACTATAGCGGTTTAAATGAATCTTTTACATGAAATAAAAACATTCTCTCTCTTTCGTTTAACCCTTTTCCCGTGCTCGACAAGGCTCCTCGTCGACATCTGAAATCACTCTAACTCAGTTCATTTTCATACGAAAAAATTCGTTAAATACGTATTGAATTCGTTTTTAAAAGTTCTGTACGATGGTGACATCTTCCGATTTATTTTAGAAGTAAAAAATAGAAAAAAATGCATTTAAACCTAAACAAAGAAGGAACATTATTTGTGATTGGTTCTTAGCATGCTCTCAGCCGAAAAAGACATTCTGATTGGCTGGAAAGAACAAAGAAACTGCCTGATCAAAGAAAATAAAGAAAAACGCTGAGATTTTCATTTCGAATACGATTTAAATTATTATTAAATAATATTTATGGAAATTAAACATAATTTTCAGAGAGAATAATAAAAAAACAAAATTATTTTCGAAAAATATTGAAGATTTTAGTACAAATATTGAAGTTGTAATAAAAAGAAATATTTACTTTTCTATAACGTAAAAGTCGATCTTTTTGTTTACATTATAACTTTTATGTTGCCGATATTCAATATCTTAGAATAAATAAATAGCAATTTATTTTTGAAAGAACTTTCGTTGTCTTCACAACCTTAAAAATTAATTATATACTTTTTATAAACGTATCTGAGTTGAATTTAATATTATAGGCGAATATGTTTTAACAATAGGCTTTGTCTTCAGTTTGTGAGTTGGCCAATTAAAAGATTTGATTTTTATCTGATACAACCAATGATAAAATTAGAGGTTTAAGGGTTAAAATATTAAAGAAAAAAAAAAGAAAAGTAATCTTAAAACTAATAGTCAGTTGACTTTAAAATATATATGTGTGTTAATCGTGAATAATTTTAAATATAATAAATGTGTGCATGTTGATAAAATAAATAAGTGCGTGTTAAATATTAAAAAATGATAGAGTTAAAATGTAAAAACAAAATGTGCAATGGCTACTAAGTTAAATAAAATCCACAAAACAACAAGTTTGCAATGGCTACTAATTAAAAAATCTCAAACAACAGGATTAAAAGCTTATCTAAGGAATTTCAACAATAGATATAGCTGGCAGACACCAAAATGACAACAGGTCATCCTAATAAATAGTCCAGTTTTTCATCAGACAGTCAGTTCAGTTCAGTCAATTAATCAGTTTAGATTGCAGTTCAGTTCAGATTACAATGAGTTGAGTTCAATCTATCAGTCTTCAATTAGATTAAATCAGTCAATCGATCAGTTGACAATGCAGTGTTAAAAGCCTCAGAAACATGACTTTGCTCCAGCCTGAGTTCAATGAAACAGCCAATCTGCCTGAGAAAAGTAATGCCTGCCTAACAACATAAAAATCTGCTGTCAATATCTAATTGCCTTAAAGAATAATGCCAAGGAATACTAAGCATAAAACCTCAAATCCAGTAACCAGCAAGAAGCCAAAGTCCTATTGAAAATAAAGTTCACAGCAAACAGCAAGAAGTATCCATGTTCTAAAATTCTAGGTAACAACATTTTCTTATTTTCATTTAAAGTAGCCATTGCAATAGTTTGAAGGCTCCCAGAATCAAATAATAATGAACTCTATAGCATGCATAAAGAACTGTTGATATGCATGTTTTGAAATGGCATGTATGTTAATGCTTGAGAATATTTTATATTGATGTCATGTATATATTTAAATGTCAAATATTATTTAATGCTTGTATTATATTCTAGTTTATTATATGAATTAAGAATGTGTGTGGTCATTATAGATAATTATCAATATCTAAATTAATTAAGTTCTTACAAAAGTATTTAAGAATTACAATAATAAATATCTAGTTAAATAAATTATCTTTAAGCTTAATTTTGTTGGTCAATTTTTTTTACCACTAATTAAAGAAATAATTTGTTCTTGTATTATAATAGACTGAGCTGGTCATGGGATATTTTGAGCACTGGATTATGGTGGCCAGGGTTTACTCCAAAACAAATAAAGTGCTTAGATAGTAGGAGTTTGAATCCAGCAGTTGAGGTGGCCACGGTCTGGAAATGTGATTGTGCTATGCATTGCATAGCTTGGTCTGACTGTGGGTAATGTTGATGGCTCTGCCATCAATGGTATTCTTTCCTCTGCTCGAACGGTCAGTTCGTTCATGTAATATTTATAATATCAAATTATAAATTTATGATAAATAAGGTTTAAACCCAGTTAAACCTACAAATGGAGTATGTTGGATTTCTCTTACAAATGCACTGGCACAATATATATATATATATATATATATATATATATATATATATATATTGAGACAAAGACAAATTGGCACATGTATATAAAAAAATTTTTGTATAAAAATTATTATCAAAATCTTTCGGAAAAAAGAATTTGAAATAAAAGTTACAATTAATTACTTTAAAGAGGGGAGAGGGAGTTTTCCTATAAAAAAAATTAAAAGTTAAAAATCTCTTTTCATTCCAGTTTAGTAGAATAAATGCGTAGATATGTGCGATGGTAAATAGAAATAAATGTTAGCTCATTAATAAGATAAATGCGTGTTAGAATAATATTAAAATAATAATAATAATAATAATTGAAATGAAATGTATTTAAAAACACAGTGGTGGGCTACTAAAGATATAAAAACAATACGTTTATGAAAGCTACTACTAATCAAACAATCAATCAAAAAACACGTTGTCATAGGATTAGTTATCAAGGAATTTCGACAACACCTATTGCACTTATTCCCGGAGGATATCAAAATGAAAACAATTCACAGATATAAATAGCTAGATTTTATCGGACAGGCTAGTTTTGAGTTTGCAATTCAGTCTAGTTTCCAGTGACAGTTTGTTTCAGTACAATTTCTATTATGTATACAGAAACCAACATGCACTGTTGAGCAGCCTTGGAAATATACGCTTGTGCTCCAGCCTTTTTGTCCAACAAGATCATCAAAACCTGCCTGTGAAATAATGTCTTCATAACAACTCCGAAATCCTCCGTCAAACGTTCAACTGTCTTCAAGAATAAAACAAATGGATTCGCATAAAATCTCTTCAAGAATCGTCAAAATCTAACCGGTTAGATATAATCCATCAGAAGCAGCCAACGACAAGAAAAAAAATCCTAGGTATATATTTTATTATTATCATTTATACGTAGTAGTCACCACTGTAATCCGTAAATATTCAAGATTCAAATTATATGAACTCTATCATACATAAAATGAACTATTGATATGTGTGTGTAAGTTTCAAATGCTATTAATGCTTTATTATTATGTTTGTGAATGTGAAATGATTTAAAGGTCAAAGATTATTTATGCTTTTTTCTTAAAATATATTATCATGTGTTAATTTAAAAAAAATGTGCGTGTGTTAAAATTGGATTTATAGAAATGTTTATAATGCGTTAATGTTAGTTAATAAATTATCTTTAAAACTTAATTAATGATAAGTAAAATAAATTATCTTTAAACTTAAACTTTATTTGTCGGTCAATTCTTCTTACCAACCTTTTATTAATTATTTCCACCACCAATTTTTGTATAATTTGTTATTGAATAAAATTAGACTGAGCTAGTTTGAGGAAATGTTTCGAGCGCTGGATTATGAGCCTACTGCCCGAATACGTTAGTCCTTTGGACTAGCTGGCACCGGGAGTTTACTCCGAAACAAATAAAGTATTTGGATAGTAGGGGTTTGAATCTAGCAGCCGAGATGGGCCATTGTTGATAGTTAAAGCTATCAATAAGATCTCCCATTTTGCTCGAACGTGCCGGCTCGTTCACGTATCATTTATAAGATTATAAATGTATATGAAAGGAGTTTGAAACCGGTCAAAACTTATATACGTATAAGTAAGTGGTTTCAGCGGATCGACCCGGTACATAAATGGCTTTACCCAACGTTTGGGGCTGAACCTAAGAAATAACAGTAAATAAATGCTTTGTTTCTTGTTTAAAAATAAAAACCTTAAAGAAATCTAAATTACGTAGGTAAAAGTGTATTAAATTAAAAATAAAAAAAGAATTGACCGAAATTTTTTTTTTCTTACTTCTTTAAATGAAAAGAGATTTTGTGCTATTTACGTTCTGTTAAATAAATGACAGTTGGGTGTTTGGGCGGAGTTAAAGCATTAAGATCGGGTAGGATAAACGGACAAAGGAGGGCGGAGCCAGCGTGTATTTCCAGTTTAGAAAGAAATCGATAAAATAGAAATTAGTAAACTTATGAGCGTGAATAAAATATAATATTAAAGAAAAATAATATAAAAAAGTAAAGTTTAAAATTATAAATATGACAAGAAATAAACCTAAAATGGAGACTCAAGGTAAAAAAACAGACAATGTTCCCAGCGAGGAACAAAATAAAACCGAAACTAGTGAAATAGAAAAGATGCCCAGTGAAGAAAAAATAGAAACTCAAGCGAAAGAAGTAGAGAATGCCTCTAGTGAGGAACAAAAAGATAAAAACAAAAAAGAGGTTGAGCAAAAAGAAGAGAATAGGGAAGTCATAGCGTTATTAACTAGCATGTTTGAAAAACTAAAAGAAACAGCCGAAGAATATAAAAAAATAGCTGAAGAGCTTAAAAACCAAAATAATGAAATGAAGAGTAAATTGGAAGGGCAAGCTGAAATGCTTGAAAAGTTAAAGGACCAGATCGAAATGGGCCAGAATAAAATAAAAGAAGAAATTAGGGAAGAAATAGAAGAGATTAAAACACAAGTAGAAAATCAAATAGAGACCGCTTACCAAGCAATTGAAAAAAATAAGATAGAAGATAGAAAAGTAATTGAAGAGATAAAAGTCGGAATGACGGATTTAGCTTGGAAAGTAAATCAAAAGGATAGTAAAAATAGTTCGCAAACGGAAATAAAACAGTGTGACCACTTGAGTGCAAACACGCACATTATAAACAATCCGGCAATTGTGAACCAGTTTTTGAAAATACGGATATTTTCTGGCCATCAAGGTGAAGCTCCTATGGAGCATTTAAATAGTTTGGAGCGCTATTTCACTCTAAATCAATTCAGTGAGGAGGCTATGATCGCAATAGCGTGTAGCCATTTACAAGGGGGGTCTCAATTTTGGTGGGACTCTTTATATAAAAAACCCGTCACTTTTGCCGAATATAAAAGTGCTGTTTTAGCTAGTTATTGGAACGAAGATTATCAGGAAAATCTTCATCACCAGATCTCGCAAGATAAATGGCGACCTGGTGAACCGTTCATTTTTTTTTTTAGAAGGCAAGTGGCGAAATTACGCTCTTTGACAGCAGACCCACTATCTGAACAACAAATCGTCAGGATAGTCCGCCATAGTTTTCCTCATAATGTCGAGCAAATGCTCATAGGAACTGAAAGGAAAACAGTGGAACAAATGGCGGAATTGTTGAGCGCTTTCGACAGAGCTAGACCAACTTTTGATACGAGAGATAGAGGATTCAAACCCCAACTTAGAGAGCCGGCTGTAAACGCCGTAAGATATAGACATAGGTCGAATTCGGGGAGTCCCCGGAGGAGACGTTATTCTAATAGTCCCGAGAGAACAAAAATCTTTCGAAGAACCGACAGCGATCCTGACATCTCTCGTACTAGATTTAAGGAAAGGCCCAGGGGTGATTCTCAATCCCCCAGCATGAGTGGCTATATGCAGAAAAAAAAATATGATAAAGAACCGCCAGACAAAAATTAAAAATATTAATCTGTCGGATTCGCTGGCTTGACCTAGTTATTAACGACCATGGACTCGGAATAATGGAAAATGTTTAACAAAGTTTAATGAAATAAATGAAAAAACGAGTATCAAGTTAGTTGAATAATTAAAAATGATTAAAGGTAGTCTTAGTAAATAAATAATAATCTTAGAGTTTTTAAAATGTTAAAGCAACGATAAAACGATTTATGTCAAAACCCTCGATTAGGTCTTATCGATGATATTGATATCCCAGCTCATAAGTCTAGAACATAGCGGAGCGTGACATACACAAAATAAATGTGTAAAATCAAATTAGACAAGCAAAATGATTATGTCAAAAACCCTCGATTATGTCTTATCGATTCTATTGATATCCCAGCTCATAAGTCTAGAACATAGCGGAGCGTGACCTAAACAAAAAAAAAAATGTGTAAAATCAAAATAGACAAGCAAAATGAAAATGTTTGTAGAATTAAATAAATGAAAAAGATAACGGGATTTCTAGAATAAAATCAAGTTAGATATTTGCATAACAAATGAATCGCAATAAAGTAAAACAGTTTTTTTTTTTTTCTGAGTACACGCACATTAAAATAAAATAGTTTTGAATATACGCAAGTTAATAAAAGTTGAATAAATAATGGATCGTAATATAATAAAAATAGTTTTTCTGAATACACGCACATAGATAAAGAAGTTAAAATAATGGTTTAAAAATAGTATCGTAAAACTAATATTTAAAGTAATGTTCGTAATGATTAAAAATCAATATTATAAGATTAGTGTAAAGAAATATTTAAATAATGTTTCTTAAGGGTTATAAATAATACTGGAATATAAATGAATAGTGTAAAATATTGTTCGTGTAAATTTAAAAATAAGGTTGGAAGATTATTAATAAAAAAATAAAAGTCAATCTAAGGTGTATTAAGAGTGTGTAAGTATACATGTGTATATACGCGCACATACACTGGTAATATTCGGTAAATACGATACCTTATGATGAGTATCTTAAATGTATTTATCCAGATATCCTTTTAGGTTATTTTCTTGGTACTGCTGCACCTTATGATGAGTGCAGAAAGGGACTTATTTATTATAGATTCCCTGTAAGCAAGTCCAGTAATAACTCGATATCTAGAATATTAGTAGGTGTAGAATTATGCTGCATGTATACACATGTGTAGGAATTATCTAAAATAATAAATTAATAAATCTTTACAGTCAACAATTAAAATTGCAAGAGATAAAATGGTCAAAAATGACGCATTTTACTCTAAATCGGAGGGGGGGGGTGTAATGTGCCAATGCCAAATTGGCACATGTATATAAAATAATTTTGTATAAAAATTATTATCAAAATCTTTCGGAAAAAAGAATTTGAAATAAAAGTTACAATTAATTACTTTAAAGAGGGGAGAGGGAGTTTTCCTATAAAAAAAATTAAAAGTTAAAAATCTCTTTTCATTCCAGTTTAGTAGAATAAATGCGTAGATATGTGCGATGGTAAATAGAAATAAATGTTAGCTCATTAATAAGATAAATGCGTGTTAGAATAATATTAAAAAAAAATAATAATAATAATTGAAATGAAATGTATTTAAAAACACAGTGGTGGGCTACTAAAGATATAAAAACAATACGTTTATGAAAGCTACTACTAATCAAACAATCAATCAAAAAACACGTTGTCATAGGATTAGTTATCAAGGAATTTCGACAACACCTATTGCACTTATTCCCGGAGGATATCAAAATGAAAACAATTCACAGATATAAATAGCTAGATTTTATCGGACAGGCTAGTTTTGAGTTTGCAATTCAGTCTAGTTTCCAGTGACAGTTTGTTTCAGTACAATTTCTATTATGTATACAGAAACCAACATGCACTGTTGAGCAGCCTTGGAAATATACGCTTGTGCTCCAGCCTTTTTGTCCAACAAGATCATCAAAACCTGCCTGTGAAATAATGTCTTCATAACAACTCCGAAATCCTCCGTCAAATGTTCAACTGTCTTCAAGAATAAAACAAATGGATTCACATAAAATCTCTTCAAGAATCGTCAAAATCTAACCGGTTAGATATAATCCATCAGAAGCAGCCAACGACAAGAAAAAAAATCCTAGGTATATATTTTATTATTATCATTTATACGTAGTAGTCACCACTGTAATCCGTAAATATTCAAGATTCAAATTATATGAACTCTATCATACATAAAATGAACTATTGATATGTGTGTGTAAGTTTCAAATGCTATTAATGCTTTAGTATTATGTTTGTGAATGTGAAATGATTTAAAGGTCAAAGATTATTTATGCTTTTTTCTTAAAATATATTATCATGTGTTAATTTAAAAAAAAATGTGCGTGTGTTAAAATTGGATTTATAGAAATGTTTATAATGCGTTAATGTTAGTTAATAAATTATCTTTAAAACTTAATTAATGATAAGTAAAATAAATTATCTTTAAACTTAAACTTTATTTGTCGGTCAATTCTTCTTACCAACCTTTTATTAATTATTTCCACCACCAATTTTTGTATAATTTGTTATTGAATAAAATTAGACTGAGCTAGTTTGAGGAAATGTTTCGAGCGCTGGATTATGAGCCTACTGCCCGAATACGTTAGTTCTTTGGACTAGCTGGCACCGGGAGTTTACTCCGAAACAAATAAAGTATTTGGATAGTAGGGGTTTGAATCTAGCAGCCGAGATGGGCCATTGTTGATAGTTAAAGCTATCAATAAGATCTCCCATTTTGCTCGAATGTGCCGGCTCGTTCACGTATCATTTATAAGATTATAAATGTATATGAAAGGAGTTTGAAACCGGTCAAAACTTATATACATATAAGTAAATGGTTTCAGCGGTTCGACCCGGTACAATTGTACCAATATCTTATCTGTAAATATATAATTTTGTCTAAAAATTATTAAAATTAGAAATTTCTCATAAAAACAACTCAACGTTTCAATGTGATATAATAAATAATTAAAAGTTTAATAAAGGGAAGTTTAATATAAAAATTTGGAGTTTTTAAAAATAAAGAAAGAAGAAAATACTGTTAGCCCAGGGAAAATTAAACCCTGCGTCATTCATAAAGTTTTACGAATTAATTTGAAAGTAATTCGGGGGAGAGAGTTTGGTTTGGAAAGGGTAAAAGCTATAGCTGTTTAAATGAATCTTTTACAAATAATTAAAAATATCTCTTTCATTTAAAATAGTAAAGAAAAATAAAAGCTTTGATGATGTGTAATATCATACTAAAAGGGCACAACTCACAAGTAACGTAATATCTTTTTTCCTTTTTCCATAATAAATATATACTTCAATTTTTTATATATATATTTGAACTTTCATATTATATGTGCTATGACATATCACTCCTAGTGATGTATTATTCTAAATTTGCCATATGCTTAAAATAATGCATCTATGGGATCTGTGGACAAATTTTATCATTTAAGTTTGTTCGCACATCCCTTGGATGGGTTATTTTAAACATATCACAAACTTAAAATAATATCACCAGAATAATATGTCATAGCAGGAATAATATCAAATATTTTTTAAAAAGATAGTTTGAAAATAGCTTAATTTTTATATAAAAGCTAATCCAAATGATTTTTCTAAAGTTGATTTTATTTTATAAATTTTACATTTATTATTCTTTTAACAACTTAGGTGTGTTAGCTTAGGTAATAGAAAATTCCAAAATGCACATTGTCTATCTCTCCAATGTTTATGAATTTCCATTTCATCTTGACCAATTAATAAATATTCATGCCCATTGTGAAGAGCGGGCCAGGTGGGAACGCCTTCTGACACTGTGACGTCATCGTTTGGATTTCTAAAAAAAAATAATTGTAAAATTTAAAGATAAATAAAATTGTCAAGTTTTACTAGTAACTATAATAACTAAGAATCCTTTCATAAATTGTGCATACATATATATGTATATAAATCTGTGGGTATAAACACATATTTGTTTATATCATGTGTTATGAAAGAACAAAAGAATATACCATCCTTAACATATATATATATGAAATAAATCAAGACTTTGCCTTGTCAGTTTCATTGGTAATATATTTTTTATTAGCTGTTATGCATTTTCAACACCCCCCTCCCCACCTAATGCAATAGCAATTACAATTTAATATAAATATAATATAAGTAATAAAAATATCATAATAGTATCATTTACCATAAGCTTAAGTAATTGGTGATTACCAAGATGAATTTAAATCCTCAGAACTGTTTCTAACTTTTGCCTTTATGAAGAGATTTACTTATTATGACTTGAACTTCATATTTTTAGTTTGATATATAAGATAGTTTGTTTGGTGCATAATTGTATTTCTTCCCTCTAGATTCTTAAACCTCGTTGATAAAAGGAAAAATCAAAAACTGATCTGCAGATGAAATTGAAATACATCTGGTAATAATTAATTACTCAATCTTATAGTAGATGGCACTGGGGTAATGAGCTACTCTAGGTTTACAAAATAGCTGGGAAATTAAATGAATCATCAGTATTATTTTAATTTAAAACATGATAGATCACCTAGTAAATTTTAAATAATTACAAAATTTAAAATGAACAATAAGCTTATCAAAATAAAATGATAAAAACTTATATATTTTGTGATTTCTCATATTTTATTACAGCTATTATAGTTTGTGCGGATAACATACACTGCAATGTTTTAATCATTTTAAAAATAATTTCATAGTTTATTTGCAATGTAAATGCATTATACAGTTTAAATATCTTAATTTCGGGGAAATTCTCTAATTTGAAAATTTCATTGTTTAAATATTTTTAGGTCAGCCATCATTGTGTAGCAAAAATATATACAAAGACTTCAATTTTCATTGTGTATTCATTTATAAAAAAAACTGAAATATTTTCGTTATCCATTTTGCCTGGAATTTAATATAATGCGTATTTAGTATATTATAATAACTGAAGGCATGTTTATTTTTATATTTATACCTTTAGCTCTATTCTAACTTAGATTTAGAGTATAATATGAATATTGTGCATAATTATTTCCTCTCCCCATCATGTTAGTATTATGATATTCCTGTTACTATTTTGTATAATATTTTTGTTATCTTTCTAAAACCTATGTCTCCACACTGATTTTCAAATCTGTTTTAATTATGTAAAGAATATAATATATTACTGGTGGCCTGAATATAGGCATATAAATGTATGTTTTTATTCTGTGTATATAATATTTTAAATAAAGACTGTATTCTAGATGGGAGAACTTTTGGTAATGATAAATACTTGTATTATAATCTTTTTGGAATGTTTTATGGAAAGGTATAAATATGTGTAAAATTTATTTTAAATGCTTATTAAATCAATTATTTTATATAGCGCGATGTTTATAAACTGTAATGTTTAAACAGCATTAAGCTGTTGCACATGCACTTTGCAGATTTTACATACATTTAATTTCAAATAAGAATGACGTATCGTAAATTCTAATAAATTTCACTAGCGTCATTCATTCAAGCATGTAAAAGTAATTTAAAGTGATTATTTAATATCTTCACACTTTCACTTTCAAACACTTAAGATTTGCCCATACAAAAGCGTTTGGGTTCAGAAAGATAAATGGCCACTCTATCTTTTCCAAAGACTTTATCATGTGTTTGAAGTGTTAGTATTCAGTCATTTATAGTTAAAATCTGCAAAGCGCATGTGCAACAGCTTAATGCTGTTTAAATATTTAAATGCTTATTGTAAATAAATATTTTCCTTTGTTATATGCTGTAAATAAATATGCTTTATTATTAATTAAACACATTTCTGTTTCATTGTCAATATTCCATTATCACATTTGTTATTCAGGAAATCTACTGTAATAAAGTTTTTGTTATTAATTTCAATGATCACATAGAAATTATTTATCTGCTCTACGTATTATTCATTTTTACCTGCATTATCGGAAGATAAATATTATGTTTTTTGTTTTATTTCAAAGGCACTTGTAATGTAGTTGGTAGCAGGCAATATATCCTTATTACCTGTTGCATTATTTCATGTTATTGATTATTATATAGAGGATTTGAACTCAGACTTTCACATGATCCTCAACTATACATGCTATCTCTTACTGCTGACACACTTGATCATACACAAATGTCAAAAAGATAAATAATCACCAATATACATATTTCTCCTGCTAAACCAGCACTCATCAGTTGGTCCAGATTACCATCTCCACGCATATATACAATCTCAATGCTCAGTTTATATTAAGATAGCCAATCTTCATATTTTAATGAAGAGACTTCAATCCACTCCACCCCACAACTCTTCAGCCATCCCAACCATCTCATCCTACCCATGGTGACCATAAGTCACTCTGACCCCTCATGTCCAGAACATAATCCATTTACATACATATATGAGGCATGGGCAGACCTTACAGCACTATATTTTAGTATATGAATTTTTTCTACAGTACAGGCTTTTTCATACCTACACTCCAATATGTAATATATAGGAGGTTTAAACTCAGACTTTCACATGACCCTCAACTATCCACACTATCTCATACTGCTGACACAGTTGATCACACACATGTCAAAAAGATAAATAATCACCAATATACATATTTCGTGCTAAACCAGCACTTGTCAGTTGGTCCAGATTATCATCTCCACACATATATACAATCAATGCTTATCTTATATTAAGATAGCCAATCTTCATTCTTTAATGGAGATGCCACTTAACCCCACAATTCTTTAGCTATCCATTTCATTGAAAATCTGATAATGAAATGCTCAAAGCCCACATTGGTGCTAACCTTCTCATCCTACCCATGTTGATCAGAAGTCACTCTGACCCTTCATGTACAGGACATAATCTATTTACATACATATACGAGGGGTGGGCAAACCTTAGTTCGAAATAAGTATATTGGTGATTATTTATCTTTTCGACATGTGTGTGATCAAGTGTGTCAGCAGTATGAGATAGCATGGATAGTTGAGGGATGTGTGAAAGTCTGAGTTGAAACCCCCTATATATTACATAGTGGAGTGCATGTATAAAAAAAACCTGTACTAAAGAAAAAATTCATATGTTATTGATTATTAAAAGTTGCAACAAAAGATATGAAATTTATGTATTTTATAATTGGTAGAAATGAAAGAATTATAGTCGAAGAACTTTAAAGTATTTATAAATGTTTCAATTTGCTAGTCATATACTATTTAAGTATTTGAAGACTCTATTTTTGTGTAGTTTCATGACTACATTCTTAAAATACTAATGTTAGGGATAAAACTATGATGATATAAAATATTTAATATATAGCTTGAATAATAGTTATTATATTTTAACAATCTTTAAATATATTATCGTAAGCATTTTCTTGGTCCAAGTGAATTTTGAATTTGAACCAAGATAAAAATATTTTAGAACCTAAGGTGAGATTTTTAAAAATTGTAAAAGAATCTATATTTTAAATAAAGTAAAAATAAAACCGGAGATAAGATTTAATTTAATATAAGAACCTTATAAAATACAATACAATTCGTCAATTGCTAAAACAGAGAATCATTAATATAAATAAAATAACTCTTGGCAAGCATTTTCAACTCCTGAGAGTCCTTTCAAGGCAGTAAAAAACTCCTATTTTCTCCTAAGCGATAAATTCAAGATTTCTTTCATTGGCCAGGAACAACTAATCGGAAAACTGATTAATTTTTTGGGTCCTGAATGACCATATCAAGTAACCGATTGGCGGATTACAATATATATATATTAGTATATAATTAATTAACTAGTGCACTTGATATATATATATCCAACCAAATCTGCCCACATTTTCCTGGCATTCTTCTAAAGCTTATTATAAATATTAAGCTGATGTTTTGCAAAAAATGTCCCACATCAATCTCTGTTACTGTAAATATATTTTATGTATACAAATATTGAAAACCTTTATAATATGTATGGGTGTGTGTGTATTTATATCACTAAGAACAAGAACATTAAAATGTAGAAAATTAAAATATATATGCATTTTAATTTGTTTTTATATTCTATTTACAACTTTTTTGAATATAGGATAACTTGAATTATAGTATTAGACATAGTAGATACTATGTGCTTTACTTTGCTACTAGGGAATTTAATTTTTTAATATTCACTTATTAGGTTAGAGATTATTCAATAATGAATTGCATCCTTCCACAAGATGTTAAAATATTAATTCTTATTAAGCGCAATGTCAGCATGTTATACTTAAATAAGGCTATAACTTTAATACATACACCTTGAGTGCTTAAATTGATTCAAAATATTTCTAAATTTAAAATCTGACATTAACTCTTGTAAATCGTTGTAAATCGAAAGATTTCGCGATCCTAATGTTTAACAGAAAGAGTGGACTTAATCAGTGAAGAATTGATTAGCTTCACGCTCCCAAATCAAAATGCTTTAGATTTGCCTGAATATTTAGAAAAATAGGTTGAAGATAAGAGTGGCCACTTTTATCTTTATAAAATCGAATCTTGTGTTTAGATTGTAGAGGTCTCTTGTAATAAATTAAGCACTCAATGCGTGTTTACTAAGGTTATAGCCTTATTTAAGTATTAGATGTTAAAAGTGGATAGAAAACATTTCTTATCTTAAGTGAGAACGGTGTAATAAAAATTACACTACAGAAATATTATTCCTTATTGCATCACTTTAATTTTAAGTTTTACTGCCAATAAAAAAAAATAGCTAGGGAGTTTATAGGAAGTACACGCCAGAATCAATCCTAGGACCTTCTCAAGTCGGATGCTCTATCAGTTATGCCAGTAAAAATTATGAACGAAAAGATTTTCCAAAATACTGACATTATTGTAATTTAATCAAAATGTCAGCAAACTAATATTAATAATATATTGATAATCGTTTATATATTTCTTCAAATTTAAATTTCAAAAAGTATTTTTAAATATTTAATTCTAATTAATTTAATGAATTTTTTTTTAAAAAAAGCTATTCTTATTTATAATATTAAAAAATTAAAATATACAAACCCAGATTTTGCAAAATTCGTCCACCATTTCATAAGACGTTTGGAAACATTGCGATCTTTATCGGAATATCCTCGAGATTCATTAAAGGGATGTCCAAATAAAAACTAATAATAATAATAAAGAAAGAATTATACTAAAATAAATTTTAATAAGTAGTTTATTCAAATCATTTATTAAAAGTACAAAATTGTAATAAAGATTATAATCTACAAATATTAATCTTATTGTCAGGTACTCTAATAGTGACAGTCTTAGCCTAACAATTTTATTCAATTAACTAAAGTGGGACATTTTGATTCTAATATTGTGTGCCTGGTTATTGATCTGCATAATATCTACTATTGAATGAACGAAAAACTAATCAAAAAAATAAAATACTCAATATTAATGTGGCATTTTGTAGAGCTGATATTTTTCAATTTGTTATATTATTTACAGCGCTATTAATTTGTTTATGCAAAGATCTTTTAAAAATGAAATGATATATTACTGCCTTACATTTATACGAGCTTTAATGTAAAGGCTTCATTAAATTAAATATGTTAAATTTAAAAAAAAACATCAAAATTTAATATCAAATGAAATATACTATTGATATATAAACAAAAATAAAATTGCTATATTTGTTTCTTGGATTGGTCTTCACTCGTGGCTATTAAAAAGGTATGATCAATTTTGTCATCGACGTATTAATGAATAAAATGTTAGATAATTTTCACATGACAATTTGTAGAGTTAATATAATTTCGCTTTGTTATGCAGTTTATAATGCTACTACTTTATTATAAGCAAAATTTATAATTTTATTATATTGTTTATTAGGTACCATTATGCAGACATTAAATTTGTTTAATCATATGAATAACCTTTATTCAAAATGACTATTATCTATTTAGTTTTTCACTTTTATCAAAGGTATATTCTCTATTGTATTATAGCATTAAGTCACCTTATTGCAGATCATTTTCTTTTCATTCACCAGTTACTTATTTTAGAATTACACCTTTTCTAAGGAGTTACAAATCTTATGATTCTATTAAAATAAGAGAATTTCAACCTATAATTTTTTGCTTCTAGTGAGAATTCAGATCTAATCTGATCAAATATCTACTTGGTTTTCTTTTCCATTCATGATATTCACAGTTGTTGACAATAAAACAATTTTGAAAAATCAATACTTTTTCTATCATTTTATTTAGATCCATCTTTCATATCTGTAGATAGTTTCAGAAATATATAACTTGAACAATTTTGATTTCCATTTTTACAAATACGTTTCTACATTTTAAAATCTTTTTATTGCAACTCTGGTACTGTTGTCTGTGGTCAAACTGTCAAACACATCTGTCGTAGTATTGTCGATTTTCAAAGCCATCTGCTGCATTCTATCTTCAAAATCTTTGTCTTATTCATATTTTGCTATAATATCATCTTTTCTCTCGGTTTTTTAACTTTTCTAGTTAAAATATTAAGATCTTTCCCATTTTTATCTATACAATAAGGTTGCGTGTGCTTTTGTTAGCTAATCCTAGCATAAAATTTGAACAGCTAGAGAGTTGATATATATATAACCTGTCTAATATTTCTCTAATATGAAAACAGATTATTCAAATAAGCCCATTTTAATTTTAACACAATTTATTTTAGCCACTTATTTCATAAGAAGATTTTTATAAGATATTGAAATATTTGTACAGCCATTTTTCTAAGTACATTTCATATTCGCCAAAATCATTTAAATCGTATAACTCACTGGTAATCAATAAAATATTTGAAAATGCTTTATTTATTACAAGTACCACAAGATGTCAAATTAACAAATTAAAAAAAAAGCATGTGATATATACTGTATATGTGGATATATTTGTATTACTCTAAATAGTTTATTTATATTCATCATACAATGCATATTTATTTTTTTATTTTTGGCGTTTTTTTAATCTTCTGAAACTAGATGACATACATAAAGATAGAATAGCCTTTTTAAATAGATCATTATAGGCCTTTCCAACAATCTTTTATAATAATAAAAACAATGAAAAAGAAGATAATATACCAACCTTTCCAATTTCCGGTTGATAAGGATTTGAATGTTTTTCCAGATAATCCTTTACTGATCATTGTTGGCTGGTAAGCTGAACTGATTATGCAATATCTATCTGGGATAAAAATCCTGCTTGGAAAAGAATTTCATGTGACCCTGAATTCAAACCACCAATTACATTTTCTAAACACTTACGCAATAATTATTAAAAAAAAAAATTTATAATCCAGACTTTATTTCTCTACAGCTGTGCTAAGTCTGAACAATTTATTCTAGTGGCAGATTCAGAAAGTAAAGGTTCCTGGATTTATTTTAAGCTGAGAATAGTAATCTGAGTTTGGTCATTAATAATGGAAACTTTGGTTTCATTTATATTATAAAATAATAAGATTCCCTAAAAAAAGTGCAACATTGATTGCCTACAATAGGAAGATATTGGCTGAGGATACAAGAATGAGCTACAATTAAGCAAGATGATGGAAACTTCCAAAAAGTAAATTTCATTATTATAAAAAAAAAAAACGTATCAAATTAACAGAGTAAGGGTCTAGCATGTAATAGAGAATTCTCATGACCAATATAGTTAACTCTGGACTTTTTTTTTTCATTTTAACTGATATATAGATAATTATTTGCAGATCAATAATTATCAAGCTATTCACCAACTACTGAGAGAGAAAAATATAAGCCTGTTACAATTTTAAAAAATTCCAATCTTCACTCATATTTTGTAGTCCAGATAATACTTATAGCATATCACTGAGATCACCACCACTATATCATAAGACGTAAGTTATGCCCAATATTTAGTTAGTTAAGAATGAATACAGCTGACCAGATATGCAGAAAGGGAGATATTGGAAACAAAAATTTAAAAAGGCATTATCATCTATGTTTTTAGTAGCAACCAATAATCTTTCTTGTATTACAAACAATATCACATTAGCATTTATAATAATCAACTGCGTTTTTTTTTACCAATTTGACTTAATATATGGTTAATTGATAATCTTCTATTAGTTGAATAAAATTTGACAAGGAATAGTAGAAGTTGGTTTTGTCAAATATTGAAATACCCTCTGGAAATTTGTCACTTGATTTTGACAAAGTTTTTTATAAAGTAAGTGAGGTTTATATAATCATCATTAGTGCCCATTTTTAAACAAATGTGGTCAATCAAACTCAAGAAGGAAAAAAGAGTTAAAATAATAATAAAAGATTAATAGTAAGTATTGGATAATTGTACTGATTAATCAAATAGCTACAAATAAGTTCATATATATTAAATGCTGATCCTTCAGTGTATTTATTTACATTTTATAGTGCAGATTTTTTAATTGACTCTCAGATGACATTTTTTAATGATTTTCATGTCTTACTTAATTGTGATTACAACCTATCAATAAAAGTAATCATATTACCCTCTTTAGTGCCTTACTCAAGTTCACCATAAAATATTGTGTTCAAAAGTCTATTATTCCATTCATTTTATATATGCAATACAATAAAGATCACTCTTGCAAAGAATCACCTACAACAAGATGACCATAAAATTGATATTAAGATGTTAAAGTGCATTCTTAAGTTCAATTTTCCTAGCGTCTATGTTATGTTGATAGAAAGTTCATGCTTAACTTCCTTTTCAGTAGATTTGATAGAGTAACAACTTTATATGAAGCTAATAAAGTGGCAATAGATAATCATTATAACAAAATATTTATATCTTCTAATTTGTTAAATATACTAGAATATTGAAATATAGATTATATCTGAATGCCCAAATTCATCTATTTAAAAAACTATCATGATATTTAAACTAATCCACTTTTTAGCAAATAATTATTTAAGTCCAAATGTTGTTGAGATTTCTTTCATTATTGTTATATGTGTGATCATGAAAAAAACTAATGAGCTGCATAACAAAAAACTTCATCACCTTATCTGTTTGTAGCTTTTCATTTTAAAAATACTCAGACATATTCTGCTAATGTAAACGATTGTATTTCATTTCTTTAATATCTCTAATAAAACTGTTTAAATATAAATGCATTGGTTTATTCTACAAACTTGTGCTCAAATTCACCATAAGCATATCAGTAGAAGTCTGTTATTATTTCTGACTTACAAAACAAATACAGCTATCTATATCTTTGGTTCAGCTGATAATCAAAGATTACATCTGTGATGGGAGCAAACAATTTTTGCCATTATTTGAACTCATAGGTTATTATGCACCCATGGCACAAAAAACCAGTATTGCATCTATATGTTATTATATATATATATATATATATATATATATATATATATATATCATTGCCTACAAATATTATGAACATATGCTTATACAAACTTTGCATATTGAACAATAAAATGTAGTCTAAGCATATTTATTACTATAATACTCTTAACTGTGTAATTTATGATAAAGATAATAATCATAATATATGTTAGTGTCTTACTAAAGTTCTCAAGTTTTTTATGCATGTGATTGCTTATTATTATTACCTGAAATTTTAAATATTGTTTGTGCATCATCTGGTAATATGGGCAGCACATGGTAGCAATTTCTATAGCTAAAGTCTAATATCTCTAGCAAGAACAACTGAATGAAAGTAATTGCTTTAAAATCCCATCTGTTCATATTACCAAAAAATGACAGCAAAATCAAAATTATAATAATAAGAATACATATAAACCTATAAAATTTTGCTAATCATATATAAAATATATTTACCAATAATTCATGGTTATGATAAACTCCCATCCATTCTGGCCATAGTTCTTTCGAAGCTCTATAACTAAATTCGGTCAAATAAACATCAGTATTGTATTCCATAATTTGTTCAGCAAATTCGTGAATTGGACATTTGAATTCTCTGTCTCCCACGAGTTCATCCAAAGCATCTCTGTTTTTAATAGGAGAATGAACATCTGTCCAGTCTGTATATAGAAACTTGACCATTGCCAAATCATGTTGAGAAAGGTCCTTATACATTTTATCTATGAGTTCTGAGTATGTGTCTGCTGTAATACAACTATCATTATCTTTGCTAAAATGCTTTGGAAAATAATATAGAAAATAATAGGTCGCTTCATTTTTCGTGGCAGACAGTAATATTGGTATTGGTTTTAAGTTAGCATTATTTTGAAAGTGAGGGGTTTCAACCAAAAACTCTTCATCTATTACTGGAGCAAAAGGAAGAGCAAAAAGATCGACTTTTTCCCAAGCATTTACTGAATAATTATTTATCTCATCTGCTGAGATTTTCTGTAGGCAACTCAACACCTCACTATCGTCTTTGCATTTAAAATGCGATAAAAGATCTTGAAAATGGAGTTTTACTAAAGGTCTTTTATGGTATGAAAAACGTGAATTATGACTTCCTGACTGCAATATGGCTTTATGAAACAAATTCTGGCTTAAGGGAGAAAGAAGATGAAATCCAACACTGCTTGCGCCACTGCTTTCACCAAACAGAGTTATAGAATTAGGATTGCCACCAAATCTTTCAATATTATCGTGAACCCATTTAAGAGCCAAAACTTGATCTTCCATTCCAAAATTTCCTATAATATATATATATATTAATTGTAAAAGTTCATCTATGCGTATGTGCATACGTATACATACATTTAAGCGTGAATGTGCATCGAGTGTGAAGCGTACATCGTAGGTATGAAAAAAAAAACTAAATGAAATAAGATATTATATGATGTTTTATATTTTGTATACAAATGTGGCATGTTATATAGCTTTTAATGATTTGTATATATAATTAACAAGTTAATATGTGTTATTGTAAATGCTATCCTTGTTTTTATTTTTTACTTTCTGATGTTTGTTTAATCATGGCTGGATATAAACAATGTTTTTTTAAATATGTTGACCTAGTTAAAATAGGTTATTCTTTTAAAAAAACATGAAGCTATTAAATCCATTGTAGTTGACTAGCAACTATTCTCCCCAAAAAGTTCAAGATTTACTAGAATTTTTAATCCTGATTATAAATTATATTAGAAAAAACATGGTAAATGTGATTGGAAGTTTTAATTAAGTAATACTTTCACTTGCAGTGGTGTTCAAATGAATTTAATGAAGACTATATACCCTAATCCTTCAGCCTATTTATTCAACATCTTGTTATGCTGCCCTTTAATCTCTTTTTTTTAGAGAATTCAATAGGAACTTTGAAGATACAATTTGAATGGAAAAATCTTGAAAGTTTATTTTTTCAAGACTCAAGTAGATTTGGGTAAAGTTGAACAATGAGGGTCACTGCATAACATGATGTAGTTTTCATTAAAGGTAAAAATATATTATTCTTTTACATATATTAAATCCATGATTATCTTTTATCTTTTTATGTTAATTTTTATGTCATATCAATATACAGTTATTGCTTTACTTCAGGTGATAATAATGAGAGCTTTAAGTAAGTGACAGAATGAGCCTATTCAAAGATTATTACTGTAATGAATCTGTGGATGTTATTTACTACTCTGCATTCTGCCATTTGTTGTAATGCTGCTATTTGATCTGCATCATAATACAATAATTTAAAATATTATGCTTCGTGCATTTCATTTTCTATAACTAACTTTCAATTGAGGTTCTGACAGATTAAAATTTTAATTCATTCAAATGTTTTGGCTTGAAAGAAAGTAGTCAGTGAAAAACTATCTGTATACTATATGTATAAATAGATAGATAAACCAATAAATAGATAGATAGGTGGGTAGATAGGTAGGTAAGTAAGTAAGCAGATAAATAGGTAGGTAAATAGATAGATAAATGGATAATATACACATAGGTAGGTAGATATGAAATAGATAGGTAGGTAAATAGATAAATAGACAGAGACAGATAGATAGATGGACAGGTAGATAGATAGATAGATAGATAGATAGATAGATAGATAGATAGATAGATAGATAGATAGATAGATAGATAGATAGATAGATAGATAGATAGATAGATAGATAGATAGATAGATAGATAGATAGATAGATAGATAGATAGATAGGTAGATAGGTAGATAGGTAGGTAGATAGGTAGATAGATAGGATAGATAGGTAGGTAGGTAGGTAGAGTAGGTAGGTAGGTAGGTAGGATAGAGTAGAGTAGGTAGGTAGGTAGGTAGGTAGGTAGGTAGTAGATAGGTAGGTAGGTAGGTAGATAGATAGATAGATAGATAGATAGATAGATAGATAGATAGATAGATAGATAGATAGATAGATAGATAGATAGATAGATAGATAGATAGATAGATAGATAGATAGATAGATAGATAGATAGATAGATAGACAGACACACAGACAAACAGACAGGTAGGCAGATAGATAAATAAATAGAGATAGATGGGTAAACAGACAGAGAAACAGATAAGTGGATCAATATACATTAGATTTTATATGATTTTTTTGTTAAGATGCAGCCTTTACGACTGTGCAAATACTAGTTCATCGTTTAGTTTCACTTCTTGTTGTTAAGTGAAAAAAATTGTAAATTATCAGGGATAATGATATAGTATTTTTATTACTAGTTCACAGTCCTCATTGTCAATTAACTCCTAACAATGGCTTATGATCAAAACATCTGAATATACACACAAATATATATTTTTATGCAAAGTATTTACTAAGCATGGCATATTTTTATCATGGAAATATTTTGTTAATTGTTGTTTAAATGAAAATAAAAAAAAAAAGTAGCCATGAATTTAAATCATCCTCAAATTTAAGCTGCTGTAGGATTTTAAAATTGGCAAATTGAAAAAAATAAATTAAATGATTTTATAATAGGTATTGAAAAATAAAAAACTTTTTTTTAAACTTAAATAGGAACTAAAAGAAAAGTGTGAACGAATCATTGAATAAACTGCTATCGACAATATTCCCGCAGCAGAATTTTAAATTTGGAAAAAAAATATAAAAATAATTTTATAATAGATATTGAAAAATGATAAACTTTTTATATACTTAAATAGAAATTAAAAGGAAAATGCAAATGAGGAACCTCCAACTAAACTACTATCAATGATCATAATACTATATGCATGCATAGACATGATCAGTTGGGAATGGGAGATTGGCTGAAATAAGATATTAAAATATTCGCTTTGAATTAAAGCCGTACCCTAAATTTATGTCTTCAAAATTTAAGTTTAAAATGCTGCTTTAAATTCGAGGGTATATATATTTCAATGTTTTTTTGTTGATCAAAAGTTAAAACTACTACAAATTTTCTCCAAACAATTTGTGATTTATGGCTGCTGCAAAAACATAGATTATATTTTATTGTTCATAACCAAAAAAAGAACTACTACATTAAACATTCTTCTGAATAAATAATGACTACAAAACAGTAGAAAAAACGAACTGTTTAATCTTCTATGACTATAATCTAGGATTCAAAATCAGGATGAAAATTTTCAGATAGTTAAAACACTTTCAAACTCAATAATTTTCGGAACCTGGCTATTATTCAGTATTGCTTGATGAATGGGGAAATATCCCAAAATAATTTTTGTAGGTCTGATGAAAATGATGCTTTCATTACCATAAGAGGATACCACAAACCAATATGTGCTGAATCTATAATTTTCCTGTATTTTTTATTATTACCATGCATTATATTGATATTATAAAGTTTTGAGTGAGGCATCTCAGAAAATTTTTTCTACTTATATATATGATTAAAAAATAGTGAACGAATAGTTTTGTATTTCAGAGTGGCAAGCTAAAATTCATGAATAACAAGTCAGCTGTATCACTTTTAGTGTTTAGCATTTATGATTAGATGAAGTCAAATTGTTGCTGTATAATAATGTGGTAGTTTTGGAGGATGTACTCGATCGCCACCAGGCGACGCTGCAGTATCATCAACAACCGGCACAACTACCAATAACGTATATGTAATAATTAGTGATAATTTATTATCTCAATATCTTACTAAGTTGTGCATAAGTATATATGCATATCAACAAAAAATAGTAATCATTAAGTGTAATTATTTTAGCCACTTACAGTTTAATGTAGTGCATACAATCATGGCTTTTTGTTGCTATCAGAGTCAATTTAAATGACTAAGTTATTTACAGTAGCTATCTTATTAATATCCAAATAAAAATAAAAATAAACAGTCAAATAATGACTAGCTCAAGAGTTTATAAAAAAAATTTGAGCTGCAGAAACGATAGAGTTGGAGATGCATCCAATTTCAAATATTCCAGTTAATTAATGAGATGCTATTTTGATGTTTTATTGATAACATTTTTATTGCTAGCAATATTTATTCTCATAAAGCAAGAAAAGGGACACATATACTGCATTGTTATATAATATTTATGCGGTCATGCTTACCATAGTAATGAATAATGTATATAATTTGAGAGAGTTTTGGTCTATTTGTAATTCAAAGAATTTTGCTAATGCTAGCATTAACCAGATAGATTTGACATTAACCAGCAAAAAAAAAGATAAATGTGAAATAATTGGAGAAAATATTTCATTTCAAATATTAACCAGATAAATTCAATCTTAACTTTAAAAATTTTATCAAAGCCTTAAACAATTTAGCTCAATACTTCAGAAGCTGACTCATTATCTCAGAATTTTGAATCGATTTCCGCCTAAAACGTTTGAGCTGATATACTCATTTTGATTGTCAAATATCACATAATCTTCTAAGCAACTGATTATACTAACAAATGACTTTAGATGAATTATTTAAAAATAAACTTAAAAAATAAAACTGCATTTTTGTATTTGTAGTGAGATATAGAATAATTTTTTCTTAGACAAGATCAAATATTTCTACATAAAGACCACATGGACATAAACTCTGTTGGTCACTATGTCTATTTTTTTATATGTCTATTATTTACTAACCTCCATCTGAAATCCACAATCTAGCCCATGTGAAAGGATTATGGGAGAGCTTGGAAGACTATTATTGCTCATAAGAATAATCATAAAGGGTTAAGCAAATCAAGACCATAGTAAATTATATTAATTGGACCTGGAATGAATCCATAGGATTTGAGCCTACCCATCTTCATTTTGAGAAAGCCTCTCCAAATTTGATAAAAACTCCTTTGGTTCTAATACCAGAAAATATTAATATGGATGAGGATCAGGACTGAGCATATCAGAGGAAGTGTGAGGTGTATCCAAGGAAAAAAGAGGAAGCATAAACAAAAGCAACTCTCTTATTCTTGTAAAGTTGGTGATTAAGTATTCATGAAGGTTTCTAATGTGAGCCATCCCAGCAACATGTCTTTAAAAAAAAATAAGATTTTATATGAGGGGCCTTATAAGATAACAAAGAAACAAGGTGAAAATGATTTTTTTTATTTGGGATGACAAAAAACATAAAAGGACCATATAATGCATGCATCCTCAAACCATATAAAATGAAAAATTATTGAGTCATTAATAGTATAATACCAGCTTGTGAAGAAAGCAAGAATGTCTAATTTTAAAATTTTATTTGACAAAAATGTCAAGAAAATAACTGCATTTAAACTAATTGAGACATGTTATTAAGAAAAGAAATGGAATGTTTCACAATCTCATTGTCTCTTATTATGGGAGGAAATATTAACCATTGTCATAGTAATGCCAAAGTTACATTGTGATTATATTTTGGAAAATAACATGTGTAAGTGTACTTATGCATGTATATACATACAAGATGGAAATAAATAAACAAGGAACGAAATATCCACATGCAAAAAATAATTGGGTGAATAAAGATTTTATTTATTTAGTGAATATGGGCTGATATATTCATTTAATTAATTTCCCCTTGGTTAGAAAACAGATTAATTTATAAATTTGTTGAGGAGACAATCACAAAAATTTATAAATAAAGCAAAAAGATTTTGCATGTAAATGAAGTTGACAATCTGTAAAAGAGATAAGTGACTGTTGCTCCCTCTTGCACTTGATTGAAGAAGTAGAAGAAAAAAGAGATTAGTTTTTTATTTATTTGGATTTATTAAAAGTTATAAAAATATTCATTATATTCAGACATTCTTTTAATATAGAGCACTAGACTGAAGCAAGAAACACATCAGTTCTTATTCTCAGTACATTGTCCAGAGTTGTCTCCGATCAACTATTAGAAGCTGTAGGAAGGAAGAGAAACAGAATCTTACAGATAAATTGCCAATAAAGTTTTTTTTTTGTTTCAAGCAAAATAAAATACTAACACTATGTGCAACAGTATTTAATGTTTATATGATAATAATTAAAAGAGGAAAATATTTAAAGATAGAAGAAAGACTTTGAAGTTACAATGGTAAGACAGTCTAAATGAAAGAAATTTGCTGTCATATATATTTTTTGAATATTCAAGACAAGTAAAGAAAAGATATAATGAAGTACAAAAGAATAGTGAAATTTGAGATTGTTAAGTAAAAATGTATATTTTGTTCATGAATGAAACTATTTTAATGAAACAAATAATCTTTATATATATACACATATGGGAGAAGTTATAACCATTAGTTAGAGTTATAAAAAATTTGAACTTTTGTTTTGATATCCAACTGGAGAAGTATTCAAGAAGAAATCTACAAATAATATTTTATTGATTTATTTTTTTCATTAATAAATTATTTTATTATTTATTAATTTGTCTGTTCATTATTTTATGCATATATTAAAGCAATTATAATAATATTTGCGCTTTGTGGATTTAACTATAAATGAATACTCTCATTTTTCCCAAACACAAGATAAAGTCTTTGTGAAAAGATACAATGAATCCACCTATCCTTTGAACCCAAATGTTTAAGTATGGGCAAATCTTAAGTATTTGAAAATGAGAGTGTGAAGATATTAACAATCACTTTAAATTGCCTTTACTATGTCTGAATGAATGACGTTTGCGAAATTTACTAGAATTTACGATACATCATCGCACTATGTAAAATAAATATCTTAAAACAATTATAGTTTATAATACTTTCCCATTTTCTAAGGATATATGAGTTAATAATATTTAATTAGCACACTATCATAATACATTTGTTTTATATAACACATGCTAATAATTATACAGCATTAGATAACTTGCAAAAAGACCCCCCCACCACCATAGCTCTGATAACATGCTCCCTGATAAGCAAAGTTTGGAATGTGTATTTGTAGAAGCAAATGGTTGTTAATACATGTATTGTGGTGATTCATATATATCAAATCCAGATATTAGTCTTCAATTTTATTGTTATATAATTGTCGACTATTTACTTAACAGATTTGCTCATATATAAACATTTGAGTCGTAAGGGTAAGAGGATTCCTTTTTACTCTTATACAAATACTATATCATGTGGTTGTTCGAAGGTATTCATTTATTAATAACATTCTCACAGCGTCTGCGCAATTAGCTTAACAGGCTGTCATTCTATTGTAATTAACAGATTACTCTAAAATTATCATTTGCTTTGCATTTTTGCTTATCTGCAGCACTAGTTGGCTGTTTTGTACATAATTATCATTACAATATATATAACATTATATATAGTATAAATACATATTTGTATATTTGTTTCATTAATAAATATTATAAATGTATTTTTCAAATTTGTGTCTATATATAAATCTTGCAGTAAATATAATAAGATCTTAAATAAAAATGACTAAATAAAGTAAATAATTTGCCATAAAGATCATAAGTTAAACAAAATCTGGAGTTAATTATTGGATAAATATATTTTACATTTAGATTATGCTTCATGACTTTATTTGAAATTTAGAATAATTTTTATACGAAATTAATTTGGTAAAATGAAAATTAATAATGTTTCAAGAAATTTTCATTTAAAAAAAGTAATATAAAAACTTCAATCAAGCTTTTTTTAAAAGTTGAAATTATATTTATGTTATTTAGTAATTTGGTTAATACAATAAGCAGCTTAGCAAATATAGTTATAAGAGACATTAATATGGGCTTATTAAACAATGGTTTTGGTATTTGGTCTCAATTGTGTCATATTAGAAAGTATAAATATGCAGTTTGAAAATTAGAGTCAACTGTCGTTCCAGCATGTAGTAGTTACTTATTAAATTTATTCAGGCCCATAAAAAAATTTAGAGGCAAGCAAAAGTTCCCAGCCTTAATTTAATAAATAGTAGCCATGAAATAATAAGATCCATGGAGAAGCTGAACTTGTCTTATATCGTAGAAGTATGGAAAAGTTTACATCAGTTGTGATCAATGCTGATGAGATATAGCCAGGTGAACCTTCCAGGATTTGAAATTGCTTTTTTCTTATAATGTGGTCAATCGAATGTATTTTAAAATCTTTTTGTGAAAGTATAGCAGAAGAACAACATTCATTGGAAATCAAAAACTGGAAAAAATTTGAACCTTTGGAAATATGCTATCGTGTGCAAAAATGAGTTTGGATAAACAAAATTAAAAAAGTCATTCATAGATGCCAAAAAAAAAAAACAACCTCAAACTCAACCCTAAATGAGAACTATTCAATAGATTTATTTTAATGAAAAATTTGCATATCTATTATAATTATTAATTTTAATTACCTTTAGAAGCAACATTATTTGATATTAAGTGATGTTTAATGATTTGCAAATGTTTGAAATATTGTAATAGGTTTTTTTTTTCCTAATTATAAAACTTATTCATATCTAACAGGATTAGAAACCCACAGTTAAATTTCATGAGAAAAATACTTAGAAAGGTTTATTTCACTCATCCATAATTTATTTTATTCTTTTTTGTCTACATATAAAATGGTTATATTACTTTGCAATTTTCTTTCACAGAATATTAGGATTTTCTGTTAAATATTTTTTAGATGGAACATATCAAATTCAAGATAATTTAGTTTCAAAATTAATATTAGAAATATGAATATGTATCAGTAGATTAAGCCCCTTAACCTCGATAAATGTTCTTTAGTACTCAAACTCTATTTCATTATTTATTTTGCTAAAGTTTAAAGTCTTTGTATTTATTTATTATCAATTTTATGCACTATCAAACCAAGACAGCTATCTTCTTGCCTGGAACAATCCTAGACAGAAAAAGACCAACATTTTACATGGATTATATTTTTCCTGATAATGACAATCATTAAAATCAAATTCACCAAGAAAAATCTTCCAGCTTGCCCAGAGAACCCCAGTCTGCTGAAGAATTAATTACATGTACACTGTGTCAGAAATGAGCAGAGAAGTACAGATAGACACATATAAAATGATGAGTGAATTTTTATATTAACGAAATTTTAAATAATTCATTGTAAAATGTCCTTTTGAAAGAGATGTGTGAATTTGTACTTATCATGTTTATGGTGGGTATATGGTTGAATGGGGCTGCCTGGGTGCATTGTATTCATGGCACTCCAAAGTATATGCTCAGCACTATCCAGACCTAGATGATTGATCTCCTAGAATAGTCCAGCAGTGTTAATAGGTCTCATGAATAGATCACATGGATAAACCCCTAAGACTCATTGGAGATGATCAGGGCTTGCTCAGTGCCAAATATATTTTTTGACTTCTACTCATTTGGATGATCTCTCTAGGTACAAGAGAGGTAGTGCTTAAAAATGAGGTAATTTCTCATGACATCATGGGGCATTGCATACTGGTAGTCCATGCTTGGCCATCTGCTTATCCTGACATTGAAGGCTACAGTTCACACATTCACTTTTCCTATCTCACCTTGCTTACTTCACCAGCATTATCTAATCAAGCAGAAAGACATTTTGAAATTTGTATTTTTTAATTCTATAAAACGATTTTATTTGTCATTTATTAAGAAGAAAAGAGACATTTTTAAAGTGAAGCAAACAAGCAAATAATTTTGCCTGGATTTTAAAAAATTAAAAAAAAAGTAAAGAATCGATGATTTCTATAATTTAAATTTAAAAATGCTGATAATTAATCAACAAATACTTGTCAAAAGTTGACTTTTTTTTTTAAAAAAAAAAGAAAAGAAGAGAATTTATAAACTGAAACTAATTTCAAATTATATCTATATTTTGTTTATACACATGTATATGTATGAAATTTATGCATATTTTACAAAGAAATTAATTATGAAAATATTATATTATTGCTGTTAAGTGAAAATATCATGTAAATGTCAGTGTGCTCACACATATATATGTAAATTTTAATCATTTTTGTCATTGTTGAATATCAATTAAAATATATTAATTGTATATTATAAATGGTGCTTCTATGCGCATATATAGAATCAATGTAATAACTTGAATTTTGTAGTAATCTTGTAAACCATGCAGTGTGATATCTTTTATTGTTGTGTATTCAAAATCAGAAGCCTTATCCTATGAGACCTTAATTTCAATTCTTTATTATTGTTGTTAATAAACTTGTATTCAATTATTAAAAATTGTATTAAATCATCATTTCTTGGTCACATACAGTAATATAGCTTATGTTCTCTGAGCTAGATTTGAGCACAGGGTGAATATATAAATGGGGATGTATATTAATGATTTTGGGGCATCCAGTGATAATCAATCATCATCATCCTGGTTTCCACATAAGATTATATTCTTTAAAGCCCATGCACTATCTTTAATTTTTAATTTAGTCTTACTAAAAATTTAAGTTTATAATTGGCCAGTACATTAATGGTACTTAAGTGGCCAATGCATTGATGATGGTCAGCATGTTTTAATATCACAGCATTTTTGTTTGATTCTTATATATTCTGATGGATGAGAACTTAAGTGGTGCATCTAAGTTATGTTTAAATAATTGCCTAAGGTGACAAAGGCTCAATAGTTAGCCTGGTCTACAGAAGACCCATTTCTAATCCAGTCACAAGATTGACTGTTGATTTATTGTACTGATTTTATTATATTTTATTGTGGATCATTCATGATAATGAATGGTGTTTTGAGTAGTACACATAATTACTCTTACTTTATAATGCTGGTTGATGGTTAATTATGCTTTTAGTTGCTCTTCTAAGGAGTGACTGGCTGATCTCTGAATTCTCTTGATCTCATGCTCCTCCTTAAATATATCTTACTTATATTTACTTTTGTAAATTATTGATATTTTATTTTGTATTTACTTGGGGTTGATGATGATATTCCATCATCCCAGGTTCACTCCTTTTTTCCTTTCATTTCCTACCACCCCATCCCATTACAATATATATATATATATATATATTGATAAAGGTGATATTATTTATTTTGCAATAATCTTCCAATCTTCTCCCCCTCTATGGGCCAATATAAAAAATATATGTGTGTATACAAATGTATAACTTTTTTTTAATTATATGCAAACAAAATTAGATATCTGTTAAAATCGGATTACCTTTGATTCTGTCATCTCCAGAAGATAAAAATCCAAATGCGTTTAGTCTGTAGTCGAATGTTACTACAATGACGTCACCGAAACCTGCTAATATTTGTCCATCATATATCCATAAAGAAGAGGTTCCACAATAGTAGGCACCACCAAAAATCCAAAACTAAAAATAAAAGAATACAAATCAGTAATTTTATCATAATGTATAAAGATTTTTGGTACTTTTTTAAAGAGTTATCTTAAACACAAATTGTCATTGTAATAATTTTAAGATTAATAAAGAGCTACAAAGATTTCCAGAATTTACTAAATATAAATTCTTTATCTGATCGATTTTCATATAATTTAATATATATATAAATCTTGGTAAGATGTCTTGGTAGAGTAAATAATCCATCCATACATCATGATTGTAACCTGCGTTTGAATTTCGGTACAACATATGTTTGTTTACTTTTCAGACAATTCCAAAAAAGATTAACAAATACAGATATCTAGCTATTAAATAGTTTACTGTTCATGATTTTATAAGGAATTCAAATACCAAAAGTGATCGAGTGGAATCATGATTCATAAATCTTAAACTCCAAACTTTTTTACTCTTTCTTTATACTAAATAATGAAGGGCTAAAATCATTGAATGGTTTATTGCTCAGGTATTATAGTTTGAATACCAAACGAGATGAATCTGGAACCAGGATTCATGAATCTTGAGTTTCAAATTTTATAACTCTCACTAATTATGCAAAGCACAGAGCGCCATAAAATTCTTATTGACTTGCAACTGATTGGTCAAATAAATTATATTTTATTGTTTTTCTATGGAGAATATTGTGTCTTTACCACGCTATGAGTTATTTAACCTATATATTGTACCATATAGTTAGATTCCAAAACCAAAACAGTATCAGACACTGTTTTATATTTTCTTTATACATTAAAAATAGCTTATTACCTTAGTCAGAAAATCGATAGTCATCACATACACACACACACACACATATTCCTAAACGAACTCAAATTTTATTCAATTTGTCCATTTGCAAATTTACACAATTCTCACTATAAATTTGTTATACATAAACATAATTAATGTTTCAAATTATGTTTAACAATAACAAACTGCTTAATAAGAATTTTATAAAGAAGATCGCAAAGTCACGCGTAGCCCTGGTAGTCAATGATATGATATTATTACTAAAATAACAAAAATGAGATATAAAACGGTTGGCGAGCGATTATTAACAAAAAATAAGGATATACAGCTTTTTTTTATCTTCACTTTTAAATATGTATTTGCTCATTATAGAAGAAAGCAGACTTTAGCAATCTTCACCTTATTAGAGGAATAACAGTGTGTATATCTATAGAATGCCACGTAAAGAAATTTTATTTTATGGAAGCTTAAAAAACTTATTGTCGAATTTCCAAACAAAGTAATAGCCCGACAATGGATGATTATTTAGAACTTGCGTTCTAAACAATTTTTTTTTTCATATGTCATAGCATCGGCCGAGACGCGAACCCACAACCGTCTGCAACCATCTACTTGCTTGAAATGCGGTTGCGATGATCTCTCGGCTAACAACGCTTGAGTAAACAATATTTATTTCACCATAATATTCACGGAAAATATATTTGATTTCCAGTAATCATAATCAAACACTTTATATCAAATATTAATTTCTAACATTAATAGGAGAGTTAACAGATGTGCCAATATATATATTTTTTGTGCAAGGAATATCGCATAACATAAAAATAAATGAAAGCATCGCGATAATATAAAGAAGTTAAAAACAAACAAGGTCGCATGAATATATATATATATATGTGTGTGTACTCAAATTATAATTCAACCACAGCCAATCCACTATATAATAGTTATTTATTATGAATAATAAATGGGTGATTTTTTGAGATATACAACATGATCTATATTAGTGGGCAAACAGGAATCTCATAACTATGTGTCATATTGTCACGTACTATTGATAAGGAATATTTTAGTCAGTGTGGGAATGCATGATAAATAATTCATTATTAAGCAATTATACGACTGCAAATTTTCAAACCATATTCAGAAAGTCTTTTATGTTTAGTAGTATTATATTTATTAATTAATAAATTTTAAGATTAATTATATTCAAACAGAAGTAATTAAAAGAAAATAATCATCATTTATGCAGATTCTAGCAACTTATTTAGATTTTCTTAAACTCGTTGAATTGGGCAAATCCTAATAATGTGAACTGTCATTGATGATTTTATTAAGTATAAATACAGTATATATATATTTTTCTTAATTACAAATATACGTCTGTTTCACCATCATGAGTTTCTATGATTAAGATTAATATAATCTCAGGAAATCATTTTACTGCTATATTTTACATATATATTCATAGTTCACTTAACAATTGTAAATACATTATAATCATTATTGCTTTATATATGATTATGCTAAAAAATCAATCATCCTATCAAACAAAATCTACTGCAAATAACCTTTTAAAATACAGGTTACTTATTCAAATTCATTGTTTACATTTCTTTTCATATTTTAGAGCTAGTACATACCATTAAGTTATTTGTTTTGGTCATGTATTGGTATGAATGGGGAAAATAGAAAAGAGACTCACAAAGTCTCTTAATTCACTTAGATTAATCCCTTACTTGGTTAATTTATTAACTTAGTCCAATAGAGTCTCCACCTCAATCCATTGCATTGGCCGCACTTCATACAGGAACTATATATATATAACTTATTCCAAACAAGACTATAAAATATTTATAAGTGTTAGAAATTTCAATGTCTTTTATATTTATGATATTTTTTCTAAGGTTATTTTAATGCTATTAATTAGCAGTGAACAAAAAAAAACTCCCTAATATTGCTGAACTATGAAATTTATTTGATATCATTTGGTATTTGGGGTTAACCAGATAAAAACATCCCTTTTTGTTCAAAACTGTAGCATAAATGATTACTGATTTGTTCCCAGATTCTAGCAGAGAGATAAATCGGCCGATGGTACTTTTGAAAAGAAGATTTAGGCAGGGCATTAGACTTTAGATTGCCAGTAAAAACTGCACTTATATCAAAACAAAGTGCCATCAATATTGTTATTGTAAATAATATGAATTCATAATAATTTTTATTAGGCATTTATTACACTAGAGATTATTCAATAATGAATAATATTTCTGTAGTGTAATTTTCATTACACCACTCTTATGCAGGTAGGGAATGGTTTCTATCAACTTTTAACACAAGCAGATAGAAACCATTCCCTGCCTTGCGTGAAAGTGGTGTAATGAAATTTATATTACAAAAATATTATTCAGTATAAATTCATGCCTTGCAAAAATGTTATTTCCTTGGATGGTTAGAGAAGTCAAAATAGTGTTAGAGGAACTCAGCTGTACACCAGTCTTCATATCCCCTGTTTAATATGTAACCTAATACACCATTGCTTTGCCTTATAAATGCCTGCCTAATGGAAAAATGTTCCTGTACAGAAGACCAGTCTAAGTCCTGTGCTTCCTGTCTATAGTGTTTTCATTTGAAGAGTATGCTGAAAGCCTGGAACAAATGCACTTATACTAATCAAGTAAAACATTTTTTATATTAAAACTATTGAACAGAATGTAGTTTCAGATATTTCTTTATTTTATTAAATTAAAATGTATTGGAAAAAATAAACTATGCACCCCTGGAAAGTAAGATATTTTTCCCCCCATATTTATTAGATTTTGAACTATCTAGTATATAGTATTGATTTTGTATTTTTGTTATGAATATAATTTATAAATTAGTCGATACGTTTACATCTTTATGTATGCCTATGAAATAATATAATACTAAAATATTAAATTATTGAGTAATAAGCAAAAAAATGTATATGAAGTGAAACTCTATACTTAATACACGACTTGGGAAATATTTATTTAAAGGGTCACTATTTCAAAATGCTGATACTTTACCAGAGATGGGAATAACAAAATTCATATTCTATAACAATTTTTGCTTCTTTTACTATATAATTCTTTGATAAGCTATCATTTGCTTCCAAAGAAAATATTAATTTATTTGAATTTTAAATAACAAATAGCTGAGCTCTGCTTTCAATCTAAAAGGTCATATTTATAGTGCTCACCCTCTCAATGATGATGTCAGCTGCTAAGTTTGAGTGCTAAGAATATGACCTTCTAAGTTGAAAACCTTGTTTAGCTATTTATTATTTAAAATTTACATAAATTAATCTTTTCTTGGAAGCGAATGAATAAACAAACGTTTATCATAAAATTCATATTGCAGTTAAAAAATTGCCGGTGCTGATATAGTACGCGCTCGGCGGCCATTTTGAATTTGGAAACACCCAAAAACACTGCTGGCACATGCAAGCGATAAATGTTTGAAATATAAAAACATCAATGACTACATGATTGTATTATATAATAATACAATCTGCAATAATAAATTGATAAAAGTAGATAGTAAAAATATGATATCTTGATGGTTGAAAAATGTTTCAAAAACATTATATTATCACTCTGGTAAATTTAGATATTTTATATCAATGATTTACCAAATCAACGATGTTTTCTTTTTTAATGTTCTTGCTACTATAAATAAATCTTTTTGTGAATCTTTAGTAATATATGAAGAAATAATACAAAAACCTCTGTCAGATAATGAAAATCGTTCTTCATGTATAAATCGTGATAAAGAGAACAGCCAAAAATTTAAAAAATATTAATCACACCAAAAATTTACCAACCGTTTTCAGTACCAGAATCATGGCTCTGTTTATCACGATTTATACGTGAAGAATAATTTTAATATATAAAGACTTTCATTACTGGAAAAAAATAGTTAATTTGATAGAAATAAAGTATATAAAAAAAGAAAAGAATTGGATCTAAAAATAAATTTTATTATTTTATGAACTTCTTAAATGCAGAAATAAAAAATCTTAATATTTTCAAAAAATCTATTGTAAAATAACTTAAAATGTGCCTTAGACAAACAGATTAAACAATTACAAAATTTTACAGTAAATATTTAAGAATGGAATGAGAAATCACTATGGTTCTAAACATTTTAATAATTTATCTAATAAATTTAAAAACTTTAACAGTAAAGGGAATAAAAAGGGAGTAAAAATCGAATTAGTATACATGTCTATATAAAGTAATTTAAAATATATCAATAATGTGTATAAGTAAATAATTTGTTGTGATCAAGTTTTTACTATTATTATTATTATTATTATTATTATTATTATTATTATTATTATTATTATTATTATTATTATTATTATTATTATTATTATCAGCTTATATTGTATTATATTTTAAATCAAAGAAATTGCGATTATTTAAATTATTTATAACAACATTTAGATGACAATGAAGTTTTATTTAAATGTATTTCACTTTAAAAATAAATATTAAGTAATATAGAGGATTTGAACACAAATCTTCAAGCACCCTTCAACTATCTACACTATCTCATACCTCTCATACAAATGACCACACACATGTAGAAAAGATAAATAATCATCAATATAACGAATTTCGTGCTGAACCAGCACTCTTCAGTTGGTCCAGTTGAAGGGTTCTTGAAGATCGGTGTTCAAATCCCCTATATTTACAATTAAGCTCCAGATTAAATACACAGGCTTATATATACCTGTGTCTATATATGTAATAGACAGGGTATGAGCACAGACTTTCACATGACCCACCACTCTCCACACTATCTCATAACACTGATACACCTGAACATACATATGTCGTATATTGGTGATTATTTATCTTTTCGACATATGAGTGTTCAGGTGTATCAGTGTTATGAGATAGTGTTGAGAGTGGTGGGTCATGCGAAAGTCTGTGCTCATACCCTGTCAATTAAGCTCCAGGTATATGAAGAATGCCTGTATTGCAAATATTACATATTAAATAATAATAACATATTATTCTCCAATAAAGTTGAATATCTATATTTTTACTTATGTTATTAATTTAAAAAAATTAATATGTCTCCTAACAAAAAGATATTGGTATTTTCTAATAATGGGTCTTCTTAGCTTCACATTGAAACTATTGTGAATAGGACCATAGTAATTGTTATTTTCAGACATAACAATGTTTTTAAACATTCAACAAAATAAAAATCTTAGCTCCAAATGGAATTGATTCCTTATAAATTTTCTAAACATGAGATCTTAATTAATGTCCATAACTATCTTTTATTATTATTAAATATTACTTTAAAGAACTTAAATTCTTATTTAAGATTATTGTATTGTGATGTTAACAATGATCTGAAACTACAGAAATTTGACCTTAAAACAAAAGTTTTAAAAGCTCCTCTCCCCTCTCAACTTTCAAATGCTAACTTAGCTATTGGATTCTTTATTCTGATAAACGACCCATAAAGACTAAATCTGTGACTTCACTGACAATTTTGAAGTAAACCGCCCATCCTGTTACAATAAACTTTTTGATTTTAACCACAAATATCTAAAGTATCTTTTTACCATTTTTTTTTCAATTGATCTCTTTCTATCATATCTTATATTATCATAATTTTCCTGTTATCATTTCCACATTCATTCCTATACTTTGATCATTAATCCCTGCTTTTAGTCTATATAGAAATGTCATAACATAAATTCTTCTTCTAAGATTTTATATTCTCATAAATCGTAATTCTTCTGTAAATTTTCAACATTAATTTATTGATTGTATCCTTCAATATTTATCATTATTTTTATTGTATATAATTTATTTTTTCAACCTACATATATAATTGTATAAAAATAATTATAATATTTTAAACATGAATTTAATTCATATAGAATAATATGGGAAATTAAACAGATGTGCAATATAGGTAATTCATAATTAGTGTTTAAATTTTATCTCTCTCTCTCTCTCTCTATATATATATACGTGTGTATGTGTAAATTTATATATATTTATGTATATTAAGTTTTTGTCTGAATTAAGAAAAGTAATTAGTCCATAGAAAACAACACTAAAAGTAATAATACATCAGCGTTGCCATTGTAATGTGTCATTATTTGCTATTCTTCTAACATCATTTGTTTTGGCATCTCAATTTCAGAATTACAATCTAACTTTAATCTTCAGATTCACAATAAGAAAAATTATAAAATAGATTCATCTAAATAAAACAATTGTATTTGGAGAATCTTTCTTTTAAAAAAAAATCTGTTTTTCCCAAACAAACAATGTAAAAATCTTCATAACAAAGTAATGCTATACTAAAATAAAAATATTTGACATATTAGATAATACTTTCTAAAAAGTATAAATTCTAATCCTAATCTGTTTTATTATCTTTTAAAAAAACAAATACCTAAAAATTACTTTATTAATTTAAAATAAATTTTAGAATTACCATAACACTGGAATTTTGTTTCAACGGATAAGGAACAAAAATATTCAGATATAAACAATCTTCATTAACTGGTATTGTGGGATTCCACATTTCTGCTGATTCAAATCCTTCAAATATTTTGTCTTTTACTTGCATACAGGGACTTTGATAATTAACAGCATACAGAGGTTCACTCCAAGGTGTCTTAGGTATAGGATTTTTGAATCGAAGATCTCCTACAGGTGGTTCAGCATAAGGTATTCCTAAAAATTTTGCCACTTTTTTTTCTATGCCAGGAACATTCGTAACTTTCCCTCTAACATCGCCATTTAGTGTTTTAACTTGAACTAAAAAAAAAGATAGAATTAATCACTGACTTAATTTACTAATAGAATAGCAAACATATATAATGAGTTATTTATTTATACAGCACTATGTTTTTGAACTGTAATAATAATTAGAGATCATTTCACTACACATGTGCTTTATAAATTTAAACACTTAATGAATCTATAGACTTTATCTTGTGTTTGGAAAGGAGAGTATTCATTATTTAAATTAATAAAGGCATGTGTAGTGGAGTGATCTCTAACTAATATTATAATAGGATATTAATAACAATCTATTAAATTGAATTTCTCTCCCTTCTTCCACCTCTTTATATATATATATATATATATATATATATATATAGAGATATATATATATATATATATATATAAATTCCAATATTCTCATGAACAAATTATGAATTCGGAGTATTATTTCCAGAGTTTCCATGTAATAAAAATATAATAGCTAAATAGCTGACAATTAACATTCTGTATATAACATATTCAGATTTATCCACCACACCAAACATTTGGTTGGGTTATAGTGGCCATCAACTGGGTAGTAAATGTTATTGTATAAAGTATTGTTGATGCACTATAAGCATTAGAATTTAATAATATATAACTATTGATCATAATAGAAATTTCTCAAACACTAGGATCCTATCCAGATATAACACTCTTCACCAAATAATCAAAGGAAAAACAAAGAAACGTGATATATGTTAATCTTTCATTTGGAATTTTTTTTTAAAACTCATTAATCCACATAATTATTGATTTTTATATATTTTTTCTTATCTATTATTATTCTATCCCAACTTTTATATTTAAATTTTTTCTGTTCTTGTTTTCTATTGATGAAACATTTATATCTTATTAAAAGGCAATGCTTAGAGTACTTATGCAATTGTTTTTAATAACATTTATTGTTCAGTTGGGGCTGGTGTGATCTATATGCAACATTAATATGATAATGTTGTGAATCATATATGAATAAATCTGGATAATACAAGATTTATATTGTCCATAAAAATCTTCATTTTGATATACTGTATATATTTCCATACTACTATAGTTCAGACACAATCATTACAGATTAATATCTAATGATCATCTAATGTCTGAAAGGAATATTATGAGGATATATATGACCTACAAAGTGAGTAAGGTAACCCGACGAGACTCATTGTATTATATATGGATTAAGATTTACTTTTAATAGATTTAGAAGATTGAGTTCTTGCTGTGGAGATAACATTTTATTTTTAGAGTAGAATGTCGCTAAATTCATACAGAACTCAGTAATAAACTGAGTTTAATAGCTTTTCATTTTATCTTATTCAACTGTATTGATCATAAAATTATAGTGCATTAACATAATATTTGAAGTTATCAATAATAGAATGTTAATAAAACATTTTTATCTTTTTTGTTTTCAATAACTCACCAGTGAACAGTCAGTTATCCTTTTATTCTAATTTTTATCACATCCTTTTTCTTGAACATTAATTTATCTCATCATTACTAAATGGGAATTCTATTTATAAACTAAATTAAAAAAAGAACCTCAAATATATATCGCTATAATATGATTATAATAAATTTATTGCGCATTACTGAAATGCATATTAACAAAGATTATTGTATCTCATCATTCACAGTTGATAACGAATAATGATTACATCACCTGGTCTTTTTTCTAAAAGTTAAGTATTTAATTTTATCAATAATAAAAACTATAATGATATTTAAATCTGCTCTCTTTGCTCTCCTAACCTTAAATCTTTTACTATTAATATACAATTTAAATCCATAACATCTACTCTCATTAATATTAACTTATAAATTATATTACAGCGTCTGAATTCTTATTACTTCATTAAAATTAATATTAATTTTTATTACATGGTATATAGCATATCTTGTCTCATGTTAAAAATAATTAATTCTGATATACCACTAATAATGTGGACACATACATTATATGATATATAGAATAGTTCCTTTACTAATCAAACATCACTTGTAAATGGATAGATATTTAAGCAAGTGTAGGTATATTTCAGAAAGAAAAATAGATTGTGTAGAATACTAAAATAATTATTTGTTTACCTTACAATAAAAATAATCAAAATTCTATAAATGTAAACTCATTTCAGCCTCAGTTCTTGAATATATATCACATTTTAATTAAAACCTATCAGAACATATACAAAAAAAACGAATTAAAAAAAATCACATAATAGCAAATACAACTGCATTAAAACTGACTTTATAACATCTTGATTAGCAAAATATCTTTGAACAGTAATCTTTTCAAAGAATTTGTGTTAATTAAACTTAGCAAAATATGTAAACTTTATTAAAAGGTCACTACATTGTCAGATTATGTAAACTACAATATGTGGGGAAATTTAAATATATATGAAACCAATTTAATAATTATTATCATCATGGTAAACACATCTCTATATTGGTGCTGCGCCCACCTTTTATGAAATGTGATATTATTATAGCAGTATTTTATAGAGAAATGAATAAACAATAAATATTCTTTCTAATATGAAATATTTAAATAAAACTCTATAGTTTTCTTGACAATTTCTCAGAAAATCATAAAAATGCATTCAGCAACAAATAAAAATGAATCCAAATACAATCACAATTCAAATTATTACCCACAAATTGTTATTATAACTTGGGCTGATCTCTATTATATAACTCATATAATTTCTAAATAAATATAATTTAAATCGTTATTATTCTCTTTACATATTAGAATTACCATTGTAAAATTTGGTTTGTTGATACATAATGAAACATATATGCATACATGATAGTAAATACTTACAGATGTATCTTCAAAAATTCTAATATATGAGCCCTAAACACTATACTTCACTTAAAAAAAGTCTCTCACAAAGTAATATGCTTTTAAATAATAGCTAAATTTGTCATAGTCTATATTAAAATAATTAATCTTTCTTTTGTTTATGATTTAAAATTTTGTAATAAATAATATCTCTATAGAACAATCAGATTAATCAACCATATTGAACATCTCAAGAAATGTGAATAATTAATCGAAATGTAAGACATATATGGTCAAAATAATGAATTGCTAGTATAATTCCGATTAAAATTTTAAATATTTACCAAAGATAAACTTAAAAATAACAACACAGTCATCTATTTTAAAAATAGCCCATTAATTTCAAAATATATACAATTCATGCACAAACGTCTTTATAAATCTTGATGTATTATAATATGAACTATTATAATTGTACAATAATATATTCCAACGTTTCAACTATATATTACAGTCTTTACCAAGGAACAACTAAAAAATACATAAAAAATAATAAATACAAATATTTGATAATACATATAACAAAGACAAATACGTCTTACCTTAAACCTTTTTTAACAAAACAGTCTTATTTTCATTACATTCGTTAAGTTGAGATCGTTTTGTTAGAAGAGGTTTATGGTAAGAGGTATTTGTATCTTGTTATATGTATTAGGGAATATTTGTACTTATTGTTTTTATGTATTTTTTAGTTCTTTCTTGATAAAGACTATAAAATAATATAGTCAAAACCTTGGAATATATTACTGCATAATTATAATAGTTCATATTATAATTAATCAAGATTTATAAAGAAGTTTGTGTGGGGGTTGTATATATTTACTAAAGATCTACAAATGAACCATAATTTCATAAATATGAAATATTTGATGGGGCTAGTATATCAACTAATCTATTATTTATAATTTTAATTAAAATATGTTTTTGTTCAGGTTTTATCCTAAGTTATTATGCTTTAAGAATTTTATAATTGCATATTTATTAATAAGAAAAATCTTAAATTTTAAAAGTTATTTAAACACTTGATATTCTTAAATAAATTCCAAATTCATTATAGACATATGATTGGCTATAATATTTTATTAGGTAACTTTCACTTTTAATTAACTTATTTTATTAAAAACTTAGCTTTTTCCCCCCCATATGTCATAGCATCGGCCAGGAGGCGAACACGCAACAACCGTCTGCAACCAACTGCTTGCTTGCAAGGCGGCTGCGCTGACCTCTCGGCTAACATTGCTTGACAACTTAAATTCTTTAATCTGATAAAAATATTACATTTTCTTATCATTTAAATATAGCCACTCTCAACGGACTGTTTTAATTATAACTTTAAAATCAGATGACAAATTTCATGAAATGTTTATAAATTGAAAATGAATCCTATTCATTTAAATTAATGCAAATGTTTAAGATAATTTTAAATATTTATTATCATTTAAAATATATCTTTTCTGCTTTTTAATGACATATATGTTCATATATATTTATAATAGTGTTTAATAATAAATAATCTTCACTTTTAAATATCTAAATGAAATGGAAGTAACTATCTTTCACTGAGTTATGTGACATCTGAATATATTAATGGTAATTTTAGATCATTTAGTCTGTCTAATAATTAAAACAATAGACAAAATTTACCCTATAATTTCAAAACTACATCAAAAACTAAGATTATATAACAACAGTACTTCATTCTGTTAGCGTTCTGTCTTTTCATGGTTTTTGATGGCACATAACTCGATGGGAAAAAGTTCTGTTTCAAATACATATTTAAATTAAATATTAAAAAATACATAAACTATTAAAATTGCGTAAAATATTAAAATCCAAAGAGAAATAAAAGATTGTATTCCATTATATAATTGAGAAAAAAATTACATTGAACTTTTTAGATAACATTCTTTAAGTTCAAAATACTATTGAAAAAGAAAATGAAATAGATAAAATAATTCTTTTCAAGCTTTTTCTGTCATTAATCTGGAGTAATTAATAGATTTTACAAGAGCAAGTTTAAAAATAATTATAATGTTTTTCAAACTTCATTAGATTATAAGAAAATTGAGATTTTTTGATCACTTGAAACAAATATTTACTATCTGGCATGCAGCAATGCAGAAAATATATATTTTTAGTTTTGTATTTTATTTAATAAGAAATAAAACATTTTCACTTATTTTGGTGCATTTGCTTTGTCGTTAGAGAAAGATAAATAGGCATGTGATTTACAGTTTAGTAAATCCATGAATTGATAATCTATATTGAATTGAATCAGTCTATCTTCTAATCTTTGCAAATCAAAATCATATTTTGGCGATTTGGTAGTGATGAGATATTTACAGAAAAATCTTTGGATCAATTACTCAGTCATAATATTTGCAGTTAAATTATTGTGTAGTTTTATATTCCGTTAGAATTTGTAAACTATATTTCCACTTTAATACTCGTGCATTTACTTTCTTTCAAAAGACATTGTTAACTTTCTTTAGCTAGCTATACACAACATGAGATTCTATGAAGGACTGCCATAAGATTGGAGGAAGAGGAAGAACTAACAGAATTATTTCCACAAATAGTTTTCTGGAGTATGTCAAAAAAAATCCCAATTATATGTTAAATAATGAAACAAAAAAAAAAACAAAGAAAGTTAAAATATATTAAGTAAATTCTTAGTCACCTGGAAAATATCAGAAAAAAAAATCTATTTTTAGTTTAAATTTAATTAACATTTTGAGGTTTTTAAAGTTCTTTATCATTTGTCCCATTAGCAAATCTAAAATATTTTTCACTTTTCTCAACAATGTGATTTTAAACTATTTGTCTGATATGTGAATTTTATTTAAATAAAATATTGCATTTAAATTTTAAAAAATATTGAATACACTTATTGTTGAAAAATTGCACATATAATTATTCACAAATAATTTATTACCAATTTTGGTTGCATGTTTACACTAAAATTGTTGTGACCATTTATTAATAATAATCACAAAAGATTTTTTCCCATATCTGAATTGCACATGATTGTGCTGACATGGTTTTTTTTTTCATTGATAAATTTTCTGATTCCTAATATTTACTATTGAAATTTTGATTTTTGCTAATTTTTTTTTTTTTTGGTTATTTTCTAATTACTAGTATGTTTGATATTTTGATGTCTAGAAATATTTGACTTTTTTTGTTTTGTTATATGATTATGCTAACATTTTTATGGCTATTTACTACTAATAGTCATGAAATATTGTCATTTGGTTTTCATATTTGATTGCAGTAGTAATTTGATCTTTTGATCATGCAAAAAAAATTTTGATGATTTGTTTGATATTTTGATTTCTAGAAATATTTTATTTCTTATTGCACTTAGTTTTATAAAATTTGCATGTTCATTTTTTATTTTTTGACGGAAATTGTAATTTTTAAACTATAATGAAACACTTTGTATTACAAACATATAGTATATTGTCTGACATTGCTTAGCACTTGGTTATGTTACGGGTAATTTGGGGGCTCCCCTTAAAAACCAAAATGGTGTAGAGCACTTTCTAAATTAGTGCCAATATTTTCATATAATGCCTGTAAATTAAAAGTTTAAATTAACGTAATCTTTAAACAAATTTTGCTGTTATTTTTTTGGTTCTTTTCTTCCAACAATGGATATATTTAATTCACACTTATTTTTCCTAAGTCTAATCTCTCAATAATTTTCTCACCACCATAAAGTGACTACTTCAATAAATATATCTATTTTTAAGAATGTGGAAATATCTGTTCTATTTTATTTTAGAAAAATCAGTCAAATGATAATGAAAATTGTAAACTGTAAACACTTTTTGCATCCAAAAGGAGATATACATTCTTAAAAATATTTCAATAATAGTATCTGTTAAAAATTATTAATTTGTATATATATTATTTATTAACCTTATTTACACACTCTGTAAAAGTGTATAGAAATTTATAGTTTTATATACAGCATTGTTCAATAAAAATTAACTAATTTCGTGCAAAGGCACATTTCTGTCAATGAAATCTGATATCATCAGCTGATCAGAAAATCATTTGATATCACACAAAATGTAGTAATTGAATTTTTATTTAAATAGATTGGAAATTCTTAAATTGTTATTAAAGTTTAAATGTGAATTTTAGCAATAATTTAATAAAAACCTATTTTGTATCAATTTAATGAGATATGGGAACCATGGGACAAATGCTCCAAACCCTGGTCATCTAGCTAAGCAACACAGGAGCCCAGGTGAATCAAATGCAAGCCCAGATAGGTCAAATGAAAGAAGAGATGGGAGTTAAGATAGACCACAGAATAAACAGTTTGGAACAAGCACTAAAGTCAAACTTGGAAAATGTAAAATTGGAATTGAAGATAGAAGTTAAAGACCTCTCAGAATAGCTTGTCACATGATCTGGAACAGCTATCCATAGGGTTGAACACCATGCAACAAGACTATCAAGATATGAGACAATCAATCAAGAAAAATTAAAAGGGATGTTGAGGAGAAAGATGTCAGATGCTAGCAGTGATTTAAAGAATTTCAGGTTAACATAACTGATCAACTTAATGCCAAATGTGATAAGTATATAAAACCAGAGAAATATTTAGGGATGAAATATGTGCTTAACAGGACCAGCTTCAGACAGAGGTACAGAAGAAAATACAACAGGTGAATAATGAAATGATTCAATTATATGCAAAACAAACTATCAATATGAAGATTCAGGATAGGTCATTAGAGAATATTGATACTGAGCTGAAGAAGTTGTAAATCAGATTGACTTACACAGAAAATACCAGAGCTACTGAAAAGGCTATACTTGAGAAGCTGGTAAAAAGCTCAACCAAAATGTGTGATTGAGTGGACTACTTGGATGAAAATCTTGACCTAAAACTTAAGCCCATGGAAACCCAGTTATCTTGTAGGATCCCAACTCTTGCAAATCAATGAATCAATCCCTAACCTAAAACACAATCTAATGCAAGAAGATAATGACAGGGCAGGACACCTCAAGATCACTATAAAGGATTCACAGAGACTAACAGACCTGAGCATGGACATATATATTAGTCAAACTGGATCCAATGCAGAGAGTTACTCTTTTGACTTTAGCCTTGAAGGAATAATCCCAGGCACAAATTGTGTTAATCAGTCTGATCATGTAGTCCATACACCAATGACTTGTCAAGAAGGAGATATTGTCAGACAAGCCCACATCACACCACTCAGTGCCATTAATCAGTTTGTGTGACTGAAGGTATTCAAAGATGCTATGAACGAAGTCCCCATTGAACATTTGAAGAGCCTTCATCTATACTTCATGGTGAATCACAATTTATCTGAAGGGGAGAAAATCATAATTGCATATAGTTACCTACAAGGAAGTGTGCTCACATCATGGGAATCCTTATTTCAAACCCCAGCCATATTTGAAAATTATGAGACCCTCACTAGTCAAAAATTTTTGTAACATGAATAGACAGGAATCATTGCTATACTAACTGTTTCAAGAGAAATACAAAACCATGCCAGAGGAAACTCACTATGCTCTTTCATCATCATATCACCTGAGTGAGAGTGAAATGATCAGAATCATGAAGAGGAACTTACCCTGAAAATAGAGCAGTCTCTCCTATGTAATAATTCAAGGAACATTGAGCAAGTGGCAGAGTTGATTGCTAATACAGTCATGAACAATTCAAATTTATCCACCAGAACCCCACAAAAAGGAAAGAAAAATAACTGTAAACACCATATTTAAAACAAGGAGGAAAACCAATACCAGTCCAAATCATTAGAAAAGTAAAGTGGTGAAACTTAACTCTACAGACAGCCACTCTCCAAAATTTATATCAAGACCAGAATGATTTAACCTCAACCAGCCTTCCTATCAATCCAGGGAAAACCCCAAAGCCATGGTGCAGTAATTATATACCCAAAATCCCACCCAAATCAAACTAAAAAGATACTTGAGGCAAGTTCCTCACCTCAAGAGACCAAAATAACACTGAGGGACAATAGTATAAAATGAACCCCATATAGAGAAATCACTAACCTAATGTGCTCTTTGGAAGATAAACCCCCTAATTTTGCCTTACAAAGCTGCCCCATAATAAAGATGTTGTTTGAGGATGTACTGGTCATGGCCATGTTAGTCCTAGTAGCCAGATATCAGTAGTGTAGGATAAGTTTTATGAGGAAATTCTTTAAAAAATCCAAATGTTAAGACAACCACTCAGGTCAGTTGAGGTTACCATGGCTAACAGTAGGGAGGCCAAGCTAGCACCTAAACAGATTTGGGCTCAGGTCAATATAGGCTAAACAAAGCTCTATCATGTATTTCTAATTCTGAATGGTCTGATACATGATGTCATTTTGGGGCAGACTTCCTGCATATGAACACATGCATTATTGATTTCTCATACATTAGTTAGGGTAAGTGATGAGGTCTTAGACATGACATTGTTTCCAAAATATGACATACCTGAAGTTGATTGTAGTGTCTATGATCTTGGGGTCACTCATAGATGATAAGATTGCAGAATTCAATTTATTTGTTAGCAAAAAGACCATGGAATTACTAGTAAGAAATTTAGCCTTATATTCTCAGATATACCAGGAGTAATTGAAGGTTTCCAGAAAAAGATCAACTTGATACATGATCAGCCATTCCAATTCAAATCACATCCCATTCTGTATCAGTATTGAGGAAAGATATCTAAGCAAATTAATAAAATGCTAGATTGGGGAATTAATAAAATGCTAGATTGGGGAATTTGTTACAAATGCTCTTCACCCTATTGCAACCCAGTTGTAATGGTGAGGAAGAAAGATAGGTCAATGATATTCTGTTTAAATGCCTTGCAACTAAATAGAATTACTGTTCCTGATAGGAACATCCCATCACCCATACACAAATTATGAATAAGATTTGGAAATAAGGTGCTTTCAACCTTCAACTTAATCTCAAGTTATTGGCAAATTGAGCTTCATCCAGAAGATTGCTAATATACTGCCTTCTGATATGAGGGCTTTACTTATCAGTTTAATGGAATGTTCTTCAGACTGATAATTAGTGGGGTTGGTATAATAAGATTCCCGGACAGAACCCTATCTCCTGAGCTTAAACAGATCACAACTATTTATGTGGATGATGTAATTATCACATTCACAACAGTTGAGAAACACCTTCAACACTTAACCTTACTTTTTAAAGAGTGCCATTAAAATTTGTATCAAAATCAACTTCAAGAAGAGTATCTTAATTTGTAGCCAGGTTGTCTTCTTAGTTCACATCATTGGTTGCAATGGGATAAGACCTCACCCAGATAGGATCAGTTTCCATTCAAAATTCTCCCCACGCCAACAAACAAAAAACAAATTATAACTTCTACAAATCATTTTTACTGAAAGTTCTCTGACAACATGGAGCCATTATTGAGACTCAATCAAAAAGATGAGTGTTGGAACTGGACCAATGAACAGGATGAGACATTTAAAATTATCAAAGCAGGGTTCCTCTAGCAAACTATGTTAGCTTTTTCTAATTTTGGTAAAGCCCTTCATTGTCCAATGGGACAGTAGTGGGTATGGATTAGGGGTAACCATCTCAAATCCAGGAGGATGGTCAACCAGGAGTTCTCTATTTAATCAGCCATCACCTGAAAGATCCCAAATTGAATTACACAGTCACAGAGAAGGAAACATTAGCCATTGTGTGGGTCTTCGAGAAGTTTCAACAAATGCTTCTAGGATCAGAGGTGATATTGATCACCAATCACAAAAGCCTCGAATACCTGAATCACAGCTATTTAATCAACAGCCATTAGTCAGATGGAGGCTATTGCTGCAGAAATTCAATTACATAAGGCAATACTATAAGGTAACCAAGAATGTCATGGTCTATATTCTGAGTTGAAACCAATATTGGTCAGAACAAAATCACCTATCAGTAGAGAATGTCTACATATGAATCTCAACACCATAGCTGATAGTAATGTAGAGGATGAGTTAGAGAAATTATCTGAACTACAATACACTGACCCAAAATTAAACCCTATTATAAAAGCCATTAAAGGAGAGAAAATTTTGAATGTGCCAAAAGATCTTGAGTATTATAAGTTAATTGATAAGGATTAATAAGGATACAGAGATTAATAAGGATACAGAGAATGGAGGGTAATAATACCTAAAATTTTACACATCTCATTCATAAACTATATTCACTGTTTATATGGACACTATGGTGCCCACAAAACAGAAAACACCATAAAGAATTAGTTTTACTGGCCAAAAATATACAGAGATGTTTTAAAATCACATTGCAATTGTCTTGTGTTCCTAAGAGTGAAGCCAGTAAATCAAGATTGTAGCAATACCTTAAAACCAATCATACCAGAAAGACTGAACAAGATCCTAGCAATAGATTACTATGGGCCATTACCTCCATTTAACAAACAAAGATATCTATGATCTATTTTCAAAATATGCTTTGGCTTACCTAATATCTCAAGCTAATACCAAGCATACAGTCAGGGTACTAGATTCTCTCCACTTCACAACAATAGGAAAACCTAAGATTATATTGACAGATCATGGCACACATTTCCTATCCAAGGAATGAAAGAAGTGGATAGAGAAATCCCAAATAAAACATGTGCTAACATCCATTAGGAATCCACATTTGAACTCTTATGAATGTGTAATGTGGGAGTGTGGATGTTTGTTTAGGATTTACCTAGAGGATGGGCAAAGGTGATGGGTAAAACAAATGGAACATAGTCAATTATATAAATTGGAATTCATCCATAGGATTTGCATTCATCAGAAATACCTACATAAAGTCATACCTATATTATTCCAAAAATACCAACCACCAGTTGAGCTTGAACAATGTAATAAAGAAATTGACATTATGAAGGCACTCCAACAATTGAGAGATAAAGCAGACTGGAGAAGCAAAAATGAAAGAACTACCCACCAATTTAAGATATGAGATAAGAAAGTCTTTATTAAAGCCTTTAACCCTAGTAAACAAATAGAGGGTATTGTTTTTCTGAAGGTTTGTGATGATGGTGTTCTAGCTGTATTTTTATATTGGACTATTTCCATTATCTAATATGTGTGTGAATGTCTTTTAGAAAAGTTTAATTTTAGTTAAATATTCCAAATGCATTCAACTTTAGTAATATCACAGCAAACAGGTTAGTATATGCACTAACATAACAGTTAGTGCATATACTAACCTGTTTGCTGTGATATTACTAACATTTGTTTGCTGTGATATTACTAACAGTTGGTGTATATAACCAAAAAAAACAAGGTAGAACAAAGTCAAAACAAATAATTGTATGATATTTTTTTGGCAGGGTTAACACAAGTTTTTTCATCATGAAACAATCAAAAGTTTTAAAATCAGAAAAATAAACACAAAGTTAAATTACCAAAATTTGTTGAATAAAGAAAAATGTCAGCTGTGATATTACCAACAGTTGAATTTTGTTGTGATATTACTAACAGTTAGTGCATATACTAACCTGTTTGCTGTGATATTACTAACAGTTGAATGCATTTGGAATATTTAACTAAAATTAAACTTTTCTAAAAGACATTCAACACACATATTAGATGATGGAAATAGTCCAATATAAAAATACAAATAGAGGGTATATATCAAAAGTTTAACAGCCCTTATAGAGGACCATTCACTACTGTGAAGCAGGCAGGTCCCAGTGCCTTCTAGATAAATATAAATGGAAAGATGAAAGAAACCTATAATGTGAGAATTTTAAAGCCATATTTAGGTCAACCATAAGGACTGAATACTAACATATGCAGTGTACATTAGAATTCTAGATAAAATTTTAAAAAATGAAAGAAAATTAGGGTATTAATCAGAACAAAGGGTGGGATATTTCAGTGATGAGAGCATACCCTGGCTGACAAAAAAACTTACTTAGGGGATATTTCTAAGCCAACCAATTAGGAGCTAATCTGTACATAGAAATGGATTCTCCATGATTCATATACCCTTAAAAAAATCCTATAAGACTCCAAAAGAGAACCATATAAAGAGGTAACAAAATCTTACATGTGCCCTCTACAATAGAATCACACCATTGGTTCAGTTCAAATCCTTCCATCATCTGAAAAGACCATCCTCACACCAACCTCATTCACAAATGGGTAACAAAAAAGAAAAATGACCATTGGTTCAGTTCAAATCCTTCCATAATCTGAAAAGACTATCCTCACACCAATAAAGAGGTAACAAAATCTTACATGTGCCCTCTACAATAGAATCACACCATTGGTTCAGTTCAAATCCTTCCATCATCTGAAAAGACCATCCTCACACCAACCTCATTCACAAATGGGTAACAAAAAAGAAAAATGACCATTGGTTCAGTTCAAATCCTTCCATAATCTGAAAAGACTATCCTCACACCAACCTCATTCACAAATGGGTAACAAAAAAGAAAAGTGAATGATTAGATTGTGAATAGTTAAATAACCCTCCATAAGTGTAGTGTAGAACAATGCATATCCAACTTTATACAGATATATACACACTTGGAGAGATAAAATTTTCCAACTATATCAGAAAATTTTAATCTTGTACGGAGAGGGGTGTTATAAGAGTCACAACTTATATAAAACAATCATGTACATGCTTATTTCCTAGTCAGTACTCTAATAAACAGCTTAACATAAATTATTGAGGTCAACATAATATAACTACAAAATTAACTTACACATATATTAGTAATGTCAATTAGAAAGCATTAGCTTTAAATAAAAATACTTTCCTAACTAGACATAACAATTAACGATTAAATATTTCACACATATATTTAAAATAAAAGTAAGCCTATTATTTAATAACCATAAAAACTAACCAAGACTTGAACTTAAAAATCTGAAAATGATTTAGATCAAGCATTTCCAAGCAACCCATTGTTCAAAAGATAAAAGTTTATGATTCAATTACTTAATTGAAAACATTAACTCAACAATTAATATATATATATATATATATATATAACTCAACAATTAATATATATATATATATATATATATAAACCTCATGAAGAAAAATAAAATAAAAACACATGCAGTTTCTGAGAATTCGAAGATCAGAATCATCAAAAAAGATGATTGACTAAATCAAAGGAATTATTCATTTTCATACCCTTTGTCAATAAGAAATTCATCTATATGATAACAAATTTATACCCAAGGGCGTTTTATATCAGTCAGTAACCATTCAGGAGAAAATAAACATTAGTATTAATGGTAAAAATTAAAAGGAAATAGCAGCACATCGTTTGAATATTATTAGAAGAGCAATTTCACATATGTTAACATATATATATATATATATATATATATATATATATATATATATATATATATTGTAACCGGACCCGCATACAACCCTTTTATTACGTCAGTTGTAACAATTTTCTGATGAGCATGCTGTAGGAAGGAACTATCAATTGACATTCCTAATGCAGATGTTAATGCCTCCTACAACAATATTTCCTGCTCATCAGAGGATGTAGTACCATAGAGACTGGAAACATCTAAACATTTCTATGTTTGGTTTCCCAAAAAGCGCCATTAGAGTTCCGTCTCACTACAACCTGACTTGCCTAGGTCTAGTTATGTCAGACGTAGCTCAGAAGGCATGAGATTCTCATGAACAAGTGCTATAACTGATGAGTGATGCAATAAAACAAAACAGAATTGGACAACTGGATAACCAATTTAATTTTTAGTAACAAAAAAAAATTTATTAAATAACAATTAATTTGCAATTTCTAACGAAGTTCATTTCTATCCACATGATAACTCATTTTCATTTTACTTATGAAAGAGCTAGAAGCAGTTCTTTTTTTTTATCAATAGTTCATTTACAAATTCATTTATGAGAAGAAGTTTGGAAACAGTCTAATTCAACAATAGTTCATTTTTGAATTCCTTTATGAGAAGAAGCTTGGAAATATTCTAATTCAACAATAGTTCATTTTGAATTCATTTATGAGAAGAAGCTTGGAAACATTCTAATTCAACAATAGTTCATTTTGAATTCATTTATGAGAAGAAGCTTGGAAACATTCTAATTCAACAATAGTTCATTTTGAATTCATTTATGAGAAGAAGCTTGGAAATATTCTAATTCAACAATAGTTCATTTTGAATTCATTTATGAGAAGAAGCTTGGAAATATTCTAATTCAACAATAGTTCATTTTGAATTCCTTTATGAGAAGAAGCTTGGAAATATTCTAATTCAACAATAGTTCATTTTGAATTCATTTATGAGAAGAAGCTTGGGAATATTCTAATTCAACAATAGTTCATTTTGAATTCATTTATGATAAGAACCTTAGAAGCAGTCAAGCATTTATGATTTATACAATAATTCATTTTGAATTCATTTAAGGGAAGAACCTTAGAAGCAGTCAAGCATTTATGGTTTATACAATAATTCATTTTGAATTCATTTATGTGAAGAACCTTAGAAGCAGTCAAGCATTTATGGTTTATACAATAATTCATTTTGAATTCATTTATGTGAAGAACCTTAGAAGCAGTCAAGCATTTATGGTTTATACAATAATTCATTTTGAATTCATTTAAGAGAAGAACCTTAGAAGCAGTCAAGCATTTATGGTTTATACAATAATTCATTTTGAATTCATTTATGATAAGAGCTTAGAAGCAGTCAAGCATTTATGGTTTATACAATAATTCATTTTGAATTCATTTAAGAGAAGAACCTTAGAAGCAGTCAAGCATTTATGGTTTATACAGCATTTCATTATTTTATGAATTATTATTGATTGGTAAACATTTAAACTCAGCAATTCTTGGTTTGTGGAGCATTTATCATTTTGTAATTGAAGCATTTATAATTTAGTCAAATATAAAAGTATATTCATACACATAAACTCTGTTTGGCTTGTGGAGCATTTATCATTTAGTAATTAAAGCATTTCTAATTTAGTCAAATATAAAAGTATATTCATATACATAAATTCTGTTTGGCTTGTGGAGCATTTATCATTTAGTAATTAAAGCATTTCTAATTTAGTCAAATATAAAAGTATATTCATACACATAAGCTCTGTTACATTACCCAGATAGAAGTAATATGCAATTAAAGCATTTCTAATCCATATAGTAAATACGTTCAAATATTTTTATAAATAAATTTGCGTATAACTATTTCATAACTTCATTTTATAACGTATGATAAACATGTTCTAATATTTTACAAAATAAATTCTATGTAATTATTTCATAACTTCACTTTATAACGTATGATAAAGATGTTTTAATATTTTATAAAACAAATTCTATGTAATTATTTCATAACTTCACTTTATAACGTATGATAAAGATGTCTTAATATTTTATTATAACATAATTACCTTCCAGTTTTGCAGTCTAGTTTACTCAAAAGAAGGCGGGTTATTTCATCTATGGAAAGTCATGGCACAGCGTGGAGAGAGTGAAGCCGCTAATTTACCCCATTGTCATTATAATTCCTCTAGCAAAGCTTTCTTTTTCCATTTTCACGTTTTGTTAAAGCTATATTTTAATGTGTCAAAAGAATTAAGTAATACACTTTTTTTTTAAAAAAAAAATTTAATATGTTCTGCCTCTCTGTGTAAGACGAGAGAAAAAAAAAAGTTCTTTTCTTCCGACGACGTGCCTAATTTGAATACTGCCTCAGTTTAACCCAAGTATCTTTTTTTTTCTTTTTAATGATTGGATAATTAATTTCTTTTTTTTTTTATTGAGACAGATAAAAAAAAATAAGATGACTTAACATTTTATTCAAATCCATCAATCACAAAATTAAAAATATGATTTTTTTTTAAACAAATCACAGCTTTATTGCATTCCCAATTAGACTGAATCACGCTAGACATTTTTGAATGGGGGGGGGTCTTTTGAATATTTATATGAGGAACAGCATATCTGTTTCATTACCCCTCACCAAATTTTGGGATGAAATCGCCTGGAAGTACGATTTCATTCCATATACTATACACATTATTTCTCAGTACTGCCTGGTTTTAGATATGCTGATGAATGGGTAAGATGAGCTGGAAAAGTGAATACATGAACTATAGCCTCCAATGCCAGGATAAGTAGATGGCCAAGCACAAACTACCAGCATGCACCACCCCATGATGTCACGAGAAAATATCTCATTTTTAAGCACTACCTCTCTTGTACCTAGAAGTATCATCCAACCAAGAATAGGAGCCAGAGAAAAAAACAATTTGGCACTCAGCCAACCCTGCTCAGCTTCGGTGAGTCTTAGGGGCTATCATTTGGCCTATCCATGAGACCAAGGCCTATACATGAGACCTATATATACGCACTGCTGGACTACTCTTGGAGCACAACATCCAGGTCTGGATAGTGCCGAGCATATACTTCGGAGCATCATAACACAATGCATCCAAGCAGCTCCGCTCAATCATCCACCATCTCAACATGAAAAACACAAGTTCATGCATCACTACACCACACTCACAAACCTTTCCCATCAGCTATCTCTATTTTATTCTGAATTATAACTGCAACCTGGTTTGGGATACTGAGGATCATGGTCAGTTCTCCAATAGTCCTCTTTTGTATTATGAGGTGACATACTTCTGGATTGTTTTTTTTTTGAAAATTTATCATGTTCAACATTACTGTGTTGTCTTGCTTCTTGTTCTTTTCTCTGCGGTTCAGTAGTTGTACCCACACTTCTTTGCAGGTTATCATCACTGTTTGATCTTCTTATAACCCGGGTTTGGTAAGGGCTCTGCACGTTGCCTGTCGAATATCGTCTTTGCCTTTTCCATGGTGGTGTCTGATTTCTTTGGTGCTGATACCATGGTGGTGGGTTGTTGTTGCTATATTGCCGAGGAGGCATTTTCCTTTTATATCTGATGGTTCCTATGTTAGGCCCATCATCTCTTCTATAGGGAGGTTTATTTTGTGGTTGCTTTGCTCCTCCTTCTTTGGTTGCTGAGGTACCGCAGCTATCATAGGCTGTTAATAGTTCAGCAACCTGCTCGATGGATCGACGATCAGTCCCAATTAGCATTCTTTCTATGTAATTTGGAAAGCTGTGTCGTATTAATCTAATGATCTGGAGTTCAGACAGAGGATCAGATGTCAAGGCTCTCAACCTGGCCACCTGTCTTCTAAAGAATGGTGTATAAAGCTCTCCAGGAGGACATTTCTCCTGGGACACCTTATATTTAATCCCCTCCTGACACTCATCACTCCAGTAACAGTTCATTAGCACCCCTTTAAATTCGCCAAAACTTGTAGGTTGGGCAAACAGTGAATCCCACCATGCCTGTGCTGTACCTTGGAGATGGCTACATGCGATTGCCATCTTTGCCTCTTCCGTCAATACGTTAATAGTAAAATATCTCTCCAAACTTTTTATATATTCTATCGGTGCTTCATTGCAGCTCCCAGAGAAAGTTCTAATTTTTAAGAATTGGTTTACAATTCCGGACATCTGGTTGGTTGGAGGGACTTCATGACTAGCTTGGTAATTTTCCTTTTGGCTTTCTTTTGGGATTGTTTCTGCCTCCTTTTGTCTAGGCAATATATTGCTATCTTTTATTTCCATCTTTCTCATCTGGGTGGTCAATATATCCACCTTCTCCTGCATGGATTCTTGAATTTTTATTATCTTTGTATCCATGGTCTCACATATTTGGGTCATTTTGACTTCTTGCTCTATTAGTGAGCCTTTAACTTCATTCATGACATCTTCTTTTATTTTCAATATTTGATCATTTACTTGCCTAATTATTTGCTCAAACTTTTCATTCTGATTTTTGACTGCTTCCATAATTTGTTTTTCTATTCTTTGGTTTGCTTCTATTGCTTGCTTGTTATCTTCTTCTCTTTGCTTATCTCTTTTTTGGTTATCTTCTTCTCTCTGTTTGATATCTTCTTCTCTTTGCTTATCTCTTTTTTGGTTATCTTCTTCTCTCTGTTTGATATCTTCTTCTCTTTGCTTATCTCTTTTTTGGTTATCTTCTTCTCTCTGTTTGATATCTTCTTCTCTTTGTTTGTCTCTTTTCTTTTGGTCTGCTTTTATAATTTCCAATAACTGGGCTAATGTAGACGTCTCCCCTGTTTTCTCTGATTCCTCATCTGCTTTAGCTTCTTGTTTATCTTCTTTCTCAGGAGGATCCTCTATGCTTTCTGTATTCATCATTTTTTTTTGTTTTTGATCTGGTTTTCATCAATATTTTATTCTAGTTTAGTGGTATTTTTTTTTATTTCAACTTTATTAAGCTTCTCTCTCCATCCACACCATGACTTTACTCCATCTTCTTTGAAATGCCTGTTTCATTCTTTATGCCATTCATTTTTTGTGTTTTTCTTTTAAACTTTTATTTTTCCATCCTTCCTGAACAAATTACATCACTACATCATATGCACTGTTCATATCACAGAATCGTGATCTGCTTATGCCTATGAGTAGGCTAGCTAGATCGGACCTCACAGTAGGGTGGCAAATTAACTGGCCTATGAGTAGGCTAGCCAGATAAGGCCTCACAGTAGGGCGCCAAATGTAACCGGACCCGCATACAACCCTTTTATTACGTCAGTTGTAACAATTTTCTGATGAGCATGCTGTAGGAAGGAACTATCAATTGACATTCCTAATGCAGATGTTAATGCCTCCTACAACAATATTTCCTGCTCATCAGAGGATGTAGTACCATAGAGACTGGAAACATCTAAACATTTCTATGTTTGGTTTCCCAAAAAGCGCCATTAGAGTTCCGTCTCACTACAACCTGACTTGCCTAGGTCTAGTTATGTCAGACGTAGCTCAGAAGGCATGAGATTCTCATGAACAAGTGCTATAACTGATGAGTGATGCAATAAAACAAAACAGAATTGGACAACTGGATAACCAATTTAATTTTTAGTAACAAAAAAAAATTTATTAAATAACAATTAATTTGCAATTTCTAACGAAGTTCATTTCTATCCACATGATAACTCATTTTCATTTTACTTATGAAAGAGCTAGAAGCAGTTCTTTTTTTATCAATAGTTCATTTACAAGTTCATTTATGAGAAGAAGTTTGGAAACAGTCTAATTCAACAATAGTTCATTTTTGAATTCCTTTATGAGAAGAAGCTTGGAAATATTCTAATTCAACAATAGTTCATTTTGAATTCATTTATGAGAAGAAGCTTGGAAACATTCTAATTCAACAATAGTTCATTTTGAATTCATTTATGAGAAGAAGCTTGGAAACATTCTAATTCAACAATAGTTCATTTTTGAATTCCTTTATGAGAAGAAGCTTGGAAATATTCTAATTCAACAATAGTTCATTTTGAATTCATTTATGAGAAGAAGCTTGGAAATATTCTAATTCAACAATAGTTCATTTTGAATTCATTTATGATAAGAACCTTAGAAGCAGTCAAGCATTTATGGTTTATACAATAATTCATTTTGAATTCATTTAAGAGAAGAACCTTAGAAGCAGTCAAGCATTTATGGTTTATACAATAATTCATTTTGAATTCATTTATGTGAAGAACCTTAGAAGCAGTCAAGCATTTATGGTTTATACAATAATTCATTTTGAATTCATTTATGTGAAGAACCTTAGAAGCAGTCAAGCATTTATGGTTTATACAATAATTCATTTTGAATTCATTTATGTGAAGAACCTTAGAAGCAGTCAAGCATTTATGGTTTATACAATAATTCATTTTGAATTCATTTATGTGAAGAACCTTAGAAGCAGTCAAGCATTTATGGTTTATACAATAATTCATTTTGAATTCATTTATGTGAAGAACCTTAGAAGCAGTCAAGCATTTATGGTTTATACAATAATTCATTTTGAATTCATTTAAGAGAAGAACCTTAGAAGCAGTCAAGCATTTATGGTTTATACAGCATTTCATTATTTTATGAATTATTATTGATTGGTAAACATTTAAGCTCAGCAATTCTTGGTTTGTGGAGCATTTATCATTTGGTAATTGAAGCATTTATAATTTAGTCAAATATAAAAGTATATTCATACACATAAATTCTGTTTGGCTTGTGGAGCATTTATCATTTAGTAATTAAAGTATTTCTAATTTAGTCAAATATAAAAGTATATTCATATACATAAATTCTGTTTGGCTTGTGGAGCATTTATCATTTAGTAATTAAAGCATTTCTAATTTAGTCAAATATAAAAGTATATTCATATACATAAGCTCTGTTACATTACCCAGATAGAAGTAATATGCAATTAAAGCATTTCTAATCCATATAGTAAATACGTTCAAATATTTTTATAAATAAATTTGCGTATAACTATTTCATAACTTCATTTTATAACGTATGATAAACATGTTCTAATATTTTACAAAATAAATTCTACGTAATTATTTCATAACTTCACTTTATAACGTATGATAAAGATGTTTTAATATTTTATAAAACAAATTCTATGTAATTATTTCATAACTTCACTTTATAACGTATGATAAAGATGTCTTAATATTTTATTATAACATAATTACCTTCCAGTTTTGCAGTCTAGTTTACTCAAAAGAAGGCGGGTTATTTCATCTATGGAAAGTCATGGCACAGCGTGGAGAGAGTGAAGCCGCTAATTTACCCCATTGTCATTATAATTCCTCTAGCAAAGCTTTCTTTTTCCATTTTCACGTTTTGTTAAAGCTATATTTTAATGTGTCAAAAGAATTAAGTAATACACTTTTTTTTTTAAAAAAAATTTAATATGTTCTGCCTCTCTGTGTAAGACGAGAGAAAAAAAAAAGTTCTTTTCTTCCGACGACGTGCCTAATTTGAATACTGCCTCAGTTTAACCCAAGTATCTTTTTTTTTCTTTTTAATGATTGGATAATTAATTTCTTTTTTTTTTATTGAGACAGATAAAAAAAAATAAGATGACTTAACATTTTATTCAAATCCATCAATCACAAAATTAAAAATATGATTTTTTTAAACAAATCACAGCTTTATTGCGTTCCCAATTAGACTGAATCACGCTAGACATTTTTGAATGGGGGGGGGTCTTTTGAATATTTATATGAGGAACAGCATATCTGTTTCAATATATATATATATATATTGCAGAATCGCATTTCAACGAACTGAACTGTTACAGATGAATGGCTACTATAAGTATTACTTACTTTTATAATTGATAATGCTGATTGATGGTTAATTATTATGGTTGCTCTGAGGAGTGAATGGATGATCTCTCAGAGAGCTGTTGAGATATGATCTCATGCTCTCTTCTAAGATATAATATTTATATATTTTTTGTGGTGAAACCTTACTTTAATAATATTATACTTTAATAATATTATACTATATTGACTGGGAGTGATGATGATTTTGCCATCACCCTAGGTATACCCATGATCAATCTCCCTTTTACGACCACTTCCCACCAACCCATCCCATTACAATATGCACATTAATTTATTTGTGTGTGCATGTTTGGATGTGTGTCTATGAAAGTTTAAGTTTTTCAAATATCAATTTAATAAATAAAGTGTAATACTTATTATTTTTTTAATAATTTGTTTTAATCAGAAAAGGCTGTTTTAAAAATCAATAATTTTAGCTCTAATCTATAACCATTTATTCAGAGGAAATTAAAATTAATAATGATTTAGAATTTGAAAGTGAAAAACAATGTAAAAATGTTTGAATTTTTTATATAATGTAAAAAAAACCAAAAATAGCAAAAGCATATAAAATTCAATTGTTAATTAGACACATGGTTTTATCATATTAATTATTAATACATTGTATAGGCTTAAACCTGCATTCTTATATATGTAATATATGCGGGTTCCAACTCAGACTTTCACATGACCCACCACTCTCAGTGCCATCTCATATTGCTGACCCACTTGATCACACACATCTTTTCAACATGTGTGTGATCAGGTGGGTCAGCAATATGAGATGGCACTGAGAGTGGTGGGTCGTGTGAAAGTCTGAGTTCGTGTGTGTGATCAGGTGGGTCAGTAATATGAGATGGCACTGAGAGTGGTGGGTCGTGTGAAAGTCTGAGTTCGAACCCCGCATATATTACATATTAATTATTGTAAAAATTACAAATAAAAGAAAAAATCTTTGTTTAGTGTGTGTATTACAATGTGGAAAATTGTGAGCCAATTTACGTATGATCTGAAAGTGGATGTGCAAAGTTTGTTTATTTGTTTGATAGATTACTACAGAAATAGCTATTGAAAAGAACTTGTATAGAAGAAAACTGACTGCATTGAATTTAAAAAGAAAGTCACAGGAAGCCAAGTTGTGGATAATCAAACGGCAATTGAAATATCAAATGAGTAAAGTAAAAATTATAGTTAAATAATTAAAACTTCTTGGATTTCTTTCTTTAATTGTAAGCTCCTTGCTCTAAATACTACTCTGCATATTTCTTTGTTGGTTTGCATAAATATTTATGAACGTATCTATAACTTAACCTGATTTTAAAGTTTACCTGAAGTTTGTTTAAGCTAAACTCACTAATTTTCCATAGTAATCTAAAAGAAATTATTCTTTAAAGTTTGTACAAAACTTTAAGATTTTTAAGTTTTATATTAAATAGTAACTCGCATGCAAGAAACTAATTATGTCACAGTTCAGATCTGATTCTACGTCACTGTTTTAAAATTAGCCTGAAGAAATCCATTCATTAAAATCTATGCAATTAATTTATCTAAACATTTCTATTTAGAAAAGAAATAAATTATAATCCATTTATGCATAACCTTTTACTTTATTATAATTTTGGTAAATATCGCGTAATTTTCCTAATTATTCTCACTTTGATAATTTATTTTTTGTTGAAAATATTTATTTTACTTTAAAAATATTTAAAATTATATATATTGCAATATATTGTTTCAAAGATCAGAACATATTTTAATTATTGGTGACTCTAATAAAAGAGTGATGTAGTACACTGTACAGGCTTAACACCTGCATTTATATATGTAATATCTGCGGGACTCGAAATCAGCCTTTCACATGACCCACAGCTCTCAGTGCCATCTTATAGTGCTGACCCACCTGATCACACACATGTTGAAAAGATAAATAATCATCAATATACATATTTCGTGCTAAACCAGTACTCATCAGTTAGTCCAGATTACCATCTCCACACATATATACAATCAGTACTCATCTTTATATTAAGATAGCCAATCTTCATTTCTTTAATTGACAGGCTTCAAACTACTCCAACCCACAACTCTTCAGCCTTCCATTTCCTTGAAAATCTGATGATGGAATGTTCAAAGTCCGCGTTAGTGCCAAGGTTGTCATCCTACTCATGTTGACGTTTAGCCATTCTGATCCCTCATGTACAGGAGTCCATTAAAGAATGAAGATTGGCTATCTTATTATAAAGCTGATTATTGATTGTATATATGTGTGGAGATGGTAATATGGACCAACTGATGAGTGCTGGTTTAGCATGAAATACGTATATTGGTGATTATTTATCTTTTCAATGTGTGTGTGATCAGGTGGGTCAGCAATGTAAGATGGCACTGAGAGTTGTGGGTCTGTAAAAAGTCTGAGTTTTTGACTTAGATAAAATCAATCTTGTATACAACCTTAAGTGGTTTAGTAATGTGGTAGAGTGGTAGACTCTAGAATAAATAACCTATAAATTCCAATTCTGGCACTTCCGATGCTCAATTTTTTGGGGGAATCCCCACCAATAAAGCCACTTGAGTATTTTTAGTTTGTATAAAGATTTGAAATATATTACTCGCTATTGAAACTAAATTAAATACGTTCAATATTTTGCTTGTTTGAAAAATGGCAACAAATTTTCTTTTATATGCTACATTTCCAAATTTTAAACTATAATTTTTAAAATGTTTCTCTATTTCTTTTAACTATATATTAAAATACTTTGGAATTAATTTTAAGAAATTTCAAGTGGATAATAAAAAATTGCTTGATTAAATAGTTTCAACTGATAAATAATTTGATAAATGAAAATAAAAGATTTATATTATAAATCTCAATTTTAAAAATTTGAAAATAAAAGATTTATATTATAAATCTCAATTTTAAAAATTTGAAAATAAAAGATTTATATTATAAATCTCAATTTTAAAAATTCAATTAAAATTAAAACTTTAAATTAAATAGACTTAACTTTTAAAATAAAAATTATTTAACAAATAAAAATTATTTAATATTAGTGCATGAATAAGTGTGTGGGGACACACGTATCTTTTGTAAGGAAAGGTTTGAACACGATTAATATTTAAATATGTTGTCAAGAGTGGGTGGCCTAGTGGTTAGCGCGCTGCTTTCTAAGCAGCTGGCCTGGGTTCGCTTCCCGGTCAACACATTTGACATACGAAAAAATCTTCATTTTTGAAGTTTTAGAGTTAGTTAAAATATATGAAACTGCTTATGATCCTGTTATACTTAAATGGGGTCTAGTTAAAGAAAATGCAGATTAGTAAGTTTATTTAAATTAAGATGTAAGAAAAAAAAACATACTTTATTGTTAAGATACATTTAATGGTAGATATTTATGGAGTAATTTAAGATGTGAAAAGCAGAAATGTATATATATTCAACTTTTTGCTTTTATCTGTTCATCTTTCATCTTGCTCAATCCTATCACAATAATTCATCAGCCCAGAAATAAGACCGATCTCTTTCACTGTGGATACATTTTTGAAACATCACCCACTTCACTTATTTAAGTAAGCAAGACATACATAGCACATGTTATAATTTAACTTCATATATACATTAAATTTAACTTCTTGTATATATATATATATTTTAGATATATTTCAAACTCTATTCCATCACCTATTTCTGGAACATATGACCAAAGATATGTGAACAAAGACAAACAATTCTCAAGATGTATGTTTTATGCTGAACCAGTTCACTCAGATCACAATCTCTTACACATATCTTTATCATTTGATTACTATTATATAGAAAGCAAATTATTATAGTTTTATTACAAGTGTCAAACTTTCTGCATTTACAACTTTGACACAAACTACATTGTGTAAATATATTAATGATTATTACTAATTAGTTATTAAGCTAGAGATTATCATTAGCACAAGTATACATTTTACATCTCACTTAATGGATGTGTCTATACTGTTACGCAATAGAAGTATCAATACTTGAGTTTTCTTGCCCATGTTGATAGTTTCAATAACTTTCATTACATTATTCTCTTGCAAGATAGAGACTACTTTCTATCTGCTTTTAACACCTTATGGATGGATGTACAATCCATTGCACTATAATATACATTTCAAGCTTTTGTTTTTATCAGTGAATCTTCTAATATCACAACCATCTATCAGCTCAGCCAGTGGTGTATATTCATGGAATAACTTAAGATGTGAAATGCAAGATTATTCATATGTTTTAGAAAAATATTGACTATATCTTAATCACTTATAATTTGAAGTTACCACATATATTTATTGTTACCCATGTCAGTATATATGAATTGAGAAAATAACTTATGATGGATTTATTTATACTTTTATCATGAACAAGTATATTGAGATTTAAGACAGTTAATTTGTATATGTTATATTGTATGGAGAAGGTATTAATATATGTCATATGAAATTGACATAGCTTTGTTCTCTATGTCCATGAAGATTTTTTTGAGGTGTTATCATATATTATGTCTTGAATGTGGAATAGAGATTAAGATATTTTCTTATGTCTTTATTTTTACTTATAGATGTTGTTTAATGATATCATATTTGCTTCTTAACATTTTATTAATAAACTCTATTAGTAAAGTATTTCAATTTTGGCGCATATATTTAAATTTGATTCATACAGTATGGATAATATATAGTTCAAGATAATGATCTTAAGCTTTTAATGATTACTCTTAAGATTTTAACTAGGAATTATTATATTAATTCATAATAAGAGAGTATATAAAACATTTGTGAAAGGAAACTCATTTCTAAAATATTTTATCCAAATTTTATAAAATGTGTGCTTATATATTGTAACACTTTTGTTACATGGCACACAATAACATTGTATGTGTATTTACCCAAATATATATAAAGTTGAAAGGAAAAGTAAAAATAAACAGACAAAAATTTTATAGATATTTTCTACATTTCTGGAAAATTAATCAAGGATTAAATAATTCTGAATTTAAAATAAAATTCCATTATGAAATAAATAGTTAAAAAAGTCTAATAAATATTTTTATTGAATTCTGATTTTAAAATTAAAAACAAGCATGTTGAACTGATAAATTATAAAATTTCTATCTATTAGAAATCTTTTTTTAAATAAAAACTTGTAGATCATACTTTTGATAAAATTTCAAAGTTGCTTTCAAAAATAGCTTTTAATTAAAAGTGATTTGAAAAGATAAAAGAAATAAAAAACAGTTTTTAATTAATGTGTTTTTGTTATCCCAGCTGATTAGATAAAATGGTTGATAAAAAGTATTAGAAAAGATTGGCTAATACTAGTGGGTTGTAAGAGTTGGTAGCTATAGTAGTTAGTTGGCTAGGAGAATTGGTTTCCAGAGTTATACAGATAACTGCTATGGATCAGAGGTGGCTGAAGTCAATATAGAAGGAGGCAGCTGTTGTTAGTTCACTATGCTGGAGTTTAGATGCACATAGAAGGAAGATCTACTTCACTGTCTCTATAGTCTTAAATGTGAATAAGATAGCTCACTGACCTGAAGTCTATCAAATCCTAGACAGAAGGGAACTGTTTGAATGTCAGCCATCCCTGAATTATTCTTTTCCTGATGTGATTATAAACCAATCCCACCAAGACCAACTTACCAAGAAAACCTCAGCTTGCTAAAGAAGTTATTATATGTATGTTGATATATTTATATGCAGAGAAGCACAAATAAACATATTTATATAAAGTTTAGCTGGTAATTAATGATATATATAATGAGTATGAAATTTTAAAGAATTTCTTTGGTAAAAATGACATTTTCAAATTCATATTTTACATTTAAAGATGTTATATTTTTTTTATATAGCATGATGTTTTTGAATTGTAATAAACTAATAATCAGCTTTTTACGCTAATGTATATGCGCTTTGTGGATCTTAACAATAAATGAATACTCTCATTTTCCAATACAAGATAAAGTCTTTGTGAAAGAATAGAATGAATCCACCTATTCTTTCAACCCAAATGTTTAAGTATGGGCAAATTTTAAGTACTGAAAATGAGAGCATGAAGATATTAGACAATTACTTTTACTATATCTGAATGAATGATGCCTGCAAAATTTACTAGAATTTACGATACGTCATTCTTAAATGAAATTAAACATATGTAAATGTAATATTTATTTTATATAGCACGATGTTTTTGAATTGTAATAAACTAATAATCAGCTTTTTAAGCTAATGATCATGTGCTTTGTTTATTACAATTCAAAAACATCACACTATATAAAATAAATATTACATTTGCATATGTTTAATTTCATTTAAGAATGGTGTATCGTAAATTCTAGTTAATTTTGCAGACATCATTCATTCAGACATAGTAAAAGTAATTAAAAGTGATTGTCTAATATCTTCATGCTCTCATTTCCAGTACTTAAGATTTACCCATACTTAAATATTTGGATTGAAAGAATAGGTGGATTCATTCTATTCTTTCACAAAGACTTTATCTTGTATTGGAAAATGAGAGTATTCATTTATTGTTAAGATCCACAAAGCACATGTGCATTAGCTTAAAAAGCTGATTATTAGTTTATTACAATTCAAAAACATTGTGCTATATAAAATAAATATTACATTTACATATGTTTAATTTCATTTAAGAATGATGTATCATAAATTCTAGTAAATTTTGCAGCTGTCATTTATTCAGACATAGTAAAAGTAATTTAAAGTGATTGTCTAATATCTTCATGCTCTCATTTCCAGTACTTAAGATTTGCCCATACTTAAATATTTGGGTTGAAAGAATAGGTGGATTCATTCTATTCTTTCACAAAGACTTTATCTTGTATTGGTAAATGAGAGTATTCATTTATTGTTAAGATCCACAAAGTGCATGTGCATTAGCTTAAAAAGCTGATTATTAGTTTATTTAAAGATGTTATAATTAAAAGGGATCTGTGATAATGATATATATATATATATATATATATATATATATATATATATATATATATATATTGTAACCTAGTGTTATTGACACTTGATTTACTTGGCATTATTTCTGCAGGAAAACAATGCTATTCTTTAAAGAAATAAAAAGATAAAATAACAATAGTAATAATGGATTAATAAAGTATGCTATTCACTCACTTTGGCATGTTTTGGGTGAATAACTAATAGATTTAATAACTCAATGTCATTTTTAAAGAGAGAACATGAATAATTTAATTGAGATATTAATAATTAGAGCAAATTAATATGGTATAAAAGCTAAACAGTAATTGATTTTGGATGGGTAGAGGGGAGAGTGGATGAATGTCTTATCATAAAGCACAATAACTTCTGGTAATTTCTTTTTGTAAAAAAAAATAATGTTTAAAGAATTATACATCACTGATTGTTAATTTAATGTATTTATTATTTTTTTTTATTGTCAAATCACTTTGTAATCTATTTAAATAATACTAAAACTATATGATTGTAATAGGTTTTTCCTTTCTTTTGTTTATGTTATAATCAAATGATTATTTTTCTGGAAGAGGTCGCTAAAGTCAAGATCATTTTGACTTTGAAAAATATAGTCTGCTTTTAGTTTTCAAGGAAGGAACAGTGCTGAAATTTGGTAACTCAATTTTTTTCATTTTATTTTGCAGAAATAAATGTAATCAAAGTAAAATTTTAATAATATAATGCGTGGCTAAATTTTTTTGATAAGATATCCTGATTTCCTGTGCCATCTACCTATTTAAAGACCTTTTATACTTAAAAATTTATTGTCTCGCGCTAAAGTTCAAAAATGACAGAATTAACTAAGGGAATCACGAAAAGTGTTATTATGTCTAAATTAAGGAAGATAAATGATTTCCAAATGAGAAATAATTATTTAGTAACTTTGTATCACTTGTTAATATTTTCTTGGTATAAAAAAAAAATAATAATAAGTGAAAGAAATATTTTGAAACCAAGGAAAATCAACTAGAAACATTTTCGCGCTCTTTCTCAATATTGTCTGCCTTTACAAGTAATGTAGTTACATACGTTAAAATATGTTTTATTCACCAAGAATTGTCTGGAAATAATAATAATGATAAATAAGATTAAATTATGCACCTGTATATTTTTTTTGAAAAAAAAAATATAAACTTTCTCAGAGTAAATATAGGAAAAGTTATATAGGGGCATTCTTACGGAGAAGTTACCGTTAAAAAAATTTATAATTCCTAAAGTATGAACAAAACCAAATATCTTAGTGACTTAATGATAAAAATAAATGATATATTATATTACACATCAGTTGGAGTTAGTAAAACTTCCTATACATGTAAATCAGCTGCAGTTATTATCATAATAATCTCTCGGAAAATTGCGCATTTTCGTCCATAAGTAAGCTAGCTAATATGAATGGTACGTATCGTCAATAAAAAAAAAAATATTGTGTATGTTTATCGTCTATAGTCAAATATTCGTCTATGTTAGAAGTCTATTTTTTTTCTTGGATCCCAAAATTGTAGTAGTTTAATTCAAGTAAGAATTAATCTTCAATTCTGCTATATTTTTCTTTACCTAATTTATTAAACGCACAAAATAAGAGAAAACTTTTATTTAAAGGAAATAATACCATGCGTTTATTGTTTTTAAACTTGCTTCATGAAATACGACTGGATAAAACTCTTCACCTGGACAAATCGCTCACAGAAAAACATTTTTCTAATGAGATAATAGGCATTTGTTAATTAATGATTTTTTTAAACTAATTTGTAAAATTATATGTGTTTTTTTTTTGTTATATCAACATAGGTTAAAGTCTGTATGGTCAAGTGATATTTAATAGCCTTGTAATGACAAAGGTATGTTTTAATATAATTATTATAGGTTAAGTTGATATTTAACACGAAAGAAAAAATCTATAAAATATGTTTTAATTATTACATACAATTGTAGGTAGAAAATTTGTATGTTAGATACGTAAAAGAAAAATATTTAGATATTTAAGGGGTAAAATAAATATTGAAAATTATCAGAAGTAACTAAAAAAAAAAAAAATGCTATAACAAAATATTTCTTGTTAAAGTTTTGAAACGAATTTATACTGTATTAATTGAGGAATTTATTCCTAATTATTCTTAAATAACACATCCACTTTATTTAGTTTAAGATAGTATGCTACCAACTATTTTGAATGTTCCTTTATTAAAATTAAAATTATTATACTTTTATTTTATGATGTCCATTGATTTCAGATGTTGATCAAAGTATACACGGTAACATAAGTTTATTATAATCAGTGTATTTACTTATCCTGCCCAGATATAGCATTGGTATATGCTTAATATTCGCATAGGTAATAATTATAATGTATTTATTTTGTGGGATGAAAAATGATCTCCCCAAAAGCTTTGTTTTCCATGAGAGGAAGATTTTAAATATAATGTTCGGGTATGTTTATAGCCCAAGTGATCGATTCTCATAGATAGGATGATCAAGAATTTATCTAGCATTTAGTATGCTTCATTCGTTTAAATCCCAGGAGAGGATTGTATTTGGTGTGTGTTCGTTGTATGCCCAAGTAAGAGGCAAGAAACCACCAAAATATTTTAATGTAGTAGATTACTCTACAGACCTTCGTGGTTATTCCATATTCCTCATGTGAAAATAAAGATAGCTCCACCATGGAAGGTGTTGATTATTGTGCTTAATTTTGAAAGTTCGGGCAAGATAAAGGTTATATTGGAGGTGTTAGTTCCTCAAGATCCACTTTAGTATAAATAGTGCGTTAGTAACTAAGATCAATATCTGTATTGTGCTGCTAAATATTGCTAGTATTTGACAAGTAAATCAATGGAGAAAGTAATTAAAATTGCGTAATTTAAAACGCTTATAACATGAAGGAATATTCAAATGCAATATTTAATTCTGGTTAGTAATTAAATAATACTCATATTTAAAATTATACGTATGAATAAAATTTGTATCATAACTTAAGTTAGCATTAAGTTAAATGTAAGATGGTAAGTGTAACTTCTGATAACTGGCCTATAATTAGAATAGGTTATCCCATTAAAGACCATAAATAAAGTAAATGTATTAGAAATAAATTTAATATTTTGCGTATTGCATATGATGGGATTAATCATTAAAAAAAAAAAAAAAAACAGAAATAGTTAGTCAATAATTTTGAATAAAAGCTTCTACAAGGTTACCAAAATTTAATAAACAATGTATTGGTAATGAAATGTACTTTTAGTTAATCAATCCATATGATTGCATACAGGAGAAGTAGTAACCTCTAGTCCATAACCAAAAGAGTATACAGATTAATGTCAGTTATATTTTATATTTTTGTATTACTATGGGATTATTGAATAAATGTTCATATATATTTTTTTTTGTGATAATAATAAATTATAGTCTTGTTAAAATTTGTTGTAGATTCATTTTTTTGTTTTTATATGCTAAATATAAGTGTTCGCACAATATTTGCAAAACCTTTTCTTGAGTCCGAAATCATTCCAAATTCTTAAAAATTTAATATACCAGATAAATAAAGTTAAGCAGATCGGAATATGTCATTATATTTTAGTTTAATGATAATTATTTATGGAGTTGCAAACTTCAGACTAAACATTTTTTTGTGTGTGTGTAAAAATGAATTTATTCCCAAACCATTAACTTTGACTGCACATTATTCCATTCACATTTAGTTAAATTGTCTAAGTAATAAATCTTAGTATATTATTGTGTTGTCATGGATGATGGAAGGACACAAAAAGCACCCTTGTCTTTTTATTATTCTGACTGAGATTCTGAAAAAAAAAAAGGCTGTGTTATTCAAAATTATACGTCATTATTGAATAGAATTATCATCTCGTTAAATAATATAGCAGTGGATATGAGAGATGAAGACACATTGAATTTAAGTAAAATAAATGTTTCCTATAGCCGACTAGAATGCCAGTCATATGTGACAACACAATACCACCGAGCATTTCCTTACATGAAACAAAGAACCCTGAGATTAATATTATTATAAAAATTATTTAAATTAATAAGTGATCAATTATTGTTGTTATTACAATCGTGGCATGGCTTCAGAGAATTGAATGTACAATTGTATTATATGAAAAGTATTTTAGATCATATTGGAAAATTAATAGTGGATATTTGTTTTATTTCGGTTGACTTAACAACAACCGGAAAAATTGGTATCATTGGTGAAAAGTGAAAACAAAATAACCTAATACAGCTCAGAGTATGATTAGTGTCTAAGTGCAAATAAACTAAACTAAACTAAATATTCATTAGGTTAGAATATATATATATATAGAGAGAGAGTGTGTGTGTGTGTGTGTGTACTCTATTTTAAAAGAAAAAGAAGAAATTGAAGAAAAAAATATTTTTAGATTAATTTAAAGTCATAATTAATTTAGAATAACCTATCAAAAAAGGGAACTTATAAACTGTCAAGGTTGATATTACTTTTTTTTAAAAAAAAGAGAAAGAAATAGACATATGTTTAATGACAGATTCATGTTATTATATATATACCCATGGATGTGTAATTTTATATATATTCAAAATGGAATTAATGATGAAAGATGTTAATAATTTTATTATTTTGACAAGTTCAATTTATTCATTTTATAGTATGCCACATGTCTGTGTGCATATATGTCAATGCATGTCAGATAAACACAGGAAAATTTTAATCATTTACTTAGAGATTTATGACAATATTAAATAATGAATTATATGGCACAGATATGCACAGATATGTATATGTTTAAATAAACTTAGCATAACATATTTGTATCCTTAAAATATAACTTTAAAATTTTATTCATGTATTTTATTCTATGGCAAGTCAAATATGTTCAAAAAATTCTTATGCCACATGTCTGTATATATATATATCTTATGCCATATGTCTGTATATATATATATATATATATATACATGTATATATATATATGTGGCATAAGAATTTCTGAACATATTTGACTTGCCATAGAATAAAATACATGATTAAAATTTTAAAGTTATATTTTAATGATACATATATATATATATCAGTGCATGTCAGATAGACACTTATATGTAAAATGTACCCATTTTATTATTAAATGTCTATTCAAATATGTTCATTTTAAAATTATAATACACATCTGTGCAGATATATCTATGCATTTTATGCAAACCCTTTAGGAGGTATTGTAAATCCACAATGTGTTAGTTTTTTAATTGTATATTAATCAAAATCAGAAGACATAATTTATATGTGTATAGTCTTATTCTAGAGACCTTAACATCATTTTTTATTGTTGTTAATAAAATTGTATTTCAATTGTTAGCATTATTCCAGTGAACTTAAGTCAAAATGTTTTAGAATATTATATGTTACATCATCTCTTGATCATAGTAGAACTTATAGATCTTATGTTCTCTGAGATAGATTCATGCATAATGGTCTGATATATAAAGGAAATGTATATTAGTGTTATGGCATCCAGTGATGAAGATAATATCTCATCATTATCAATATCCTGGTTTGCACAAAGAATATTCTTTAAGTCCCATGCACTGCATTTTATTTTAGTCTCTATTAGAATTTAAGTTATTGTTGGCCAGGACACTAATGATATTAAGTGGTGATGATGAACAGCATGTTTTAATATCCCAACATTTTTTATTATGTATCCTGGTGAATGAGCACTTAGTTTGTGCATCCAAATTAATGTTTAAATAATTGCCTCAAGCTGGCAAAGGCTAAATAGTTGGTCTGGTCTACAGTAGACCTATTTCAAATCCAGTCACATGATTGACTGTTGATTTATTTTTATTATTGATCATTCATGATGGTGAATGATTATTACTTATAATTATTTTTTACTTATTGATAATACTGGTAGATTTATAGCTAATTATGCTTATAATGGTGAATTAACTGGACTGATCTCACAGAGAGATATCAAGATCTCTTATGCTCCAATAATATATAACATTACAATAATCAAAAAAGCAAGTCATATATAATGTGACATTACTTTTATAAGCTTGTATTTACAAAAATGTAATACAGAGAACGTGCCAATAGCTCAAACAAGCTCTTAATTGATAAGTATGGTATGAGAAAATATTAAAAATCTCTATCCAGAACCTTCTCATTTTTATATATTTTTTGATATTATTGTTAAATTTACATTACATAATTTTAATTGAAATATTTATTTTGGGGTAATGACGATTTGTCATCACCTACCCATCCCATTATAATATGTAATTCTAAAAGAATATATGTGATGTGCTCACAACATAGTATCAATGTTGCATGAGGCTAAATAGAATAATTATTATCATAATAAATGAATAACTACGCACTTACTAAGTTATAATTAGTTTATTTATTTATGAAATAACACTTAAATATTAGAATGGTAAATACTACTAAATATAAGAGATCAAACTCATTTTAAAATTAAGGATTATGAACAAACAGTACATCATATGAACTCAAAATCTTAGTAAACTGAAATAAGAATAAAAGTAATACAATGTAGGATATAAATAGATCTTTCTGGATATATTACAATAGAATATGTAGCAACAAAGTATGTAATTATTAAAAATATTGCTTGTACATAATGAATAAATAATAGATTAATCTTTCTGTAGTGTCTTTCCTCCAGCCTCACTTTAAACTCACATTATAATCACTATATATATATAAAATCAACAAGCTAAATTAATTAATAAACTTTATAGTGGTTTGTGTAGAATTTCTTTCTTCTCTTCAAATAATATAAATGATATGATAAATAACTCCAAAGCCAAGATTTCTAAGTTTGAATTAAGTTCTTTTATATATATATATATGTTATTCATTTGAATTAAGTTCTTTTATATATATATATATGTTGGAATGTGGTTGTGGAATAAAATATATAGGGGAATCCAAATGTACATTACAAAAATGATATAATGATCACAACACATTATATAAACGTGTACAGAAAGAAAATATATCTTCGGTAAATATGAATACTCCATCAATTATATATGATCATAATAAAACATGTAATTATGGTTTTAAATTTAATAATAGAGATATAAAAATTATTCAAATTGAAAGATGTAGTGAAAAACATAAAATTAAAGAGGCAATGATGATATCTAGGAATAGAGGTGGTTTAATGAATAAACAATCGGCTAATATAAAGACAACACAGTTGTGGGAAATTTGAATAGATTGAATGATGGGTAATGCAAGTTTTTATTTTTTGTACGTTTATATTAACAGTTGATAAAGATTGTCAGTGACTGTGTTAAATATATTTGTTTGAATTATTATTATATGATTTAAACTGCAGACATTTAATGGTTGTAGTTATATATATATTAATGTATTGCTATTTAAGATGGTGGAATACACTGAAGCTGGCTATAGCAAAGGATATTAATCTTCAATTTTATATAAGCATTTTTAAAATTTTGGTAGTTTTATTCCAGTTGTTTATATTTATTGTGTGTGTGTGTGTAATGTTTTTTCTACATTATGTATTAAATAGGGTATTTTGAGCTCAGACTTTCACATGACCCTCAACTCTCCACACTATCTCATACCACTTATACACTTGATCATATATATGTCTAAAAGATAAATATTCACCAATAGATGTATGTTGTGCTAAACCAGCATTCGTCAGTGCTCAGATTTATCTTTTAGACATATATGCGGTCAAATGTATCAGTAGTATGAGATAGTGTGGAGAGTTGAGGATTGTGTGAAAGTCTGAACTCAAAATATCCTATATATTACATTGTTTGTACAGGTATATATATATAGCTTGAATGTTAGATACTGCATTATGTATGTAAGTTCTAGTTTAATAACTCAAGACAATGCTGTTTGATCACTTTCTTCAGTCTAGCAAGTATTTAATAATATTACATATGTTTGACTTATTGTTATCCATTTACATGAATTTCAACTAAATAGAAATAAATTGTTTATTGTACGATTCTAAAACTTTATTATGCACAGTCAATTTATTCTTTATGTAAAATACTTGATAAATTAATTATATATTTGACAATATACTTGTATGTAAATATCATATATTCAGCCTGCATTCTGTCCATCTCTCTTCTGTGTATTTAAATAGACATAGTAAGACATATATGTGAGGGGTCAGAGTGACAAAGTCAACATAGATATGATAACAGTGGTTTTGAGCATTTCATCATCAGATTTTCAATAAAATGGATGGCTGAAGAGTTGGGGGGAAGAGAAGATTGAAGCCTGTCCATTAATTAAAGTATGAAGATTTTCTAGCTTAATATAAATGGAGCACTTATATATATATATGGGGGGAGATGATTTGGACCAACTGATGAGTGCTGATTCAGCATGAAATATGTCTATTGGAGATCATTTATCTTTTTCACATTTATGTCATCAGGTGTACGGTTATTTAAGATGGAGTGAATAGCTGTAGGAAGCTTGAAAGTCTGAGTTTAAATCTCTTCTAAATTACATTTAAGTTCAGTATAGACAATATGCGTATATTTGAATATTATATTTATATCTGCTGCTGCAAATGCAATTGTAAATGACCATTTTGCATTTGCTCAGGAGTATAAAAAAGATGATGAAAGTGATTTGACAGCTTTCTGTTGACTTCTTAAAATGAAAATTGCATATCTTCATTTTAATATTTTCACAAAAGATATTTATAATTACTTTATGGAAAATTCAGGCCTGGTTTAAAACTATCTTTATTAAACTTATTAAATACCTGAAAAAACATGGGGCTGCTATATTTCTCTATCTTTTATAAGCCTTCTATAATTTTTAGCATTAAACAATATGGTGGCGATCAAATTAAAATGAAGCTGATATTTTCACATGAACACAATTCATCTTTTAGAACTTTTTCCTTTTTGTAATTTAAAACGAAAAAAACTCTGAAGATGGTGTTTTTGTCACAAAATAACATTAGTTAAAATTGCATCAAAACTGTTTTATTTCACTGCCAACATATACTTTGATGAAAAAACTTTCAGTCAGGCTTACAAGATACAGAAGGAAAATAGATGAAGCTAATCTTTTTTTCAATCATCAATATTATATCTTAAAACTATATCCATAAAGTTTTCAATCAAATAATCATAAATAGTCATATAGATATATATTCAGTTATTTACCTTCAATATCTTCTAACGGATCGCAGTTTACATCTTGAAGAATAAAATTTGAAATGCAAATAATCAAAAAATAAAGCACAGCCTAAATAAAATAAATAATAAAAATTAATTACATTAATAATTACGTAATAAAATTATCACAATCTATTACGTTTAACCTTTAATTATTACATGAGTTATTGTTGAAGTAGTTAAATGATAATAACACTGAGCAGAATATTTTTTAAAGGATCAAACAGAATATTTAATACTTTCTTTAGCAAAACATAGTTGTTATATTAATAAATAAAATAACGCTTTACACTTTAAAAAGTAAATAGTTACCTCAGTTTAAGGCATTCTAATTCTACAAGGAAAAACACAGAAAAATACAAAAAATAAAAAGTAAAAAACAAAAAAAATGAAATGATTGGTATCAAAATATATGTGCATATAATTATAGAATGGAAATGTAGTTTCCCATATGTACAGTTAATGCAGAAATATTTGAAACATTCAAAGTGATCAAGTTCTGTACAAACTTAATTGGGTGAAGATACTGAAACAAAAATCTAAAATAAAAAGAAAATGAGCGAAAAATAGTGTACTTAATATCATTAGTGTCCTGGCCAACTATAATTGGATTAAGATGAACATTTTCCTTAATATTTCATTCACTCATGGTATCAGTAATTAGTTTATAATTAAAAAAATTAAAATTGTTCCTGAAATATTTTAAATCTGTATTACATAGCAATCACATTAATGTGAATGTAAAGCATTTGAATACTGTATCTTCCTAATCAATAGTTTGATGAGTATAAGAATAAAATGGTGACTACATGAAAGAAGTAAAAGGGCCATACCACAAAGTAACATCTGTTCATCAAAGATTGAGGAAATATTTCTTTGTTTTCCAATGTCCAAGCCAGGAATAGGAAGATTTAGAAAAGATGCTCTGAGTACATGTCTGGGATATATCTTTTATAAAATAACTCTGTTTGAAGAGAAATGATGAAAAATGTTAAGCATATTCATAAATTCTTGAAAAACAAACTTTAAAAGAAATATAAGAATTAGAAGATGAGAAAGATTAAGTGGCATAAAAATTAGATTGGAATTACTTTTAACCTCCCTGACCAAATGGTCAATGATGACAATAACTTGGAACTTTTTTCTAATACCCTTCTACAATTTAGTGAAGTTCCAGTTTGTTATATTCTTTTTACTTTTTTAAGATTACTTTTACATTTGTAGCAACAAACCTGCATTCAAATCTAAAGCATCTGCTAAGATTACATTTTAATACTGTTTTACACCCTATTTTGTTTCAGCAAATAACATAACTAAAATTACTTTTATCATGTGAGCTTCCCTAAAAAAAAAAAATTGTCATCAATATAATCATTATCTTTAATTTTTTTTAATTAAAAATTGATCAATTTTTCATTTCTCATTTTATAATGCATTCCATTATTTCTTATAATGTTCCATTTTCCTCAATTTACTACAATATTTTAATTTTTCATTGCCATTGTTTATTTATTCTATGGGAATATAAGAAAAGATTGGATTGGATCAATTCTACAGACTTTATAAGCTTCTTTTATGAACTTGAAATTGATTAATGTATACAAATTGTTAGGCAAATGTCAATAATAGTTGACACAATTTTTGATGCCAAAATGGCATAGAAAGAAGAGATAAAAGCAATTCCTTTGTAAAGAAGATAAATAAAACTTGTATAATTTATTATTTTCTGAACAAATTTGTTAAATTTTATGATTTTCTTTTTTATTAACAAGTAAATGTGATGGTAAAGACATAGCATACACCAAACAAAGAATTGCACAATTTTCTTAACTTATTGTCAATATTTATATTAATACAATAATCCATTTTATATATAATTCCCACTTAAAAAACTTTTTGAATTGCTTTACAAGTTTGAAAAAAAATTAAATCTTACATTGTTGTGATTTATTAAAATGCATTTTCTTTCAGAAATATATTTATAGAGCATTACTATAATGAAAGTGGCTTTATAAAGTCTATAAAATAATAAAAATGTACTTTGTTTAAAACATCATATTTCTAATAGTATTTAAAATAATGGATGTCTTTAACAATTTTATAATTCATAAAGTTAATATCTATTTTAAACATTTTTTTCCTGGGTAGCTTTTGAAAGTTACTTAACTGTTAAAAAAAGATATTATTTTCACTCTCTTTCTTTTAACATTTCTGTAGGTGATAGAACAAAGTGCTTTTGTACTTTTATCATGAAAATTTTGTCAGTAATGTCACAAAAATATGTTAGCATTAGTCTTTAAGTTTTGCCATAATTTTACATTGAATGGTTTCATAATAGTGGTAGTGATTTCATATTTTAATTTCCATTTTAGCCACCAGATAGAAGATATTTTTTAAAACTTGTAAAATATAGTCACAGTGGATTACATCACATCAATATCACAAAACTCTAAAATATGAATGTCAGCTTGTGAATTAATGAGAAATTATATTATATTAGTAAAGCAAAAAATATGTATTTTGAAGTATTTAAATTTGTAGAAGAAAATAAAATTATTTTTTATTTTAGTCTAGTAAAATCAAAGATGTAAGCTTTTTTATTATTATTAAACTATTTTTATTTTTAAAATATTTTCTTAATTTAGTTGTTTGCAAAGTAATTTATAATAATAAAAATACAAAAAGAGAAAAATTATTTTGTCATGAACTCTACATTGGTATATATGAAATATTAATTATAGATTTTAATCCTCCATTTAATTACATTTAATTACTTGCAAAAAAGTTAAATAGTAAAAGAAAAAAATTTACTTTGCAATGATAGAAAATATTTTCACCTCATTTTTATGCCACTAAATTGAATTAGCATTCAATTCTCAATGTTTTACTGAATTTTTGTGCATTTATATATATATATTAAATATATTTATGAAAGCAATAATTTTTATAGATACAATATCTATTATAATGAAACCGTTTTTAAAAGTTGATCACTTATTTCACTCTTTTTTGGCAAACATTTTCTATATACTTAATATTTAATCTTATTTTATTAATATGTCTATGAATCTATCAAATTTTATTAATATGTCTATGAATCTATCAAATAATCCCTTTTAAGACCAAGAACTCAGCAGTTATATATAAACAGTACAATGATGTAAATCACAACATATTACAATCATATTCTTATTTATGATAAGAGCATCAGAATTCATCTAACTGATTAAAATCATCTATAGTTTTTTCCTACATTAAAGCAGTTATACACTTGTAATTCTTTGTAACATAGAGATAAGTGCATTCACCTCATTAATTCATGACATAAAGTCTGGATGCAAATTGAAAAAAATTTTGCATTTTTTTAATTTCAAGCAATTTTAACATTTTTCTTTTAAATATCTGATCTATACTTATCATTCAATATTATTCAGAAATAGGTACTTAAATATTCTTAACTAAAAAAAAAAACTAATTATAGAAAATTGCTACAATTCTCGTTACCTAGTAATTGGTATGCCTGGTCAATATTACCTGGAGTGACTTTTGCTTTGAAATGAATTATTTAAATGTTTTACTTTTTTTATCCAAATATTATCTCATATTGGATACTGTATTAACTAATAAAAAAGCTAAATGAAAAAAAAAAAAAACTTAGATAACTTGGAATTCACAGTTACCTGAAAAACTATCTAGGTTTCAGTTTTAGATTTTAATCCTAGATCATGGATATAGATTGATATTAACTATTATGTATGAAATTCTAATCTTATATTATATTCACCTCATTTTATATACCTATGAAAGAGCATTTCTATTTAAATAGAATATCTTTGATATTGATCTACAATTAGATTAGTTGCATGACTATTATTTTATTCGTTTTATGCTTTGAAAGTGAGATATGGAACAACTATCATTATAAAGTAAATGACACATAAAAATTTGATCATTGTTTAGTATATTCCTATTATTATGAAAATACAATGGCAAGATGATAAAGTCGATCAGTATGTTCTTCAATTTTCTGGATATAATGGTTTGAATCGATTATTGTAAGAATAAGACTCCTGAATTAGCCATGCAAAGAGAATAAACACTAATACAATTCCTAAAAAAAAGTATTTTATAATAGACTTAAGTATGTTGTTCATAAGGGAGACAGATTCCATATACATTATAAAGATTTTTAAGATGTTCTAATGGAGTGCAATATTGTTTTTTATTGTGATATATTAGAGCAAAGGGTACAATGGAAAGCCACGTAACTTTGGAAATATTGAAGTTTGACTTCATAAGACATTTCCACTTAGGTTCTTTTTATATTTATTAACACATTATTATTTGTTTAAAACAATTGAATCAAATCACTTTTTTTTATTAATAAGCTTCAATAAAATTATTAAAGGTATAAAATCTTGTTTTAAATTCCTGTAGATGTTTATTAATATTAACAATTTATGATGAATGTAATTCCATAATAATTTTACTCACAATTAATTATAATTAATCTGTAAGACTATCAAATTTATTTAAACTTATATTTCGCTAGATCTACGTATCTGCTAAGTAAGTTAATTGATTAGAATGATATATTGAAACAATCAAATTATACACTATATTGTTGAAACGTAGAAGAGAAGACACACACATATCTTCCATTATAGAATGTTACAAATACGTGTGTGGGTTGACTTTAATTTTCATTAAAGTGAAGTTATGTAGTTAAATTTTAAAAATAATTCAACAATAAATTAATAAATTGATAAAATTTTATTAAAAATGTTTTATATAGAGGGTTTGAACTCAAACTTTCACACGACTCTCAACCAACCATGCTATCTCATACTGCTAATACACTTGATCACACATATATCGAAATATGTGTAAAAAAATTCGGTTTCATACTTAAAAATATGTTTTTAGTAGAAAGTGATTCATTATCAACACATATGCATTCTAACAATAAGAAAGTCCAACATATTAATTTAAGACAGCAATATTTCAAAATTATACATTCTGATAAATTAAAAAACATATTTTAATTCATTTTTGATAATTATAATTTATTTGAAATATTTAAATAGAAAGTCAACTAAAAATTTTGAATTATATTTCGTTAATAAATCCCTATTCAAAATTCTAAATCTTTTTTAAAAATTTATACAGAGAAATTCTTAATGACTAATTGTAATTGACAATGGACCGCAACATAACAACTTTCTTTATTCAAAAACCTTGAATCTCTGGATTTATCCAATAGTAAGAGCAATTTGACTACAAAGCAAAAAGTACCTGGACCAATTCCAGACTGAAAAGGGGGAAAAGTACCCAATCTAGATAATTGAATGAAACTGTCTTATTTTGCTAGTCCCTTTTATTTTAAAAGCAAATTAAATACTGGGGGAGGGGGGCTTTCAATAGGCTTACAATAGAAAGATTTATAAATATTAGACCTGTCTCAGTGCTGTATTGTATTCCTGGTCGATAGTTTAATAGTACTTTTAAAGTAAGTTTACAATTATGTTCTCTTTATTATAATACAATTAGCCTACTGCTGTTAGTGGTAATTTATCATCTTGCTACACCTTTAGTATAATTACTTTACTATCTCAATTTTTTTTTTTTTGAAGTGTCATAGCATCGGCCGGTACGCGAGCCCGCAACCCGGGCAACTGCCTGCAAGTGCAAGGCAGTCGCGCTGACCTCTCGACCACCAATGCAAGACTACTATCTCAAATTTAGAGACACACTGCGCACTTTAAAAAAAAGCTTTTACATCGTTTATTTTCCATCTGAAGCTATATAGAGTTAGCAAGGCAGTAATAAGGAATAATATATGATCATCATCGATGATAATTTGTCATTGTTCGCCACTTTCTTAATACAATGTATTTTAGCATTCAATATTTAGAGCTGCCTTAATACATCCTTAACCTAAAAATAAAAACATTTTATTTTTGCGATAAAACATGCATACGCACATACGATTCGAAATTTTTATTGATTTTCTTAAGAGATTATTTTATCTTACAATATTTTAATCTTACCATGACTCTTCAACTGGAAAATCTGGACTCTAAACCTCTGATGTTAAAAACTTTAGTCCGACTTTTGTTTATATAGCAATACTTTTTAAAAAAAATCTAGATAAATCCGTATCCGCTGTCATTTATTTATATAAATTTCAGTGATAAATAAATGTTTATAAAGTCATTGAAAATTAAACTATTTTTTGGAATTTAAAAAAAAATTGAACTGATTTATTTTCTGTTTATTTATCTTCTTATTAAAACACTTTAACATGATTAATTAATTATTTCATCCACCCTTTAACTTATAAACCTTTTATTCAAGGAAAGACGTAAATCTGATACGATAAAAAAAAAGTCACTTTATATTAAAATTGTTTGTTACCAAGTATAATTGACTCTTTTAATATCTCAAGTGAGATTTCTTGAATGTGTTGAAAGTAGTCAAAACATACCTCATTTATAAACACCCGTAATTTTTAAAAAAATGAGAAATTTAATTATAAATTATTCATTCACATTGTTATGACTATTCTAATCAAATGTATCAGTACCAGATAAATACGGAGGACCGTTACTATTTTTTTTTGAAAAAGAATATTTCATAATGTATGGTCTATGTTCATTTTATAGTAGACTCTATGGAGTTTAAGGTACATAGTGTACCCGAATCTTTCACTTTCTCTACAACACTACTTTGTAATAACTAAAATACCGTTTTATTATATACTTGTATCAATCAATATATGTAATATATAGGGTATATGAGCACAGACTTTCACATGACTGACAAACTTGAACGCATATATATCGAAAAGATAAATAATCACCAATTTCTGTATTTCATGCTAAACCAGCAATCATCACTTGGTCCGGATTATCATCTCTACACATATATGCAATAAGTGCTCAGATACATATTAAGATAGCTAATCTTTATACTTTAATGGACAGGCTTCAATCCACTCCACACTCCAACTCTTCAACCATCCATCTAATTGAAAATCTGATGATGGAATGCTCAAAGGCTACCATGAGGCCAATATTCTCATCACACCCATGATGACCTAAAGTCAGTCTGATCCCTCATGTAAGAACATAATCCATTTAATACATAACATTCTACTTTGTAACCTTACACAACTAATTCAAGATTTATACAAGGTGTTACAAATTTCAAAACAGTGAATTCTACATTTAACTTAATTATTTAAATTAACTACTACAGGCCTTACATGCGGAGAACACTCAAGATAACTTAATGATATATCTACAATCCACATATGATATTATTTCAAGCCAATTAAAAGATTGACATACTGATACTAAAATCTATATCATTTAGAATGTGATTAAACTAATAATCATTAGTTATATTTCCTCATCACCCTTTTAATATCACCCCCTATAAGAGTCAGAAAAATTTGCTATTATTAAAGCATTTTTATAAAGCCTAAATCACATGGGTTTTATGTGTCACTTTCCGAGAAAGAATATTTTACAAGGATTTTATAGAGACATCCCCTACAATTCCCTATAGCACACTCCAGTTTTAAGCTCAGTAAAACTCTCAGGGTATGTGGCACATAGTATAAAAAATAGATAAATTGAACACCAAATGTTGATTCAACTTAGTAACTAATTATTAATATTAAATAAAATAAATAAAACTCTTAATTACAACTTAATACAAAATAACATTTTAAAGAATACAATATCTAGATGTAAGTGAAAACCTTCTTTTTCTTTGACTTACATGGAGATATGTGTTTATATGTAAACATGTACATTATAAAAAAAAATTAAAGAACATTGAATATAAAAATATACAAAATAAAATAAATAATATTTCATCTGTGCACATATATATATGTAAGTAAAGGTCAACTTATTAATTGTATTTAAAATAAAATAAATAAATCAGGTAATAAATTTGATAGGTTTAACATAAAATTATATTATTCCATACACACACTTACATAGGTATTATAACGGAATCGCAGGGTATATCATAAGATGACATGAATACGACTAAGTAGTTGAGTGATTTGAATACAAATATCAAACAATCTACAACAAGTCATATTCTAAATCCATGATTCGACATCCCATTTAGGTGCGCCAGATATTACAGAATCAGAAATGGCATATAACAAGAGAGGGCATCTCACTACTATCAGACCTAGGTCTTCAAGTAGGATGCTAAAGATGTCACAATGAAATGCCTAGTTCCAAATCACATCTACTTTTAGTATGCCAACCTTTCATTTACTTAAAATATTTCAATGTAACTTAAACTAGTGCATATTCATTACATCTCCCTTTTTTGGGCCCCATTACACCATGGAATTCAAACTCAGGGAATTCTTGCAGTCAGCTCTTTTCAGGGATGGACTTACTTAATTATTGACCAAATATGCCTATATATAAGCATAGATAAAAAATACTTGTGATGATCAATCATTTAGGAGAACAATACATAATGATGATGATCATCATCATCAAATCTTTAATGGTGTGAATTCATAATGATAATAATGATGAAACTTTTAATGGTATAAACACACAATGATGATGGTAATGATCAAACCTCTTGTGGTATAAATGCATAATGATGATAGTAATGATCAAACAGAGATCAGATTGGTTTAAACTACATACATTTATTAATAATTGATAATATATAATAATAAATATTTACAAACAAAAAAATAAAATAAATAAATATTCAGTTAACAAGAATGGTCTTCTATCATTGGATGGCTTAACACAACAGAAACAAAATAATTCACAGTACAATATGTATAAAATGATATTAGATAATTCATTAAATATATACATAAAACAAAAACAAAAAGAAAAGCAAAATGAGAGTTCAGTAATTCTAAAATTACCCCATTAATATAATTATTAGAATGATATTTATAGGTTGGGATAAATATATTTATAACTATTTTTTATTAAAATATATATATATAGTTCCACTCCCATCTATATGTGTGTGTAAGTCTTAGTAAAAATTAATGAAAGATAAGAAGAAAAAAAACATTTATTCAAGTGGGTTAATTGTGCACTCAGAAGTAAAAAGAAATTACAAGTAAATATTATTAAAACTTATTAGTAAATAATATAGTTTTGTTTGTCCTAAAGTTTGCCCTCAATGTTAAATATATAAAAATCTTATTTGAGGTTGCCTTGATGGATTGATGTGGAATTTCCAGAGAAATTTGTAAATTTACTTTTATTAAAAATTATACATATTAATTGATGATTTCTTTTTTAAAATACATCAATATATGACACATGATCCCACTTTTAAATTGCAAGTGATTGAATTTGAAAATGACTCTTGAATGCACAATTTAAAAAAATTACAATACATAAATTTTCAAATAGCAATAATAAAAGCAAAAAAAAATAAAAATCAAGTGAATCAAAATAAAATATCTTTATCCTGAGGAAAGCAAGCATTTTGTCCACAGTTAAGAGTTTATAAACTTAAATGTCAATCTCCATATATAACGTTCTTGTTCACCAACTCTGTTATTTATATATTTCATGCTACTTGGTTAAAAACGATCACATACAAATTATCTCTTCTGAACATATATAAATCCAATGACGATTGATGTTCACCAGCATTTTGTAAATAGACATTTTGATAGTTACTTTTAAAATGGCATCAAAGATAACTTTGGAGATGCCTACATTAGTGTTTTTTACCCCACACACATTGTAATGATTCCTCTATTATTGACTATTATTTATTATCGATTTAATATATATATGAATAGCTTAAAGAAACAGTCAATTTCTAGTAGTTTCACATTTCCTTTCCATTTTGATAATAATGAATTCAAGTTTGTAAAACAAATTAAATTATATTTTGAAGTTTATCACTTAATCAGCTAAGATTAAATTTCCAATTTTCTTCTATCCAAATTATAAAGATTTTGTGTTAATTTTAAAATATCAACATTAGAGTTTAAAATACATAGGCTTACTGTTTTCTTTTTTTTAAACATCGATCATTTTATTATTTTTTTTAAATAAGACTTTTTTTTATGTGCTGACAATTCTGCTGTTAGACCACAAGTTAAAAAGCTGGATTGTTTTCCTCATGCTAGCTAAAATCTATTGTTATAAACTAACCAAAAAAGATAAATTATAAAACATTGTTATTATTATTTTATTTAATCCTCATTATTGAAATTTGATCACTTAGCAACAATTTTGACCTCATATAAATTTTGACCTTTGATTATGTCTGATCTTTAAGTCAATTAATTATTATTTTAGTTAATGATATTAAATAAAGAGAAAAAATAATAATTTCTACAAATAGACAAACATATTAGTTTATACATATTATATACGCATGTACTTCATGTGTATAAGCAGGTATGTAGGATATTTTATTTGCCTACCATTTGGTCTGAATTCAAACATTGTAAAAAAACTGGGACAGGTGTGAAGGTCAGTTGTAAGCCATCTCTTACAACATATATATAGATTAATTAAATTGTATTGATATAAAAAAATAAATCAAGGTCATATATTAAATAGTTTGAAAATATATTAAAATTAAATAAATAGTTAACCTTATTTCCCAGGTTGTATGGCTTTCATTTCCATTTTAAACATTTAATTTGTAAATGCAAAGAAATACCTGGGGCTAAGTTATTTTCAGTACTAAAAAAGAAATAGAATGTTTTAATCTATATTTTTTTCTTATAAAAAAAATTGACACACAGTTCAAGGCTTCCAGCAGATTCATCATCTGCAAAACTATAAAACAGGAGTTATAAGCATTTTGATTTAGAAATCTTTTTCACAGTATTATTGTTCCATAATAGACAAGCATTAGCACTCATTCTGTAATTATATATAGGGTCATATGATTAGGAAAAAAGTCTAGTATATAAAAAGGACCATCTACTCCATCTTGTTTTCTTCAATCAAATTAGAAAACAGTATTTTGGCAAGGTAAATTAATAATCTACACAATATTTATTCCCTGGAAGTGATTGATGGCACTCATTAATATATGGTTGTGCAGTTCTCACCAGCAATCTAGAGTCTTTCAGATTGGGGCTTCAACTTTCTTGCTGAAAGCTTCTTTTTCAGAAGTATAGTTTGCTTTTTTCTCTCTGCCAAACAACAGTCCAAGAAATCCCTGGACTTTGGTTTTAAAACCCTATTTATAGCAATGCACATGAAAAGAAATTGCTGTCAGCTTGTTTTTTCTTATCTCTTTTTTTCTAATCTAATCCGGATAAATCTTTTAATTAATTAATAAGAATATTACCAGAAACCAAAAAAGAAAATATCTAATCAATACATAACAAAATAAAATATATTTTTAGAATCTCTAATTTTGATAAAAGAAAAAATATTCTTTTCATTTTTACAAAAAAAAAAATTATATCAATAATAATTAAAAATTCTTTGATAATTTTACACTTTTTAATTAATCATATATTTACATGATACCAAAAAAATAATTTTCTCCTCTTTTTAACATTTAGATGAAATAAAATATACAGATTTTTTTTATGTGTGTGATACAAATAATGGAAAATTCTTCCAGTACATATTTTATATTTAGAAATAAAATATGCATATCATGCATGCTTGTATATTATATTATATATTTTTATTCTCAATTTGCTTGTCTCTATAAGAATTTTATTTAACTCTTTAATATATTTATGTTTATAGGGGTAGCTAATATGTGATGGGGTTCAAGCTTCATCCTCATCATATTACATTATGATTCCAAATATTATGTCACTTCCAAAATTAAGCTTTATATAAACTCCAGAGCAATAAACCATTCGATTTTATAATTGGATAAATTTCTTGCACACTTTAAATCAGATGCTTAATCTAGATAATAATATTCTTTAATCAACAGATGCTTGAAACAGTAACATTTTTAAAATAACAAGCCCTTGAATCAATATTTTCTAAATCATATCCTGTAATGTATTCAGATTCAAATGTTATTTTACTCTACAGGCAAGTATATGTTACTACTTTTAATATCTAGTCTGTCTTTTATTACTGATATGTGGTAAAAGAAATCTAATTTGGTATACATTTTTTTCTGATGTTGCCAGATAATTTAGTGCAAATGTGAACTTTATATAAACACATTCTGCCATAAGAATTTTGTTTTACTGTCATAAGATGAACAGATAATTGTGACTTGAAACCTGCCACACATACACAATAATTTTATTTTCTCAAAATAATTGTTTTTAAAAAGTCTTTAAGTGAATATTTCCAAGAGGTAGAAATCAAAATACATCTACAAAGGAGCTGCAAACCATGTCATATTTTGTGCCAAGTTTCCTTCAAATACAAACATGTTTTATTGATAAACTTAGATTAAAATATTATTTATTGAATTGCAAGTGTACAGTGTATGTATATAAATTAATATTATAGTGTAGACAATGTTTTAAAATAATAATATAAATATTGAGGGGACACATTGACTTTTTTTTTAATGATTGTGTGTTCTTTCATTCACTGGAACAATAATAAGAAAAAAACCAACTGTAGTGGATTTTTTAAATAAACATTGAATTGTCTGACTTTCACTGCTATTAAATATAGTCAACAATATTCTTTTTTTTAATAACTTTTTTCTCTTGTAAAAACGATTATAGTCGTATTATCAAGAAATTTAGAATCTCTGTAATTGTTTTGTTATTAAGTTAATAACAACTTTTAGTACATTTTAAAATTTTGTAAAACTTTTAACATTACTCTTAGAAAATATTTTCTTATGCAAAATAGTGCAAATCAAGTTGTGAAAGGATAATAAAGGAAGAATAAAATATGCTCCAACATAACTCAAAGAAGCACAAAAAAGTGGAGTTGGGCTGGACATATTGCTAGAAAAGATGATAATAGATGGACAGTTGAAATCTTAAACTGGATTCCAAGAGATTGTAAAAGACCCAGAAAGAGACCACATGTGAGTTGGACAGATGAAATAAGAAAGTATGCAGGGGTGATGTGGAGAAGAGAAGCTAAAGATTGGAAAAGATGGATTGAACTCGGAGAAACCTTCATTTTGCAGTCAATTGATAATGGTTGTTTATGATGATGATGATGGCACTTCAAGATATATTGTAAAATATATTTACAAATTTTCTTTTTTTGTTTTCACATATAATACTCAGAGATGGAAAAAAATGTTTGTGCATTATAAATTGTATTCAGTTTATGAATTTTCATGTTTTGTTTGCTTGTATTATTGAATGGAGTAGAAGTGAAGTTGAGTAATTTGATTCAGTGTAGTTTGTAGATTCATTACATTTCATTTTTTAAACAATCAGTTATAATTATTTTTCTTTCTGCTTCAATTTATTTTCAACAAGTTTTTTTTACTTTTAAAGGCAGAGTTCTGTAATTCCTAGACTTTTGATTTTTGAGAAAAATAATATATAATATATAGGGTATATGAGCAGAGACTTTCACACGACCCACCACTCTATCTCATATCACTGATACACCTGAACACATATATGTTGAAAAGATAAATAACTTATATAAATAGTAATTTTATCAGTGATTTCATGCTAAATTAATTTGAGTAAAAATGCTATATCAAATGTAATTTATTAGGTTTCCATATGGATGATTTTTAAACACAGAATTGAACACTTTACATGTTATTTATTGAATATTAATTCAATTACTTATTAGACATTCTTTATAGCCAATTAGAATATTTAGCTATCTTATAATATTCTAATAACATCCTCATGGATTAAAGATATCATTATTTAGAATTTTCCTGTTGTCTAGAAAGTTGTATTTTAAATATAAATAATGCCAAAATAATGAAATTAAACAAACACACTCATACATCTGCAGGAGTTACATAATTTCAGGTTTACTTAACTAGTGTACCAATTAAACTTTACCTCATTATAATGACATTTTCAGCTATTGCATAGTTTTTTTATCTTAGCTGTATCAATAAGTTATCTCTCATTCTAATCAGCTTAATTTTATAACGCTATTAAAGATCAAAATTAAAGGAAATGGAAACAGATTTAAATATTAAGAAACTGATCGTGCAAGCAGTGGAACAACCAACAGAGTTAAAACCTGAAAATAGAGGCAACCTGTAGGAACTACAACACTGACAATAGGCTTATAAATGCTGTACAATTTAATCTTGGAAGGCAAACAGAAAATGAGACAAAATATACAAAAAAGCCAACAGAAAATAGGGTTAGATATGCAGAAAAGCCAACAAAAAATGGATTTAAAATGACAAAATATGCAGGGAAAGCCAACAGAAAATGAGATAAGAAATATAGGAACACCAAACAGAAATCTATAATAGAATTAAGAGAAATGATGAATGCAATGACAAAAAACAACAAGTGATGATAATGAGGCTAAATGAAATAAGAGAAGAGATAATAATACAGAATCAAAATATAATAAAAGCTGTATATAGTTTAGAAAGAGGATTTGAATGGATTGAAAGAGAAACAAATAAACAAAAAGAAAGAATAGGAAAGATAGAACTCCAAATAGAAGAGAATAATAATAAAAAATAACAAAAATATAACAGACATTAAAACAGGCAAAACTCTCTATACATATTGTCACTCAATGGCAATATGTACAGAGTTTTACCTGTTTTAATAACAGTTATTAGCAAGCATAAGAAATGGTGATCATGTGATGTTTATTGGCTTATAACAGACATCAGAGAAAGTTTAGATAAATAATAAGGGTGGATTTAAAAATGAATGTGAAAGATTAAAAGATGTATTAATGAGAAAAATCATAAAAGATTATTGTACAGAAAATAAAGTTTAAAGCAGCTGTAATCCACTGAATGGAGAAAATATAAGCAATATAAAAAGGCTTACATGAAAATGCTATCTGGGTGAATTATACTGAAGAAAACAAGAAAGGCTAGATGTAGTAAAATTTGTGGAGTTTTAATCTTCAAACCCCAATATTGAGGTTCATAGTGAAGTTCATCTGAATGTGAATAAGTTTTTAAAAATAATATTTATAGGCCAGATTAGTGAACCACCTGTAAAACCATTGAGCATTCTAGAATGATACTGCAATCCTAACTCCATGCTAGAAGAGAGTAAGTTGGCTAAAATTTGCAGATACTTACACAATTATCTTCGTTTTTGGTGGCATGTTTTGATATATTTCAAAATCATAAAAAGGCTCCTGATAATCAGCTTTTTTATAGAACAATATAGAAAAATTTTCAAGTCACTCCAAATGAGGACACTTAGACCAGTAAAGAAATACCTGGAAAAAAGGTCGATGATACCTACATGGATGATAAATAAAGCCAACTTTCAGTGATCACCTAGAATTTGTTTAAAGAATTAGCAATTTTAGAACAATATGCATACTTTGGGATGAAAAATAAATTTATTTTGTTATTATTATATTTTGAAGGAAGGTTGGTTTTGTATTTTGAGAATTATTTAACTTTGCTAGTAATGGAATAGAGATTCTGACATTGACTTGAGAGCATGGTGTGTCGTGGTACTCCATCTTATGGTATCTCTAATGCTGCTTCCTTTTTATATAACTTAAAATTGTTTATAAATATTACTTATTTACCTCTAAATCTCTAGTCATAAAAGCATGGCATTTCATAAGTCGAAATATATCACAAATATAACCTATTCTCTAAGACTTAATGAAGCATGGTTCTTAGTGTGTGCTGGATTAACTTCAGTTCTCTATGTATATCGTCCTCTTATTCTTTGAGATTACTCATTGATCAGGAGTGTTATATTCATATGTATATATATTGTTTGGGTTGTTGTTGCTGATTGTGTTAAAATTGAGATAACTCTAATTATGTTCATGGTTGCATTCTGTATCTCAAGGTTCGGCGATTGGTAGTACATCTTAGAAAGCGTTTTCCAAATAGACAAAAACTAGCATAATCTTCCAAAAGGGTTTATGGAGAAATGAATTTATTATTTTGAGGTAAATAAAACCCATTGAGAGGTAAATGTGTTAATAAGAAATGAGTACTCACAATTCCAATATCTCATTTCTTTAATCTCGGGAATATTGTAAGAATTCAAACATCTTTTAGAAATAAAGCTGGTCTTACTTTACATGCTTTTCACCCACACACTATATATATAAAGGAAAGAAATAATATAAGTAATTTTTTTTTGTTTAAATTAAAGTGTAATAATAAATTAAAGATTCCTGGATTTATTATGGGTAATTTTTATTAGCATTTGTAAAAGAAAAGTGGTGATAGGCGCCAGATTTTTGGTTATTTTAGGAAAAAAGTATACTCATTGAGAAGTATCTTTGAATTATTTTAACCAGCAAATAAATATATAAGAGCATTATAAAATTAAGCTGATTAGAATGACAGTCGATCCAGCTAAGATGGAAGGAAAATATGCAATAGCCAAAAATCTCATTATGATGGGGTAATCTAATTACTGCACTAATCGAGTAAACTTGAAATTATGAAGCTCCTACAAATGTTAATTTTAAGCGTTTTATATCTACCAGCACTAACCGTCGAGGATATAGTATTAATACTATCCATTATTTTTCACGACTTCTATCCATTATTCATGAGCACATCATCCTGTTGGTACCATCATTTTATCCAAGAAAAAATATCCGATAAAACCTTAAAATCTCTTATGAATCAACTTTTAAAAAAAGTTTGAATCTATATTTTAGTAAAATCAGAATGTCTGATGTTATGGTAAGAGAATTTTTTATTTAAATTAAAGGCTTTTATAAATGAAGTAATAGTAATAACATTTATAGCAAATATTAAATTTAATATTAATATGCTGTGGATAATTTTAGCATTTTATTTTCCATTTAAATATGTATTATTTTTTTTATCCCTTCTTAACGTAATGAAAGTTAAAGCAAATACAATTTAAAATTGATGTCCTGTTCAATTAATGATAGATATTTATTATAACTTTAATATATAATCTATTTATAAGTTAACAAATATTTGCCAATCTTCATTTATATTATTATAGTTAAATAATAATAATATGACTTTATATTGGATGTAAGCATATTGGAACTCATACAGTAAATGCAATCTAATAAAATGATGTTTTTATTTAATATTAACACATACTAGCTTAAATATACATGTATAGGTGTCAGAGGAAGTGCATCAGCGCCCTTATGCAAAACAATAATTGGTGTCCCCCCTTCCAAAATTCTACATGATTTTATATACATTTTAGTGTTTTAATAAAGATAACAATAAAAAAATTACTATTCCATAATTGTAAATTTACTTTCAAAGCTTTTGCAGAACAAAATTTAAATACAATATTATCAATACTTAAGAGTATTGCATATCATTCTCTATAGCTATTATTGACAAATTTATCACCCAATCTTTTTATAATTTTTAATTTCAAAAATGATCACCCTCTACTAGCTATACTTGTAGAGTTAGTAATATTCTTAATATGCTCAAATTTGAATGCAAAATAGTCAACTCATTTTCATGAATACAAGTTAGATCAAGTGCATTTTTGTGTACTTAAGTAACTTATTTAAAAATAAATGTTTATTACATAGGATGCTTATTTAAGCTAATATCTATCAACAAAATACTATGATGCATGTTGTTAGAAGCTTTTCTCTACTAAACAATATTATTTATGTCAGTCTTACTGCCACAAAAGCAATCAATTATATAAATCTTTATACAGACTTTAACATATCTATATTGATAAACAAAATTTACACTTACTCTTTAGATACCTTATGACTTTTAATAGTAACAGCATAGACAACTTTAGAGACCAATAAAACATAGTCTTAATATATATTACTTACATTATGAATACATAATAAATATTAAATAACAATCTTTCATCAAAACAAATTACACATGTACTAAGTCATGATATTAAAATTATATACATAATTTAAATTATATTACCTATACAACCACTTTTTCTTTTTACTTGATCAACTATATATAAGTAAAAACTAATATCCTTATAACCTTAAAGTCTTTAAGAGTTCCAATTATTTTTATCTTGGTAAAATCTTTTAGAATTTTTTTTTTAAATTGAAACCCTTTGGTGCTTTAATTATAAAATTAGAGGATGTAGAGTTAAGTCTGATAGAACATTGTCAAGTGTTCTTAGCTGAGAGGTCATCACTGCTACTTTGCAAGCAAGTAGTTGGTTGCAGATGGTTGTGGGTTCACCTCCCAGCCAATGCTGACATATGAAAAAAAAGTCTGATAGAACAATAAATGGTGACAAAATTTTCTTATGAATCAATCCATTTGTGATAAACTTTAAGAAAATCACAATAAGTTGTTTTTCTTCATTTGTATAGGTGGAGTAAATAATTAGTAATTTCCTGAGAAGTGAAATTCACTAGCATTTCCAAGAAATTGTTTACAAAGAGTAATTCCTGTCAAGCATGGTTAACCAAGAGGTCAGTGCATGGGCCTTGCAAGCAAGCAGTTGGTTGTTGTGGGTTCACCTCCTGTCCGATGCTGACATATGGAAAAAAGAGTAATTCTATTAATTTTTAAAATGCAGGTGTATATCAATTTTTTAAATATTTGTTTTAAGATATAGCTAATGACTTTTGATGTATTAGCATTGGCAAAATAGCTTATAATTTTCCATTTCAAAAGTATCTTTAAATTTCATTTTTTAAAATGCATTTTACCTGATATTTTTCAGATGTTTTATTTATTTATTAGAACAGTTGAGAAGTATGTACTTAACATTTTAAAACATGTAAATAAAATATATTTTAATAAAATTAACTATACAAATCATGTTATAACAAATATTTATTAGATATTAAAATAAATGATTATATGGGACCTGAACAGACTTGTGGTATATATATATATCAGTTGTATGACAGGATAGCTAAAGGGAGCTTGAAAGTCTATGTTCAGGTCCCTTATAATTATGTTTAAATTCAAGTTATATAAATTATGCTTCTTTCAAATATTAAAATTATTATTTTACTGTTTTCACAATAATTAAGATTTTATTTCAAATTTAAAATAACTTTACCTAAATATTTTAAAATAGTATTGCTTTATATTTAAATATACGTGCACATTAAATTATTATATTAAAAGTTTGTCACTACTGTAAATGGTTATACTATTATGTGTACACTAATATACATATTGCTTTACTGATCCTATTTTAACTTATTCTCATAGATACAATATTATGTATTTTATTAATGTATTGTCCCTTGTTTTTTCTTTTTAGTTATCTTTTGTATTGTTTTTAAAACTATATGGAAAACTGTGATTTTTCCAAAATTATTACAAGAATTTCAAATGCTACAAAAATATGGGGGAAGACATCTTGGATTTATTTATTTTTAATTTGCTTGATATGGTAAATTTAAGACATTATTTTTATAATAAACCAACAAAAATTTTGAAGTAATGTTTATTATTATTTATTTTAAAGACACCAAATAACCACAAACAATATATATTGAAACAGACACTCTGTTTCATGTATATATTTTAAGGTTTATTTTCTCCTTCTATCTAAAGTGATTGATTGAAGGAAAATAGACGTATATGAAAGAAACCAACTTTTCTATCTTTTTTTAAAAAAAAGCAAAATGTTTAAATTTAAAAGAAAATCATTATTTTCTATAATAATCAAGAGTTAAAAGAATTGAGGAAAAAAAAATCTTCATTATTCATTTTTATAATTTTTAAATCATGAAATAAATACTTCTCTAAGTATTTAAAGCTGGCATTTATTAAAATATATTTTTAATTTTTGAAATGGTTGTCATACAAAGTGTAATAATTGCTTGAGGCAAACTTACCAAATTGGAAAACATGGCTTAATCTACATAATTACTTATCTGTCCCGCTAAAACTAATGATCCAATCATCAAAAAAAGAAAAACACTCGGGCTTAAATGAAAGCTGTGTGACAAATCAGATACAGTGGGAATCCTGCTGAATTAACCCAGAGAATTGATCAGGGTATAAATAGTGGAGTTTGAAGTTCACAAATGTTAAAAAAAGTTCTAGAGTTTTATCTAAGTGTTGCTTAGCTGTTCAGTTGCCAACAGATTTTAGTGCAGTCACATTGGAATATATTTACAGCCACACTGCTTATCCCAGCTGAGAAATCTAGTTTTTACTAAGTGTGAACCCTACAGTTGTTGGATGTTGTAAAGAAAAATATTAATAGGGAAATCATAAAGATGACAAGCTAAGTCAGTAATAGCTTTCTCTCTGTCCATCGCCGTGAATCTCCAAGCATGCCTGGGTGAATATCAATGGAAATTAAATAATGCCATTCAGCTTAAATAAACCAACTCCTTTTTGAAATGCAATAGTAACTTGTGGTGGATGAACACACCGGATAAAAATGAAGGTAACAAGTGTATGAAATATTAAATACTTATACGTGTTTATAATAAACATCTTTCTTAAAATAAATTATAAATGATTATCATTTTTATGTGAAAATACATTTTATTGGGGATAAATCATAAATACTTAAATGTCTATAATCAAAATACATTTTTCTTGAAATAAATCATAAATGACTATATGCAAATACATTTTTGTTAGGATAAATCCTAAATGCTATACATTTTATATGCCAAATATGTCTGTGTGAATAAAGAGTTAATACTTATGTTTATAATCAAAATACATTTTTCTTGAAATAAATCATCAATGATTATACACAAATACGTCATTTTTGTTAGGATAAATCCTGAATGCTTATACATTTTAGATACCAAATACGTCTGTGGATAAAGAATTAATACTTATATGTTTATAATCAAAATACTTTTTTCTTGAAATAAATCATAAATGACTATCTTTTATATGCATATACATCTGAAGTAAAATGAAGAACAAATACTTACATCTGATCCACAAAATACGTTTGTATTGTAATAACTCATAAATACCTATATGTTTGTATACAATATACAGCTTTATTGGAATAACTCATGAATACTTATATTTTAGACATGTTATGTCTGTATCGGAATAAATCCCAAATACTTATATGTTTATAATAAAAATGTCTTTAATGGAAATCATAAAAGATTATGTAAACAAAATGTCTGCACTAGTATAAATTATATATGCCACATATATCAATCTGTATGAAATATAAACATTATATAATTGAAATATTTCTCTAGCTGTATAAATGTTATGTACAAAGCATGATTATACTGGGAAGGATTAGAAGTGCTTAAGAAAATAGTACACATCAATAGGAGGACTTGCACATATTTGTCAGTAAAATACAGCTGTACATGGATCAAGAAATAATATTGAATCACAACTAAAAAAATTAAAGGACACCATGGATAAATACATCACCAATAAGGAGTAACTGATCAATGGAACCCAAGAAAATATGCGCATACCAGAAAATGGATCCTAAAAATGAATTATATAAAAAAGTGAACTAATGATAAACTTTATGGGCTTATTGTCCAAAATAACTATGAAGAACTAATGATCTTAACAAATGTTGAAATAAATTTATTGTTATAGAAAACCAATCCAGTTGTTCATGTTGCATCACTTTTCATTCATTGCACTTCATCACGAGAATTTCATGCCTCCTGAGCTATGTCCAGCATAACTAAACCTAGGTAAATTAGGTTGTAGTGAGATGGAACTTTAGTGGCGCCCTTTGGGAAACCAAAACAGAAATTTCTAGGTGTTTCCAGTCTCTATGGTGTTACATCCTCTGATGAGCAGGAAATATTGTTGTAGGGGGGTGACATCTGTATTGGGGAAAGCCAATTGATGCTTCTTTCCTACAATATGCTCATCAGGAAAGTTACAACCAAGGTAATAAAGTGGTTGTACAGCGGTCCAGTTTCAATATATAAAGGCATGGATAGTAATAGTAAAATGGACTGTTCCATTTTCACATCGCATAGCAACATGATGTGAAATATGGATCATGTAAACTCAGTATAAAAAGCTATAACTGACAAATCACATTTCAAGAAGTGATTACTTTAATGTTTATATTTCCTTATTTTGTACAAATAATTAATCAAGTCACATTGATTAATATTCATAAATTAACTAATATTCATAACAACAAAAATGTATTCTTAATTCTGCACCGTTTAGTGCTGTTATTGGCACACTTGTGCCTTGCTTACCATCAGCCCTGTATATGTATACTTTATTTTTTTATGTATTGGATTTATCTCTAAGTATCATATAAGGCAGGGGTGAGCAATTGTTTTGGTTCGGGGGCCACATCGGGAGCCACTTTGTGGAAGCGAAGGTTAACGGAGGGCCGCATCTTTTTTTCATGACACAATAAACCCACTGCTTTATTCCCTGTATTACCAAAAAAATATTTGTTTCTCCATTCTTCATTAAACACATGACATTCATTACCAATTTTACATTTTTTTTGGAGCATTCATGGTTTCACAAAAGTTGGAAATATATATATTTGCTAATACAAAGACAAAATTGAAATTAATCGGATCAACTGGAAAAGCACTGCACATCATATCTACATGGCGCATGTATATTGATGTGGCCATTCTAGTGGAAAATATTGAGATGAATATTCGGTCATGCAACAGGAAGGAAATCTCAGTCCAAGGTGGTTTTTCTGATTGTCTTGGAGGGCCACATAAAAACTCTTAGCGGGCCACATGTGGCCCTCGGGCCGCTATTTGCCCACCCCTGATATAAGGTATTTAAATAAAAAAATTTATTATATTTGTATTTTAAGTGTTCACTTTTTCTCTCATTCCAAACCTTAAAAACAACTATCACACACCCTTTGTAACACATAGCCATGTTTTATATTGAATTAATTGTGAGTAAACGGATGGGCTAACATCTAATAAGCTAAGAAGGAATTTGAACCCAACCTATAGATGTTTCTCATTTTAAAGATGACACTCTAATCTGCAGTATGACTGATGTTTTAAATAAATAAGTAGCATCTATAGTAGCAAGGGATATACTCTCTCTCTCTGTACTTAGACAGGTTTGATGGAAATGATGATCAGGAAATATAGGTGAATACTCAGTCTGGCTATCATTAGTTAGGATATTAAGTTTAAAAACAATCTACTATTATTCCTAACACCCATTAAACTATAGGCCTGTTTCAATATACTGTATACAAAAATACAGATATCAATATAAATATTTAAAGCGTACTGAAATTATTTTGATAGTGGGCCACCTGTTTACTAATATATATATAAGTAAGCGATGCATATAAAGAAAATATTAATTTATTAAATAAATTAAATATTATAATTATAATCTCTAAAATATTTTCATATTATCAAATGTCAGCATTTATAAATCTTTTCAAATAAATCTATTAATATTTACTGAGGCTATAAGCTCGATAATATGCGTATAAAATGCGATAGTAGGGACCTCTACAGGTGTTTTAACCACATAGCGTAAAAAACACCTGTAGAGGTCCCTACTATCGCATTTTATATGCATATTATCGAGGTTATAGCCTCAGTAAATATTACTACGTAATCAATGTGCGTTTAATAAATTTATAAATAAATCTATTGTTATTCTTTAATAATAAATATTTTTACAAATGTACTTGTTATTATTTTAAAATGTAAAAGAATGACAAATATTACTCTTTTTGTGTTCAATTCTTTTATATTTGTCTTCTGATGTTTTGGTGATCTTACTGACTTTCTCAAGAAAACAAATGACTATATATTATTTAATATTTTCTATATTAGGTTTTTGTAATATAAATATATACACGCACACACACACACATGCTTGTTATATATATTTTAAAATTTACAAAGTGTCAAAATAATTTCAATTAAGTCTTTTAAATATCTTTTATTTATTGTGACTTTATATACACATTTACTTTAGATTTCTATATATTGTGGACAGATGTAACTTCTGTCAAATTAAATGTAAACTAAAATGAAAATCTTTGGTAAATTGCAATTTATGGATAATAAGAGAAAGGCCAAAATAATTTTTAATTGGATTATGAGTAAAGGACAGGCAACAGGATGGGTTAGAAAGGTAGTATGATATGCAGATTTGGATAAAAACTTTGCCAGTATACTTATACAAAAGGTGGAATGATTGTGTTAGGAGAATTGTTGAGTGTTATAGTAGCAAAGACTGGGATAGAAGAATAGATGCATTAATAAAAAAATAAAGAATTGGAGAAATAGTATGGAGAGTAAAAAGAGTTTATATATAAAAGTAAATAGAATATAGGGTGTGAATTAATTTATGATAATAGCAAGGAGTAAATGGAAAAATATGGGTGACTTAGTCTACAAGTTATATATATAAGGCATAGAAAATATTAGGCACCTGTTAATTGAATGTAAATGCCTACAAGCAATAAAAGTGCAAATAATAAAGTTGTGGAGGAATAAATATAAATAAAGTTATTATACAGAAAATGGATTCTTGGTTTTTATGCTGGGTTTGGGAAAAGGGGAATCTAGATACAAAAGCCATAGAGTTGACAAAGATTATGTTGTGGAAATGGGATGAAGCAGGATAGAGAAGAACATGGGAAAAACAGAATCAATGAAAAGGAAAGATAAGGTGGCTAACAGGTTTCTCTGGGCAAAGTGATTGAGAGATTCCTGACTCCCATAAAGGAGAAGCCACAGTGCATCACATCACAAATTAACAGTTAAAATTATTAATCATTTTGTAAAAAGTTAAAGATACCTACAACTAAGATCACTAAAATTGATAGTAGTTGATTTAGTGTCAGAAATATATAGCTGAACAAGCAAGTTAGCTTGTATTTTTTTAAAAATACAAGCTTAGATAAAAATAAAAAGTATTACAGAAACTTTGTAGTTGCTTCTAATTGGAAAATGGGATAGTCCAAAATTAGTCATGCCATTTTATGTAAAATATCTTCTGCTTAGACAAAATCAGAAGTTTCTTTTCATGTTCAAGTCCAGCCAGATAAATGTGGATGCATTGCCATCTAGTGTCAATTGATTTTCTTCAATGGTTACAATATCTGTTGCATTTAACTGTAATAATTCTAAAATTTGCAAAAGTAAAATATACTTCATTTTTTTAAATAATAAAATACTTACTAATGGAAATCATTATAATTTAATAATAAATCTTTCACAAATTAAAATATCTTCTAATTAAAAAATAGGATATTATAGAAACTTTATTTGTATTAAAAAATAATATCTTTTTTTTTCAATTTTTCAACTTATCTATTTAACTTCATTCTCTAGTTTGCATGCATTTAGATGGAAAAAAAACAAAAACAATCACACTGCAAAGCTAGATTGAAATCTAGGAGTGGAATTGAAGCAATTTGTCTCATATATGGAAAAAAAAAAATACAAACAGTTCTTATTTATGCAAATAATTATTCAGATAATTTTGGTTAAATTTTACATAACCAGATTTCCATTTTTTTGCATGATTACCATTATTAGTCTCTGTGCAGAATATGTAAATATTTAACAAATGAATATATCACAAGAGATCTCACATTATGAAATACAAAAAAAAAAACACTAAGTTGTGCTGATTTATAGTTTTCTAATTTCTTATTGGAAATTATTTATGTAAGTTAATTTTACATAAGCAAAGAACAAAACATCATAAAGCTTTTGCATTTTCAATATATGGTATTAATAGTAATTCTCTCTATTATTCTATTTCAGAGCCATCTATTATCAGTCTAAGTAATCAATGAATCTGAAAGAGTTTCAATCAAATCCTTAATCTATCTAGTAATTTATATCATTGAGTTTCTTTTAATTGGCACTATTGTCCTAGTATCCATTATTTATTCAAACTTACAATAAATGTAAAGTAATAAAGTGAATTACTATTCCTAATAATACCTGCTATAACTTTCTAGATTTTACACTGCTGAAATCCATGATTACCGATGTCTGGCTTTCAATATATTATTTTCGATCACTTCCAAATTATGCACAATAATGGGAACATATTCTCTAATCATATATTCAGGTTAAATTGAATTATTGATAATGTATACGTACTTGCGTGTAAGTATATATATATCAAATATCAATGTCACAGATCTAAATTGTCTTTGTTCTAACTTAAAATGCTTGAATTTTTTTTTCTTCATTTAAAATAATTTGAAATGAAGTAATAACTTTCATAATAATTTTATATGGAAATTCCTTACATAAGCATTACTGAAACCTACTACAAAAAAATGATCATTTATAGTGGAAATAATGTTGTCATTTATCTGTTATGGAAATATTAATTTGCATTATTTTCTAAATTTCGTATTTATACCTCTAACTTTCTTATATCAAAGAATCAATTTTGTTAAAGCGATAATAAAATTTCTATTATTGCTTCAGTTATTGAAGCATTTCAATTGTTTTGATAATAAAACAATACAAAGATTGTAGCTATTTTCTTGCATAATCTTCAAGAATGGTAAGTGTTTCACGTCATTATCAATCTATCAAATTAAAAGTTGTATATTTATGCAAAACTTCTGTTTTTAGAGTTTTTTGTTATTTGCATTACCAAAATTTTCCATAATACTGATTTTTGAAACTAATTTTTATCAGATTTCATGAAGAAATTGATAGGCAACTTTTACTAAAGTTAAGTCTTTAGATATTTTGAATATAAATATTTTATATATTTTGCAAGCAACATTGCAAAGTCAACATTCCTTCTTTAAGTGTATGGTTGTGAAACAATGTTGAATGTTTGTGATGTAGATAAAGAAGTATATGACTTAGCATATCATTAAAAAAATGTATTGAAATATAAATGTGATGTGTTAATATAAATTAGATATAATATGTAAACAAATATTTTTTGTCATTCATGAAACATATGATATTCAAACACCAGAAGTGAGAGTCAAACTTTATTTCTTGATCTTTAAATTCTTGAATCTGGCCCCTCCACTATCAAACAATTTGAAAGACATTAAATAAATTTAAACTTTAACATGTAATTGAATATATAACTGGATTTAAAAAGTAATTTTTAACTTAAAAAATAAATACTAGTTACTAATAGTGAAGTTATTTATGATGATAATTATATATGAGTGTGTTATCAAAGTGACAGTTAAAAACTGAACTAAAAAATTAGTTACGATTATCATCTAATATATAGGGTATATGAGCACAGACTTTCACATGACCCACCACTCTCCACTCTATCTAATAACCCTGATACACTTAAACACATATGGTGAAAAGATAAATAATCACCAATATAGGTATTTCATGCTAAACCAGCAATCATCAGTTGGTCCAGATTATCATCTCTACACATATATACTATAAGTGCTCAGATATATATTAAGATAGACAATCTTCATACTTTAATGGACAGGCTTCAATTTATTCCACACTCCAACTCTTCAATCGTCCATCCAACTGAAAATCTGATGATGGAATGCTCAAAGGCCACCCTGAGGCCGATCTAAATATAATCATATATTATTAAATATATATATACAAATCTGTCTTTTTTATATATATTTCATAATATAAATAGGAAATGTATTGACTTAATTCAAATTTAATTAGAAAACATAAATAGTTTATTCTTGTGTAAATTTAAATATAAGAATAAAAAAATTAATTCAGAAATTACATTTTACAACCATCAATAGTAATGATCTCATTCAGTGTGGCATAAAACAATTTAAATGTTTTATTTGTTTTAAACGTTACATATTACATGATTTGCAGATGGAATTTAAAAAAATAAAATAACAAATTGTTCTCTACATTTTAAAAATGTATAGTCTCAATGCATTAATACAATAAAATAAAACAATTTATCCCATTTGTGACTTCTTTTTTTCCAAATAAATTATTAAATATATTTTGTATATCTTTGATTTGCCAATTTGTACTTTATTTTGAATACTCATCTCAGTTACTTATAATTAGCAATTAAAAAGTCAAAATATTCAAATTATTTACATATCAAACATTAATTGTTTGAAAATAAGAATTACAAATGTAAATATAGAAACAATAATAATAATAATAATAATGAGTTTCTAAGCAGATATAATATAAAGTTTTAAAAAAAAAATTTGTATCAAATGACATATTGTGCTCAATATAATCAACAGGAATTAATTAACAGATTTAAGATAAATGAAGCTATAACAAGATTATAAGCATTACACAAAATATATATTTTTCAACAACAATGATATATATATAACTAACAATAATTATTATTTGTTCTTTAAATTGAAAACTTTTCTTTTCTGATACCATAAAGTGAATTATTAATTATGAATATTAAGTTTTATATATGTAAATAAACTCAGTAATATACTGCTACAGATTCATATTAGTTTAAGAGCCAGTTGAAAATATTGTATTATCAACCAAATCTAACATTGAAAAATTTAATGACTCAAACCATTAAAAAAAAAAAAACATTTCAGTTCTTGATTTTCTGTCTATATCTCAAAAAAACTCAGAAATAACTATTATGCAACTGCTGATATAAAAGTGAGATCTGTACACAGAATGTATTAAACAAAAAAACTGAACATTGTTTGGAATTAAGGTAAATAAATTAAAACTCAAAATACTGTTCACAATTTGTGTAAACAAATAATATAACCATTTTTATAATAATAATAATAATATTTCAAATTTTTAAATATATTGATATTTCAGTAAATATGTTTTAATCCCCAAAGAAAAGGCATGTTGGGTGTGCAAATTGAAAACTGAACTTGAAGTGAGTTGGTAAAAAAAAAAAAAGATATATATATACACACTTCCTATAACAATTTTCTTAAATTTACATTACACATACTGGAAGTCATATGGAAATTGTTAAAATAAAATGTTTTCTATTCCAAGTAGACAATGTTCAAACAAAATGATAAAATCAGAAAACTTTGTTTTTGATCAACTCAAACTGCTATTATGATTTGATTTTCTTTATATAATAAAGATAAAAACTCACATAGTACTAAAACTTTAGTACTATAAAAATATTAAAAAAAAAAAAAAATACATGAACATATTTTCACAGTTCTAGAAATATTTAATTTATTAAATTATGGAATTTTTTTCATTATTACCTTTCATTCTAATTACCACATCATATAAAACTTTTGTTCCATCAAACCAATTTTCATTTGAAATGAAAATAACATTGTCAATTAAAAATGACAATATATTAATTATCATCCCAACATGCTTCTGTTTTATCTCATGATTATATATTAATTTATACGTTTTATATCTTGTATTATCAACATCCAAAAATCAAGTTAAAAAAAAAACAATTGAGAAAAAGACTTAATTTTTAGACTTAAAGGATACTATTTAAATTATAGTAAAAATAAAAAAAAATTTAGTAACGTTTTATACAAATTCACATAGATTTTTATATATATACAAGTCTTGTGTGTATATATAAATATATGTAATCATAATTAAAGTGCAACTATCCAGAACTCAACACAAAAGAGAAATATGTTTTTTCTCAAACTTGGTTTAATATATAAAAAAGAATGAATTAAAGAAAAAAATTAGTCAAAAGTACCAGCAGATGGCATATCATTTTTTCATCTGGAAGAAGCCATTTTATATCCTGTTTCGTAATTTACACATTGAATCTTTTTTTTTTTTGTCTTTACAGGAAAAAAAAGACTTTGTCATTACCTGATTAAAAACAAAAAATGCAGAATCTAATTTTAATTAATCATACTTTGCTACAAAAATTTTGAAAATTTTGCATAATCATTTGATTGCTAAAAATTAAAAATGAACACATTGAAACTGGGTTGCAATTCTAAGTAGGATGAAAGTCTTCAGAGGCCATTTTACTAGTAGTAGAGGAACAAAGTACATGTTTTTCAACACTTGCTGTTAATAAAATCATTTAACAAATCTTAATCAGAGAATTTTGGCTGTGGAAATACTTGAAAAACGTTTTTTATCATGACAAATTAATCATTTAGTATAAATATAAGTTCAATGATATTTTATAGACTACAATATAAAAATTCAGTCCTTTGATTTCAAGAAAATGATAATAAAAAAGGACATTTCAGAGATTTTTTTAATAATAATTATGAAGGTATAAAAAACATCTATCCCAAATCTGCTATGATTAAAAACTGCATTTTCACATTTCTGGTGCCAATTTTTTTAATTTTTTTTTTTAAAAATTTGTAGTAAGTTTGTAAAATATTTTTTCAGCAATCTCTTTTGTAAAGTTTAATATATATATATGCATCTTACTGGATTCACCTTTAAAAGTTATTCATTTTTATTACACACTCTAAGTATTTTTCTTATCAATACATAATTAATTTCTTAACCCTACCATCACAGAACATTCTGCATTATTGAATATTTTGTACCTACTTATAACAGTGAGATGCCTGTAGTGTAATGATAGCTAGAACGGAACATTAATAGGTATACACTCATATATATATGTGTTCATATACATATGAACTATTTTAGTATGAAAGAATGTCAAAAATATATTTACAAAAATCTACCTATCCATCAATATATGACAACAGATATATTTTTGTATAAAACACGAATTGTTCATGTGGTATCCAAACGAATAGTACGAAGTTTATGCCGATCAGCTAATATACATGCAGCTTCATTAAAACCACCACAATAATGTGATGATGAAAAAACAGTTAAAAGTTTCCCCTTTTGTTGAACCTAAAAATAAAAAAATATAATTATTTTTTTTTATGAACCAGCATTAGAGAATTTAAATAAGACAAAAAAAAATAACAATTAAATTTGTAATTTAATATAAATTGAAAAATAAATTAATAAAGCTTATATTTGATTATATGATAATTAATATAAAAAAATAAAATTTGTTGATTCTGAAAGAAAATACTTCATTATTTCTAATTATGATTCCAAATATTTCGAGCTTCTGGCTCACATGACAAATAAGAGATGAATCTATGAACTACTTGCATCATGAAATAGGATGATCCAAAATTTTTCCAATGGTGGATAATCAAATTATAATGGATTTCTAAATATGAGGAGAATGTTCATAAATGGAGATTTGATTGATTTTATATACGTATCAATTGTTTTAAAACAACTAACATAACTCATTTACATTGAATATTAGTCTTAATAGTAATCTAGTTATCTTTGTAAGCACAAGTAATCAATCACACTAGATAGTAAAGTCAAATCTCAAACTAATTTCTGATTATTGGTCTTCATAAACACCGAGTTGTTAATGTCAAAAACTTAGGATCAGAATATATATATTTTAGGAACCCATACGCTGTAAGTTATCAAAGTATATAATTCCTAAACAAATGCCAGATCTAAGTAGCTTTACAAACAAGTTGACTTGAACTCATTTCTTTTCAATGATGAAGGGCAATAGTCAGAAATTAGTTTGGAATCTGTTAGCTTTATTATCTAGCATTTATTGATTGAAATGACTTTAGAGGGATGCAGAATAAATTAGTGCTCTTACTGCACATATTAAATCTAATATAGAATGTTGTGGTGTCTTATTTCAGATACAATATTCTAGTAGCAAAAAAACAAAAATGGCTGCAATTTATTATTCTTTTGCACAAGATCAACAATGCCTATAATATATAAGTGAGATTAATAACATATAGTTCTCGGCAAAATTATGTAGCTATATAAAAAAATGGTTTAAGTCAAATCTTATGATAAAGAAAATTCTTAGCTTGAATAGATTACAAATAGTAACATCAGTTGTTGAATAAAAATATACATTTCAGGGCTTTTCATTGGAAGTAACTAAGTACAAATGTTTTTATACACCTGGGTCTCGTTTTACGCGATAGATAGGTTCCTCAGAAAACACGCGCAAATGAATTCGCTGCAAAAATAGACGTAACTTACATTGAAAAAGGGGGGATGCGGTCTGTGATTTTTCAAAATTCGCATAAAAGCAAAGCACCAACGTAAAATTACTTTAAAATTCGCGCAAAAAAAAATAAGGAAATAAAATATGACTAATAAAAAATTTCAAATTTGAAAAAAATTGATACAAGACAAACTTTTTTTAACTATAATATTTAATTTTATTCAAAATAATATATTTTTATGCATAATTTACATTTTTTTAATACATGTTTTAATTATTATCGATATTTGCCGAAAACACACGTTCGTTTGCAAACTGAGGAAATACAACTAGCGCTAACTTCACACTCATGTTGAGTCAATGGATTTCTGGTGACAACGTAATTAGTAATTAATCTTTGAGACGATGATTTTATTAATTGTTTATGAACTTAGACTTACGATAATAAAAAGACATTTATTCACCACTGCTGGGGAAAATTTAATTAAAACTAACAACTAAAAATTAAATTCTTATTTTTGTCTTTAATTTTCAATTCCGTTTAAAAATCAAATTTCGTTTCACTGCTATTACTCACCTTTTAAAAATAAACTTGCGGACACTAAATGATTAATAATTGATTACGATCTTTTTTAAAAAGCAAAAACAGAATGTGATTTAAAATGCAAAATTAACACGCACAATGTTTGAACAAATTTACATTATAATCTTGTAAAATTTAATGTGTGTATACATAAAACGTGGAAATCATGATTTTAATTTCATTATTGCATAAAATCTTACTATTATAAAGCACTGAAAATATTGAAATTACTAAGATGAAAGTCGAATTCCAATAATGTGCTATTACTTTCAATATAACGTAAGTGCGCGAAATTTATTATTTAAAGTAATAGCGCATTATCGGAGTTCGACTTCCGGTGAATTTCAAAATCGCGTAACTTCAAAATCGTGTTATATAAGTCCGCGTAAAAACAGATCCAGGTGTATTTCATATTATATAATTATATGCATATTCTTACTGTTTTGTATATTTTGTTATTCTTACTTTGACCATAGTAATATCTTGAATAATATTATTCTTTAATTTCTTTATATATATATTTTTTGGAGAGATAGATATGTTCATTTATATATATATACACATATATATATATTTAGTTTTTTTTTTTTTTTTATCTTTATCCATATTGCTATTATGGCAGCCACATGTAATCATCATTTTCAACAATTATTGATCCACTGCAGGATGAAGGTTTCCTCAAGTTCAATTTATCTTCTCTGATCTTTAGTCTCTCTTCTCCACATCACCCCAGCACATTTTTTATTCCATTCATCCATTTTACATGTGGTCTCTTTCAACTGTCCATTTAATTATGATCACTTCTAATAATATGTCCAGTCACATGTAGTTATAAGTTATATAAATACAAACTTTCATTTCACTTTTCTTGTATATAAAATTTACAAACTACTTATGATTATTCCCTTTGATACTTGGTGTCACTACATAAATAATATACACCTGGGTCTCTTTTTACGCGGACTTATATAACACAATTTTGAAGTTATGCGATTCACGTTTCACCGGAAGTCGAACTCCGATAATGCGCTATGACTTTAAATAATACATTTCGCGTATATTGAAAGTAATAGCACATTATTGGAATTCGACTTTCATCTTCAGTGCTTTATAATAGTAAGATTTTATGCAATAATGAAATTAAAATCATGATTTCCACATTTTATGTATACACACATTAAATTTTACAAGATTATAATGTAAATTTGTTCAAACATTGTGCGTGTTAATTTTGCATTTTAAATCACATTCTGTTTTTGCTTTTTAAAAAAGAACGTAATCAATTATTAATCATTTAGTATCCGCAAGTTTATTTTTAAAAGGTGAGTAATAGCAGTGGGCACAATTAAAATTGAAAATTAAAAAATTAAAGACAAAAATAAGAATTTAATTTTTAGTTGTTAGATTAATTACTAATTATGTTGTCACCAGAAAACCATTAACACAACGTGAGAGTGACGTTGGTGCTAGTTGTATTTCCTCTTGAGAAGAATCTAATTTTTTTATCAGTTTGCAAATGAACCTGTTTATCGGCAAATAGTGATAATAATTAAAACGTGTATAAAAAAATGTAAATTACTGTAAATTATGCATAAAAATATATTGTTTTGAATAAAATTAAATATTATAGTTAAAAAAAGTTTGTCTTGTATCAATTTTTTTCAAATTTGAAATTTTTTATTAGTCATATTTTATTTCCTTATTTTTTTTTTTTTGCGCGAATTTTAAAGTAATTTTATGTTGGTGCTTTGCTTTTACGTGATTTTTGAAAAATCACAGTCCGTATCCCCCCTTTTTCAAGGTAAGTTACGTCTATTTTTGCGCGATTTCGTTTGCACGTGTTTTCTGAGGAACCTATCTATCGCATAAAACGAGACCCAGGTGTACATGGTATGTAACAAATAAAATAACAAATTGTGTCTCTAATACACAATTCAATATATTTGTTTACTTACCCTAAAACCAGCTAACTGCACTTCATGAGCTCTTATAACATGAGATAAATTATTCCTTTTAAGAAAAGCTTCTAATGCTTCACATGTAAACACATGAGCAGTTCCTCGTTTACTATTGGGAGCAAAACCATTACCTAGAATAATCTTTTCCTCTAATTCAGGTTTAATTTGCTCTGGGCTATAATAAATAAATAATCATTTTAAAAGCAATATCAAGAATAATAAAGTAATTAGTTTTTCATTTTTCTAAATAAGATAATTATTTAGTCTCTTGAAAAATTTGTAAGCACATTATTATCACATTAAAATAAACTAATAATCAGCTTTTAAAGCTAATGCACATGTGCTTTGTGGATCTTAACAATAAATGAATAATCTCATTTTCCAATACAAAAAAAAGACTTTATCTTGTATTGGAAAATGAGAGTATTCATTTATTGTTAAGATCCACAAAGTGCATGTGCATTAGCTTTAAAAGCTGATTATTAGTTTATTACAATTCAGAAACATCACACGCTACATAAAATAAATATCTCATTTACATATGTTTAATATCATTTAAGAATGATGTATCGTAAATTTCGCAGGTGTCATTCATTCAGACATAGTAAAAGTAATTTAAAGTGATTGTTTAATATCTTCATGCTCTCATTTCCAGTACTTAAGATTTGCCCATACTTAAACGTTTGGGTTGAAAGAATAGGTGGATTCATTCTATTCTTTCACAAAAACTTTATCTTGTATTGGAAAATGAGAGTATTCATTCATTGTTAAGATCCACAAAGCGCAAGTGCATTAATTTTAAAAGCTGATTATTAGTTTATTACAATTCAGAAACATCACGTTATATAAAATAAATATCTCATTTATCACAATATAATATATGCATGTAGTTTATTAAAAAAAAGCCAAATAGTCTATAATAGTTTATTATAGGTAGAAGTTTTTTTAACAGTTATTCATACCGTAACTGATAAGACAATAATACTAACCAAACAATTAAAATTATCTAGATATCAATATATTCCCCAATATTAATGGCAAGCAATATTAACTAAAGATTGGCTGCCTGAAAAGAATATTCCATTTACATGACTGGAAATGTGCAAAAGCCATTTTCTCTAGCTTGGACTTTAACAATGTATTGTAATAAACTACTGCACCATAACAGACTTCAGATACATATAGAATATTGCTTTACAGATAAATATATAACATGCAGAATGATAAATCACCAATTACTGGATATATCAATGCAACACCTCCTAATATTAAAGTATATCTCATTTACAGAAGTAAATCCATTTTCATCTCTCTTCCAAGTTTGGTATATGGACGAAATTATATAACATCTCAGTTGATTTGATATTCATTGTTGCAGTTATAATTATTTTAATCAACTATCTACATTAATATAACAAACACTCAGTGGATATTTGCTCTGAGTGTTATATATGTACACCATCAGTAAAAGGCAATAGTAAACAATAGTCTCAGTAACTAGATTGCATTATATTATTATCATTGATCAATACATCAAAATTACATTGAATTTCATTTACCTACCAATTAAGAATAATCAAACAGCCATTTAATAACCAGTACTGAATGATAAGCTATACTGGTAATCAGCTGTCTCCATTCAACTCATAGCCATTATCCCATATTCTAAGAGACTCCACATTTATGAAAATAAACACTTCTCTCATTAATGATAAAGACTTCACTCTGTAATTATATTTTTACTTTATAATTACTGCATTGATACTCATCTGACAAAACAACATTATATATGATTTTACTTCCAGCTCCCAAGAATAGCTAGGCATCTATTTACTGATCAATAATTGGATGCTTAAATAATTTGCTATGAATCAGTTACCTAGAAAAAAAATTCTAGGTTTGTTTAGAAGTTCCTAGCTATCTAAAAAAAAAAAAAAGTACAAACTATTGAACCTTAGGGGCATTTATTACTATATCATGAGGCTCTTCACACTATAAGATCTTTTTATATATCAGTGAAAAATCCTGTTGAAAAAAGTAGATTTAAAAAAAAAAAGAACATTCTATTTATCTGAAAAATGATAGGCACAATAAATAACTAAGCAATGGAATAATATAACCAAATAATGACATCTGATCAAATGAAAACTTTATATTTAAAGAAGCAATTTTGAACATGGTACTTTATCTTTAATTTTTTTTTTAAATTTATGTAAAATATTTAAATGAAAATTTGTCTAAAATATATTTTAATAATTTACACAAGCCTTTTGAAAGTAACCCTCAAATAATTTAGATCTTTTTTTTAAATAATGATAATAATAATTAATAATGCTTTCATTTAGAGTAGTAAATGTTGACTTCTGACATGGTAATTTATTAAAAAGATATCAGCTAACCAATAATTAAAAGTGGCTGGTTCAAGAGTTCAAGGTTCTAGATTATTTTCTAACTGAAACTGGCCTCATGAATAAACAGATGTATCCATATACCATATGCCACTTTAATGTTTGAATATCAGTTGGCCTCCAAGTAACAAACCATATAGTAAATAAAATAACCCTATTTAAAAAAAATTAATAAATTGGAATATGTATTTAACAGTATATATACATCATATCTAAGTTGCAAAAAAAGCAGATATTTTAAAAGATAACTGCAATCATAACTTGCTTCTATAGATAATATATATACAAATAAATGAAACTTCCACAATTTATACTTTAAAATTAAATGCTAATAGCTGAACTAAAAATTGTAATAAATCAAACAATATTCTTACTAAATTTTAAAATTTCAAGTCAAATAGTTAATTAATAGAACATCAAAATACAGCTGGTAACTATATTTTAAGATAAATACTTAAAAAGGAAATCAAATAGTGTTATTGTTTCCATAATACTTTTAAATGACATTAGCGATGAATTAACTGGAAAGAAAACTGGAATTATTTTCTAAACGATAATATTTAAATATTCACACAATTACTTAAAAAAAAAGAAAGCTGCCATTATGCCAGTTGCCAGAAAAATAATATGCAGCATTTTAATTTACTTACCATTTCATCATCATTATCATCATCATCATCATCAACCATTATCAATCCACTACAGGATGAAGGTCTCTCCAAGTTTAATCCATCTTCTCCGATCTTTAGCTTCTCTTCTCCACATCACCCCTGCACACTTTCTTATTTCATCCATCCATCTCACATGTGGTCTCTTTCTGGGTCTTTTACAATCTCTTGGAATAGTTTAAGATTTCAATTGTCCATCTATTATCATCTCTTCTAGCAATATGTCCAGCCCAATTCCACTTCAATCTTTTAATTTTTTCAATGAGGTCAGTAACACCTGTTTGTTCTCTTTACCCATACATTGCGTTTTCGATCTCTTCTTGTTATTCTCAACATGCATCTCTCCATACTCCTTTGAGTGGTCTGGAGTTTCTGTATTGCTCTTCTATTAAGTGTCCAAGTCTCAGATCCATAAGTAAGAACTGGTAAAACACATTTGTTAAAAACCTTCCTTTTCAAACACATAGGCATATTTCCTTTTAGTATCAAGTTATTTCTACCAAAAGCACTCCAACCAAGTTTAATTCTATGATTAATTTCATCCATTATGTTTCCATCTGTATTAATAATCTGACCAAGGTATTCGTAACTGTTAACTTCTTCTAATTCATCATAATCAATCTTTATTTTCATATTTTGAGCAAATCGATTAAACATTACTTTAGTCTTTTTAATATTTATCTTTAGTCCTACTTTCATCTGATAACTCCTGCAACATTTCCTGCAGCTCTGAAGCATTATTTGCAAAAACAACTATATCATCTGCAAAATCTAAATGACTTAAATAATCTCCATTTACTTTCACTCCTTTAGTTTCCCATTTTAATCCATAAAATACTTATTGCAACACTGCTGTAAAAAGTTTTGGAGATATGGAGTCACCTTGTCTTACACCTTTTCAATGTTGACTTTCCCAGTATCATTATGTAACCTAATTGTTGCTGTTTCATTTTTATAAATATTTTTTAAAATATGACAATATCCTGGATCTATACCTTGATGATCCAATGCTTTAATCACTGAAGAAATGTTTGTAGAATCAAATGCCTTTTCATAATCTACAAATCCAAAACATAATGGCAACTCATATTCATTTGTCCTTTCTATAACTTCTCTCAATACCTGGATATGATCTACTGTACTAAAACCACTTTTAAATCCAGCTTGTTCCCTTGGTTGGTGAAAATCCAATATTCTTTGTAGACGAGTTGTAATTATCTTGGTAAAAATTTTGTATAAAACTGATAAAAGGCTGATAGGTCTGTAATTTCTAATATCTTCTTTATCACCTTTTTTAAATATTAATATTATTACTGCATTCTTCCAATCATCTGGTACATCTTTATCATTTAGACATTTGGTATATAACTTTGTTAAAAAAAATTCTATTTCTTCACCTGCTTCTTTTAATATATCAATTATAATTCCATCATTACCTGGAGCCTTTCCTTTCTTCATACATTTAATTGCATGTTTCACTTCTTCGTTTAAAATTCTGGGCAATTCAGAAGATGTAATAGAAATAGGAGATACTGGTTCTTTATTACTATATAATTCTTGATAAAAGTCTTCTACCCATTTCATAATGTCATCTCTCTTTTTAGTAATAATTCCATCTTTTTTTCTTATTGCAGATATAAATTTCCTACCAATACCAAAATGTTGTTTTACATTCTTGAGACTTTTATTTTCTTCTACAGCTTTCCTTGCTAGCTCACAGTTATACTTTCTTATATCATTTTCAACTCTTTTCCGTGCCATTTTACAAAATTCGAGATATTCAATCCTTTTTAATGCATCATTTTTGTATATCTTCATATTCGTTCTTTTCTTCATAAATTCTCTAATCTCAGTAGAAATTTTATTGGTCAATTGCTGCTTTTTTCTACCAGCTATCTTTGTTGCAGTTTTTAAAAGTGTATCAGTTATTTTCATATTAATTTCATTCAAATCTGAATCATGTTCAAAATCTACTAATACTTGAAACCGATTTGTAAGTTCTAATTTAAATTCATTAGAATGTTTCTGAAGATTAGGAATATCAACTGTAAAAATTGTTTTTCTTAATAATTTTTGTCTCTCTAGTTTTGCATTAACACGTATCTTACATCTTACTAATCGATGATCACTTCCTGTGTTAAATTTATTAAGAACATTACAATCTTGAAATATGTATTTTCTGTTAGTCAAAATATAATCCAATTCTGCTGTACCTTCATTGGGATGCTTCCATGTCCATTTCCTTTTAACATTTTTCTCAATAAAAGAATTCATAATATAAAGTTTTTCTTTTTCAGCAAAATCCACTAGTCTGTGCCCTTTCTCATTTCTATTACCATAACCAAAATTACCTGCAGCACTTTCATCTTTCATTTGTTTACCAATTCTAGCATTAAAGTCTCCCATAACAATTTTAAAATGTTGTTTACTCCGATTGAAAGCCTTTTGTACATCCATATAAAAATCTTCTACTACTTCATCAGTGTGAGCATTTGTTGGGGCATAAACCTGAATTATCTGCATTTGGTATCTGCTATTAAGTTGTATAACTAATCTTGCCACTCTGTCTGATACACCATCAATCTCCACAATGTTGTTCTTCCACTTTTTATTTATAATGAGTCCTACTCCACTCGTATTTCCTATATTTGTGCCTTTATAATAGATTACATGTCCACTGTTTAAATCAATTGACTCTTCACCTTTTCTTCTAACGTCACAAAGTCCAATAATGTCTCATTTAATATAAGACAGCTCTTCTTCTAATTCTTGCAATCTTCTTTCATTTGAAAGTGATCTGCAGTTGTAAATACCTAAATAAAAAGTCGTCATCAAATGGCAGCCTGGTTCCGCAATCAGGGGATTCTTAGCACCCTCCACCTTCGGCCACCAACCGCTAGCTTGGTTGGTGACTTTACAGCCTCTTGGGATTAAGGATCAGGATTTATTTTTGTCTGTCATAATTGTATATATCTAATGAGAAAATAACATTTACACAAACATTCATTCTGCCTTATTAGGCAACTGAGAAGAAAGACCATGGTGTTTCTTGATCTTAAACTCAGAGGTAAAAAGCCAATAAACTCACCACGCTGGCTAATGCGTGTTGGTGAGCAACCCATCCATGTTCGTATACTATATGAATAATCACATAGTAATAACAGCTGCAACGATAAGAATGTATGGAGTGGACATTAGGAATTTGCCCTGCTCAGTTCCTTTAAAACCTCCAAGAGGAATCCAAAGGGTCTCCTTTCAGTTAATCGCAAACTCCTTTCTGCAGCCACTTACCATTTACATATATATATATTCCGATAGGTAATAACTTATGATGAGATTGTTTTGACAAGAACATTACAAGTTAATTTGGATGTAACTCAGTTATTATATGTGGATGTTAAATTATAGAGCATTAAGACAATACTTTCAAATATATATATAATAAACATATATAACACGCAAAAAAAATGTAAATATTTGTAATAAAAATGCAAAATAAAAAATATAAGAATTTATTATTATTATTAATATGCATACAGAAAAAAATGTCACATGATTGGACAAGATAAAAGGTCAGTAGAAAACTATTATAAAGTATAATTTTTTTTTATATACAGTAAAAAAACCTGAAAACAGTAACATGTCAATACAAAATACAAACAGACATGTGTTCATTTTAATTTTTCAAGAATCTTATAATTATTGAATTATTTCAATTTCAATGAAGTGAAAACCAGACTACTTGCCATAAATTGAAGTATGCTTTTTTTCACTTGTGAATGTAAATAATGATAAACCTACTTGTTATTGTTATAAAGGACTACTTGTAACTTAAATATATCACAAAGGGCTTTCATTCTTAATGTTTCTTGGTTCCAAAAAAAACTGCATATAGAGTGAATTAGTAAACAAGAGCTGAATTATCATGAAATAATCTTAATGTTTAATTGTACCAAGGCACAATGATAATGTGGTATTTATTTGTGTATATAGATATAAAATACACTTAATCAATACATGAATAATAATATTGCACTATATTATACATGTATATTTTTTTAAAAAAGTAAAAATAAACAAATAATATAAAAATTCAAGTTTTACATGAAAAAATAAATAAATTATGAATTAACAAATACCAAGTTAACATTTACACCCCTCCCCTCCTTTCAAACCATTAACTTTAAAAAGAGAAAGAAACTTAAATATTTGTCTGAAAGAAAAAGATAAACAATTACCAATTTAGTTCGACATTTAAAGTTACTTTTAAAATTCTTCAATATTAAGAATAACTTTTTTTAAATTTGTTCCCAAATACTGCAACTGGTAATGAATAATTGGCAAGAAAAATATTTTCATATTTATAAATTAAAAACAACTTTTATTTTTTAAAAATCTTTAAATGCTTTAAAATTGGGCAATAAGTTTTGACTTGTGATTGATATTAAAAATTTGTTCTCTATTAACTTTAAAAGAAAAAGCAAGCTAAAAAAAAAAAACGCAATTTAATTTGAACTTAAAAATCATTTCTAAATTTCTTTAGCAATTGATGTATATCTTTTTCTAGTTTAAAAGTCTATTAATTTTATTTACAGCATAGTTTTTATTTAAAAATTTTAAATGCAGTACTTTGTTTTTGGATGACTGCTATTTTTTAACCATAAGTTCTAATGAGTTTCCAATGTATGTTATGCAACATTTTAAAATCATTCTCACATTTTTTCTGTTTGGGCATGAGTTTTAAGCTTACAGTGTGAAAAGATTTATTTTGTAAAGTTTTTGTTCATAAAGCAGCAAGAAATTTTATCATGTTCTATAATTGACCAATCATGATATTTCAATCATGAATTTATGTACTATAATCACATTTTCTTCATGATTTAAATACTATATCTCTGTAGTTAAAAGCATGTGTACTGATTTTTTTCCAAGCGTTTTTTATTAATGGCAGAATTACTTCCTTCGCATAAATGTAATAATACTCTAACCAAAACTAAATGTAAATACAGTACTATAGCATCTATTTTTCCCCCTTATTTAATATCCCATTTCAAACATAAACTTATGTACTGTAATCATATTTTTTTTGTGATTTAAATATTATACCTCTGTAGTTAAAAGCACAAGTACTGATTTTTTTCTGAACGTTTTTTATTAATGGTGGAATTTCCTTTGCATAAATGTAGTGGTTATGAATTTGATATGTGACATTGGCCAAACCTTCATATATTCACCAATCAAACAAAAGAAAAAATAGGGATTTTATATATAAGATGGAAATGAAAAAATATAAACATTTCATTCAATCAAGACTATCTCACATGACGATAGCATTATGATAGATGATCGAATTTAATATTAAAGTAATCTTTAAAATATTTATGAATGACTTTTATTAAATCAAATATGTATATATAGTGATCATAAAAATCCATGATCTCTTCTAATAACATAAAATAATAGAGAAATTATGCCTTTCCATTTGATCAAATAAATATATAATTGAGTACCTTATCTCCGAAACCCTTTAAAAATATACAACATGTATAATGTGATGTAAATATTAAGTAGAACTTGAAGAAAATCAAAAATAAATAAATAAAACAAACTTCATATGCAAATCCCAATTACATCCATTTATTAAATATTATTATAATATATTATTAAATATATTTATTGTAATGGATGTCTGAGCTAAGTTTGTAATTATTTCAATAAAGGAAAGAAGATATATACTGCATTTGTAAAATAAGGTTTGTGTTAAATGTGCATTTTCATATATATGTTTATAGTTAGCAAATAGAAATTAGTTTAAATTCTGTCAATATTATGCTGTTGCTATCCTTGGCTGTACTAGCAAATGACTGGCCAATCACTAATCAGATTAACCAACTAATGCTGGTAATCATTATCACATGGAGTTAATAAAGCTCTTGTGGGAAGTTGTGAAAAGGATATACCATCCCCGACTTTCACGTGAAAGCAGAAATCGGCTAACAGATACGAGCTGGATAAGAGGAAAGCCACTGCATTTTCAAGATATTGCTGTTTTGAAGATAATAATAGATTTGTAAGATAATTATTAAAGTTTATCTATATTGTTTTATTATTTTTAAAGATTGCTTTTATTATATTTTATGAATGCTAAAAACATAGGTTTCATAAGTTATAGATGTGAACATATATTTTTTACTTGTCAATATTAGCATTATAATATTTTGACTAATCCCACCTGGCATCTCTCAACTTCCTGATGATATTCAGTCAAAATAATAGTGTAATCTTAATAAACTAATGTTTACACAGATAAATTGAATTATATTTGCAATTATATATTGAACTATTTCTATTATTTGGTTTTAATTATCAAAAGCTTCTAGAAAAATTCAGACTTTATATACACTTTTCAAATACATTCAGTTATTAATACTAATAACACACTGGTTAATATATAACCCTTCATTTCAAGTAAAATTATTCTCTTCTCTTGTGCAGATGTTGCTGGCCTGACCAATGACAGCAGTAGCACGAGAATTAAACCAGTAACCTTTACATTCAGTCAAAAGTAACAGTCATTAGAAATTTTATAAATTTATCTATGAGGGCTTAACTAATTTTCTCATTGTTTTTAGAAGTAAAGTTAATGAGTGGTTTGCAATCATTATATATTATCACATTTCTCATTGTCATGTGAGCAGCTTCTTTAAATTTTTTCAGATTTTTTTTTTATTTTTTCTCTTTTTTCAATATTCTTGCCTTTTCTTAACTGAACATTAAATTCATTTGTAAATGTTTGATTTTCTATTTTAGACATACCTGTTTGTTTGTTTTTAATTTTTATTTGTGCTCTTTTAATCATTTTTTAACAGAGTAACTGGTTCCCCAAAAACATGTCCTTTCATATTCATATAATATTTCATAGTTGAAACTTCCGTTTGTAGAGATTAGGATTCCTCCCAGTGTACTATGGCTTTAGAAACTGTTCTGATATTATATGATTGGGGATTTTCTTTACTTTGTCATTCCTGATGTTTATAGTTTCTTAATGATAGCTGGTGATAATAATTTTTTAAGAGAGATTATTCTAGATAGAACTTTTTCCAGGTCATTAACTTCTGAACAATTTTTTTTTACTCTGTTTCATTGTAATAATGTAATTTTAATTTTTGTATTTCTGTCACAATTGGGGTGTTTTCATTATGTGAGTTTTCTGTAAACTGAGTTTCCTATGGAATTCTTGCCACAAGAATATCTAAGACTGTCAATTTTTGTTCTTATTCCAATTGTATTGTTATTTAATTAAAGGAAATATGTAATTGATATGCACCCAGAATATTTATAATACTGTTTTAGCTTATGACTATATATGTGTATCAATATAGCAAAGCTAGATTTTAGATCTAAGTAAAATAGCTTTTATGATTATAGTTTCATATTCTTCTATATATATATGTTACTGACCAAGGGTGATAGTTATGAACTTATAGCCATTTCTGGATTTTCTTACAAGGTGTTCTGCATTATAATGAAAGTATGTTGTTATGCAGAATGTTAACAGCTCCATTATACTATCAACAAGAAGAATTGTTCTGATTTGTAAGCTATTATCTTCATTTAATCTTTTTCTTACAATAAATAATACTTCATTATAGAATACATTTGTGAATAAATCTCTCAGATAAACATTAAACATACAGTATAGATCTGATAGTAAATCTTTAATAAATGACAGCAGGTTTTAAATTTAAGTCTATTAAAAATAAAATTACTAAATTCCATAATAAAATAAATAATATTGTACTATGTATTCATCTTCCTAGAATTACCATTCCTTACATTTCCAAAATATCTAACAAACTAACTAAAGCATTAATCAATAAGTTTAAAATAGGATTTAGAACTCCTCCTAATTCTAACAGATTGATCAACAATTCAAAAGATCATATTGTTCGATCATTCACCCCATATGCCCTCAAGACGGATGCCAAGCTGTATATTATGGTGAAACTAAAGCTACTATTAATACTAGACTTGCTCAACACCTGTACACTTACAATAGTGCTCAGAAGAACAACAATACATCTTCTGTATTTTTGGAGCATGCCATGAAATTTAGACACAATTTTACACCTGCTAATCCTGTAATTATATGCACAGAATCGAATGATCATAAGAGAAAAATAAAAGAAGCATTCTACATTAATAGAAATATTAATGCTATAAATAGAAAAGACACTTGCTTTGATATATCGAAGAAATGGGCCACATAACAAGTGCTAATTTAAATATCTTTGCATATATTTTATTATATATTTTTAAGAAAGCTATGATTATGAGGCATGGATCCTCGAAAACATTCAGCTTACTATTATATTTATTTATAACTTCTCTTTTAAACTTTACTTATAAGTTTTTGTGTTTATTTAATACATATTATATTAAATATATAGGTTTTAAAAACCTCACTTTAATATAGCCCATGTTAGAAAAAGTTCTCCAAAAAAAAAAAACAGGCATTAATTATCAAGACAGCTAACAGTTGATATTAAAGATTTTCCTGTCCACTTTTATATTTTAGCTAAAAATAGCTAAATAGTTTTTCAACTAAAACTGATTAGCTAGTAAGTGGTACAATATAGGTGAATGAATTAATCATTACTTGATAAGGTCCTTACATTACATAACATATTTTAATATAATACTCCATTGTGCTCACTTTTTCAGTATTTTAAAAAATTTGTTTTTTTTTTAGTACTAGTTTTTAAAATCCAGTTCAATACTTCTATTATTATTAATATTGTTCTTTAAGTAATATTTTTACAGATTTGTAATAGATTTAAATATATTATTCCTCATTTATTTTTTTTTATGCATACAATGAGCAATAAAAATTTCTGTTATATTTAGATGTCTATATATATACAAAATATATACTATTCTTTTTTATAAATTTTGCTTTATTATATGGACTATTATAAAGTAAATAAATAAATAACTATTCACTTTTCTAATTTTGAACTCAATGAATTTGTGAAATGTAATTCGTTGGAATATATATCTGACAAAATAGCTCAGTGTTTGGCAAATGTCTTTAATTGCACATCTCTTTATCAATGAAGAAAAAGAACATATACCTCATATGATAGGAATCATCTAGCAATTTGTTTGTAACTACTGAATCTAAAAAGAATATTTCCAAAAGATTAAATGTTTGCATATATATATAAACTGTCATATGATTAACTTTTCTTAAAAAATTTCCGCTGATATATATTTATACTGTGTATATATATGTCATACCTTATTGGATCACTCCACATAATTTCCCATGCTAAAGGACTGTTCTCTTCAGGATCTCTAAGAGGTACAGCAATATCATTAATAGCTGATATATAGCCTCCATGGAGAGTGGGTGGAGGTATACCCCCATGCACACAAAAAATCTAAAAAATTAATATATAAAAAATATTTTTAAAAAAAAGCAAAATCATATATGTTAACTTATTTTAACTATCACAGTATACTTAAAAATTCATATATAGGTTCATGAAATTTGTCTCAAAGTATTACAAAACCAATAACATAAAGATGCCATATATATTTAAATAAACTAAAATTGTTTAATTATACAATTATAATATTATAATAGATAATGCTATTTCTCACAGTTTACTAATTTATTTCATATTTGTATAGATTTTAAAAAAAACTGAAATAGCCCACTATAGGGTAAAAGCTTCTTCAGTTTTCTTCTCAAAAGAACAATGACAAAAGGTTTACTCTTCAGTTAGTGAACTGCTGTTAATGAGAATTTTTCTTTCTTATTTTACCATCTCGCTAAAAATAATCAAATACTATTTGCTGATAAAAGATTTTACAGCAATCTGAATTGACTACTGACTATAAAAATCCTAAATTTGCTTACAAGTCCTCAAATACCCTGCATTTAAATTCCTTTTTCCTTTATGCTCAATTAATAAAATAATTAGTTAGCTCTCAAAGGCAATGTTTAAAGCAATCAGATAGTATATTTTAATATTCGGATATTTAGCAAAAATTAGATTATTCTATTAATCATATGAAAATATTTGATTAAATTTTATAAACAATAAAAATATTAAGCACAAAACTAAATATTTAAAATATTATTAAAACTAATTAAATAAATTGAAAATATAAAAATTAGTTCAGTTATGCCTAAAACTAAAAAAGATTTAGAACACAGAGAATAAACTTCAAGATTTGATATCAATCAATTTCTAGCAAATAGGTGAGTCACTATTACAAAACATAAAAATAGGCAAGATGAAAATATTAAAAAATAGTTCTCAATAAAAAGAAATGGAAATGTGCATCTAGAATCTCAAAATTATAATGAGCCTTTAAAAAACAAGTTCAAAGCAAATGTTGTTGTTGAGATCAAGTTGAAAGAAAGCTACCAAGACAAGCATTTTTTATAACTTTTACCTAATCCTTCTTTACATTTTGTTTTTTTATTAATACCCCCCCCCCCAATAATCTTCTAATCATATTTGGCAGTCTCAACAAATTCCTTGCCTATATTTATCTTCAACATCAATCCCTTGATTTCACAATTCTACAACAGCTTTCATCAAATGAGAATATCTAAATAATGTTGAAACTAATTTTTTCAACTAGCTCTTGTTTAAAGACAGAATTATGATGGTTATGTTTCCTTTTTGCTAGTTACTTTTTGTCATTAATGATTTTTTTTTTGTCCCACTTTGCTACTTTGTCACAATATTTATTTTTCATAAATTTCTCTTCCAGTATTGATTAATACTACATGTTTATTATTACATATTGTAAGGGTCAGCTTATATATGTTTAAATTTATTTTAATTTAATTTAATTGATTCAGGCACTACCTGACATTAAACATCTGAAAATATATAGAATACATTCTTTATTTCTATTTTTTAATAGAATTCAAAATATTTTCTTTAACATGTGATGATAATGACCACTACACCACTATCTGCAATACCTGGATAAATCATGTAGAGCATAAGCTACTCCTGATGAAATGGATATGGAATAAATATGCAGTCCAGACAATAATATATATATAAAAAATTAATACACTATTTAAACAATAAATTCTTTTACAAAGTATCACAATTGTCAGACAAAAACCATGTGCCCCCCCCCCCCCCAATATGATTATATTGCAGAATAGATCATAAAAATTTATAACAATTTTTTTTTTATAATTGATTATTGCTTTAATAAGCCATTTCTCACCTATCTTTAAACTTTTAGTTCATATGTATGGTGAAAAACAACAGTAGTTATTTATTAAGTGTCCAAGATTTATTTTGAACAATAAACTTTCAATTACATATTGTAACACTAATATTGTTGTATGATTGAGTTCACTTGCAGCAGAGTAAATCCCCAGCCTTTAATATACTCTGGATATAATCCTACGTATAGTCAGTCCTCACAAATACAATACAATTTTTCCTATCATTAACTTCATAGCATAGTCACACATATATATCTAATATGGTATTATTTTAATCAAAATATATTCCTATATTATAAGAATAATTCCAGGGAGTGGCCATTTTAGGTTGAAATTCCAATTTAATAATAACTCAATTTAATTACAGAGATTGCTCTTTTGAATACGATCTCTAATACAATAATAATATTACTTAATTAACTGAGGTAATCTTTTGGAATTGATTCCAAATTTACAGAACAAAACTCCCATATATAGAATATTTTAATCATTCAATAGTGATCTAATACCTGCATTTATATTATAAGTTTCTATTTACATAAAATCTAACAGTAATCAAAAGAAGGGCTAATTTATGTACAAATGAACTCGATCAAATTTCAAAATAAACTTTTAACTTAAAACACTATTAATTATATTACTCACTATTTTAACATTGAACATTTGACTTTAAAGGTTTTATATGCATACCCACTTTATGTGTATAAAATGAATATTACATGCTGATAATTTTATATAATTTCACATTAAAGAAAACTTTATTTAAAAAAAAATGAAATTGTATCAAATCATATCATATATATATAATAAAAACAAGATAAAGTTGTTTTTTAAATATTTTTTTAATTTCAATTGCTTCAAAATGCAGTTAGAGTATTTATAGATGCTTATTAACAAATGCTTCCATCTTTAATCACTCAATTGAATAATATATTATATAAACACTCTACACACAATAAAATAGTTTGTTAGAATTAAATACATACCAAGAGATTGTAAAATAAAAGTTTAAGTGATTAATACTTTAGAATAAATCTAAATAGTTTTTTTAACTTATGTAGCAAAAGTTCTAAAGCCAGAATTCTCTACAGTTCATTGTGAGGATTTTTGTGTATGTGTACTAATTTTCTCATGATGGCTTCCATTAATTGATTCCATTTATAACCGTTTCATTCATTAAAAGTTGCTATAATATACTTTATGAATCTCTACAATTCATTGTGAGGACTTTTTGTGTTTACTAATTTGCTCATGATGGCTTCCATTGATTCCATTTATAATCTTGTTTCTTTCATTAAAAGTTGCTATAATATAATGTATGAATCTCTACAGTTCATTGTAAGGACTTTTTTTGTTTATTAATTTGCTCATGATGGCTTCCATTAATTGAATCCATTTATAATCCTGTTTCTTTCAACAAAAGTTGCTATAATATAATGTATGAATCTCTACAGTTCATTGTGAGGACTTTTTTTGTGTTTACTAATTTACTCATGATGGCTTCCATTTATAATCTTATTTCTTTCATTAAAAGTTGTTATAATATACTTTATGAATCTAGTCTTTAAAATTTAAGGTTTAAACATTTTCCCTCCATTTTAGTTTTGTTCAGATTCACAAAAAGATCCAAGTTAAATTTCTGGCAGTGGGCAACAGTTTGATGCAAAACAAAAATCCAGTGATTAATTTTAAAAAAAAAGATTATATATAGGTTTTGATTTCTTGTTATTAATACCTTTGATCTTGTTTTTAATAAATTTGATAATCACTTATTTTCAACACTTTTATAGCATCATTGTATTTTAATTACAAAAATTTTTTAAAAATTCTCATTATTATTTAACTGATTGAAATTTCAAAACATTATAATTATTAAATTGCTTGAATTTTTCTCCTGCTTTTGAATCTCATATCTCAAAACAGGCTAAATCTTTTTTTATTAACTTACTTTTAATTTCATTATTTTTTTTAAATGCTAGTATATTTAATTGAATTGATTTTAAATATATTCCATACATTTTTTTAATCTTTCACAAGAGCAGTAATTTTAACATAGTTTATATAATTCATTAGTTTCTTTAAAATGTAAACACTTATAACAAACCTATTATATTATTCATTATTTTAAAATATGGCATTTACTTGTTATTATTACATTTAATACTTTATTTTAAACTATAAGAGAAATTTTTCCTGAATATGAAAGAGATTAATAAGAAATCTCAAGAATGTAAAGATGAATTTAAAAAAAAAGAAATGTTAAAATGATCTCAAGATGTGTGAATGGAAAAACTCAATTGCTTTTGGTAGATAAAAGCACTTTTAAATAAAGCATTAAAATATAAACAGCAGTCTCTCATATAAAAACAGTAAAATAGAAATTAATATTCACAACCATATCTATTTCTAAGTGCTAATATTTGAATGTTTTTCAAATCCTCAGATGACTTTACCAATTAGCTAAGAATAGTAAGATATTCACTTACCAACCAAAATTGAATACTTGGTTGAATTGTAATTATTATTGGCTAACCATGAATGGAAAATTTCAGACTTGTTAAAAAACCTTTCAAGTTTAATTAGCCCTCAAATCCAGATAATAGGGATTACAAGTATATATGCTATTGTTGTACCACATGGCATTTCCAAAAAAAAATAACATTATTAAAATTCAAAAACATGCACAAGAATAGTTGCATTGTTTCAACAAAATATTAATAATATATTATAACAAACACCATTTATTTTATTAATTTGTTCTTTATTCATTTATATTACTATCTGGAAAATATTTAAAGATCTTCAATTCTTATTCTAAATTTGCTTTTTGCAATTACCCTTCAATACCAAATCCAAAAATTTATCATTTTATAAACATAAACAATTAAATAGAGGGATTTGAACTCAGAATTTTTTAGTCTATTCATCCTCCACTCTATCTCAAACAACTAATATACACGTACCACACACATGCGAAAAAGATTCACAATCCCCAATATACATATTTCGTGCAGAAAAAAATGTTAAAGTAAAATATCAGAATCTATAGATATAAAACACTTACCTAATCAATAGAATTACAATGTTTTTGTTTTGTGAGCAAAAGACATTCAACTGCAATATATATTATCCAAGAATCTTTTCTCTATCAATGTCAAACTACGTTTCCATTTATCAAGTGATATTGTCTATTCAGCTAAGTTAATTATGAGCTGTTGGCAAAAAAATTCTAAAATTGCTTCCAAAAAATTGTCATGCTTCACAAAGATTTAAATCTAGGTTAGGATATAATGATATTAAATATGAACATAATTTACTAAAAAAATTTATTCAAATAAGATACTGCTTATTGTGAAAAACAAAATTTGTATTCTAATTTCTCAAATTTTATCCTAAGCAATTATATTTAGTACAATATTAATGATAAATAAGTATTTAATTAAAACTTACTTTTTCATCTATCACACCTGCTATTGGCATCACATCAAAGCAGTTGTTAATAGCCTCCCAAACTTCATGGCCCATCTTGGTACCAAATTTGAATTCACATTCACTAATTAATGAAATAAATAAAGTGGTAAAATGGTTTAAAAAAGAAAATTAGTTGCAGTAATAATAGTAATAATGATGATGATGGTAATAATACAATGATCATAATCATCAAAGCTGTTCCAATACATGATGTGATATGTGCATCACACGACTGCCAGCTTTGTTCCCCCCATAATAATAAAAAAAAAAATGTTGATGATGATAATATAAAAAGAAATCAGAATTGTTTTATGCGATTAAATCGTAAGGAGAGTGAAGTTTTATAACTAAGCAAATATAATGGATAAAGTCAAAATTTGAGATCGGAAAGCTAAAACATGAATTGGGGCCTTATATGTATTCTAGAAATAAAATAAAATAATTGACTTACAATTAATTTTACAACATAAAATTACTTTTTAACTATTTAAAATTAAACAATTGTTCTAAATTTCATATCATTAATATTACATAAATTACAAAAAATAGAAAACAAAAGACAAAAACAAAATATTGAAACTGAAATTGCTATTAATCAATTTTTCAATACAAAAATATTTTTGTTAACAGTAGAAAGTTTTCTTTCTGGTGACATTCTTTTCACTCTAAGTAATTTATTGTAAGTTTGAGCATTCAATCATTCCTGGACGGTAGTGCTAGTAGATCAACATGTCTAAATTAGATTCTGACTAAATGCCTTCTGGTATTTAAAATTGGATTTATTGCATTTACACATCTAGCAGCCATATTTTATTCCTTTATACTATCGAACTAAAAGTTTAAAATTCAAAAATCCTAGGATTTTGAACCTAAACTGACTTGCTTATTTTATTATAAGATCTGATAACAAATCAATATTTATATATTTAGTGACTTCAGTTTTATTTAAATATTCTGTATACAGACATGAAATCAGATATAAAATCAAGTCTTGCATTGGTGGTCAAGAGGTCAGCGCGACTGCCTTGTAGGCAGTTGCCCAGGTTGCGGGTTCGCGTCCCAGCCGATGCTATAACACTTAAAAAAAAAAAATCATATTTTAGCTAATGTAATATTCACATTTTACACATTATTTTTGATATGATGAGGATCTTTTTTTTAATTATTTAGTGAATAAAAAAAAATTTTTTTTTTAATCTGAATCTTGATTTTATTTTATGATTCTACTACATCAATATGATAAAATGATCTTTATTTTTTTTTAAAAAAATGGACTTTAAAAAATATACCCTTTCATGGGAATGATTTATGTTAGCACACAAAGTAAAATTCCAATACAGTCATGTGATGTTTTGTTAGCATAAAAGTTTGAAGTCTTACACAAATATGGATTTCTCATTCTTAGAAGCATTTTAAATTGACAATAAGATAATCATTGGAGAACTCATTCTGAGAAACAAATTCTTTTATTATATGTTATTTTTTAATCCTCTCAATATTTATGTCCATTTTTAATAGTAGATCCAAAGAGCAATCAATTTATCTAAATAAACTATCAAAATAACCAGTCATAATTTTTTAATCTTTTATTAAGTACTTTTATTCTTGATATGTATGTGTATGCTTAAATGCACATACATATGTAGGTATAAACTTAATGAGAAAAAGTTGTAAGTTTAAATAAATTAAAACATCGCGCTATATAAAATAATTGACTTATTTACATACATTTAATTTCAAATAAGAATGACGTATTGTAAATTCTAGTAAATTTCACCACTGTAATTCATTCAAGCATGTAAAAGTAATTTAAAGTGATTATTTAATATCTTCACGCTTTCACTTTCAAACACTTAAGATTCGCCCATACAAAAGCATTTGAGTTCGAAAAGATAGATGGCCATTCTATCTTTTCCAAAGACTTTATCATGGGTTAGAAGTGTTAGTATTCATTCATTTTATAGTTAAAATCCAAAGCGCATATGCAACAGTTTAATGCTGTTTAAATATTACAGTTTATAAACATTGTGCTATATAAAATAATTGACTTATTTAACTTTAAGATTAGAAAAAGATTATTTTCTAAAATGAATATCAGTCTAATTAATGAGAGTAGAATACATCATTAATGAAATAAAACAATTAAAGGAATTCAAGTTAGATTTCCTTTATAAGATAAACAACAAGCTATAAAAATAACTCATTAATTAAAGTCAGAAAGATAACGATGTAAATTCTTGTATGGAGATTAAAATGAAGAATCACCTGAGCAAATGGATAGGAGTACTAGCCAATCAACTTCAGGGACTGAACAATGAATCCCTCAGTACTAATTTGATGAACAAGAGGGCTCTTGATTCTTGGAGCTTCATCTGTGCACACAGACATATATATTGGCACACATCTTCTATGGCATAGTGACTTCAAGTGCGGAGAGCAGGCCTCCGAACATGGGTATAGCCAGCTAAGACTCTTACAGGTCGTACTGATCTAAATTATTAAGGTATGCCTTCAGGTCTTATTATGTTAAATTATCATATGTATGTAAATAGTTAAAATGCTATTAAGGATCGTTCAGTAAATTATCTAAATATTAACTGTTTAGTAGTGATTTCTACTTGTGGGAAGTGCACTCTTAGATCAGCTAGACATAGCAATTTTTATTGGCAAAAAAAAGGTGAGGTTTTATACTCATTTCATTAATGCTAAAGAAGGGCATTCCTAATGAGTAAATCTAGTTCCTTTAGTAAATATTTTAAAAAGGAAAGATTAGATGGAAATGAAAAATATTTTTTAGGGAATATATATATACAGAAATCAGAAATATGCTATCCAAAAGATATTTCTTACTAAAAAAATAATACATAGCAAGAGATATATTGTATCCTCTGTTTTATATCATATTTATTTAAAAGAATTTGCTAAAAGAATATTTGACAAAAATTAAATTATCATTGGGATTGAAATATTCACCACTATATTGGATATGATGATAGTATGGTATTACTTATAGATAATGGGTTTGAACAAAACCTAAGTAAAATGGGTGAAGGGTGTAGAAAGTATAAAATAAATATAATCATCATTGAGCAACCATATATATATATATATAAATAAAAAACAAAAATGAGTTACAGATTAGTTTTTTTTTAAAGACTATACACATATAAGTCAAGCAATGAATTGCATATATGTTCACATACTTTGATGATGCCTAAATTTGAATATTTAATATCTTGTGTTGCTATCTTTTAACTTTGATAATGTTCAATATTTTCTTCATTCCTCTTACATTGCTTATAAATAAATCTTTACAAAATTTTATTTCTTCTTTGCATTCTTCTTAAAAGCTGTATTTTTTTTTTCTTCATGCCTAATAATAAATTAAAAGGAGAGAGAAAAAAAAATAGTTTTTAAAAAAGTGCAAGATAGTCAAACTATAAGATAAATTGAATAAAGCACTACGAAGAGTACCGAGAAATAATAAAATTTTGAGGAAATGTCTTTTAATTTCAGCTTTCCCTTCTGAAAAATTTCAATACCTTGACTACCTATAACTCTCAATTATATTTTATCTTCAGCCATATTTTTTAAGGAAAACAGCTAACAAACTATTTAAAATGTTTTTAAAATAATCTCTATAATGTATTCCCCACTTTACACTGAGAAATAATTCTGTTTATTTTTTCAAAAAATGCTGGAAGACTTTTTTACATTTTGGGGGGCTTTTTTCCATAAAAGAATAACTACTACAAAAACTACACTCAAGTTCACCATGCCCAATTCAACAAAGATATATTTTGGGTAATAATAGATCCTATATCATCACATATAGCAAGTTGAATTTTTATTTTTCAATTTCAGTTTAATATTTTCAGAATCTTATAAAGCATTCTTAAATAAATTTTGTCCAGTGCTTTTATGAAAGGAAAATCATAAAATAAAAATCAAAAATTTGTTTATTCAGGTCATATTGGAACTCAGTTTGAAGCTATGTTAGGCAGATGTGCTAATCACTATATCACATGGCCTTTTCTGTATATATATCTGTGTCTGTGTGTATATATAGACTGCCACAGAAAGATATCAGACATACTCTCATAGACAATTTACTTATGCTTTTTAAATTATATTTGTATTTCAAACTGATGTAAAATATGCTATGGCTTCGAATTGATAAAAGAATCAAGAGTATATATTGTTCTCATAAATGGTAGAAATAATACCTAGCAACAGTTTTAATTTCCAGCACTATAGTAGACCCTGAAGTGATTATGAAACTGATTATTTAAAAAAAAACAGCCAATAGTCATAATCAGCAAAGTAGTGATTGTTCATATAACAACAAATCAGTGAAATTATCAAAAAAAAAAAACTAATACTTCAGTATGTAACATTATTGAAATGCTTTCAAATCAAATGTTTATTTCAACAGGTCTAAAACAACAGACATTCTAAACAAAAATCATCACTCTAAAACTTGAGAATATCAGATATTCTTTTATTTAAAAATATTCTTATACATCATCCAAATAAGAAAGTGTTTAAAAGAAAATTGCAATCGATTACAACATTTAAAATTGATCTAAGGGACTTTATTTTTAAGCCTCAAAAGTCAAAAATAATTAAGATTTTAAAAGTTAATAATCTATTTTAATTAAAATACTTCTGTTGTTAATATAATTTCAATTTTTAAAAATTTTACTGTTTTCAAGGTAGTCTTAAATTGGTTTTACAATTTCATCTATTAATTAGATTGAATGTAAAAGAAAAGTTCTCAAGTTTTAGAAGAATCTTTCTGTTTATGCATAGATGGGAGTGTCATATCTAAATTAAAAAAAAGTGAATACCATCTCAAAACAGAATCTGTAAATGTACCAAGATGGATTAACCATTAGGTAAAACCATTGCATCCTACACAGTTTATCGCTTAGCTATCATACCATTAACTTTCTTGTAATGACATTCAATCTTAATTAAAAAAAAAAAAATCCTCAATAATAGAAATGCAGTAGAAGTATATCTGAATGGTAGAGATAAATCTTGTTATCATCATCTTTTTTATAATTATTAACAAACTTGGAATCCAGATGATAAATTGAAAAGAAGATATATAAAAAATAGCAGTTAATTTTATTTTTTCAATGTTACATTAAATGAAATATCTTCAGCTAATAAAATTAAATTGAAATCAGTATTCTCAACAGCCAATTAATGCTTCTTCAAAAGAATAAAGACAGGAATATTTATGCGAAGCTTCAGCAGTTTCATTTATATATCTGCTATAAGTTTTATATTGCTAAAAGTGCTAGTATCAGATTCACTCATGCAGATAATTACATAATAATTTCCGAAGATAAACTTGAATGCATATTGAAATGTAGGTGTTGCATTGTATATTTTTTAATAATGAGTTCAAATTGTACAGCTAAGTATTCATTTTCTCAGCTTAAGAATATTACAAATTACAAGAAAACAATCATGAGCCCTAACAAATTAGATATTTTTGTCTATACTAAGTATAGAAGCAGGTCTGTTACACTAGATTAGTTTTGGGAATCCTGTATAACTTGATGTAATCATAGACCAATAGATTCTAGAAGTGAAAGCGCTTAAGCAAACCTCAACGTTGTCATATCTGGTACTCAAACACTATACAATCTCCTTTAACAGGCCTTCAATTCTTTATTTATTAATTTTGAAGACTTAATCAATGATTTTGTAATTAAAAAAGATAGAAGGAAACTAATGAATAATATTTCTGTAGTGTAACCTTAATTACACCACTCTCACAGCAAGGTAGGGAATGGATTCTATATACTTTTAACACTTTGTGGAAGGATGTAATCATAAAAATATGACCAAAGGCATGTAAAAAAGATCTACAATAAAAATGCACATTTCATGTTGAACCAGCACTCATCAGTTGGCCTAGACCACAATCTCTTACATATATCTTTATCATTATTCAATATGTATATAGATAGCAAATTACTACAGTCTTGTGTTAAAAGTAAATGGAATCCATTCTCTACCTTGCATAAGAGTGGTGTAGTTAAGGTTACACTACAGAAATATTATTCATTATTGGATAATCTTTAGTCTAATAAATGACTAATAAAAATTATTAATATACTTTCGTTAAGTGATTTGTGTTAAAGTTGTGAGGGCAGAATGTTTGACACTTATCAATTAAACTCTAGTAATTTGCTATCTATATATATACTGAACAATGATAAAGATATGGACCAACTGATGAGTGTGGGTTCAGCATGAAATGTGCATCTTTAGAATCATAGATCTTTTTCACATCTTTGGTCATATGTTTATGATTACAACTTTCCACAAGGTGTTAAAAGCAGATAGAATTCATTTCCTATCTTGTGTGAGAGTGATGTAGTTAAGATTACACTACAGAAATATTATTCATTATTGGATAATCTCTAATCTAATGAATGACTAATAAAAATTATTAATATAGAAGAAAATTCTTTTGAAATAAAAAAAGAATTTTCAAAATGGAAAGTCATTATAGTTTGGTAGAGATAACATCAAATATTTCATTTTATAATTTTTCAGAGTATAATTAAAAACAAGTCAACAAATTTTTGCAATAAACTTATTTTAAAAAATGTGATGAAAATTTGCATTTTTTTCTTTTGACCTAGATATAAGTATTAAGCTTATGTTGCTTGCCACTATTTAGTATTAAATTTTAAAAAAAGTTTATATTTAATATAACTATATGCTCTGATATTACTGAGGGTCAACATCTTGCTAGCTAAGCAATAGAAAGACCAATAAATACCATTAATGAGTTATGCTTAGGATATTAACTGGTTTTAAAATGGCCCTGAAATAGAACGTGTACATTTCCAGCTGCAATGAGTTTCTCCAAAAACTTCTGAAAGCAGTCAACTGTAATAAATGTTTGAACTGAAATTAAGATTGGAGATGCAAATATAATTCACAGACACCATATACTTTGGATTATTAACATGTACCTTTTAAACTGGAACATTTCTTGGACATAGCGAAGTTCGTGATTGCCTCTCAGTAAAAAAAATTTGGTTGGTGCTAATAACTTTTGAGCAAATAAATAGGAAATTACCTAAAATTAATATTAAAAAAATTGACATTTCAATATTTTATTAAAGATCATATAAATAAATTATTTTTAAAACAGAAAGTTAATTGCAAAATATTTTTTACTTCAACTCCATGCTCTCCACGATCAACATAATCTCCTAGGAACAAAAATGTTGCAGGTGTAAGTAGAGGACCCATTCTCCATAACACCTTTTCAAAACAAACTAAATCTTGAAAATTACCATGAATATCACCTGAAAAATAAATACCATAAAATATTAAATCTAATTTGATGATTGATTTATAACTTAAAAAATAATATATCATACATGTATTAAAACCTAACATTAGAAACTATGTTTGATGAAATTTAGAAATTTTGTCTAATCAGGGGATTATGATTTTTTTTTCCAATTAGACAACACATAGGTAATTTGACTAATTATCAGGGACTGGCTAGTATCTAGTTACTATTAAAAAAAAATAAATGTCCCAGGTTAAGCTGAAAAAATTGACAAATGTCAATAGCTGACTTTAAAAACAAGCAACATTGTAATTTGATGGGACCATGGAAGAGATCTCATACCCTTATGACTGCTAAGTCTAGAGTTTACTTTCACTATAAATTAAAAATAATAAGTGCTTAATGACTGACAACAATTTATTATATTTAAAAAGATGTCAATTAAAAAAGGAAATGGAGGGAGGGGGCATTATTAAGCTATTCAATAAGACAATTTATTTAGAAATCAACTGACTTTTTTATTTGTCAATTGTCCCTTAAAGGATAATAATATTCTCTTTACAAATTTTAATTTTTAGGTTACATTGCATATAAGAATCATCATGCTTTAGTTATTCAATTTAAATAAAATTATTTTTATGTTTTTTTTTTACTCTGAACTTGTATATAAATGGTTTGAACCAGAAACAGAAAGATAAAACTTATAATGAGAAGTATAAAGTTTTAATTTTCCTATTTAACGTCATCATTAGTGTTTATGAATGCTGTTAGCATAGCCTGATCTTGAGAAACAAAAAATACCAAATATTTGGCAAGGTAAAGAATTAATAAAACATAAATTTGTTGATACAAAAAAAAAAAATTATAAGTTATATGAAGTATAATGTTTATATCCAACTGCAAGACATAGGTCTCTCTATTGATGAATAATAATGATGCTATTGATCAGGCACTCAAACAGTTTTTCATCCAGGGCTAATGCCAAACTTTTTTCCATACCCCCTCGCTCAACACCAAAATGTTAACTTCGATTTTTAAAAACAAATAATTTGTAGAAAAAAATAAAAAGCAAGAAATGGATATTCTCCAAAAAAAATCTATTTTGTATCAAAAATTGTGACTATCACTAAGTTCTGCACACTAAAGAATGCCTAGTTAGTTAATAATAGGATCAATCCTGTTTCTATACTTGTTTTATCCTATAACAAAGATTAGCTATGTAATCATTTTCCTATCAATAATGGATGATTAATTAAACTGCAATGGGCCAGTTACCTGAAAAAAAATAATGTAAAACTGGTTAAGGTTAAAAATATTTCAAATCTTATCTGACCAGGATTTAAACCCAGAATGTGATGATGGCAGATGAATAAATTATACAAAAAAGTATAAATATAAAGTATGTTATATATATAAAATATCTATCCATACTTATTTTTGAGCAACAAGATGGCAGGCTTACTAATAATTTAATGATTTTTTTAGAAATGTTTTAAAAAATTAAAAAAATTTTATTAGTAATGTTTTAGTTTTCTTTTTTGTTAGATGGAATTGTTTGAGGTAAGACTTTGTAAACAAATTAAATATCATAAGTTTTAGTAAAAGCTTTAATGCTTCATAAAATTTTCAAGCTTTTAAATGAGTATTCTTTAAAAAAAAAAAAAAATTACCCTTTTTTTATTTACTTAAAAATCTTGTTTAAACCTACACTTTATCAATTTCATTATTATCTGAAAAGTAATTATTATGAGACTTACAAAGTCATAGTGAAAAATTAAATCAGGTAATTGTGAAATGCTCTGAATTTAATCTAATTGAATATAAGTTAAAAGTTATTAACAATTTCTTTGAAGAATATTAACTTTTCTGAAGAAAAATTATTTACTAAAGGTAATAATTTAGAAGCTCAGTTGATTTAATAATAAAATGTTCAAATTACAGAACTCCAGTATAATAGATTATACACTAATTAATTAATGTTTGCATATGGATTAATATAAACAATTTTTAGATATATTTGAAAAGTATCATTTAACATTTTCATATATCATGTAAATGAAAAATCACATCAGAAAAAAGATAAATGACTTCCAACATGCATTTCAGCTAAACTAGCACTTTTTAGTTGGCCTAGTTCACAAAATTTTCTCAAATGTTTTCATCATTGTTTATTATTTATTTACTATATATTCAATTACAATCATTATACTTCATAATCATTTAATAATGACCATGATTTTTGGATAAATATATTAATTATTATTAAAAATAACTTATTACAATTAGAGATTACTATATTATTTCTCGTCCTATTATAAAATTAAACTTCAATAAAGATCTATATATCTTTTTTTACTATTAAATGTAAACATATAGTTTTATTAATTTAACAGCATCTCCTTTTCTCTACTTATGTACAATATCTTCAAATATATTTAAAAATTATCATTTAATATTCTGATATTTCAAACAAATGAATAAAAGACATTAGAACAAAAAGCAAATGATCCCCATTTTTTGCGGTGTATTGTTCAATAAGTAACAATAAGGATAAATGGAGCAAAAGCTGAAGATTCCTATCTGTTTAACTGAGAAGAGTAAAAATAAATAAATCAAAGACTGACCAATTTAATAGAAATTATAGCACGATGCCTGCCATTATAATCTGCAAAAAGCACTCAACTTTTTAGGGAAATGGCTCTTTTTTTGTTATTAAAATTCTTCAAATGTAACATTAATCTATACTTTTAATATGATCTATTACTATCATTAAAAAATTTTAATGTGTAATTTAAATAAATTTTGTCATTTAATTATTAAAGATATCAATAATATTGATGTGATATAAAATTGCTTCCCCTCAAATGAAGCCGGAAGTTTATGTGCATAGACTATATGCTCAGAAACCTTATTATATAAATTAAACCACTAAACATCACATGATCACTATCTCATACTAGCATATAATTGTTATTAAACAAGGATACTCTCTCCATACAGTAGTGCCACCATGTGCCAATCAGAGTAATCATTGGATGCCAGAAGGCTTGTGCATAAAATCCCTATCTAATGCCTACTCATCTAATATCCCCAGACTAGTTTCTGGCTTGTGGCCAACATCAGTGAGGAGCCTTGGATCTGAGAGCACTGCACCTAGATCCAAGACTCCTCACTGATGATGACCACAAGCCAGAAACTAGTCTGGGGATATTGGATGAGTAGGCATTAGATAGGGATTTTATGCACAAGCCTTCTGGCATCCATTGATTACTCTTATTGGCACAGGGTGGTACTACTGTATAAGAGAGTTTTGCCTTATATAAATTAAATATTTTCTCCCTTCAAAACTCTTACATACCACAATAATATTTCATTTACTCCTTATTTCCTATTAACCAATATTTTCCTGACCTCGGTTCATTTCTTTACTCCTCTTGCCTATTCTAATAAAAGCTCTTTAGTTAAATCCACTATCGTATCCTTATATTCCCCATTTTCCTTATAAAGTTCTAAATAAATAAATCATAAAATCTTTCCTTTAAATTTCTCCCATTATCAATACAATTTATCGTGATTCTCTTTCCAACAATTCTCACCCAAAAAATAAATATTCAATATTCTCCTAATTCCACATAAACTACAACTACAATGCAAATCATTATTTCATTTTTGACCTTTTTTTTCTGGTATTTAAAGCTTCTGTCACTGCACAAATAATATTATTTTTACTGTTAAATATTTTTTCATAATTTTACAATCTTTATTCTTAATTCTCTCTTTAATATTATACATTCTTTCACATCTTATTTTAATTTTTTTCTTATATAATTCCAAATTATTTTTTAATTCATATTTGTTTTCCATAACTCTATTTCTTTAAATGGTTTTACTTAAGTTAGAATAAAATTTTAAAATTGAAGTTTAAAATATTTATATACAACAAAATTTGTTGAAATTTGATATATTGGATATAAATCATTTCAATGCAATGTGACACTAAAATATGTTAGACAGCTTAGTTAGTTTCTTAAATCCAGAGCAGTTGGACAGATGAAATTTGAAATATTTTGATATCAAATTTAAAATAAGTTGTTAAAAAATTAAAAAAAATTTCAATAATGCATGCGAGAGGGCAGTATATATATATTTTGTTTGGTGATTTGTTTTACTTAAATGAGCACTTATAGTATATATGTATGGGAGATGATAATCTGGACCAACTGATGATTGCTGGTTTAGCATGAAATACATATATTGGTGATTATTTATCATTTCAGCATATATGTGTTGAGTGTATCAGTGTTATTAGATAGAGTGGAGAGTGATGGGTCATCTGAAAGTCTGTGCTCATATACTCTATATATTAAATGCTTTTATTGAAGTTAGAATAAAATTTTAATATCATGGTTTAATATGTTAATATTCAATATAATTTGTTCAAATTTGGTAATTTCTTTTAAAACACTGGCAATGCAATATAACTCTAAAATATTTTAGGTAGCTTACTTAATTTCTTAAATACAGAGCAATGGGCAATAGAACAAAACTATATTACAAACAAGATTAATTTAATATTTATGATCTTACTTTCAACCTTAAAAATATTTTATCATCATTTAAAATTGAAATAAAAACCAATCTTTAATTACAATCTTAATGCTAAAAACTAAATAATAATAGATATAAAAAATATTTTATAATTAGTGCTTTTATTTACTTTGCCCTAAAAAAAATTGTTTCTTCAACCATAATTTGGCATTTTTATATTTAACTTGAAATAAAAGCATAGGGAACCTCAAGTTATCTCTTATTTTTTATAACAAGAGATTAATTTAATTAAATTCCGGGTTCCTCATACTTCTGTTTAAAGTTAAATATAAAAACCCCCAAGATATTTAGAATTTATGATCAGACTTGTTTAAACCTGGATTAGCATCATAGCTTTTAAATCTTCATTAAAAAGTTTTTTAGGAGGAAGAATATATTTCACAGGGAGGCAAATCAGACTCTTAATACATGGAAATAAATGTCTACATATTAACTTTACATAGGATGTAATGTAAAATGACTCTCTGATAAATGAATTCACTTAAGCACTAATGTATCCATTACACAATTGATGATGATGATAATAATAATAATAATAATACCACTAATAATATACTTATTCTATCTATTCACCAATTACATTTTATCTTGTTAGAAATTTTACATTTATCAAAGTAAACATAAAATTTATAATAAAGTAGTAAAATATTGTTCTATGGTTAAAATAAATAAGTAAAAGATAAAACAAACTTTAAATTGACAATTGCAGAATAAAAATATCTTGAAAGTTTTCTAAAAAAAAAAGGTGCTAGAGAATTAAATACTTACAATGCTTAGCAACTCTCAGATGGTGAGAATTTTTTAATATTTTTACAACTTTGCTTTAAACTTAAGCTAAGAATAGGTAGATATCTATTAACCATTCAATAACTGAATAGTGGCCTACATAATTAAATCAATGCAGATTTTGGAGTTAAAGATCAATACAATGTAAACCATTTACGTCACTTCGAATGCATGAACTTCTTATGACATTCCAAGCAACAACTTATTCAATTACTTTTTTAATTAGATAATTAACAATGTTGGCTATGGATTTGCTATTTAAAAAAGTCCTATGCCTGTATGGTACATGCAAAAATGTCCAAATTTATCTACTCTAGTTTCAAACATTACGTTATTCATGGCAAGCAGATAGATACCTTAATCAATACACAGTAAGAAAAATTTAATAAAATTACTTTCTGTTAATAAACAGGCCTGGAACTATACAATCATAGCATTAAATTCACAAATAATAAAAATTGCTGCTTCTATAAAGATGAATCACTTTTATTTTCAAAATCATTTCTCATTTAAATATGTTTAATTTAATGTTAGAATTTGGTAAATTTTGTTAACCCTTTAAAGGAAGCTATAATGTCTACAATTTTTTAAAAAAGTACATTCTTTTAATTCAAAAATAATTTAACAATATATAATCTTTTCTTTTTATTTAAGATTTACTAAATGAACGTTCTGCAGCTCACAGTACCGCTATGAATATGAGGCAAAAGACCTCGAAAGCGCTTAGCGTGTAATAATTTCTGTGTATCTTTATAGCTTCTCATTCAAGTGTGGCATACGCTTTGTTAATTTTGTATATTAAATGAACAAACTTAAAAATATAAATTGGAGTCTATCAAAAATTTACCTATACCATTTTATCCTAATTAATTTTACTCTAATGACTTGCGATATGAAATTAGTAACCCAAACACCTGCGAGCTATATGCATACTAAAAATCATAAGTCAATAAATCTAAAAGATTAATGTGATATGCTATTCTTTGCTTTTATTTACATATGAATTAATTTATATACAGCTTCTACAGGTTTTGTTTACTTCCATTTAAATTTCATATACATTAACCTACACATTTTTATATTTATAAATATATATGACATTATTTATACAGATTTTTTTTTTATCAAAAATATAACCATTATGAATGACAAATTCACAGAGAGGCTAAAGAAAAAATAGAATGTGAAAAAAAGAGACAGACTAAGTGGAGTTAAAAATAATTGTTAACAAATTTTATCGATTTATACTAACATATTAATATATATATATAATTCCTTATTACCTAAAATATAAATTGGAGATTGAAGTTTTAACAGTCTTGGTTCATCTTTAAGAACTTCCTGTACTTGAGCACAAAGTTGTAAAAGGCATTTAGCCAAAGCACTTTTATCAACTGGACCCCAGTCAAATCCTTCTTTATTTGGACGACCATCTTCTGGTCTGATAGCACGTTCAAAATAACGCAATCCAGACAACATTTCATTAGGCTGAGATTTCTGCGAAAAAATATATATTATTCAATATATAATAAAATATGATATATAGATATATCATGTATGTGTCTATGAATGAATCTTTAAGAAAGTTTAAAGTAAAAAAAAAAATCAAAATTATCTTTTTTTAGCTAAAGAAATGCTGATAATTTATGAATAAACATTATAGGAATTTTTAATTAATTATGAAATTGAAACAGCAGTAACTGCAATTTCCTGAAAGCTATGTGAAAATTAATAATCATCCATCAATAAACGAAAAGAATAGAATGATAGTATTTAACCATACATTTATTGATGTTATAACACAGAGATCATATACACAGCTCATAGGAAATTGCACTTATTTCTGCTTCAATTTCATTTACAATAAGCTATGTTTATTTATATTATCTAATATATAAACATTAAAAGCATAAAGTTAAACTAGTCAATAAATAATCAAAATTACCCCAAAGTCATAACTCAACCAGACTAGCCAATAAAATAAATTCTAAAACACTACCAATGGTGTAAAGATCCACAAAATAACAACATATTTAAACCTAATATTACCCACAATTCCACTTACTTCCCATACACCCTTAATATTAAAAGAACTTTTAAATAAATTAATTAATAATTGTATGATTCTAAAGCAATTAACTTATTTAAAAGTTCTTTTAATATTAAGGGTGTATGAAAAGTGGGATTATGAATAATGTTTAATTTAAATATGTTGTTATTTTGTAGTTCTTTACATTTGAGAAGTCCGCTTGTAGCATGAAACCATTGATAGTGTTTTAGAGTTTATTTTCTTAATTAGCCTGGTTGAGTTATGAATTTGGAATAATTTTGATTACCTAATATATATATATATATATTAGAAATTATCTTCAAAAATATATTTTATTTTCTTATATTTTAATCTCTTCAAATAATTCAGTGAATTGAAAAAGTCTCTACAAAAGATATATATATTGAAATTTTTTCTGTAATTTAAATCCCAATAAGCTTATGTGGTTTTTTCCCCCTCATTTCAATTAAATTTCTGGTAGTTTTTGTGTAAGCAAAAAATTTGATATGGCAGAGTGACTACATATCTTGAAAAAAAATAAAAGCAGTTAATCATTTCATCATTTGATTTGTTTTCTGACTATCGCTCAGTAACAGATACTTTACAGAAGGGAAAGACTGGCTTTATAAAGTTTTTCCCAGGGAAAGACTAGCATTTACCATTACCAAATTATCCTCCCAAAAGTTTATTCAGGAAAATGCTCAAGTGTCTCAGAATTATAATTAGATAAATGCCAAAGACCAGTTTTCACTCAAGCTGGCTTCATTGATCACCAAAATGATCTAAAGAAAATACAACTTTTGAGAAACCAAATACCTGCAAATTATCAAAAATAATTGCGAATATTAATTTATTTCCATTCCAAACTGAGAAAAAGATAGTTCAGCTAAATTACTATGTAAATAACTCATTTCATGAGTTATTTCTGGAAAGTTAATTAAATCAACGAAGTAGATGATTCCAGAACTTGAAATGCATGTAATTAATAATATATAACTATAAAGAATTTATTGGCTTATTATATGTATTTATCTAACTGATAATTTATCATGTATTAATAATTCTAGGCGATTAGAATTGACATTTTCCATGAAATAATGCTATTATAATCACTATATTTATTTAACATTTTTATATATAAATATTATTATATATATACTTCCATATGTGATTATAATGGTTTATATTTGTATCTTTTAATACTAACATATTGTAACCGGCCGCTTATTCAACCGATCGTACAGGGATTGAGAGCTCCGAAATAAACATGATATAGCGTAAAGCTTTATTTAATTTCCTATATCGATAGTTGTTCATCATCAACACAAGGGGGCGCCAGATACGATGATTTAATTTACAATTTAATTTCTCGCATCACCTTACGTCATATCAAAAAAACGATTTCGAAGTCTTATCCCCGCCCATAAGCTCAAACTCCCAGCATGGACCAATAAGGGTCACTCAGGGTCGCGATGAAACTGTTTCAAGAATATCACACAATAATAACCAATAGAGAAGAAGCTTGGTTGATTTACAGATCGGTCCAAATATTGGGCCGAGATATTGGTTATTTGCAACTATTACGAATGTTTGATTTATGCGTCCTTATATAAAAAAAATTAGAAGCTTGTAATATCATCCCCCCATTATCATACAGTCCAATAGAATTATTCATATTATCTTTATTGACATTTACTTACACAGATTACTAATAGGCCCTCCCAACTCTTAAACCTATCTTAACTACATAGTAAATAAACATCGTGACTTACGGCACGATGAAGTTTAAAGAAATAAACAAAACAAAGATAAGAAAGACAAATTTAAAAGTAAACATAATTAATTGCGTGAATAAATTTTAATTATAATACTTAAATATATTTTTTAATTATAGAGAATGATTTGAGGAATGCTCGACTTGTTTAAATAAAAAATGGAATTTATTGAATATAAAAAAATGAAAACATTAGTTAATAGATTTATTTGCACACACATACACGCATTCTTGCACTCGCACAGAAAAGAACATATTATGCATAATAAACATGGATGATATAATATATTTCCTTCTTTTACATTTTGAAGTTAGGTGTGTGTTATAATTTTGTTGTGAAAAGAAAACAATAAATCTGATCAAAGTTCATAACAGGAAAAGTCCTAAGATTTAAATATGAGGAATTATATAACGTCTGATATTTTATTCTACGAAAGTTGAGGTTAAAATATTAATTCAAATATGAGGGATTATGGATCATTTATATTTTGATTTTACGAAATGCGAATTTAATTACTTATGAGATTGCCTTTTAAAGTATACTTAAAGAATGAATGGGAGCATAAAAGAAATAAAATGTTTACCTAGGATTTTGCGTAGTCTTCTGCTGCTTCTAATTTGGTGAGGGTTCGAACCGGTTGGATACTGTTTCCATAATAAGTGATTATTTATTTTATATAAGTTCAGCATAGTATGTTTGGACGATTTTTGTAAGTTAGACGGGACAACGTCATTGGATTGATTGGAGTACGATGTTTGGACGACACTGTTGTTGATCACTCATAGCGGTGGAGATGTTCTGGCGGCGGAGCGTCGATCAATCACTGAGGGGTTTCTTAGCCCGTCATGACGATCGACGCTCTAAAGGTTAATTTCACAGTGGTCATATTGGGTAGACCGGGTAAAAAAAAAAAAGAAAGTTCTGGTTGTAGCTTCTGGAAGAATTTAAAAAACTATAAGCATAAGCAAAACAAAACAAAGAATGTAAAAAACTGTAACCAAGCTTTTTTGACAAAGACTAAGACTCATATTTATATGGGTTAGCTATTATCTGAGGATCCAATCTCCACCCAGAGTTCCATATTCTCTGAGTTGTCGTTGGGGTCCGTGTCCTACGTAATGTTCATTCAATCCATATGCTTGAGGCAATCTTAGGTTTAGGCAATCTCATATTGCAATCTCAGTTAAAAAATTTATACTTAGTCACACCTTTGATGCATACGTGCGTGTGTGTTTTAAGAGAACAATATAATCTTACATTAGTTTAAAAGTCGAGCATTTAATCTCAAAATCACCTCTATAAGCTTTTAACTTTCGCTATAGTTTTAATTTAAAATAAACCCCTTTTTAATTACCCCCGCGGCATATACAAGTAGAAATTACTTATTGAGATTTAAATGGCATATTAGTAATATTTTAATATTTTTTTATTATTAGAGGATATTATTACAATAAAGTATATGAAAGCCTTAAATTATTTAATTAGAATTATTAACATTTTATTAACTATTTAATCAGAAATATTAGCATTTTATTTTATATTATATTTTATAAAGTATTGAAAGAAAATATATTTACAATTTATCATAAATTGAAAGTAAATAAATATAGAGTATTTACACTGCTTGTGTGTGTGGGTATATACATGTACTGACTTTGTCTCGGTACAATATATTGAAAATATAGCTATTTTATAATAATTAATTTATTAATGAAGGAATAAATATGAAATAAAAGGGAAATATTTAAAGTTAAAAAAGTGTATATGTCGTAAGATTCCTAGACTTTATGCTTTACTGAGTTTGATCACCATGTAAAAGAAAAGATATGATGTAAAGTTAGTGGCACCTACTGTAAAGAAACTTCCTTCTTTCATCATGGAAGCTTGTGGGATTTAATCATTATCATATGTAATGGATGACCATCTCATAATGTACTGTATCTTTACATAATTGGTTTATTAATATTTAGGCTTGGTATTGTATATATGTACTACACAATAGTAATCTGTGAATATACAATATATGAGGCAAATAATGGTTCTATATATATCTACCACTGGTGAATCCTTAATATTGCAAATGATGAGCTGTCTTAATCAAATTTCCAGCATGAGCATATATGTGTATGTGTTTTTAGCAAATATGTTCAAATAGATCTTTATAAAACAGTAAACTACATGTGAATGACCATAAACTATTTATCTGCATTCAAATTATAATAAAAAATATTTGGTTGTTGCATTAATTTGCCATATTTTTTGAAGTAATGCCAGAAGCAGAAACCGGTCTGGGGTTGAGGATATTCTCAAAGCTTGTTAAGAGTTTATTTTGCAAGCTCTATATATAACATTTGTAAATACAAGCTTCATTAAATTAGGTCATGTGACATCTGACTTGTTTTTTTAGCATTTTATTTTATGCTATTAAGGCTTTGGCAATTTTATATTGCTAAAGCTATTAATATATGGTGTATCTAAACTTAGTTCAGTTCCATGTGGATATTTGACTTAGATAGCTGGATTGGAAGACATATGAATGTCTGACAATTTCAGATTTTCTTCTCAATAGTTGTACATTAGATAAAGTGCTGGGCTTGTCCTGGTATTTTTAATCTAATGCTGAATATCCTGGCACCTCACTGACGACGCCAGAAGCAGAAACCGGTATGGGGTTGAGGATATTCTCAAAGCTTGTTAAGAGCTTATTTTGCAAGCTCTATATATAACATTTGTAAACACGAGCTTTATTAAATTAGGTCATGTGACATCTGACTTGATTTTTTATTATTAAAATTTCATATAGGTAATGGGAATCTAAAAGAATTTCAACCTGTAGATTGTGTAAGTATTTCATTATTTTTAAATATTATTTTAATAAAGAATATTACCACTTCCATCTACGATTGCTTTAATACAAAGTGTTGTCTCTTCTGATTGTATGTAATAGCTGTATTTATGATCTTGTGATTGTAACTATTACCAAGAAGTATGTCTTTTGTTACAGTGAATCATTGAGAAATATGGCTTTCAGAGATTAAATTTTTAATTTAGTCTAAGAATATCTGGTAGAGTATGCATGATTCAGAATAAGTTTTCTTAAAAATATTATGTAGTATGTACTGTAAGATGAGTCCTAAAATAGTAGAGTTTGAATTATCAAATTTAATAAAATCAGGCAATAAACAGATAAAGACAGTAATAAAAAAAAATAGAAGAAATATGATTACAAGTATAATAACAATAAAATAAAACATCACTTAAACAAATAAAATAGAACATTCTTATTGAGATAAAAATAAGTACTATGCAAAAAAACTCTCATGAAGGCTTTACGTAATCTATTAAAGACTACTCAAGTGATTATTTATTCAAACATACATTCCTTCCTAAGGAATAACTCAAACACATTTTGTCATTCATATAACAATACTGTAAGAGTTGGCTTACAACTGGCCTACACACCTGTCCCACTTTCTTTTTCATCTACTTGCTTATACAAATGTAGTATATCTATATATAAACATACAGATAGATTAATGTGTTTGAAATAAAATATCCTATATAATTGCTTAGACAAATGTAGTATATATATTTATAGACCTACATGTAGACTGATATGTTTGATAGGTTAATTATTATTTTTTTATCTATTTTGAGAAAGCAAATAAATTTGCTATTCACATGAAATATATATATGCATATAAATTGATCTGTTCATTTATTGGTAGAAATTAATTGTTTTTCTATTTTTTTTTTAATTCATTAATTAAAAATACTAATTGACTGACTTATAAGACAAATAAAAAATTAAAATTTATGTGAGGTCATTATTGTTGTATAAATGATTGGGTTTGAAATAGTGAAAAATAATGATAAAAATTATATTTTATTATTTTGTTTATTTATCAAGTTGTAAAAATAGGTTTTTTACCAAACATGTGACAAGGCAGCGTTTCTCTTTACTGGAAAAATTAGCAGCAGAATAGCGTTCGGATTTTTAAAAAGAAAAATCTGGAATTAAACCGACAGCAAAAAGTTAAGTTTTTATTTCTTTTAAAAAAAAGAAAGAAACTTTTTGGCATCTAAAAAAAAAGAAACAGTAAAATTTTAATATTAGTTTCAAGAAGTCAAACTGTAATTTGAACTAGTGACTTGACTTATTCTGCAAGATAAAATTCATTATAATAAAAATAATGCAAAGGAGCTCTGAAACTACTGAAAATTGACTGTTTTCTTTAAAAGCTAATTATATATATATAAGTAAGCCAAGTTATAAATATAGTTTATAATAAAGGCAACATTATAATGTATTTGGGGTAGAAAGCCAATGCTGTGGACTTTCCAGCTAACTTCGATGTCATTAGGAAATTATGGAATGATGAAATTATAAAATTTTTCATTAGAATGTCCATCTCACAAACGCTGGTGTGCAGCCATTTTCCACGGATTCATCTGGTCAGGAAAGATATTTCATATGCGTTTGTTTCAATCAAGGAACACGAGATATATAAATAACAACAGAGTTGCCATGGATATTGACATTTTTTGGACTGAATGCTTGCTTTACTCAAGATAAATTATATATCTTATTCACGTGATAATTATTTTTTTTTTTTGCTTTTGTCATTTTTATTTGAAAGTTTATATATTGTAATTTTTTTTTTTATTGTGTATTTAAAATTCGTTTTTCAAATTCGATCACCTACAATTGAAAAGTAGAATCAGTGGATGGATAGATATCATATGTTGAAATATTTTTAAAAAAGGAATCCACTACCATTAATATGTAATTTTTTTTTAATAAAAGTACATTTTCAGATTCCTCTCAACATTAATCCATCAAGGTGACCTCATCTCAAGTAAGGTTTTTTTTATATATATATATTTAACATTGAGGGCAAGATTTTAAGACAATAAGACTAAATAATTTACTAATATTTATTTGTAATTTTGTTTTATTCTGAATGCATAATTAACTCACTCAGTGAATGGTCTTTAGCTGTCATTAATTTCTACCATGACTTGCATACAAATAAAGGAGAGTGGGTCAGTTATAATTATAATATATTTACTCTAGCCTAAAAATATTATAATAATTATTTTAATGGGGTAGTTTTATAATTAGTGAACTTGCATTGTGCTTTTCTTTATTTTGTTTTATGTACATATTTAATAAATTATATAGCATTATTTTGTATATAATATACTTTAAGTTATTTTGTTTCTGTTGAATGAAATCATCAAGATGATAGAAAAGCCATTCTTGATAACTGAATATTTATCTATTTTATTATTTTTTGTTTGTAAATATTTATTTTTATATGTTATATACCATTAAATGTTGATCATCATCATCACATTATGAATTACACCATTAAAGGTTTGTTGATCATCATTGTATATTGCTCTTATAAATAATTGATCATCATCAGTATTTTCCTATATCTATGTTTATATATAGGCATATTTGGTTTATAATTGAGTAAGTCCATCCCTGAAGAGAGCTGACTGCAAGAACTCCCTGAGTTCGAATTCCGTGGTGTAATGTGGCCTAAAAAGGGAGATATAATGGATATGCACTGGTCTAAATTACATTGAAATTTTGGTTAGTAAATTATAAGTTAATATATTGAAAGTAGATGTGACTTGGAACTGGGCATTTCATTGTGACATCTTTAGCATCCTATTCGAAGGCCTAGGTCTGACAGTAATAAGATGCGCTCCCTTTGTTAGATGCCATTCTTGATTCAGTAACATCTGATGCACCCAAATGTGTCACTGAATCATGAATTTTGGATATGACTTGTTGTAGGTTGGTGGACATGTTTCATCTAAATCATCCAACTACTTAGTCGTATTCGCGTCATCGTATGGTGTACCCTGTGGTTCCGGTATATCTGGCACCATCAACTTTGGGGGTAGCGGGTTCCGTTATAATACAGTATAGCAAATTGAGGCAGAAATCAGAATTACAAGAAAATTGAGCATATAAAATGTCTCAGAAAAGCATATCAAATAAGATAACAACACCTATATAAAAAGCTTAGAAGAAAAAAAATAGAAAATTACAGGTTCAGTGCAACAAAAGCAGCATTATATTACAATTATGTTTTTTTTTAATAATCAAAGCAACAAGTCTCTTCAGATTAGTTTGATTATTCAAAGATCAACTGAGACTCATTTACTGTTTAAAAGTAGATAACATGAGCTGATTATCTCAAAAATATTCTGCAGTTAGCTTGGTGGGAGCGGTTTCTCAAATGTCTGAAAATTCTCTAAACTCAATTCTATATTTGAAGTTCAAGGCGACCGGCAAATAATGCATTAACCATTAAACCACAAGACCTTTACTAAACATATCCAAAATACATATGGCAATGAGATGACAATAGGTAAACTGAACTTCTAAAAATACATTTAATGAATTCTAAATAAAAAGAAATTAGAAATTAATAAGATCAGAAAGCAAAATGAGCTGCAATACACAATCCAAAAAAAAAATTCAGAAGAATAAAAAATAAAAAAAACTCATTCATAACATGCCACTTATATCCATAAAATATATAAAGGTCCTCATGTTATAATGATTATTAAACCATCTGCCATGCTATGATCTAAGATTTGAATCTGGGCCAAGTGAAATTTGACTTTGGAAATGTTCTCAGGTTCCAAGTAGGTTTAAAATTTATCTTTCAGGTAGCTAGCCAACCCAGTTTTGATAATAATTAATTATTAAGTAGTAAATGATTAATTAGCTATATTCATTCAGAGAAGCTGAAAGAATTTTAAAAAAATATAAATCCTCTAGAATTTGATTAGTCTTATAAAAATTGTCTTTTATTACTACTTTATAATAGAATGCTAAAGAAATCTTTGCGCAATTTAAAAAGTAATTTAGAATACCATTAACTATGCATACATATATCAATACATAGACAGACAGACGGACGGACGGACATACAGACAGACAGACAGATAGATAGACAGACAGATAGACAGACAGAAGACCGAGAGACTGATAGAAAGAATTTTTCTCTTTCATAGTACATGTTGAATACTGTAAAACTGCTTTGGACATAATATTCAACTTTGATTATGTGTAATAAATTTCACATTGTAAAATAAAGAAATTGCACAACATCTATGAAAATGAAGTATTATTTTGTTACTGTGGCTATAGATAATTGAATCTCCAGCATACCTGATGAGAATAAGTTTACTATCTAAAACCTAATTATGTAGTGTAAGAGATCGGTCTGTTCCAGAACTATCTATTGAAACTTTAAAAAATCAATGGACACTAGATAATAATGCTTTCTAAATTTTCATACCAGTTCGAGTTTATTGGTCTTCTTCGGTGGAGAGCATTAGATTTATATCCACACCTCTAGTAAGTAGGTATATTTAGTTTTTTTTTTATATTATTTGAATTAATGAAGAATGAACAGCATTTAGTGTCTTAGTAATTTTTATTATCCAATAATGAATAATATTCTGTAGTGTAATTTTTACACCACCACTCTCACACAAGATAGGAACTGGTTTCTATCTACTTTTATCATCTTATGAAGGGATGTAATCATAAACATATGACCAAAGACATGTGAAGAAAATGTATTCCCCAAGATATATATTTCACTCATCAGCTAGCCCAAACTACAATCTCTTACACATATCCTTATAATTGTTCAATATATATAAATCGTACATTACTATAATTTAATTAATGTGTCAAACGTATTGCCCTTAGAACTTTGACACAAACCATTTAATGGAAGTATATTAATGATTTTTATTAGTCATTTATTAGACTTGAGATTATCCAATAACTATAGAAATATTATTCATTATTGGAAAAGCTGAATAAAAGCTCTGAGGAAGACTGCTGGTTAATCAAAACTGCCTGGATTAATTTTAATTTGATAATATAAGCATTGAAAAAGTAAAAAGAAAAGGGGATTGTTTGACTTGTTTTATATATATAATTTTATCAATGCATAAAGAAAGAATAAGTTGATAATATAGTTCATTATCTGCTATTATTGATAAATCACAATCCCCATACAATTTCAAACAATATTTATATTATTTTACTAAAAAAGTAATTATATTTTCTGTCTTTCACTTCTTATAATTCATAGATACCTTTTTTTTTTTAAAATAAAAAAAAAATTAGAAATGTCTAATTAAAAACAATTAACTCCATACTTAACCTTTTCTTATTTTGCTTATATACATATAATTTTTGATTTTGCTAGTAGTTTTCCATCGAAGTGCAAAATTTGTCCAAAGCTAATAAATGTCAATTCTTTTACTCCACTTATAAAATGAAAATGTAAAATAAATTATTTTTATAATAAATCAATAAGATTAATCATTTTAAAAATATAATATCTAGTAACTGCAGTTAATATTATTTCCAATTTTTTAATCAACTGTAATTATTGTTATTAAAACTATACATATATATTTTTTATTGTTATATATAGAGCTCGCAAATAAGCTCTTAACAAGCTTTGCAGAATATCCCCAAACCCAGACCGTTTTTTGCTACTGGTTTCCTCAATGAGGTACTAGGATATTCAAGCATTATACACACTACTTTAAATGATCAAATTTCAATGTTAAAATTTGTCCATAATGTTGCCTTCTATATATAAAATTAAAAATAATCAATTCAAAACAAAATTGAAATAGACAACTCACTATAAATAAAAATATTATTTAATATATCAATCCAGCTTTCATTCCTTAATGGAATCTTTTCAAGATAATTCAAGGTCATGTAATTGAGTAAAAAGAAATATTTTGAAAAGGTTCCATTAAGGAATGAAAGCCAGATTGGATGAGTTGTCTATTTCAATTTTGTTTTAAATTTATTATTTTTAATTTTATATGTATATACCCAAACACAGATTTTTCAAATAACAAGTGAAAAATGTTTTGAATTACTTTAAAGTCCTAATGCTTGCTATACACTGTGTGTTCAGTATTTCACTTAATAATCATTAAATTGTTACTTATAATTTTTAATATGATTCTATTTTACTGCTTTAATGCGCCTATTGTTTATTTTTTCCCAATATTTTGAAAAGATAATGAATTAAGATTTCATTGTATATATATTGTTTTTCTGTAGAGGGATACTGAAATAGCCTTTTTCCTGAAATAGATTATTTATTTAAAGATTGTTTTATTTTTCTATACTTATGAATATAAATGTATTAGAATTTGTTCTGAATGATATTTTAAAGATTATAAAAAAACATACTTATTTAGCAAAACTACAAATTAAAATGAAATAATTTTAATTATTTTAAAACATTATTCAATAAGAAGGGAATAAAGTTTACACATAATAAAATTAAATTCCCTTTTCCAATTAATTATACACTAATCACCTGATTAAAAGAATCAACAGAAGGGAAGCGCTCAAACCTAAGTTTTTCTTCGGGTAATGCACTCTTGCTAACTGCTGAAGTTCCTAAAAGAAAAATACTATATACTTTCAAACATCATATACTTTTCTTTAATATTAATACATATAAAATAATTAAAAATGAAAGTAAAATATTATAGACATAAATATTATGTGTGAATATATTCACATAGCTTGAGTTCCAAACTTTAGGAATTGAAATTTCTATTTCATACTGGTGAAAAAATAGGGAACACTAACATGGCTGTAGTGCAAAATAAGTGCATCCTACTCAATATCAATAAATAAAACCTAAAAAATCAATCTGCTCTGCCATCCAGAGATTATTCATGCTAACATAAAGTTGGTTCTGGAATGAGTATAGCTTGTTGTTGGAACAACATATCCTGCATGGCTTTGTATATTGGTAAAGTGACACTCTCAAACTCACAAATTAAATAAATTATATGATCAAAACTACTTTGTAGAAAATTTTTTGGCTGAGTTACTTGTATATATATGTATGAGATTGATGGACATGTTAGCATGTGTTAAGTTAGTTGAGATTATGTTAGAGTCAATGTATAGGATCTTGAATCTATCAGGTGAATGTGAAGTACTAATTAGTATGCCAATTCCACCAGCAGCTATGTTATTAATGGACTGCTCACAATAACCCAGGTTATTAAGTCTGAGTGATTCTGGGGTCTGAGTTGCAGTGATATTTTGTCTCTCCCATAAAGAAAACATGTGAATGATTTAGCTTGATCCAATCCTTGATGGCAGCAATTCTGCCCATTGAGTTGAGACCACATACGTTCAATCCCACAAATTTATATTTCATAACTTGAAGAGTCTAGTTTTCCAACATCTACTGCAAGGTAAGTTTGCTGGGAAGTTTAAATATGGTGAAAGGTTTCAAATTACATTATATATTAGTTGTGACTTGTGCTTCAGAATCAGAAAACTCTGATTCTTTGTCAGAGCTCATTGAGTTGAGCTGTGATATGCTGAACTGTATGTGTTCCTTCGAGCTCCTCAACTTTATTCTAGGGGAATTGGTTGTAGATGCTGGGGTATCTTGTTTCTTTATTTCTTCACTAGTTTTAGCTTTTTTTCAGAGGTTTTTTTTTTAATCAATATGACTATGGTTAGTAATAACCTTTCGATCATGATTCTGGGTGACTTCAATATTCCCTATTCATTCTTTAATAGTAAGCTTATTCATCTAATCAACAGATGTGTTATGAGTGGAGATGGTATCTTTCCTCCTGACACCTATTCCTTCTACACCAAAAAATGCAGGTCATTGATAGACTTGTTTTTTTATACACCTGACATTCACTTTCAGCTTGTTGCTCATCTAGAACATGTTCTGTTTTCGGATCATCTAGCACTAGTTGTACAGTTAGACTCCATAAATAATACAGACTCATCCCCAAATAATACAGTAAGGATGCTAACCAATTCCAATACAACTGAGACTATAATATATGAAGCCTACATATACTTCCAGAAAGTTAATATCTTGAATAGGCCAGCTGAAGACTTGGTTCTCCTTCATCAATATTCTTCAGATATAATAATAGTTCATCATACATGGAATAGGAAAGAACCGCTGTCATTAATCAAAAATCTAGACCTACTAAGTAATGCAATGAAACAACACACCTCAAATCAATATACTACTGAAGAAGTTTTTTTTTTAAATCAATATGACTATGGTTAATAATAACTTTTCGACCATGATCCTGGGTGACTTTCAATATTCCCTATTCATTCTTTAATAATAAGCTTATCCATCTAATCAACAGATGTGTTAAGAGTGGTGATGGTATCTTTCCTCCTGACTCCTATTCCTTCTATACCAAAAAATGCAGGTCATTGATAGACTTGTTTTTTTATACACCTGACATTCACTTTCAGCTTGTTGCTCATCTAGAACATGTTCTGTTTTTGGATCATCTAGCACTAGTTGTACAGTTAGACTCCATAAATAATACAGACTCATCCCCAAATAATACAATAAGGATGATAACTAAGGCCAATACAACAGGATATAATATCGGAAGCCTACATATGCTTCCACAAAGTTAATTATCTTGAATGGCCAGCTGAAGAGACTTGGTTCTCCTTTATCAATATTCTTCAGACAATAATAGTTCATCATACACAGAATAGGATCAAAGATCTAGACCTACTAAGTAATGCAATGAAACAACACATCTCAAATCAATAGGCTATTGAAGACATCCTTGAGTTGAAGATGACATATCAGGTTAAACAAAAAACCTTGGCTGAATATATTTCGATCAAGAGAGCCAAGGTCTTTCTTTCTGAGCAGCACTGCTGGACCAGAGGCTACCTTAGATGGGCACTTGGAGCAAAAAAAAAAAAAACCTCCTACGCCATCTATGCTAATATCGATGGCCAATCTCTAGTAGATATGCCAATGCTAAACCAAACTCAGAAGTACTTTGAGTGAAAACTTCAAAGTGAAACTAGATCAACAGACTTCAGCTGGAAAGAAACAGCACATCAAGGAAAACACAACATCACTAAAGAAATAATTAGTTCCAAAATTCGAACCATGAGTGAAAATACCCATCCAGGCATATATGGCATTTCCAAGTTTATCCTTGCTCACTTAAGCAACATTACTGCTCCAATTATTCCCAAAATGATTGAACATCTTTCCGAGAAAAAAAAGGTTGATACCCCAACTATATACAATAGATCTGGTACGATTTTTGAAAAAACAAAAACTAGATCAATCAATTAAACCAATATCCATGTAACCCCTCCTTATTAACATAGTTGAATCGGTAATAAAAGACCAAATTCAAGACAGAATACTCTCATCTATCACCAAATCCCAATATATTGGCAATATGCCAAACAAAAATTCTAAGAGACTATGTTAGAATGACAAGAAAACAAAAGCCCATTGCAGTGCAGCTGGAAATTTCTGCTGTCTTCGATTCAATTAGGATCAATAAACTAATAGACATCCTCAATGAACATCAGCTTTCAGATTCAATTATCCAAATTATCGACAATGTATTTAGCAAGAGAGAAGTTCACATCTCATTAAATGGCAAAATTACCCAACCATTCAATCCAGAAGTGTCTATTCCACAGGGTTCTCCTCTCAGTGCCCTGTTCTTCAATCTCTTATATAGATCCTTCGATAAAAGCAATTGAAAATCAACTTCCAGGGATCTATATTCCAAGAATTGGTAAAAATATTAATGTCATAGAGTACACGGATGATGTACTCATCTTTCTCCCATCACATAAATACCTAGATCAACTATATTCCATCATTGATCAATTCTCTGATAAATTTGGCCTTCAAATTAATGCTGCTAAATCATCAGCATAGAAAATCTGCACTGGCCGCAGGATAAATTTCAAAATTTGAGGCAAATGTTAGAATACTAAATATGAAGATTATGACAAAGATAAATTATTATTTGCCAATAATCAAAATCATGAAAGTTTTCATTAACAAAATTAATGCTCTAGCCGCCAGATTATTCTGGGGTGGCAAGATCACTGCTATTAGTATAAAGCAAATGCAGCAACAGAAAAAACTGAATGGCATGTCACTGCATTCCACTGCTGTGATACAATTTCAAAAGACCTTCAACCTATTAGTGATGCTAATGAACACCTATAGCTACAATCTAATAATGCAACCGATTATTCCTACTGACCATCCACCACCAAGTGTTGTAGGTATTCTGAACCACTCAATAGACCTGATTAAGACATATACAGACATCTCCTTAGATGCTCTCAAATGTAAAATTAATATTTGGGATGCATACAATTTAATTTTCCCACATAGTGTTTCAATACAAGGTGAACTTAACCTAATACAATTTACTTTTCCCACATAGTGTTTCAATACAAGGTGAACTTAACCTAATATAATTTAATTTTCCCACATAGTGTTTCAATACAAGGTGAACTTAACCTAACAAATAAAAAAAATCATCACTTTTTTTAAATACTGGCATTTGGAGCCAAAATACCTCAACTTTGTCATAAAGATTAATAAGAAGGCTGTCAGCACCAATTGGTTTCTGACAATAACAAGAGGTATATCCAAAATCAATCCCATCTGCCCACTCTGTCATAGAGAAGATGAGACTTTAGATCATCTCATTCATTCATGCTCTGGTCTTTGGGGTATAAGGAAAACTATCTATGAGAATGTCAATTCTGACTTCTACCTATTTACCTCTATTAAAAATTGCATTAAATTCAGATTGTTTGCCAACATCAGACTATCCATCTTCCTTACTTTTATACTTTGGACTGCAAGATGTAAGAAGGACTTTATCTCTTCCCCTATCCAAGATGATAAATATTTTTTCGGAAAGAGAGATGAATCACTTGCTTCTCTCATGATATGCAGGGATACATGTAGCTTGATCAATATCAAAGAATAAGGAAAGGGAATACTTGTGTCAACTCATATGGACTCAACTCCACAGCTTCATAATGTCATCTGATTGGTCTGATCATCAATCAATACCTTAACTGGAATCACAAAACCAAACACTAATCAATAAATTAGAACATATAGAGTTAAGCTTGTGTCTACCTCCACCTGATGAACACAATTCTTGATGAATAGTACTGACAGTTTTGCCTCAAAGGATCATTTAATTCAAACCCCCAGTATTCTCCGGGCTACCCCTCCACCTCTAGAGGATAGTCGTTAGTTCTACCATCTATTGTGGTAGGTTAAATCCCAGGCTAAATCAGAAATAATTCAAAACTAGGATTATATTAACTTCCCAGATCATGCTCTGGACCTTAATAGTGCTAAACTGCTTAAATTAACCAGGTACTAGGAATATTTGGTTTTGACATATGGTAACAGTCACCACCAGGAATATTTTGGTACCTTTTGTTGTCAATCGGACTGGTATTCATTGACAAATGTTCAATTATTACAACACGCATTACGCCATCCTCACAATTTCACAGACTAATAATTGTCATATCTCCCATCTACATAATCATACTTCTTAATTTTCAGTGTATTTTACAACAAATAATTTCAATATATGTACACTAATATTTCATGCTTTCTATTGTATATAATAAAATTATTGGGGAAAAAACAACTTTATAGATTTTTTAAAAATAGAATTATCATCTAAAAAAATGTTGGCCTGATCAAAAAATAATTTTTAACTTGTTTATATACTCATATAAAATATGCTTCTATAAGAGGCGATTCTTCATCTTATTAATATAAAATTCCTGTAAAGACAATTACAACTTTTTTTCCATTTCAAATATAAAAATGATTGCATTAGAAATCTACTTTATTCATTTTCTATAAACTATATTTATCATATTATAAAAACAACTCTTTATATCATATTATAAAAACAACTCTATAAAATATACAAAATGTATTTAACTCCACTGTTTGTGTAGTTGCAGGTATATACATTTAAATCATAATTAGTTATTCTTAAGCTATAAATATACAATTATAAATACTGGAAACAAAATTTAAATGGTCCCTAAGATATATTTTGATTAAACCAAACTCTTCAGTTAGCTTAAATTCACACACTCAAAAGGTCTTTATGTTCTAAGTAAAGAAACTTGCTCAGTTAAAATGCATCTTAAAAAACTGTTTACATTTTCCCAACATCTATAATCATATGTTTGAATTCTTAAAAGTTGTGATTTAAAAATTATATAAGATCTTACACATAAATGAAGGGAATTGAAAAGTTGAATTAAAAAAATTAATAAGATTACGGATATGTTATTAATAAAAAATATAATTTGATCTTCAATAAAAATTAAAGTCTATATCTAAAGTTAGAAAAGATAATAATTTCTGACTTGATGAAGGATGATTAGTAAATATTTATGTATTCATTAAAAGATAGTAAGTTTCCAAATATATATAAAAAATGCAACACTTATAAATATATATCATCATCATCATCACTGTCAATTATTATCAATCCACTGCAGATGAAGGCTCTTCAAGTTCAATCCATCTTCTCCGATCTCTAACTTCTCTTCTCTACATCATCCCTGCACACTTCCTTATTTCATCCATCCATCTCACATGTGGTGTCTTTCTGGGTCTTTTACAATCTCGAAATCCAGTTTAAAATTTCAATTGTCTTCTATTATCATCTCTTGTAGCCCACCTCCACTTCAGTCTTTTCATTCTTTCAACGATGACAGCAACACCTGTTTTTTCTCTTACCCATATGTATAGGCTTACAAATATAAGTACCAAAATATCTATAATAATCAACATAAAAATAAACACACACACACACATACATATAGACACACAAATGTTAGAAATCCAAGTTCCATGGACATTTTATTATAATTATACATATATTATTTAATAACTTGCTGTAAATGAGCAGAATAGAAGGCACTTCAATGATCAGACTCATAAACTATCTTCTATTCAATATATACTGTACCACAATTTAAATTATGACTGTCAAACTTTCCGCACTCACATCTTTAATACTATTCATTTTAGATAAATATATTAATGATTATTATTAATCTGTTATTAGATTAGAAATTATCATATCATTCCTAGATCAGATATAAACTTTAAACTCAGTTATATATAAACATGTTTTTATTATTACTATTATTATTATTACTACTACTACAATTACATATTGCAATGGTAAAAAAAAGAGATATCTTGGGATCATGGGTTAATAGCAATCATCATTATCTCAAACATCATAATCAATGAGCATAAGCAATAAATAACTAAAAATCCGCATCAGCCATTATAAGTAATATTTAAGTTATAATATAGCAATAAGATAAGTATAATGTAATATAATATATGGCATTGCCAGTAATAATCATTAAGAATCAAAAGTCATCACTTGTGACTAGAATCAAGAGGTGCTCTATAAAATCAAAGCAAATCCTCATCTAGTCAATGTTAAACTTAGGGTATATTATAAAAATAATCAGCAATATTTCAATTCCAAAAACATATCTAAGTACCAAATATCTATAATAATCAATGTAGAAAATGCTGGAATCAAATATCATGCTGATCATTGTGACGCTCTTAGCCATCAATAAATTAGTTATCATTATAAATTTTATAAAGTGAAGTATGTGAACTTTAAAAGTGTTCCCTAGCTTTGATTATCGAAATAATTCTATAAAGAACAACTTGGATGTCCACATGAATGTATTCCTAGACATATATATATATATAATAAATATTGTTATTGCCAAACCTAGTTTGGGACTGCAACACACATACATAATACTTAATCTTTTCTAATATTAAATAATTGTACTGGAATACCTACAAATCCCTTAAAGCACAAGTCAGTCACACTGTTAATTGACAGAACAGATAGCCAAAAGAATAAAGACATAAACTATTATTTGTTTTAAACCATGTTTTATTAAAGTTAACTAATAAACAAAAAAATATAAAAATTCAGAAAAAATATGTCAAACCTGAAATTAATATCTAATTTCACACAATACACATGATTTCATGAAGAGCATATATTACTCCTATTCATTTTTCTTAATTAACTAATATTTAATCTAAATGAGCTATTCCCTTTACCATAATCAAACCCTGAAAACATAATTAACTCAAAAAACCTTTAATTTAACCTTTCTCCCTTTTTCTTTTGAAAATGTGGAGGTCTCACATCATTATGAACACAAAAAAATCTATTCAATCAAACAAAAAAAAAAGAAATTATTCACTATTTTCAAATATTATTTTTCTTTAAAGGAATATTTATAAATGTGATCTGCATACTTCCCCAAATCTTATTACCATGGATTTTTTTCTTTTAATTCTTCTTGTGTAGTTATCTGATTGAAGGTTTCTTTTTATAACTTTTGCAATAAATAGTTTACTTAAATCATTTGGCTTCAGGTTTTGTTTCTTTTATAGTTTTGTCAAATAGATATTTTATCCATTTACCTTTTTTATTTTCTTTTTCTAGCTCTCTTTTGTAATTCCAGATTTCAGTTCAATAAGTATTTTGATTTCAGATTAACATAACTTTCCAATTTAATAATTATTTCAATTAAGAGTTAGCTTTTCTTCTTTTTTGTAACTTCAGATTTGAGTTTAATAATTAATTTCATTTCAGTCCTTCCATTATCTTTTTCTTATTGTAATTCCAAATTTCCAGTTTAATAAATATCATTGAAAGTTTCTTCCAGGAGTATTTTCATTCTATATTCCTTTTGAGAAAATTGGTTCTATAGTTGGGTTGATAATGCTCAGCTTTTAGCAAAATCTTGAAACATGGTTCTTGTAAACTCATTTCTGTTATATTGCTTTTTAAAACCCCTTTTTAAACTAGTAATGAGGTCAATTTCAGTTCTGATTATGAGCCTGTTTCTCCCTGTTCATCTTACCATAGTTGAACTGACATTGAAGTCTAGTGAATTCTGATCATTTATCCATCCAACCACATGACTATCTCAGAAATTACTGCATTAATTAAACCATTTACAAGATTTTTCTCCTCAAAAAAAAAAAAAAAGCAATTCAATTTGTATCCTAACTATTTGAAAAATAAATAATTACTTTAAAAACAAAACATTTTATTTATATTGATAAAATTAAATTGAAAAATATGCTTTATTTTTTCAGAAATAAAAATCCTATTCTCTTTTAATTAACTGATAACCTTTTAAAAAATCTTATTGCCTTGCATTGTTTTAAAATTAATAAATGTCCATTTATAACGATTTTAATCTCATCTCTTTTTTTTTTGCTTGAAAGAAAAAAAAAGTAAATGAAACTACAGAAGAAAAAAAAATCACCCTTTTCATTTTTTATTTTTATAAAACCAAATCTAATAAAATATCACGTGTATCAGATATACAAAATGTAGTGTCTAGCTGTAGGGAACTTGAAAAAGATAAAACAAAATAAAATATAGTTTTTCTTTGTAATGAAATAAACTAAATGTACAAATAAAATAAAATTCTTTCAGTATATATTTTATTATATTTATGGATAAAATATACATGCTGTGGATATATATAATATGTTTACAAACATATAGTTTTACTCTCAATCTATGTTTGTCTATTTTAAGATTTATATTTAATTCATTAACACTTTTATATTTATAGAGCTAGCTGATACGAACTTATGGTTGGGTTTCATCATCATTCTCATCACAATATAGCTGTTATAAACAAACAATTTAATTTCTTTAAAAATTTAATAAAAGAAAAAAAGTTTTAAGTACCTTCTAAATCCCAGAGGGTGCTTACATCTGATAATGTCCCACTTCGTCGAACTTTCACTGTATGTGTTGCGAGATCATATGTGTTGTCAGAAAATTTAATAGTAGAAGATAAAGCGGTATCTAGTAATATATATATATACAACATATGTATTTATGATTTTAAATTTATTTTTTTTAACTGTTTAATATAGATTAAAAAAAGTAAAAAATTTTAAAAATTGAAAGAACCTATTCTTTATATCAAAAACTATTATAAAGTTTTATTGAGTTTTTATGTGATGTATAACTACAATTCAATTAAGAAATACTGTAATTTTAATCATATTTTTTCTTAAAATTTTTCAATGGCATTTTATAATGACTCTGGATTTTTTTATTATTATTAAAAAATTAATGCATTTATATATAAATTGATAGCAGAAATCAATTTAAAATTATTATTCTTATATCACTTTATGAAATAGATAATCAATGAGCAAACAGCATTAAGATAAATTGGTTATGAGAAAATAATAATAAATAGAAACAAAAGAAATATTTTCTAAAATTTAAATATAGATGTTAATTTTGTTTTATATAGAACAATTGATAGTTAATAGAAAATATAATTAATAGCAAATAGCAACAAAAATTAATAAGACTGTACTACATTTAGCATTAGCTCCTTACCCTCCTAAATTTTCATATTATTTCTACTATATGAAGTGAGTGCCATATTCTTTAGATTAAAAAGTACAGAATTAAAAAGATTAGTTGATTACTGATCTAAATCAATGCTTAAATAAATGACTATTAATTATGACCACTGCTGGTTAGTCTCTTCATAGAAATTTTCATTCTCTGCATTTTAAAACAGAGAAGTACACAATTCATTTTATTTCAGATCCCGCCAGCACATTAAAAAGAGATATGTTTATAAAATGCATTTTAATAATGTAAATAGCTCATTTAAAATTTATGATATAGCTTCAAATATTTAAATAGAAAAAATTTAGATTAATTGTCATAATATTATAGTGCCTAACCTGCTTTTTGAAAAGAAATTTAACACATATAAAGTAGTGTTTATAGTTGTAATAGATAAATTTTAAATATAGTATCAAAATTGTTTGCATTAAACAATCAATGATAGATTTAAGTTAAGATAAAGATCTATAAATTTAAAGTATGGAAAATTTAGCAACTTTAATTTTAATATAATCTATAAATTTCAAGCTTCACTGAAATTTTAAATTCTAAAAATATATTTATATGTGTGTGTATGTGTGGCAAAGATAAACTTATTCTTAACGAATTATTAAATCAAAAAATAGTAAATTAAGCTTATTCATAATTAAAAATTATAAAGTTAATTGTCAAAATAATGGCATCCAAATAATAAAACACTTGATATCAGGTAAGATATTTGTTGGAAATATTTGCTTTTTTGGATCACATTTTTTTGGTTAAGTAATAATGTGTATATAAATACACATACACATATATAAATAAAGGTATATATAAGATAAGAATAAAAAACTAATATTAAAAATATTTAAAAGCATAATTGAAATAATAACTATTCCATCTTACTGCATTGCCAAATGTATACCATATAATACTAAATCATCCATGCACTTTACTACTGTTACGCAATGCTTTATTTACCACTCTCTTTTACAGTTTACAGTTTCGATTGCAGTTGAAGTTAGGAGATATAAAAGTTCTGAAGAAGATTGCTGGGGCAATCGAAACTGTAGTTGAAGTTAGGAGATATAAAAGTTCTGAAGAAGATTGCTGGGGCAATCGAAACTGTAAACTGTAAAAGAGGGTGGTAAATAAAGCATTGTGTATGGATGATTTAGTATTATATGGCATAACTGAAACAATTTTAAGTTTATAGATTTAATTATATACACACTATACATACACAATTACAAATAAAGGAAGATGTAGAAAAATATATACAAAAAGTTCACAAATATTTTATAAAAAAACTAAAACAAAATATACTTATTATGAATGCTTAATAAAGAAAATATGCTTATAAAATGTCTGTTATTAAAGAATCTTAATGATATAACCATTTTAAATGTGAAATGCTAGAATAAAAAATGCCAAGTAACAACAAACTATCACTGTGAATAAATAAGTGAATGGTTTATTGATGATGCTTGAACATCAGAAAAGGCAGTGCTCTCAGATCCAAGGCTTCTCACTGATGAAAGCCACAAGCTAGAAACTAATCTGGAGATAATAGACACTAGATAGGGATTTTATGCACAAACCTTCTTGCATCCATTGATTACTCTGGCTTGCACTGAGTGGCACTACTATATGGAGAGTTTTGCCAGTTAAAAGACAATTTGAATAACAACCCAGAAATCTTTAAACTCATCATTCTATCACTGCACTAAATTATACAGAACACTGCTAATGATTAAATAGATTTAAGATATAGCTATCAAGTTATCATAATTTTATTATCAGTAAGAGATCATACCTATAAATAAAGTTTTAAAAAAATATTGAAAAGATTTGGAAATGCTGATATTTGATAATATGTGTGAAAATCCTACTGATTTATAATTTTATCCCATATTATATAAGTATTTGTATTTATTCTATTTATTTGCTTTCATTAATTATGCATTAAATATATTAAAAATAAAATTTTCTTGCCATTGAAAAAATTCTAAAAAATTGCACACTTCAATTCCCCATCCTCAAGGTGACATTATTCAAAAAAAACTACTGAATATTTTATTTCTTATCAAAAAAATTATAAATTACTTACCATTAACACAGTTATTTTTATCTGATTCTTTCACAATATTTAAATTAAGCACACTTTTTTTTATTTTTTTAGAAGGGGGCTTTAAAGAAGCATGGTCCTCAATATTATTCTCAACTGATCTAAAATTTGTAAACATAAGTATGTAAAATGAGTATCCATATATATATAAAGAAAAATATTAAGAAAATTATTTAGTGATAAGAAAAAAAAAAAACTTAAAGCGATATGATCTTAAATTACAATGTAAAAACAAATAAACAATAAAAATAAAACACAATTAATCATTCTAAATATAAGATTATAGTTTTCAAAAATTCATTAACAGATTTCCTTTTTCTTAACAAAAGTAGCACTTCTGCCAGTAGTAGAACTGACAAAAGATTTGTTACTGATAAATTAATAATATATTTACTTAGTCTATATATATTTAAAACAAATATATCGCTATGATAATATTTAAATATTATGTGTGTGAGCATATTTACTAATATATATAAATACATTTTTTATTTTTATGATTAATTTTACTATTACAAAAATGTCTATATAATTATTCTTTGTTTCAGTTTTTAAACCAGGATGTAGCACACATATACTTTATTATGGCTAGATAGTAGAACAAATTTAATAGCACAATTTTTGTAATGTGTGGAGTAGAGCAATGTATGCATGTAAGTTTTTCAATTACTGATAATGATATAGTTATTTAATTTGTTTTGTAGTAAATTGTATTTGTTATATTAGTAATTTGTATCTTCATATAATATTAAATCTTTACTAAATTCATTTTTATTCCATAAAATATATTCTACACTAGGTTATTCATTTTTCATATGTAAGTGTTTATCTGGTACCAAGGAACATAAGCAATGGATGGTGTTAAAAAGATATTAAAAAATAATGAAGATAGCTCATCTAAATAATGATAGTAGTGTATTTGTATCGCAAAATATTTGAAAGAAATAAAAGCTAGACTTCATCATAGAACTTTTTCCATACATATGTATAAATCTGATATTTCCAAACATAGAGTATCTGAATTATGCCCCATAAAAGTCTGGAAACTTGGATTTCTCCCAACATCACTTAGTAGATATGTATATTTATTGATCTCACCAAATATTTCATCACATAAATTGTCACCAATGTGCAGATAATTCATATAGTTGAAATAACCACATCTCCGCAAACATTATATCACTATATTACAAATTGCGCATTAAGCAAATAAGTGAAGCTCAATATTAAGAGAATTATAAGGCCGAGTGCTTTCGGGAACCTTTAGTTCCCATATTCATAGGGGATACTGACTTGAGTTGTGATTTTTAAAGACTGAGTAGTAATTTGTTCAAATTTAATCAATATCTACATATAGTCCACCCCCCAAGATAGACTATGAATATGGGAACTAAAGATTCCCGAAAGCGCTCAGCCTTATAATTCTTTTAATATTGAGCTTCACTTGTTTGTGTAATGCGCAATTTGTAACTTACTACTCGAAGGTGAAGTAGAAACAAGGATTTTATTTCTATATCACTATATGTAATATATAATGAACTGAGTGTTTCAAAAATGCAACCAAAATGAAAGAAGATCATTGTAATTCAATTAAACTAAGGTAAAAGAAGTACCAAGATAAGAATAAAAATTGAAAAAAATATAAATAATCCATAAAGACTTGTGGAGTAGTGATTAGACTGTCATGCCCATGATCTAGATTTAAATTTGAACTAAGTAAAATATGAATATTTTTTCAGGTTCCAAATAGTTAATTCCAATAGCCATCCAATTATTAAATGAAAAATGGAAATTTAATTAGTATTAACTAGAGGGTAAAATAAAATTAAAATTGAAAATCTTCATGAAGTAGCATTTGAATAGCTTAGAAAGCATTATTTTCTCTTTCCTTTTTTTTTTTTTTTATAGATAAAACTTGAGGACAACTTTATCTTACAAAGGCTTTTTAAAGATTGATTTATCTTTTCTATCTATCAATATATATTGAAATAACATTCCATATGGATATATACAATGCCCATTCCATATTTGTGTGTGTGAATATATGATATGTATGTTTAAATGTACATACAAATATAGGTATAGACTTAATTAGAAAAAGTAATACGTTTAATAAATTAAAGAAAATCAAAAGACTGATTCTGTAAAATAGGAGGTAAAATATATATAACTTTTAAGATTAGAACAAGATTATTTCTAAAAGTAATAACAGTCTAATTAATGAGAATAGAATACAACATTAATGAAATAAAACAATTAAAGAATTCAAGTTTAGATTTCCTTCGTAAGATAAATGATAAATTAAAAATAACTCATTAATTAAAGTCAGAGAGATAGCAATTTAAATTCTTGTCTGGAGCAGGAAAATGAAGACTCATCTGAGCTGATGGATGGGAGTACAAGCCAATCAATTTCAGGGATTGAAACAATGAATGTCTCAGTACGAATTGTATCAAGAAGACTTCACTGGATTCTTGGAGCTTCATCTGCACACACAGATCCTTGGCATAGGGACTTCAAATGCAGAGAGCTGGCCTCCGAACATGGGAACAGCCAGGTAGGACTCTTACAGATTGTATTAATCTAAATTATTTATGTATGCCTTCGGGCCTTAATTTATAAAATAACTGTATGTATGTAAATAGTTAAAATGCTATTAAGGATCGTTCATTAAATTATCTAAATATTAACTGTTTAATAGTGATTTGTACTTTTGGGAAATGCATTCTTAGATCAGTTAGACATAGCAATAAATATAAATGAAATTTTGTTAATGAAACGTATAAAATTCAAATGTTGAAAATCAATAAGAGTATTAGATTACTTTGTTTAAAGAGTAATTTTAAGCATAATATTAGAGATAAATTTCAAAAAAAAGATGAAATAAAAATAAATAATTATACTTTGATTTAAATCAAAATTTTATAATATAAATTGTATATAATCACGTTCTTCTTTTTTTTTTATTTGAATAATATTCAATTTTCCCAAATTTAAAATTTAAGATTGATCCATTGTAATTTTATCAATATAATTAATAAAAAAGGTTGTTTTATAAATTGATAATGATAATCCTACAATTATAGGTCAAAATTAGAAAGCTTAAAACAACTCATATTGTTTTTATTGAAATTTTATGCTAATTGATTTTTGAATTATTGAATGGTGAACTTTCTAAAAGCCTCCTTATTGGAGTATAAGTAGTCTGCATAAATTCTCCCTAATCTTATTGAAACAGAAATCTCATGGGTTTACTTAAAATTTTTACAGATATTCATAAATTTTAAAATGCATTGCTGAACTTATTCTCATTTTGACTTAAATGATAGATGGTAGGTATTAAATCGATTGTCTCAATATACCTAAACTCTTTCCTCATTCAACAATCTAAAATTTCTTCAAACCCATTCATTATTAGTTATTGCTGCTATAAAATGGATCACTGAAACATATGATTATATAATTACAAAATATTATAGACCTAAAGACAGACATCACTTTAAATCAATCTATACAGAAAAGCATCACATATCTATTTATTTTAACTACTATAAAGATTGAATTAAGTATGTTGCCAACAGAAGCATATATGTTACTATGATATCATTGATTATATTTTGCAAACTGCATGCCTTTTAGTTTGTAAAAACTTGAAATAGGCAACCTATCTTACCACATATAGAATACTAATCTTTATTTTGAATTCTAATCTCTTCTGACTATATATAATATTAATTGATTGTTAATAAATATTAACAACAACAAAATTACAATTTGAATTCAGTAATAATAAAAATTCCTAGCTTCATTTAATTAATCAATTTGATTTTACCCACAAGATTCTCCTTTGCTATATTAAATGTATATGGAAATAAAGTTCTGTTTACGGCTTTATTTCCTTATATGCATTAAATATCTTATCCATTTTTATTCTCACATTTCTCTATCCTAAACAAACAAACAAAATACCATAATGCCTTCAAATTTAGGTTCAAACCCAATTAAAATAAAAAGTGAGTTGTACTTACATGCAACTTTTTTTAATTTTATTTTCTTCTCCTTTATTATATATCAATTTCAATATATTTCATCAGATGATATATCTATATATATCATTAGGAAATTATTGAATTATTACTGAAATATTAAAAACAGCTTAAGAGATAGAGAAATTTTTGGCAAAACTATAAATAAAATGTTTAAATGATAAAAATTTACCACATGATTAGAATGCAGTAGTGAAAATATTTAATAAAGACAAAGAAAAAGATATTAAAAATTATATACCTATCAGTCTTTTACCATTTTACATAAGATCTTCACTAAGATAAACTCAAGCCAAAATGGATTTAAAAAAAGATTTTAATACAATATATCATATCAATTATTAAGAGAAGTTATAGAAATAAACAATGAGTATGAGTTGCCATCATAATTTAGATTTCTAGATTATAAAAAGGCATTTGACTCTATAAGTATTTCCACAGAGATCAAAGTTTTAGATCCAGAATATTATATAAGATTAGATTACTACAGTATTATTAAAAAGATCAGCAATAATAAGGATATACAATATGATTCGATATTCCAAACATTTACAGCAAGTTTACATTAACTATTTTGAAGAATAAAATGGAAAAGAAATAAAAATTAAAGGAAACTATTAAGTCATCTAGTTTTGCAGATGTAGTTATTTTTGTAAATAATGCATCAGACCTTCAGGAAATATTGCAAGAATTATTAGATAAAAGAAATTAGGACTAAAGATAAAAGCTAAAAAGTTCAACAAATTTTTACAGAAAATTAAAAAATAAAAATCACGAATTACAAGAAGTTAGCAACTACAAAGAGGTCAGATTATTAATACAGATGAAAGCATAATGGATAAAACTAATCATAGAATTAAACTTGGATAAAATATTTTTAATAGAAATAATTGTTACAAATGGATTAGAAACATTGAACTTACCAAAAAGCAATACAAAAACTTAAACCAAAGAGTGAAGTATAGAGAGATAAATGTTGGAAATAACAAGAACTATCTAAAATGAAAAACATCGGTGAGAAAACAAAACAGATATTTCTAACATCATGGATCTGAACTAGACATATTTATAGAAGAGATGATAAATGATTAAGACTTATACTTAATTTCAAGATATTTATAAATAATACAGAAACTACATGTGAGATCAATGGATAAGGAATTTTGCAGAAGTGATATGGAGAAAAGAAGCTATGGATTAGAAAAACTGGTTTAAACTTGGGGACACTTTTGATTCTGCAGTGGATTGAAAATGTTGATGATGAACACTTTTACATATTTACTATAAATGATAACTTTCTCCATATATTTCTTTAAAATATAATTTTAAAATATATATTTTTTTACATATAATGCTGATGATCAAGAAACCTTAATGCCAAATGAACCCAAAATAACAGTTTATGAATGTTATAAAACTTTGGTCATACATGAACTTGATGATTACATTATGATCATTTCTCTGTGATATAACTGACAATTACAACATAACCATCACAAAATATATCCTAAATTATTCTGAGACAATCATTATTTTATGTGAAACATCTCTGGTAATGCTACACTTTGGTTTAAACCTAAATTGATATGTATTATTAATTTTGAAATACAAAATAACACCTGGCCAAGTTAAAATAAGTTGAAATTTCAAACCCTAAATCTTCCCAAACCTAAACACTTTTGATAAAAGGAAATAAAATTACCTTATCAAGGATTGTTGTCTTTTGAATTGTAATATACCTACTTACCATATGCACATTTGAAAAATTCCCTGGCAAGAATTATAAAAATAATATTCATTTCATCAATCATTGCCCTTACCTTTAGATCTACTAGGGATACACTGACTTAAAAATCAATGCTTCACATCAAAACTTGCTATAATAAAAATATTATTAATTACGCTTTTTATTTATATTAAAGGCATAGTATTAGTAGAAATTCGGTCACATAATAATCATAGAATTAATTTGGAATATTTGACTATTAATAATACTATACAAAATGATTGAAAAATGATTTCTTGACTTTTTCTTAGTCCTATTCTCAGTTTTGTTTTCAAAGCAAAAAATTTCCAAATTTTCTTTTATTCTGGTAATGATCAGCAAATATGATAGTTCATAAATTCCATTTTATCAATGTCATTACTTGCATTACTATTAAAAAATAATCCTAACTGATAAATCTATATAATATTCTTAAATGTACTTTTATTTAGCTCTATTTTCACTTTCAATATATGCACTCTACATAACTTCCATACTTTTTTCTATTGCATACAATATATGGATGATTCTCCATCACAACTATTGCATCTTCAATTACTATGATTCTCAAATATATTCATATTCTTAATTAGGTTAATTTTATTAATGAGCATAAACTTAACTTATATATAATGTAGCATGTTTGCCTTTTGATGGAAGTACTTAACAACAAAAATGCCACGTCTTCCAATATTTTCTCCATATTTGAAGCAGTATTAGCATTACCTTTAATAAATTTAAGGGAATAGTAGGCACTAAATTTATCTCTATACCTGATCACTTCTACCAAAATATTACTATTTTCATGTTAGAATTTTCTTTAATACATTTTATTTTCACATAATCTTACTTTTTTAAAATATTGTTCTATGTTTTAAATTATAACTGAGCATCATTTAGTGGTTATTTAACATTTACAATAGGGATGATTTTGATCCTTAAATTGTGCTTTCACAATCTTGTGATGGGATTAAATAACTAATAATTATATAAACTTTTGCAATTTTTCAAAAACTAATTATTTATTCCATTTCCATTCTGTCACATTATAAGCCTACCCTATCCATGCCCCCACGATAATTTTTCAAGTTTACAATATGTTATAGAACTGGAGTTAAATAAATGATTCTTCAAAATCAATATATAAGCTAGAAACATGTGATGTTTTTTGCTTTTAACTTTAAAGTTTCTTAAAAAATCATAAGTCGAAAATTAAAAACATTTCTAAACAAAAAATAATAACAATAGTTATACAATTTCTTAATAAAATCTTACGAGATCTTACAGTATTACATATAAAGGTCAAATAAAACATGATTAAAAAAATATTAGATATTTTTAAAATCTTACTTATGTTTCCGTAGAAAGATAACTGAAGACAAAGGTAATCGGAACAGTAATGATGTACCACGAAATTTTAATTGACCAACGCCAACTAAAAATTCTGCTAGTTTAATTTTGTCTTTGCTTGGTTCTATAAATATTCTGTAGAAGGGAAAAAACAGAAATATAGAACAATATGTCTAATTATTATAAAATAATTAATTTCAGACATACTTATTGGAATTTTTTTTTTTTTTACTTAAAAAAAAAAACTGAATATATTTACCAAGCATATCATTCTCTAAAAATACAGGATTTGAAATAAAGAAATTGATGAATAGTAAATATACTTAGTTTTAATACAGAGTAAGCAACAAAATCAATTATATAATTTATTATATTAAAAAGCTGTAACTATAAGGATAAAAATCAATGCACTGAATTACTGCCTAATGAGACAATTCTGATTTGTGACTAGTGATGTTTAAGAGCTTGACAAAGGAGATTTTCTGAATACATTTCTGTGAACTTTGTATTCATATTAAAATTTAGATGTTGCTTATTATACGGCAACTAATATTTTGCTTCACAGACTTCTGTAGGAGATTTTGGTATTCTGATTCATAAATTGTAATATGTTTTGGAAGATAAAAAGATACAAAAGTAGCTTGTTTTTTAATTACAAATGCATGTACAAAGATTGCTGGAAAAGCTAAAAATTCTTGGATTAAATCTCAACTAAGAAATGAAAAAAAAAAAGCCTCCAAGACTCTTCACCCTACTATACAGCTATTGATTACAACCTGATGTTTATTGATTACTCAAGCTTACAGTAGGTGATTCTAGAGTACGGTAAAGAAATTATAATTATTATAATGTCCCTTTTAAAATTTAAAATTACAGTATAAAAATATCCAATAAAGAGAGCCTAAATTAAATAATAATAATTCTAAAAAAAAAAAAATGTTTTTACAATCTCAAAATAAAAAACTCCTTAAACTATTTTAATGACTGATAATTTAATATTAGAATCTACAGACTAATTTTTTATATGAACTAAAAATTATCTAGAACATATACTTTTAATAAACTGAATGACATTTGTATACATTGGATCATAGATAGAAAAGAAAAAGTGCAATTTAAATAATTGGATATAATAATTATATTGGACAATTAATTGTATGCAGATACATAGATTCAATCAATATATAATCGAAAAGCATGATACAGAGAACCTATATATTTTATAATACAAAGTAATATGAGAAGTAAAATATTTTATAATATAAAGTAATATGAGAAGTAAAATTTCAATTAAATCTGACAAATAAGAAATGTGATATAGCAAACATGCATATCTTAGAAAATAAAGTAATATGAAAAGAATGGGAATTTTAATTAAGTGTGCAAAATAAGAAATGTTCAAAATTGATTGTTAATTTTCAGCTATATATTATTATACAATAAACAAATGTGACAAGATAATTGAAAATAAAATAGGCAAAACTCTCCACATAGTAATGCCATTCAGTGCCAGCCAGAGTAATCAATGGATGCCAGAAGTCTTGTGTATAAAATCCCCATATAGTGCCTACTCATCCAATATCCCCAGACTAGTTTCTGGCTTGTGGCCTTTGTCAGTGAGGAATCTTGGATCTGACAACACTGCATTTAGATCTTAAGATCTAATGCAACCCTCCAGCAGCCACCTTTTATCTCTATTTAACTATAAAACTGTGGAAAAAAAATTGAAAACACAATAATATTTTCAATCTAAGCTCAATAGCTTATGTAGTCATATGGGTCTAAACTCAGTTCAGTACCCATACATTTTGGTGTCTTTGGTTCTTTAATAACCATAGCCACCACTATCCTATTAGGCAGGATTGGTGTTAAACACTGAACATCACATGATTACCATTTCTTATGCTTGCACACAACTGTTATTAAAACAGGCAAAACTACATAAGCTATTGAGTTTAGATTGAAAATATTATTGTGTTTTCAATTTTATTCTCATAGTTTTGTAATTAAGTAAACATAAAAGGTGGCTGCTAGAGGATTGCATTAGATCCTAAGATCTAGATGCAGTGCTCTCAGATCCAAGGCTCCTCACTGACAATGGCCACTAGCCAGAAACTAGTCTGGGGATATTGGATGAGTAGGCACTAGATGGGGATTTTATGCACAAGCCTTCTGGCATCCATTGATTACCCTGGCTGGCACTGAGTGGCACTACTATATGGAGAGTTTTGCCTGTTTTAATAATAGTTATGTGCAAGCATAAGAAATGGTGATCATGTAATAATTGAAAATAAAATACAAAAGTACTTGACAGCTTCTTGATGTAGACAGTTAAAGATATATGCACTTAAATGTTAGTATTTGATAATAGTAAAACAGCCTTTAAATAACCCATTCCAGAATAAAAAGACCTCTTCAATAGTTGTTTATACAAAAATAGTGAAAGCTGGATGGCAGAAGTTTAAGTGATTTTGCTACTTTCTAAGGTTAATCACATACAGATTACTAGTCAATACAAGACACAGATATTAAAATAAGCCAGAAAAAAAAATTAAATATTTGACACCTGAAAAAGTTTTTAATCTTTCTCAATTTTGATTCGAATCCAGGTCATAGTTTGAGAAGAAATTTTCCTTCCATTAAATCATGAAGTTTTTGTTACTTTGCTTATTCCTATAAGAGGTAACAATAAACCCATATAAAGATACAAATCCAAAACATAATGGCAATTCATATTCATTTGTCCTTAACTATAACTTCTCTCAATCCCTGGATATGATCTCCTGTACTAAAACCACTTTTAAATCCAGCTTGTTCTATTGGTTGGTGGAAATCCAATGTTCTCTTGGTAAAAATTTTGTATGTAACTGATAAAAGGCTGATAGGTCTGTAATTTCTAATATCTTCTTTATCACCTTTTTTAAATATTAATATTAATACTGCATTCTTCCAATCATCTGGCACATTTTTATCATTTAGACATTTGGTACATAACGTTGCTAAAAAAATTTCTAATTTTCACCTGCTTCTTTTAATATATCAATTATAATTCTACCATTGCCTGGAGTCTTTTCTTTCTTCATATATTTAATTGCATGTCTCACTTCTTCATTTAAAATTTCTGGGCAATTCAGAAGATGTAATAGATATAGGAGGTATTTGTTCTTTATTACTATATAATTCTTGATAAAAGTCTTCTATCCATTTCATGATGTCATCTCTCTTTTTAGTAATAATTCCAGCTTTTTTTCTTATTGCAGATATAAATTTCCTACCAATACCAAAATGTTGTTTTACACTCTTGAAACTTTCATTCTCTTCACTGCTTTCCTTGCTAGTTCACAGTTATACTTCCTTATATTATTTTCATCTCTTTTCCACATCATTTTACAAAATTCGAGATATTCAATCCTTTTTAAAGCATCATTTTTGAATATCTTCATATTCCTTCTTTTTTTCATAAATTCTCTAGTCTCAGTAGAAATGTTATTGGTCAAGTGCTGCTTTTTTCAACCAGCTATTTTTGTTGCAGTTTTTAAAAGTGTATCAGTTGTTTTCATATTAATTTCATTCAAATCTGAATCATGTTCAAAATCTACTAATACTTGAAACCTATTTGTAAGTTCTAATTTAAATTCATTAGAATGTTTCTGAAAATTAGGAATATCAACTGTAAATATTGTTTTTCTTAATAATTTTTGTCTCGCTAGTTTTGCATTAACATGTATTTCACATCTTACTAATCGATCTTGAAATATGTATTTTCTGTTAGTCAAAATATAATCCAATTCTGCTCTACCTTCATTTGGATGCTTCCATGTCCATTTCCTTTTAACATTTTTCTCAAAATAATAATTCATAATATAAAGTTTTCCTTTTCCTGCAAACTCCACAAGTCTATGTCCTCTCTCATTTCTATTACCATAACCAAAATTACCTACAGCACTTTCATCTTTCATTTGTTTACCAATTCTAGCATTAAAGTCTTCCATAACAATTTTAAAATGTTGTTTACTCTGATCAAAAGCCTTTTGGGCATCCATATAAAAATCTTCTACTACTTCATCACTTTGAGAACTTGTTGGGGCATAAACCTGAATTATCTGCATTTGGTATCTGCTATTAAGTTGTTTAACTAATCTTGCCACTCTGTCCGATACACCATCAATCTCCACAATGTTGTTCTTCCACTTTTTATTTATAATGAATCCTACTCCACTTGTATTTCCAATATTTGTGCCTTTATAGTACAGTACATGTTCACTTTTTAAAACAATTGTTTCTTCACCTTTTCTTCTAACTTCACAAAGTCCAATAATGTCCCATTTAATATAAGACAGTTTTAGTTCTAACTCTTGCAATCTTCCTTCACTTGAAAGTGATCTGCAGTTGTAAGTACCTAAATAAAAAAATCGTCATCAAATGGCAGCCTGGGTCCACAATCAGGGGATTCTTAGCACCCTCTGCCTTCGGCCACCAATTGCTGCCTTGGTTGGTGACTTTACAGTCTCCTGGGAATAAGGGCCATGATTTATTTTTGTCTGTCATAATTGTATATATATATTGGAAAAATATTTATCATTTACACAAGCATTCATTCTGCCTTATCAGGCAACTGAGAAGAAAGTCCATGGTGTTTCTTGATCTTAAACTCAGAGGTAAAAATCCAATAACCTCGTCACACTGGCTAATGCATGTTGGTGAGCAGCCCATCCATGTTTATATACTATATGAATAATCACATAGTAATAACAGCTGTAATGACAAGAACGTATGGAGTGGACATTAAGAATTAGCCTTGCTCAGTTCCTTTAAGGCCTCCAAGAGGAATCAAAGGGTTTCCTTTGAATTAATAGGATGGCAATAAATTTGTAACCTCCTGAGTGTAGACAATTTCTTGCATTAAATCAAATCTTAATGATTAATCAAAGTAAATTATAGTTTATTAGTTGATATTGTGAAATTGGTAAATATTTAAGTGTCTCTGTTGGGTGATAGATATTAAAATTTGTCTATTTAGAAATTCATTTATAGATTCATTAAACCACCTAACTACTCACAAACATTATATTAGAAAATATGTAGAGATTCTAACCAGTAAATAAATTCAAGTATATTTATTATCTCCTTTAAGTTTGCCACTGTTTTCTGTTTGATCACAACCCCATAAGTTAATAATTGTTGAAATCTACCGAAAAATGCTATAATACATCATAATGACAATTCTAGAGATATCATTCAGGTATAGATCCAAGATATTGTCATATTTTAAAGAATATTTATAAAAATGCAACAGCAACAATTAGATTAGATAATGATACTGGGAAAGTCAACATTGAGAAGAGTGTAAGACAGGGTGACTCCATATCTCCAAAACTTTTTACAGCAGTGCTGCAAGAAGTATTTTGTGGATTAAAATGGGAAGCTAAAGGAGTGAAAGTAAATGGTGATTATTTAAGTCATTTAGTTGTTTTTGCTAATAATGCTTTAGATCTACAGGAAATATTGCAGTAGTTATCAGATGAAAGTAGGACTAAAGATAAATGTTAAAATGACTTAAGTATGTTTAATGGATTTTCTCAAAATATAAAAATAAAAATTTTTTATGATGAGTTAGAAGAAGTTAACAGTTACAAACGCCTTGGTCAGATTATTAATGCAGATGGAAACATAATGGATGAAATTAATCATAGAATTAAACTTGGTTGGAGTGCTTTTGGTAGAAATAACTTGATACTAAAAGGAAATATACCTATGTGTTTGTAAAGGAAGATTTTTAATAAATGTGTTTTACCTGTTCTTACTTATGGATCTGAGACTTGGACACTTAATAGAAGAGCAATACAGACTTCAGACCACTCAAAGAAGTATGGAGAGATGCATGTTGGGAGTAACAAGAAGAGATCGAAAACGCAATATATCGGTAAGAGAACAATAAGGTGTAACTGATTTCATTGAAAAAATTAAAAGATTAAAGTGGAGTTGGGCTGGACATATTGCTAGAAGAGATGATAATAGATGGACAATTGAAATCTTAAACTGGATTCCAAGAGATTGTAGAAGACCCAGGAAGAGACCACATGTGAGATGGATATATGAAATAAGAAAGTGTGCAGGGGTGATGTGGAGAAACTTGGAGAGATGTTCATCCTGCAGTGGATTGATAATAGTTGATGATGATGATCTTGTTTTACTTTAATATGCAAATTTAATTAAACTTTTTCTACCATTATTAAAAATAAATATGTATTCATTAGCTTTTGCAGATAATGTACTTATCTCATGATAAACCAATAACCTTCAATTACTGAACAAGTAATTAATCATTTCTCAACTGTATCCAGCATCACATGACTCTCATTTTGATGGTTCTATCATAAAGTAAATAAAGTGACCTATTGCAAAAATTCTAATTAGATTTCAGCTTTCATTGATAAATCCTGAGCTTGGAAAGTATCTACTAAAAAAGTATTGCCTTTACTTTTTTCAAAATTCTTTCATAATGTTTAGACATTTATCTAGATATATCCTATACCAAAATTAACAAAACTTGTAAAAGTGTAATTATGAAACAAATTAAGTCATTGTTAAGCTCTTATAATAAGTAACATTACTTTTACAAGCTGTGGTGATATTACTAATTCAATAATGAAAGAAAGAAACAGCGCACTAGCAAAGACAGTACTATCAGGCTTCTGAATTTTAGGCTATTAAGATCATATATAATTTTCAATGATCATCCAATTTTGACAGGCAATGTCTTCCAAATTATTTATGAGGACTAATAGTTTTAATTTTAACAGTATACAAGCCTAACATAAGCATCAAACATTCATATCTATTTCAATGGACCCTCATGCATTCAGTGTTGCTCTTAATAATTTAAATGCAGTTGACTGCAATGTTTTTTCTTAACCTTTTAAACAAAACAATCCAAATTTCAAAAATAATTCCTCAATCTGTGGAAAAAAATTGTTTGTTTTATAGACCATGACATTTTATTAAGATATTAAATGTATATATTTTTTAACCTGCAACTTAAATCTGTGGATGACATTCTCTCACATATCTTGGATTACTGTCCTATCTTCATTAATTTACATCTTGTGTTGTTTCCTTCAAAACAGAATCTTTTTGCTATATTGTCATTTCTGAGTCTGTATAATATTAATTTTAATAAATTTATTTAGATCTTATATAATATTAATTTTAATAAATTTATTTAGATCTTATATTACAAATAATAGATGTATGTGTATACATAAATTGTACTGTAAACTTCCTTTAAATTTGAACTGAATAGATATTTTAATATATTTAAAGGAGAGTTTGATTTGCTTTCTCTCCAGTAATTTAATCTTCAAATTATTGTTTGCATGTAACAGCTTTTTAAAATAACACATTTGCGAAATAGTAATTGAAAGATATATAAACCGAAATATAATTTGTATTACTTTAAAAGTTATTGGATAATATTGTTTGAAAGTGTAAAAAAAAAAGCTTACAAACAATCATCTTTTAAAATAATACAGTTTTGAAAGGGGGAACAATCATCTTTTAAAATAATACAGAAAAAAAAAAGCAATTGTTGTAAAAATTACATTTTTTTTAATTTAAAAAAAAATCACTTTTAGAGTAAATAATTAAAAAAACAAAGATAGATTTTTAAAAAGAAATAATTTAAAAATACATCCATTTATAAAACTGTGAAATAGCATGTGACACTATTAAGTTTGAAAGCATATTTAAATAGTTGTAGCTTCTTAATTAATCACACCTGTACATTATACGTCATCCATCTTTTAAGTAGTATGTACATAAACTCTATCAGTGCATAGTTTTTCCGTGTGTAACATGGAGAAACAGCGCCACGTAGTGGGCTAGAATCTAGGTAGTTTCTGGTAGCAGATGGCATGTAAGCTGTGTTTACGGCAATCAGCACCATCTAGGTTCTTGGTAGTTTCTGGTAGCAGACGATGTAAGCTAAACGAGCTTATGCATTGCGACCAGCGCCACCAAGCAGGCAGCTTTGCTGCCAGCCAGCTGGTGGAATGTTCCTGTGCTTAAGCATTGTGAACAGCACCACCTATCGGCTGGAATTTGCATTGCTGCCTTTGGGGTCCCTACTCTAAGTATTTCTGTAGTTGACCCAGACCAGCGCCTCTGGTGGCCGCAGGGGTCAAAAGTCACAAGTACCATAACTTTTTTTAAAAAAAAATAAAAAAGTAAAATTTGAACTGTTCTTCACTCAGTGATCATCTTCTACTCTTATCTTCACATTGCCAACAACCTAAACTTTATTTATATTAACCTTAATATATATTTATGAATTAAAATTTTATCATATGATTAACATATTACTGGAATCATAAAAACTCTAAAGGCTTATAAAAAACTGAATTGCATAAATATAATTTTATTGCATAAGATAAATTTTGCACTAATTGCTTTTTACATTAAGTAAATGTTTTCTTTATAATGCAGATAAGCATATGCAAATGATTTTTTAAGATATCTTAATCCCAAATTTATAATAACTGCTTCATTTTAAATCAATATCTCAACTGAATTTTCCACTAAGAATATTTCTTACATATGCTGAGCATTTTCTAATTCATTTTCATCAAGAAAAACTTCTATTATAAATTAATTCAATATTATTACACTCACTTAACTATTCATAACATAGAAACCACTATCAATTTTCCTCTTAGGAAAAGATGGAGAAATCAGGAGGAACCTCATAGATAAGTATATGAAATTTCTACTGAGTGTTGCCTTTGTCGGGATGCTTCGGTTGGTTAGAAAGTTAACTTAAAATTCAATATTCACATGAATCTAAAGGTCCAGGTTCAACACCCATGCTATCTCTTGAAACATTGTGCATATACTAACCTGTATGCTAACAGTTGAATGTAATTTGAAAATTTACATAAACTTAAATTTTTCTACAGACATTTAATATTTAATATTAGATGATGGATCTTGTCTTCATAACAGTCTTTCACTATTTCAGAATTCAACAGTGGCTATTTTTTATAACAGTACTAAAAGAAAGACTTACATGGCATTGATTATTTCATTGTTTTATCTATCTGCTATCCAAAAAAAAGACCCCTCCCACTCCCCACAGAAATAAAACCTGCTCCCATTACCACATATATCCAGAATGAGATCTTAATTGACTATTATTAGATCCTTCATAAATAAATTGTTTAAAAAAAATTTAAAGAAAACAACATTTCAAATTTCAATCCTCTTATCCTCCTTATTTGACTTAAGACATCTTTTTGATATGATGACATTGAAGACCAATGATGTCTTTGTAGCTTCAACAGTAAAAGTAAAACAAATATATTTCTCCAATGTATAAAATTTTAAAGTATCTAAGTTACCATAAAAAAAAAAAGCTGATGTCCATAGCTGCATCTAAAAAAAATGCCAATGTAAGCATTTTAAATATCTTAGCCACAATGTTCTATAAGCTATCATATCAATTCACATTGCATAAAAAAAATACCATGCTTATAATAAATCTTAAAATGCTTATATTATAATTATTTATCATGTTTTTTAATTTAATTAACTTGTCATTGGAAAAAGATGTTATTTTGTCATTATGTTAGGGCTTTTGTGAAACTATTTAAATTACTACCAACCATCTCTCTTTCCTACAGTTATCTCATTATTATTTTTAATATAAAAATTTATTTTACTAAATTGGTGTACCTACAGGCTCAGTGTCAGAATAATTTGGCTACTTCATGGTATTTTAGGATTTCGTAATTCACTTTTTTGTAATATATTACTTTTTACTATTTTTTTTTTTTCTGTACTACTATATTAATTCTTTTCAATACTGAAACTTTGATAATTTTATTTTATTCTTTGTGGAAGCATTTAATTTTTGCTCATTTAAATATTTAATTACTTGAGAAGAATAATCAAGTCAAAATGTTCTAACAATACTGCCAAATAATCACTATAATCAGAAAAAAATAAAACATGCTTTATTATTCACTTATATAAACAAACACACACACATATATTACAGTAACTTAACTTTAAAAACATCTTTTAATTTAACTCACCCAAAATTTGTTTTAGCATCTTCGTTTACCATTTCTTCTTCTAAAGAAAGATTTTTCAGTTTACGAATTTCATAGACTATCTGCCTTAAATAAAAAAAAAAAAAGTGTAAGTAGCGATATACACAAACAGTCACACTCAAATAGGTAATACTTTCAGTTAAATATTTATTAGTATACTTTTTCACATTTTCTGTGCCACTTTCTATAAGCATTAGTAAGCAATGATAGATGCGAGATAAAAGTGCTTAATAAATCCCTATTCTGTATTTTGCTATCTAAAATCTCCAGACTAATTTCAAGCTTATGGCTTTAATATTTTGGAACAGTGCAACTGAATCTTTATCAATACCCCTTCCTTTCAGCTACTATCATTTACTTCTATGTTAAGCTATCAAAGTTATCAGCCCAAACTGAAAAACATAATCTTTTCAATCTAAGCCAACTTGTTTGTATAGCTATATAGATCTGTATCCAGTTCAATTTCTATATTGGTATCCTTAGTTATTTAAAATCTATAGATATCTCTATCCTGTGGCCAGGATTTGATACAAACCAATAAAATGTCATATAACCTATCACAAGACTTTAGCTTAATAAAGCCTTATCCTGTGTGGTCTTAACCCAAATACCCAGATTAGACACAATCTTATGGCTTTCATCAGTGAACATCTATCATTGCTTACTAAAGTTTACAGTAAGTGGCATACAGAAGGTGAAAAAGTATGCTAATAAAACAGCAATATGTAAACTGAAGCTATATGATAGATCATATGATATTTTAATAGTTTAAATATTTATTAGCATAATAAATAACAAAATTAAAAATAGTATAGTGAGTTTTTTTAAAAAAAAAATCTAATATGTTAATTGCTTTACTACAAAAACTTAAGATGCAATTATTTCTTATAGCTTGCAGTATTTATCTTTAAAAGATAAAATTACAAGTTACTCCTAGGTAAGAAAAAAGCAATGAAAGTAAGCTAAATAAATAAATTTCATATTAAATATACAACATATTCATAGCACAATTTATTGAACACTTATTAGAACCCCTATCTTAATAAACCAAATATAAATCTGGTGCCATGATTATTTCCAAATGATTAATTAACATTACTACTACATAGAGTCATACTTTATTGTAATATTATTTTATTAATCTAATTAATTAAACAAATTTATACTATTCTAGTTCTGTCACCTATTTATACACTTGAGACACTAGATGGTACATATATTAAATCTCTATCTATGGTTGTTGTACCCATATTTCCAGATTTGTTTCAGAATTATGATATTCATCAGTAAGAGTTCTGGATCTAGTGCAGCTGGATTTTTTTGATCCAATGCACTTTTCATCTAGTAGTCATCTTTTACTTTTTTTTGTACTATCGACTTGTCAGTATTAAATTCAAAAATTGTATAGATCTCACACCAGTTCAAAATATATTTTAAATGTCCTTAGTTTTTAATAAGTGTATGGACTACCATGTAGCATCTATTCATTACTCAAATTTATAATAGATAGCAGAAATAGAGCAATATAAATAGATTTTGCCTCTGCAAAGCAATTTGCAAGCTGGGATTAAGCAAAAATTTTTTTGGTTTTAATCAAACATATGTAAATAGAATTTTAAAAAAATTAATATTATTGTAAAATAAATAAAAGTGTTCCATTACCACAACTTTTTATGTATTCTGAGTTACCAAAAAACAGAAGGATCTTTATAGCTAAATAGTATTTAAACACAAATTCATTGAATGATGATATTTACAAAGCCTTATTATATTGAAAACATTTTTATAAAGCCTATATTACTAACTAAATTTAAAAAAGCATATATTATTTTGGAAAAATCATATATCTAATATTTAAAATAATGGCTACTCTGTTATATTATTACTACATACCATTTCCAAACTTCTTATACACTTAGCAATACTATTTTTTACACCAAAACTTTATTCTTACAGTTTTGACTGTCCTGCAGTCATAATCAGAGCTATAATATCCAAATATATAATCCTACAATTAATACATTATGACTGCAGGACAGTTGAAACTGTAAGAGTAAAGTTTTGGTGTAAAAAATCGTATTGTTAAGTGTATAAGAAAGTTAGAAATGGTATGATATGTAAATATAGAAATCAATACATAAAAAAAGGAGAAGAAAATTATATTATTACTACAAGTCCTATAAAATATTTTTTAAATGTTCTATGCTTATAAATAACAAAGCTTCATTAAAAAATTAATTATTTAATATTTATGAAAAGAAAAAATGTTCTAAATTTAATTTTAAACTTAATTTAAAATTATAAAAATTTACCAATGTGGAATTCATAAAAAATTTCATGTTGCATGATATTGTCTGAGACAGTTTCTTCATTATTAAGTTTTCTTGGTGTGCTGGTATTTTTCATTTCATTTTAAAAATTTGAATTATAACTCTGAAACATCTTGTGTAAAGCTGCACATGTAAAAAACACACATCTTCTAAGTAAAGGCTATTCCAACCCATGCAACAATTCGAAAGAATAATGTTTTCTTGCTGCTACCCAAATCATCTACATAAAAGTATTTTTATAATCTTAAACAGAGTTCTGATTTTAAGTTGATCAATATTAAGATTATCCCATAGCATGATTTATATCTTACAAATTAGCAAGCAGTAACAACTCATAAAAGTCAAAGCCTTCTTCTCATACCTTCATATTTACTTCAGAGCACATGCCTAAAGTTCAAAGACAGAATCTTGTAAAATAGAATATAAATTCAATTCTCTTATAGGACAAAGAAATAAACTTAATTTGTAGAATGTTTAGCATAGTTTCTGTATAAATAATGTAATCATTAAATACTGTAAATTAAAAAGAATTTTAAAAAATATTACAGAAAAGTAAAAATATTTTTAAAAAATTAAAATAAAAAAGATAAATGTCTTCTTTTTTATCACAAATATTTAATGCAGATATAATTTAATATAGTTAACACAAAAATATTATGTATGCAAAATACAATATACAGTAATCTTAAATAAAGTTTGAAAAAGCACCAATTTACTGAAAAGAAAATGGTGTCCATCTTAATGTGCCAAAGCAATATGTGAACCTATATATAAAATTTAAAAGCTGTACTGTTATAGTAACTTTTTATTTAGCAAGGTGATGATAATGTAATGTACTACGTAAAGTACTACTATATATATATATATAACTAATATTATATTATATATTAGTTTTAAAACAATAACTTACTTAAATTCATCAAAATCAAGCAAATCATCCTGATTTCGATCATAAAACCTAAAAATATATCTACATCTCATTTCTGCAGGAGCACCCCCATGTTGAGTGCAAGGCTCCATAGCAGCAAGACCAATCAACCAATCTTTATAAGAGAGATAACCTTTTCGATAACAATCAAATGCCCTAGAAAAATAGATATCAAATCTCAGCATTAAATAATTTCAATAATCAATTAGAGTAAAAGTTTAAAAAGTGTAATTTGTATTAAACATAGATATATAATATAAACTAAATCTACTACACAAAATTGCAAATTATACTTTCCAAGCTATTAAAAAATAAAAAATCAAAGTATACAAGATACTAACGCAGAGTTGTGTTAGTATATTTTTATCAAAGTTTTAAAAATCAGAATCCATACATAATAAACTACAGTGAACTTTCAAGAAAATCAAATGATGAGTATTCAATAAATTTTATTCTTACTCACTATAATAGAAATTATGTTATCCTCTGAGCAATAGTATCAAAAAGTAATATCTGTCATATGATATTCATATTAGCTTCAGTTTCTACAAAAATTAAATAAAGTCTAATGATGAAGAAAATTTTGTTGATAGACTGTAAAACAATACATTTAAAATATAAAATTTCTATTAAAGTCACTTACTTATATATATATGCCAATTTCCTTAATTTGAAGAAGTATAGAAAATGCCCAACATGATAATACAAGCCAGTGAACTTCAGTACATGACAACACTCAGGTAAAAAAAAAAAAAAAATTTGAGGACAATTTTCTATTTATTAGATAGAATACCGATTTCCAGCAAGAAGTTTGGATCTCAAGTCAAAAATGTTTTATTCTTACAATTATTTCAAAGCAAAATATATAAGAAAATGTTAGAAATGATGAACATTTGTTTCACTGTATTACTGAGACATGAATTACTTTTGATTCTGTTCAGTGCCTGTTATTTATTGACTGAATAAAAAATCTATTTATGTATCAGGAATAATGGAGAACAAATTCTGTAAATGAACACTATTTATTTTGTTTACAATGAACTTTAGACATATATGGATTACATAATGGGTTTACATGATTGTAATTTCTCTATATGCATATATATTTATACAATAGGTGTATCATATTCTATGACATTCTATCTTTTTCAGCATTTCCTACACTGTGACCATTGTAAACATGAACATGCAAAATTAATGTGATTTGCATTTAATGTTTTTGTAAACATAACTAATCTCATTCTGTTCAAAAATATAATTATTATTATTATTATTTTGGTATGTTCTTTTGGTATTACAAAATACAACTGTAATTTAAAAATTTCTTTATTAAATAAACTCTTGAGCATTAGTATTTGTGTGTTGAGCCATTCTAGCACTGACAGTAGCCATCACAACCCGCTTGTGGGCAGGTTATTTTGTATACTACTTGGGGGGTTTATTCTAGGTCAATTTCATCCGTTAGGTGTAGTTCAAAAACCTACTTTAAACTCTTTGGAAAGGTTTTTAACAAGATAATTAGATACTTTAGGAAAATATGGTAGTGTTATGAGTGGTTTGTCTTCTTTAATCTGGTTGGTTGTTAACCTTTTATTGAACTGCTCAATTCTCTTAGTTATTGTACTGTATTTGAAACCTACATTTATTAAATCTTTAATGTAATCAATAATGTTAGTTTTTCTGTCAGCTTCAAATTTGCATAGCTGATGATTTCTAAACAAAAATGCTGACAGTCCTGCTAGTTTGTGTGCCTTATGTGCATTCAATCTGCAGTCTGTGAATCCTCTGATTTCTAATGGTTTGATTAACATCTGGTAGTTGAGACATACTGCATCTCTTTGTATCAGAAGGTCCAAATATTTCACCAGTGCCAGCATATCGCTTATTATATTCAAGATTATGTTTCGCGGTGGTGCTATAAATATGTCATCAACATATCTATTATATATTAATTTAGGGGTTCCGGCACTGTATTTGGGCACAATTTATTATTCAAAATAGTTAAGTAATATACTTGAAACTATGCTGCTTAATGAAAGACTCATAGGTCAACCATCTTTCATTGTAAACTATTTCCCTTCATATAATGTCATAATGTTTTCGTCAAACCATGATAGGAAATCTATTATAAAGTTCATTCGTGCTTTAGGACATTTTTTCACCATAAGTTCTTTACTAATTATATCTATAGAAAGCTTTCTGTTTATAGATCGATATAATTCGGCTACATCTAATGCTATAATATTAAAATCTGGATCTATTTTAATGTTATTAATTTTTCCAAAAAATTTTGAAAGATGATCTGATGGTATAACTTCCAAAACCAATAGTGTCAATCAATCACTGATTCACTAATTTTGCTGTATTTAAATAATGAACTCCACAAAAGTCCAACATGAGCCTCAACAGCACTCCTAGCTTATGTAATTTAGCATTGGCAAATATTCTTGGATGGATGGTAGCAGAAGAATAAATACAAAAGTACTCCAAATGGTTAATACCTTTATCTTTATGAGCTCTCAACATTGATGTAATAAATTTATCTCCATTGATTTTGTTGTTAAAATTTGCCACCAACTCAAATTTCAATTTTACAATTTGTGTCAACATCTTATTTTTGTATTCTTTGTTCTCCATTAAAACAAATCTATTATCCTTATTCTCTTTAATTCACAAGGGAATATACACATAAATTGAGAAATGTGGGAAATTCAGTCTTCAAGTTACAAAAGGAAGGCATAGAAAATATTAGACATTCGCTAATTGAATGTAAATGCTTACAAGCAAAAAGGGTCCAAGTAATGACTTTGTGGAAGTGATTATTCAGAAAGAGGGTTCTTGGTCTTCATGCTGGGGTTAGAAAAAGATAAGGGGAATATAGATACAAAGGCCATTGAGTGGACAAAGATGACGTTTGGAAATGGGATAGAGCAGGATAGAGAAGAATATGGTAAAATCTAAGAGTGGGGAGTAGAGAAAGACGGTAGGGTCAGTTAACAGGTTTTTCTTGGGCATGTTGGTTGAGAGATTCCTGACATCGATAAAGGAGTAGCCACATCACATCACATACTTTTAATTATTAATTCCAGTTATTTAAACATTCTTATTTCAAAAGAAAAATATAAAAAGTGAAACCATGTATTAAATTTAACATAAATTTGGAAACTCAAAAATTTAATCATGACCTGCTTCAAAACAGAAATTTTCTATTAAAAAGCGAAGATAATATTTTAATATATATTATATTACACATTTGTGTATATGAAAATATAAGCTAATAATGTATTATATATTAAATTAATTAAATGCCATATCACTATAAAGAATTTAATTATGCTTTCTGTCATAAACAATTATAAATGAGCACATTTTATTTACATTACAAAGAGAGATTAATAACTGAAGCCACATATTTCATTTGGTTAATATGGCATACTATATTTATACACTGCTTTACAACTTCTTGTGAGTATGATTGTCAGAAATCTAAAATAATGATTAATTCCAAGGCTATTTTGATAAAATACAACAATTTGTAAAATTTTACATAATCATCTACAACATTCCTCAGATTTCTCTATTTTTTTCCTTTTAAGATTATAATATCAGAATAGTTTTCTAAAGCCATAGCATATTATAAGAAATTCTAGTCTTTACAAAATCTAAATTTCTTTACAAAATCTAAATTTGAAGTACTGAAAAACAAGAACTACCTCCATAAAATATCATGTGAATGTAGAAGAAAATATAGTGGTAAAACTAACTGTCCTAACAAAAATTAATTAAAGAAATGCAAAACAATGATTAAGAGAGAAAAAAAAACAATGAAGTTTAAAACTGAAGACCATATATGTCCTAAGAAATATGTATATGTTCTGAATTGGTAAAACACAAAAATTCTGCACAGAAAAGAAGTAGAAAAAAAAAATTGAAAGAAGCTGCTCATATGACAATAGCTATAATCATCAATCTAATGTAATAATTCACATTTAAAAACCATTCATTAATTTTGCCTTTAAAAAGAAAAAGTAGTAAAAATAATTGACTGCTGGCTTTGGCAAGAATAGCTAAAACAATTAAAACATCATTTTAAATTAGAATTCTTGAATCTAAAAGTTAGTAGTTCAATTTCCATGCTTGATCCTACTAGTGAGGCAAGCAATAACTGACGAAAAAAGAATAACACCACCACCTAAAAATTGTATTCTATTGTTGTATTTACAAAAGTATAAATGAAAGTCTGAATTTTTAAAAATGTTTAACAATACAACTGGATTATGGAAATAGCCTGTATATTAATTACAAGTAAATAATAACAACACAAACTTTCAGACAAATATTATTTTTAAATATATAAATACCCATTCTATAAAGCTATCTAGTCATTTTTTCATTTATTCAAGACATTGTTTATGATAATTTATAATACATGCATAATCAATTATACAAATTATATTAAATAGCTAAAACTTATATAAATAAGAGTTCAATCTTATTTCATAATGACATTACTAGAAGATACTTTAGTGCTCTAATTCAGTACAGAAAGTTACAAATAATGAAATTGTGGAAGAATGAATATGAACAAAGTGATTACATAGAAAGTGGCTTATTGGTTTTTAAACTGGGTTTGGGAAAAGATAAAGGGGTTTTAGATATAAAGGCCATGGAATTGACAAAAATTATGTTGAGGAAATGGGATGGAGCAGAACAGAGAGGAATATGAGAAAACTTGGAGTGGGGAATGGAAAGGGGTGGCTAACGGGTTTCTCTGGGCATAATTGCTGAGAGATTCCTGACTCCGTATAAGGAGAAGTCACATCACATACAGATATCGTGTAAATGCAATAAAAGAGGTCGAAAAAGTGGTTTAAAGAGAAAGGTAGGAGAAATGGAGCAAAATATAATTGAGGAAGATAGAGTATGGCGTTGGTGAAGTGACAGGAGATATGGGTAGAAAAATTAGTAGTATAATGGAGATGGTTAGTCAAAGAATAAATAAGATATAGGAAGAGGTAAAAGATGTAGAAGCAAAATTAATATCATTAGAGATGAAGTGTGAGCAAATAAAGGAATTATTGAGTAGGAATGATAAGGAAGTAGATAAGGAAATCCAGAAGGTGGTAGAAAATGTTAGTGATGGAGCAGAGAAACTAAACTATGAGACAGTATTGATAGGAAATTCATTAATTAGACAATGTAGAGATATAATTGCAAGGGAAATCAGAATCAGGTATGTAAGAGTATGTTCGCATGGAGCTAGAATTAGGGGTGTTACAGATAAAGTAAAGAAGCAAGGGAGTAGAGATGTGTATGTTATGGTAGGGATTAATAATTTGTCAGAGCCATCAGAGACAGTAATGGATGAGTACATAGAATTGATTAGAAATTTGTGTAAGATTAAAGAAAGAATAGAAATAGTTGGATTATTACCAAGATTTGATAAGAGGTATATGTTAGATAGGGCATGTTCTATAAAAGAGTAAAAAAATAGTGTGAGAGAAATGATGTTATGTTTGTGGATGAGTGGAATTTTTTTATTGCAAAGAGGGAGTTGTATAGTAAGAATGGATTACATATAGGAAAACAAGGAAGTGTAGGGAGTTTGATTTACAAAGATTATAGTTCGAGAAACATAAAGGGAGATGAGTTTTAAAATGTAGTGTTTTCAGAAAGAAGAAGAATGGATGTGACGTAAGAAATAAACAAAAGGTAGCTGATTTAGATATAAATGTAGATGTGGAAAAAGAATGGGTCTATAAAATTAAAGGTAAGCAAGTTATTTAAAAAACAAGTAAAAACACACTGTACGTATTCCACACTGCAAGCTAGAGTAATCAATGGATGCCAGAAGGCTTGTGCATAAATCCCCATCTAATGCCTATTCATCCAATATCCGCAGACTAGTTTCTGGCTTGTAGCCTTCGTCAGTGAGGAGCCTTGGATCTGAGAGCTCTGCAGCTAGATCTAATGTAACCCTCGAGCAATCTCCTTTTATCTCTAAACTACAAAACTATGAGTCATAAATTGAAAACACCTTAATATTTTCAATCCAAGCCTATCAGCTTATATAGTCATATAGGTCTGAACTCAGTTCAGTACCCATACATTTTGGGGTCTTTGGTTCTTTAATAACCATGGGCTTGGATTGAAAATATTAAGGTGTTTTTGATTTAAGACACATAGTTTTGTAGTTAAGTAGAGATAAAAAGTGGCTTTTGGAGGGTTGCATTAGATCTAGGTGCAGTGCTCACAGATCCAAGGCTCCTCACTGACGAAGGGCACAAGCCAGAGACTAGTCTGGGGATATTGGATGAGTAGGCACTAGATGAGGGGATTTTATGCACAAGCCATCTGGCATCCATTTATTACTCTAGCTTGCAGTGGGGCAATATGTACAATGGGTTTTTACCTGTTTTAATAACAATTATAAGCAAGCATAAGAAATGGTGATCATATGATGTTTATTGGCTTAAAACAAATCCTGCCAAATAAGATATTGGTGGTAATGGTTATTAAAGAACCAAAGACACCAAAAATATATGGGTACTGAACCGAGTTCAGACCTAAATGACTATATAAGCTGATGAGCTTGGTTTGAAAATATTAAGGTATTTTCAATTTAAGACTCATAGTTTTGTAGTTAAGTAAAAATAAAAAGTGGCTGCTGAAGGGTTGCATTAGATCCTAAGATATAGTTGCAGTGCTCCCAGATCCAAGGCTCCTCACTGACGAAGGCCACAAGCCAGAAACTAGTATGGGGATAGGCACTAGATGGGGATTTTATGCACAAGCCTTCTGGAATCCATTGATTACTCTAGCTTGCAGTGGGGCAATATGTTTAGTCAGTTTTTGCCTGTTTTAATAACAGTTATAAGCAACCATAAGAAATGATAATCATGTGACGCTTAATGGCTTAAAACCAATCCTGCCTAATAGGATATTGGTGGATATGGTTATTAAAGAACCAAAGACACCAAAAATATATGGGTATTGAACCGAGTTCATATCCTATATGACTATATAAGCTGATGAGCTTGGTTTGAAAATATTATGGCTATTTTCCAATTTAAGACTGATAGTTTTGTAGTCAAGTAAAGATAAAAAATGGCTGCTGGAGGGTTTCCTATATGACTATATAAGCTGATGAGCTTGGTTTGAAAATATTAAGATATTTTCCAAGACTGACAGTTTTGTAGTTAAGTAAAAATAAAAAAATGGCTGCTGAAGGGTTGCATTAGATCCTAAGATATAGATGCAGTGCTCCCAGATCCAAGGCTTCTCACTGACGAAGGCCACAAGCCAGAAACTAGTCTGGGGATATTGGATGAGTAGGCACTAGATAAGGATTTTATGCACAAGCCTTATGGCATCCATTGATTACTCTAGCTTGCAATTTGGCAATATGTATAGTGAGGAATAACAATTATACGAAATGGTGATCATGTGATGTTTATTGGAAAGTTATTTATAAATGTAATGGAGAAGAAAGAGTCAAAAGAATTTATAAAAGAGTAGTTAGGAAAAAAGAAATTGTTAAAATTGGGTATTTGAATATGCAAAGTAGTAGGGGACAAGAAAAGTGGTTGGAATTAAGCCAAGCAATTAAAAATGAAAAGCTTATGGTACTAGCAGTAGTGGAAACACATGTAAGAGAAGAAGAACCTATTTTGGAAGACTTGGTATGGCAGAGTATAATAGAAAAGAAAAAAGAGCTGGTTATGTCAAAAAAAATATTTTAAAAACTGTTAAATGTCAAAAACATTTCTGGTTTGAGATAAGGTTAGGAAGACAAGAATGGATGGTCACTATAGTGTATATAGCTACTGGAGATAGTCAAATCATGAATGCCTAGTCAAGGATATATAGAGTTTCAAGAAAAAGGGGAAGAGAATAATGCTTATAAGAGATATGAATGGGCATATTGAAGAAATTGATGATGTAAATAATAAAAGTGGACAACTTTTGAAGAATTTTTGTCAGAGAGTGAATTTTTGCATTGGAAATTTATCAAATATTTATGAGGGACAATACACGTGGTCTAGAAATAATATATTCCACCCAATAGATTATGTATTAGTAGAGAAAGAGGGAATGAATAAAGAATGTAAAATTAAGATGTTTGATAATGAAGAGAAAGTATGTAATAGTGATCATAACTTCTTTATAATAGAAATGGTTAGTAATGTGATGGAAAATAGAAATAAAAGTAGAAACGATAGTGAAAGATGTTGATAGAAAGTAAATGATAAGAATAAGTTAGAAGGGTATAAAATAAAAGTTGAAGAAACCATGGAAGAGTTGGTTGAGGATGACTGTAAGAACTGGTGTGGTGAAATAGAAAAAATGGCAAATAGGGTTTTAGATGAGAATATACAGAAGAATAAAAGTAATAAAAAAGTGAAAGTTAGTAAAAATGCAAAAGAAAGAAAAAAAGCATGCAGAGAATATAAATGTGCTATTAAGAACAAAGAAAGTGTAAAAAATATTAATGTTAAATGGGGAAAAAAAATTTAGAAAAAATAAAGTTGCTAAAATATAGAGAGAATGAAATTAAATATAAATTGTTGGAGGATATTAATAAAAGTGTAAGAGATGGGAGTAAAAAATTTTGGAATTACATTAAAATCGAAAATTGGGGAGAGACAGCTAATAATTCTAGATGATGAGGAAATAGAGTGTAGATTTAGAGAAGAATTAAAGATATTCTTAAATAGATATGTAATGGATATAGAAAAGATGTTAGATGTGAAGGACAGAGTGATAGCAAACATGAAAGCATATAGTAATAGGAATATTAGGTTTACAGAAAATGAATAAAATGAGGCAAGGAAGAAATTGAAAAGTGGAAAGGCAAGAGGTTTAGATGGATGGACAGCAGAGATAATAATAAATTTATGGCACAGGGAAAAAGTAAAACTATTATCATGTTTTAATAAGATGGAACAAAACAGAGATTTTCCAGGTAGTTGGAATAATACAAGAGTAAGGCTGATATTTAAAGGAAAGGGTAAGGATCATAGAAAGTTAAAACAATTATACACCGATAGCAGTAACATCAGTTTTATATAGTTTTCTCATATATTGTAGCTGGAAGGGTTGCAAAATGGATGGAAGAAAATAATATAGTGGGAGAAATGCAAGGAGGTTTTCAATCATATAGGTATATAGGAGATAGTTTATTTGTAGTTACACAACTTATGGGTATGAGTAGGAATACAGGTAAATAATTATATATGGTTTTCATAGATATAGAGAAGGCATATGATAGAGTAAATAGAAATAAATTATGGGTAAGTTTAGTAAATTTGGGAATGAATGGAGCTTTAGTGGATATTATTAAGAAATTATATGAAAATAATTACTATATGTATCAATTAGAGCAGTGGTCTTCAACCTTTTCACACCTGTGGACCGGTAAAAATAAGGATAAGGTTCCGCGGACCAGCAAAAATAAGGATAAGATTTTGCAGACCGGCAGAAGTTTATAGATAAATTTTCTTAAAGATAAGCATAATTGTTATAACTGATCAAAACAACAATGTTAAATATATAAGATAAAGTTTTATATATATATGGAGTTTATATAATAAAAAACTTTTTTTTAAATTTTTTTAGAAAAGTAATAAAAAATTTAATTCTACCTCCTCCCCCCCCCCCAAACATCTGTGATAACTAGAAAAACAAATTAATTTATGAATGATTGATTAGATTTTGTTTTCATTCTGTTTTCTTTTTTTTTTTAATTGGGTAAAAATAAGATGAAAAAATAAATAAAAATTGGCTATATTAATTAAAAGTTTAAACTCTTATTATTTACTATTACAAACTTTTTACTGCCTGTCTAGCACGTTGACCTGCAGAAAAGTGCTGGCAGACCAAGGGTTGAAGAACACTGAATTAGAGGATATAGAATCAATTAAGTTAAAAATGGGATAGGCAAGAATGCCTCATGTCACCTTTTTTGTTTTTGTTGTATTTGATAGAAATGGAGAGAGCACTGGAAAGACTAGGAAGAGTGATGATAGAGATATCATTAATAAGTGGCAAGGGAGTACATACATTGTCGGGTCTCTTATTTGAGGATGATGTCTTTTTGTGCAAAGAAAGAAGAGAAGATATGAAAGTTAGCAATGCTGAGGACATGCGCAAAGGTGGGGAAAGAGATGGGGATTAAATTTAGTGAAGAAAAATCAAAAGTAATGATGATTAATACTGGGGAAAGAGAAGACAAAGAATTTTTATTGGGGAATATAAAGTTAAGGGTGGTGAATAGATATAGTTACTTGGGAATCGTTTTAATTCATCAGAGAAATTGCTTAGATGAATGAGATAAAAATTGATAAATGAAGCAAAGAAAGAAATGGGATTGATAAAGAAATTAACAGTGTTTTCATATAATAAATATTGATGTATTTAGAATTGTATGGAAGGGAGTGGCAGTAGCAGGGTTAACATATGGTAATGATGCATTGCGTGTTAATAAAGAGATATTTTATTACTTACTTAGAAAAAGTACAGAGAAGTAGGAAGACATGTGTTAGATGCAGATGTGTGGAAGGCGAAGGAGGCAATTCAAGGGAAAAATGGGATGGTCAAGTTTTTATATGAGAGATTCAAAAAACAAAATGAAAATGTTTGGTAGATTGCAGTTTATGGATAATAAAAGAACAGCCACAATAGTATTTAAATGGGTTATGAGTAAAGATAAGGCAACAAGATGGTGAAAAAAGTAATGTGGTATGCAAAAGATTTGGATACTAAAGATAAAGAATTTATGTTAGTATACTTGTACAAAAAGTGGAATGATTGTGCTAGAATTGTTGAGTGTTATAGTGATAAGGAATGGGATAGAAGAATAGATGCATTAATAGAGAATAGGAAGTTGGAGAGCTAGGATGGAGAGTAAAAAGAGTTTAAATATATATAGAATTAAACAGATGTTATATTAAACAGAATATTGAGTGTGAGTTAATTTATGATAATACAATATTCAAATATGTTTAAAAATACATATATACAAGCAACAAAGATTACAAATTATAAAATTATTATATATAAAAGCCTTTTTCGGCAAATTATGTTTTTTTGCCCTTTTCAATATGTCTCCACGATTTAAAGCACATACAGTGACATCTATATCAATACATGAGAGAAGATAGATAGTATTTATGATAATAGCAAGGAAAGTAGTTTACTGTTTAAGGCTCAAACAGGATCTTTACCAACAAGGGAATATACATGTAAATGGAAAAATGTGGGTGATTTAGTCTGCAAGTTGTGTAAGGAAGGTATAGAAAATATTAGGCATCTGTTAATTTAATGTAAATGCCTCAAAGCAGAAAGGATACAAATAATGAAGTTATGGAAGAATAAATATAAACAGATTATACAGAAAGTGGGTTATTGGTTTTTATGCTGGGTTTGGAAAAAGATAAGGAGGATTTAGATATAAAGGCCATGGAGTTAACAATTATTATGTTATGGAAATGGGATGGAGCAGGATATGGGAAAACTTAGAGCGGGAAATGGAAAGAGAAGATAAAGTGGCTAACAGGTTTCTCTGGGCATAGTTGTTAAGATTCCTGACTCTGTATAAAGGAGTCACAGTACATTACATCACATCACATCCCATCAGAAACATACATATATTGGAATAAGGATCCCCCTTACGCTACCATGATCAGACCTCGGTCATAACTGTAACTGGTTTATTAGCCCAATCATACACTATAATGAGCATATTGAGAGACATTATCACCTTAAGCATATTGCTGATAATGTTAACTCTACACAGTAATATTTTCTGCTCATCATATGGATATAAACTCGTGCTATCTAAGTACATTAGAATATTTATTAGTTCTAACTAGTTAAATTTTCAAAGTCCAGAAGGGTATCACTAGCATAGTAGGTTTAACCTTATACCCTTTGAAGAGATTCTGTTGCTCGGATCATAGCTTTGGGGTAAGATTGCACTACTTAATTAACCTGGATGAGATATATAAATAAAAAGTGAACAAGGCAAAACGTATAATAATAACAATTTTATTCTGATACTAATATACAAGTTGTCTTTATATTCTCTCGAACAATTGCTACTACAGAACCTGACAAGACATCATCATCACTAGGTAACTATAATATTGGAATACTTTTTCTTTTAAATTAATATTAAATTATCGAATGAGAAGTCTTAAAATCTTTAATCTTTTAAATTAAATAAATATACATACTAATAAAATATACAGTCACGATTAAAATTAGATATGTAAAAAAAAATACAGAACATATTTTTAAAAAAACACATAATGCACATGTATAAAAAAATTACAAAATATGAATACCCATTCCACTCTAAAGTAATCACATATATAATATTTAGAGAAGGTGGATTAATATCAAAAAAAATTTACATTGTTTAATAATTAACTAAGAAAAAGAAAAATATATTGATAATCATTTATATATGGATTTTAATTTGAGTTCTGGTTTAATTATTATTTTCTCTTTGTCCTATTATCTTTTGTCAACAAAACATAATTTCAGAAAAAAATATAAAATTAGCACTGGTTCAGCGAATAGTCCTTGTGAAGATTTTTTGTTTCCTACCTATTTTCAGAGTTTCAAGTAGTTCAGTGATAGGTAGTTGAAGTATCTTTATCATTTGTTCCTGGAGTTTATTTTTGAGTTCTTAATCCATTAGTTATTCTTATGCAATTTATAATCAAACAAGTTTTATCCATATAGTTTTAGAAAAATTCTTGGATTTTGCCAAGTTTAAGAAAATGGATCATTGTAACTCTTCCATGAACGGTTTGTAGTTTTCCATTAGTTTGTCTGGCTCTTGTACTTCTTACTTCTTCTCTTGGTAAGGCACACTTAAGTATTTATTTAGTTTATATATGTGTGTGTGTGTGAATTCATTGTGCACTTGAATTATAACACACTCTTTCTGACTTCAGCATGAATATACAGTCCGATAGATCTACTGGTCAACACAAACATATTCTGCTTACGAAGCGTCCTCCGCCAAAACGTATTGACTAAATTTACAGTGACAACTCTTTATATCTTATCAGACTTAATTATCCCAACCCAAGCTTTATAAGGTGCTTATTAATAAATAGCATAATTAAGCACCTATCTTAAAATCATTATCAATATCTGCTTTTTTAAAAAGCATACCAAAAAAAGGAAAATGATAATGAATGGAAACAGAGAAAGGAAAAATAAAAAATATTTATTTTTCTTTTCTTTTAGTACTACAAATTTATTCTGAAATATCATATTTTTATAAATTGAAAATTAGTTCAAATTTCTATTGTGAATAACTTTTATAAAACTATTTCTCTCCCTTTCTCTTTATCCAAAACTAATTTTTACAATCAGTTAACAAGGTTTTTTTTTTTTTTTATATAAATATTTTTTTGAGAGAAAATGCAAAGAAGCTCATACACACATATTGGAACAAACATTTATGTAATGAGGTTTTAGAATTAAATGGTTATTAATTAGCGCTATATTGTTTAACTCTTTACCTACCAAGAGTTTTAATAATTAACATGCACTTTTAAATTTCATATTCCCATTTAATGCATGATGTTGTTATACATTTCTACAATACATATTTATTATCACAAATAAAGTATATTTTACATTACCTAAAATAGTCTTCAGCAAGTTCAATAGGTAAACCTCTTTGACTTATAATGTGTGTAAATAGAGCTTGGTTCATGACTGTACTTGGATGGCAATTTTCAACAAAATCTTGATAAATCATTTCCTGTTCTATAAAATAAAACATATAATATATATAAAATAAAAATAGAATTAAAAATATCACCACAAATCTAATTTTTAATAATAAATTATAAAAATTTAATTTAATCAAAAAATTTGTTCAGACTACAAATAATAATTTAATTTTGTTTCGCAATACCTATTTTTTTCTTAATTAATTTTCAGCACTATTAGAAATAGCAGGTCATAATACTTATGATACTACACAAATGCAATTCACACATTCATTGAATACCTTGTAGTTATATATTAGACTATTTCCACCAAAAGCTAAAATATTAAATGTTTTTAGAAAACTTTCATTATATCTTTAACAAGTATATTCAATTATTAATAATTCCACACAAATTATTATACAATACAATATTTTGAGTAATATTATTCTCCTTTTTCTCAGGTGTTATTGGTATGACTAATGACAACTAGTGCCTTAGATTCATGAATAGTGAATTTAACATGTCACTCTAACTAATTACAGTATTATGTCAAAAGCAAAGTAAACCTAGTACCTAAAGGTCACTGATTTGATCTCTATGTTGACAATGTCAATGGTTAGGTCAGCAATACCTGAAGAAAACAGAAGAATATTACTTAAAGCATGATATTCTATACTTCCTATGTGTTTTTATCAACAGTATTTGGAAAGATATAAAATTTGAATTTTTCCAAAACATTTTACTTTTTAATTATATGATGAAAATAGTCAAATAAATCATTACAAACCTTCAGATAAGCCTTAATTTAATAACTGCTGAAAAACAAAGGTAACACACACACACATATATATAGTATTAGCCATTATGGTTAAATAACAATTATTTAGTACTGTACAAGACTTAAATATATCTAAATTTATGATAATAAAGAACTCTTCATTATAATTAATTCCTGATTTTAAAGAATTAAAAAAAAAAAAACTTCACAGCTAGATAAAAAGTGGAAAAAACATGATGCAGAAAGTTTTTTTTTAAAGAAAAAATAAATCCTATAAATAAAAAGTAATCTTATTTGTAGCATTGGAATGAAGGTTAATAAAGAGAAATCAAAGCAAGGTCTCATAAAGATACTCTGATTTTAAACTCCATTTCTAAATGATGCATTAAATATCTATAGATGTTGTTACATCAAAATTGTTTCATGGACTCCATAAAGCAGACTCTTGACATTCTAAAAATTATGCTATACCAAACACACATCGGCTGCAACAACAAGTTTGCTGTTAATTAAAAGGAGACCCCTTGATTCCTTTTTGAGGCCTTAAAGGAACTGAGCAGAGCAAATTCCTAATGCCCCTTCCATACATTCTTGTCACTACAGCTGTTATTATTATGTGATTATTCTTATAATATATGAATACAGATGGGTTGCTGGAAAACACGCATTGGCCATCTTGGTGAGTTTGTTGCCTTTTTACATCTGAGTTTAAAATCAAGAAACACCATGATCTTTTTCTGTTGCCTGATAGCTTTTAATTGAAATATTAGTTGACTTTTCTTGAAGGCAGAATGAATATGTATGTAAATGAATTTTTTCTTTCTAATTTTTGATATTTATAATCATGACAGACAAAACTAAATCATGGCCCTTATTCCAAGGTGGTGATAAAGTCACCAGCCAAGGCAGTAGTTGGTGGCCAAAGTGGGATGTGCTAAGAATCTCCTGATTAGGAATCCAGGCTGCCATTTGATGACAACTGCAGATCATTTTCAAATAAAGGAAGATTGCAAGAATTGGAAGAAATGTCTAATATTAAATGGGATATTATTAGACTTGATGAAATTAGAAGAAAAGGTAAAGAGACAATTTAAAAAGTAGACAGGTCCTAGACTAATGGTGTATTAGACAAAGTGGCAAGATTAGTTATTCAACTTAATATGCAGATAATTCAGGTTTACAACCCACATTCTCATTGCAATGGAGAAGGAGAGAATTTATATACGGACATACAAAAAACTTTTGATCAGACCAAACAGTATTTTAAAATTGTCATGGAAAACAATTGAAAAATGAAAGTATTGTAGGTAAATATGGTTATGGCAATAGAAATGAAAGAAGACGTAAACTTCTGAAGTTTGCAGAAAAGTAAAAACTTTATATTATGAATTCGTTTTTTGAGAAAAATGCTAAACAGAAATGAACATGGAAGCATCCAAATGAAGGTACGGTAGTATTGGATTATATTTTGACTAATTGGAAATATATATTTCAAGATTGTAATGTTTTCAATAAATTCAACACAGAAAGTGATCACTGATTAATGATATAAGATATGTGTTAATGCAAAACTTGACAAAAATTATTAAAAAAAAACAGTACTCACAGTTAATATTCCTAATTTTCAGAAACATTCCAATGAATGTAAATTATAACTTGCAAATCATTTTCAAATATGAACTGATTTTGAATATGATTCAGATTTGAAAGATAACTGATACATTTTAAAAATTGCAACAAAGATAGCTAGTACAAAAAAGCAACAATTGATCACTATTTAAATTTCTATTGAGACAAGATAAAATATATAAAAATGATGCATTAAGAAGGATTAAATATTTAGAATTTTGTAACATGGGGTGAAAGACTTGATAACAATATAAGAAAGTATAATTGTGAATTAATAAGGAAAGCTATAGACGAGAATAAAACTCTCAAGAATATAAAATAACAGCTTGATATTGGTTTGAAACTTATTTCTGCAATAAGAAAAAAATATAGAAGTATTATTAAAATGAGAAATGACATCATGAAATATATAGAAAAGTTCTATCAAGAATTATATAGCAATAAAGAATAGAGAAAAGTATTTCCTATAACTACTATATTTTCTGAATTGCCCAGAATTTATAATGAAGAAATGAGAAATGCAATTAAATCTATGAAGAAGGGAAAAGCTCCAGATACTGATGGAATCGATATATTAAAAGCAGGTGAAGGAATAGAAAATTTATGGCAAAGTTATATATCAAATGTCTAAATGATAAAAATGCACCAGGTGATTGGAAACATCCAATACTAATATTAATATTTAAAAAAAGTGATAAAGAAGTCATTACAAATTACAGACTTATCAGCTCTATACTAAAATTTTAATCAAGATGAACAGAACTCATCTATAGCGAAGATTTTAAGCAACCAAAAGAACAAACTAGATTTAAAAATGGTTTAATACAGTGCATTATATCTAGATATTGAGAGAAGTTATAGAAAGGACCAATGAAAATGAGATGTCTATGCTTTGGATTTGTAGATTATGAAAAGGCATTTAATTCTATAAGCAATTTTTTAGTGATTAAAGCATTGGATCATCAAGGTTTAGATACAGAATATTGTCATATTCTGAAGAATATTTATAAAAATGCAACTGCAACAATTAGATCATATAATGATACTAAGAAGATTAACATTTTTGAAAAGAGTATATGATAGGGTGACTCCATACCTACAAAACTTTTTATTTCAATTTTGCATAAAGTATTTTGTGGATTAAAATGGGAAGCTAAAGGACAACAAGTAAATGGAGATTACATAAGTCATCTAGATTTTGCAGATGATGTAATTATTTTTTCAAATCATGCTTTAGAGGTTCAGGAAATGTTGCAAGAGTTATCAGGTGAAAAAAAAGAAAATATGACTAAAGGTAAATGTTAAAAAGACTAAAATAATGTTCAATGGATTTTCTCATAAGAAGAAAATAAAGACTGATAATGATGAGTTAGAAGAAGTTAAAAATTACAATTATCATGGTCAGATTATTACTACCTACAGAAACTTAATGGGTGAAGTTATTCATAGAATTAAACTTGATTGGAGTGCTTTTGATAAAAATGACTTAAAATCAAAAATAAATATGCTGCCTATGTATTTGAAAAGGAAGACTTTTAATAAATGTGTTTTACCAGTTCTTGCTTATGGATCTGAGTGACACTTAGCATAAGAGCAATACAAAGATTTCAGACCACTCAACAAAGTATGGAGAGATGCATGTTAGGAGTAACAAGAAGAGATCGAAAACAAAACATATGGGTGAGAGAATAAACAGGTGTTACTGACATCAATGAATGAATTAAGAGACTGAAGTAAAGTTGGGCTGGATATATAGCTAGAAGAGATGATAATAGATAAACAGTTCAAATCTTAAACTGGATTATAAGACCTAGAAAGAGATCATATGTGAGAAGGGAGTGTGCTAGTGTGATGTGGAGAAGAGCTAGAGATTGGAAAAAATGGACTGAACTTGGAGAGATCTTCATTTTGCAGTGGGTAATAATGGTTGAAAATGATGGTGATGATGCTATTATACATCTCACATAAAATATCTTAATTAGTTTTTGAAACTAAATCAAAGTAACATATGCTATTTCTATCCTATCTTTCATTTACTTTTGATAGTAGTAATTCATTTCATATCACTCTACTCCTGAGCATCCATGTGATTATGAATTCCCAATAAATAATATAATGATCTGCTGACTAGTTTCTGACTAATAACCTTCTTCAGTAGAGAGTATTATTTGCAATATAACCTTTAAGTAGCCATCTTGCACTCTTACTATGTTAGGCATAAGAAAGTTACTGAAAACACATGAAAATGCATATTCAAATAAATGAAACTGGTATTATTCTGTTAAATTAAATAATTAATATGAGCAAAAAAAGATGCTGGATAACTATAATACTCTTTGTTAAGAAATGCCATTAGTCAGAATCTAGTCTGGAAATCCCTTTATCAGTACCACTGATAACTCAAGCTTACATTGATCATCACAAGCAGAATAGAACTGCTTGTGTCTAAATCTGTGAAAATATTCCACAATGAATATATAAAATATTTTGTCTTTTTTTTAACGTTTAGGAGATTGGCAGCCAATAAATATCCAAGTTTTTAAACATCTATAATTATATATTATTTCCTTAGTTCTTAGATTTGCCCACTCTTTTTAAATCATCTGTTCAGCTCTTATTTTCTCTCTCTCTTGTTCATTTTCCATTAAAACTTTCTTCAAAAGTGCTGTAATCAATAAATTATGTATTTTCCAATTCTAACATGTCTATAAAATACCATTCTTTTCTCTTTTTTTTTTGCATTATGTTGTCTTTTTTTTATTTTGATTTAATCACAATAAAAAATAATAATTCAGAAAGTATTTCAACAATAAATGCACCATAAAAGCTAAATGAAAAATGAAAATTTATTTCCCAACAAACAAAAAAATTTTTTTTTTAGCAAAATGAATAAGTTTACAACCAAAATAAATATATGCGATAGTACAAATAAATTTTCATCTAAACACATTGTTCTTTCGTCATTTATTTTTATTTTTTTTTACAAAAAACACACACACAACACATAAATCACAAGTTAATTTTGGCATCTCAGTTTTAGACTTATATATTGAACTTTTTGAAAATCAAACATATGAAAATGGATGCTGTTTTATTGTTTTAGTAGTTGTTTTCCATCACAACAAAACATACTTTGTTATGTTTTGTTGTTTTTTTTAAACTAAAGGCTAAAATAAGAATAGCAAACTATTACAGCCTGGCAATTGACAAACCTAAAGAAAAATACTCTTTATTTGAGTTTCTCTTTTATGATATGTATTTTAAGAAATTTTTGCCTACAGAGGGTTATACAAGACTTTCTATTCTTTACTAATATGGATATTTTATTAATAAACATATATTAAATAAAATAAAACTGCTTTCATTAACAAAATAAATATTACACCTATTTATAAAGTATTTACAAAATAATTAAACTTAGTTTGAAAGCATAAAAACCATTAACAAGAATAAAACTGATTAACCAAATGTTACATTTATTTGATGAACTAATTTTAAAGATCTGACTTCAAGTATTAATACTAATATTCATAGGCCATCTCATTTAATCAACAGGATCCAATAAATTAGCAAATTTTCATATAACATTCAAATATAGCTTCCAAAGATGTATCACAAATAAGCTTGATGTTATTTTAATAAGATATATTAAGTTTTCTGTCCGAAGGCAGATTAAGTAGAAGATAATAAAAAACTACAATCAAAAAATAATGTTCAATCCCCAATTATACCAAATGAAAATGTAAGATTTTCAATTTTAAATATTACACTTTTAAAAAATAAAAATTTATCTTGCCTTAGTTCATGAATGTATAATTACAAATACTTCACTTAAAATATTTCAAACCTTGTTTGCCTAATTTAGCAGCTTTTGTCAGCAACTCATTATTGCTATATTTTCCAGGTGTTTCTTCATATCCAATACTTTCAATATGGTCCTCTTGTAGAACTGATAATGGAATGATAGAATCTGGATTAAAAAAAATAACATTATTCTAAATAAATACATAAAAAACCCTAGCTGTTTATTAAAATTATATAACTATATAAAAACTATTCTGTAAATAAATACATTTTTTTAAAATTATAATTGGTTTGCTCTAATAGAATGCTTGCTAAGTAAAGGTGTGGATCTCTTTCTTCCTTTCCAAAAGCAACAAACATTAGCAACTCTCCCTATACAGTATTGGCATCAAGTGAAAGTCATAGTAATCAAGTGATGTTAAAAGATTTGTGCATCAAAATCCTTATCTAACGCCTACTCATCCAATTTTCCCAAACTTGATAGCAATTTTGATGCACAAACCCTCTAGCATTCAGTGATTACTATGACTTGCACTAGGTGGCATTACAGCATAGACAAAATTTTTAAAGAAAAGGGGAAGAGAATAATGGTTATAGGGGATATGAATGGACATATTGAAGAAATTGATGATGTAGATAATAAGAATGGTTAGTTTTTGAAGGAATTTTGTCAAAGAGTAAATTTGAGCATTGGGAATTTATCAAATATGTATGAGGGACAATACACATGGTCTAGGAATAATGTGTGTCACACAATAGATTATGTATTGGTAGAGAAAGAGGGAATGAATAAAATACAGAAAATTAAGGTGTTTGATAATGAAGAGAGAGTATGTAATAGTGATCATAATGTTATTGTAATAGAAATGGTTAGTAATGTGATGGAGGATAGAAATAAAGGTAGAAATAATAGGGAAAGATATAGATGGAGAATGAATGATAAGAATAAGTTGGAAGAATATAAAATAAAAGTTGAAGAAACCATGGAGCAGTTGGATGGAGATGAGTATAAGGAATGGTGTGATGAAATAGAAAAAGTGGCAAATAGGGTTTTAGTTGAGAATATGCAGAAGAATAAAAGTAATAAAAAAATGAGAGTTAGTAAAAATGTAAAAGAGAGGAAAAAAGCATGCAGAGAATATAAGTATGCTATTAAGAACAAAGAAAGTGAAAATGATATTAATGCTAAATGGAGAAAATGCTTAGAAAAAAAGAAGTTGGTTAAAATGGATAATTATAGAGAGAGGATGAAGTTAAATAGTAAATTGTTGGAGGATATTAATAAAAATGGAAGAGATGGGAGTAAAAAATTTTGGAATTACATTAAAAGAAAAAATATAGGGGAAAGAGAGATAGTATTAATAGATAATGAGGGAATAGAGTGTAGCTCTAGAGAAGAGGTAGAGAGAATCTTAAATAGATATGTAATGGATATAGAAAAGATGTTAGATGTGAAGGAAGTAGTGATAGAAAAAATGAAAGCAGTCAGTAATGGGAATATTAGGTTCACAAAAAATGAATTGAATGAGGCAGGGAAGAGATTGAAAAGTGGAAAGGCGAGAGGTTTAGATGGATGGGCAGCAGAGATGTAATGAATTTAGGGCATAGAGCAAAAGCAAAGTTATTATCATGTTTTAATAAAATGGCACAGAAGACAGTTTTTCCAGTTAGTTGGAGTAATACAAGAATAAAGTTAAATAATTATAGACCAATAGCGGTAACATCAGTTTTATATAAAGTTTTCTCATATATGGTAGCTGGAAGAGTTGTAAAATGGATGGAAGAGAATAATGTAGTGGGGAAAATGCAAGGAGGTTTTAGGACAGATAGGCATATAGGAGATAGTTTGTTTGTAGTTACACAACTTATGGAGAGTTAGGGGATATAGAATCAGTTAAAGTTAAAAATGGGGTGGGATTAAGGCAAGGATGCCCTATGTCACCTATTTTGTTTTTGTTGTTTTTGAGTGAAATGGAGAAGGCAATAGAAAGACTAGGAAGAGGGGTAGACATACCATTAATACGTGGCAAGGGAGTATATATTTTGTCGGGTCTTTTTTTTGCTGATGATATCTTTTTGTGTGCAGAAAGAAGAGAAGATATGGAAATTATGTTGAGGACATGTGCAAGGATGGGTAAAGAGATGGGGATTAAATTTAGTAAAGAAAAATCAAATATAATGATGGCTAATACTGGGGAAAGTGTGATGGATAGATATAGGTATTTGGGAATCACCTTATGTAATCAGGAAAATTGCTTGGATGAATGGGAGAAAAAAATGGTAAATGAAGCAAAGAAAATAAAGGGTTTGGTAAAGAAACTAACAGTATTTTCATATAATAAATATGATGTAGCTAGAATAGTATGGAAGGTAGTTGCAGTAGCAGGGTTAACATATGGTAATGATGCATTATGTGTTAGTAAAAGGGTTTTGGATTATTTAGAGAAAGTACAAAGGGAAGTAGGAAGACATGCATTAGATGCAGAGATGTGGACAGCAAAGGAGGCAATTCAAGGAGAAATGGGATGGTCAAGTTTTTATATGAGAGATGCAAAAAGTAAAATGAAAATGTTTGGTAGGTTGCAGTTTATGGATAGTAAAAGAATAGCAAAATTAGTGTTCAATTGGGTTATGAGTAAAGGGAAGGTAACAAGATGGGTGAGAAAGGTAATGCGGTATGCGAAAGATTTGGATAAAGAATTTATATCAGTATACTTGTATAAAAGGTGGGATGATTGTGTTAGGAGGATTGTTGAGTGTTATAGTGGTAAGGAATGGAATAAAAGAATAGAAGCATTAATAAAAAATAGGGAGTTTGAGAGATGGAGAACTAGTATGGAGGGTAAGAAGAGTTTAAATATATATAGAAGTAAACGGAATATTGGATGTGAGTTAATTTATGATAATAGTAAGGAAAGTAGTTTATTATTTAAGGCTTGAACGGGATCTTTAGCAACAAGAGAATATACATGTAAATGGAAAACCATGGATAATTTAGTGTGCAGATTGTGTAAGGAAGGTATAGAAAATATTAGGCACCTGTTGATTGAATGTAAATGCTTGAAAGCAGAAAGAGTACAGATAATGAAGTTATGGGAGGATAGACATGAACAAAGTGACTATACAGAAAGTGAGTTATTAGTTTTTATGTTGGGTTTGCGAAGAGATAAGGGGATTTAGATATAAAGGCCATAGAGTTGACAAAGTTTATGTTGTGGAAATGGGATGGGGCAGAATATGGGAAGACTTAAGAGTGGGGAATGGAGAATAAAATGGCTAACAGGCTTATCTGGGCATAATTGCTGAGATATTCTTGACTTCGTTTAAGGAGAAGTTTAAGGAGAAGCCAAATACATCACACATCACATCACATGTAAATATAAGAAATGTGATTATGTGATGTTTTAGTGGTTTATTTCCAGAAGCAATAACGTAAACATTCAGTAAAATCAGTGAATATTAAATCACAATAATATCAGACTTCTGACTTGTTGGTCTGATTCTTGTAGTGAATATTGATTTTCAGCATAACTGGTAGAAAATTGGTAGTATTTGCTTAAAGTATCTTTATTGAAAAGAGTAGCTATACTGGTTTCATTTATGGAAATGATATAGTGACCAATATGTATGAATTACTGACAGCTTTGGATAAGGATTCATGAAGAAGAGAAAGAGATGCATTTAGGGAAATATATGAACAGTAGATGAAGCTTAAAAAAAGCTAAGAGCAAATTAAAAATGGAAACAATTGCTAAAATAATTTTTAATTGGATTAATTAGAAGAGATGTTTAAATAAAATTGTAAAGACAAATATTAAAATATACATAAATCATTAGTCAGACAATATATTTCAATAAATCAATACAAAAAATAGAATGAATATTTCTATGGAGTATTACTTAAACAATGTGTTAGGAACTGGGAATTAATATTGTATTAAAACAAAATCAATACTGAAGGGGAAAATATTTGCAATAACAATAAAGGAGATAAATCACTGTTTGAAATGAGCATATGAAGACCAGAGAAAATAAAACTGGTAGCACAAAATAAAACTAAAAAAATATATAACTTTATTTTAGTTCACGGATGCTGAACAATATTTTAAAACATGTATACCAAAACTGATGTAATGAATCTTCTAAATTAGCATAATCTAAAGAATATTTTTTAACTTTTAAAAAAAATTATTTTATCTCTTTATTCAACACTTTCTAGTTTTTAAAACTTCAAAAATAAAATTTCACATACTTTATATTTTTAAATATATACATTTTAAATTTATCTTGCAATCTTTTATTTTATTTTATTTGTAATTTTGTTAGATGATAAACGTAACAATAACATTCAAAATTTTAAACATAAAGACTTATTCAACAACTTACAACTATTAACTGAACCAAATCAATAAATAAATAAAATTCAGAACATAAAATTACATGGACAAATGTGCCATTTTTGGATATTTTTAGTTCTATTAAGCCACTTTTGAGAAGTTTTTTTTTTCAAAAACCTGGAAGCATTTTTCTTTATTGTATAAAAATGATTGTTGTTTTAAAAAAAAAGCTTTCAATATGCTTACAATAATAAAATATTTAAGTGCACATTATAAAATTAATATAAGAAAATAGCATTTAATTAAATATATTTACCTTTTTTTAAATTGTAGATCAACTCTAATGGTTCTGGACCCAATAACCCTTCTTTCTCTGCTGCCAATTTCTTAATTTCATTTTCTGATAACCATCGCACATCATCAGATTCCTAAATATATCAAAAAGAACTAATTAAATAAAAACCATCACAAAATATTTTTGAAGAAGAACAAGATAATTGTAATTTTTTATGACACTTTGTTCAGTACAATCATTCAATTTCTTAAAATATTATCAGTTATTAATTGACAAAGTTTATAAAAAAAAACATTTGACATTCTGATCTCAGCTACTAAGTGGTTATGATGAATGATTAAAAGTTATGACCCTATAAGATGTAGTCCAATAAAATCAGATCAGCAAACAAAGCAGTCAACATAAATTAATGCAAAATTGATACTACTAATGTAAAAAAAATAAAAGATATGTTATACTTTTACTTTTTTAAATATAGACAATATACAACATATATCTAAAATTATCAAAATGAAAATAGAAGAAACACTTCATAATTATGCTAAACATAAAGTAATTTTCTTTAGATTTAATTAAAAACAAAATTATGTATAATCAGGTACTTGGAGATTAACATATTTGAGGACCAAAGTAATAGGGAGAGCATAAAAATACCACTCAATTGAAGCAAACTTTACATAGCCTTTCAGAACTAATACATATAAAGAACTATCAGGAAGATAATTTCCAATTTAGTAGTTCTACAGATAAAACCTACATAAAATTTATAGCTCAACAAGCTGGAAAAAAAATGGCTCTCTTTATCACAGCAGAAACATTTGATTTCATTTACAAAACCATGTTATATCAAAAGACATGTTTCTGATAGGAGTCTATGATCCAAACAGCTTTTGTTTAAATATTCTTTATATAATAATCACAATTATTAGCCATATAATGAAATTAAAAGGATGTATTCTCTATAATAACCAATGAGATAACTGAGAAATACAAAAATATAATAGGCAATTCTTTTCTTAAGATAATGACGCTGTGTTAGCAATAGATTTCCAAATGATAATCTAGCAAAAATTAAGTATATTAATTGGCTCTGCATGATGCAGCTTTTCAAAAGCTAAGAATTAAAAGTCAGCAATAAAACTACCTCATACAGAAATTTTATAGTAATATATATATATATATCATATACAAATCCAAGTACATTAGATTTAGGTTCAAAACTTCTCAGTGACAAAGATTATAAGCCAAAAACATTAATGTAGAAATATAAATAGAACAATACTAGATAAGAATTTAATAAACTATTGTCTAGCATCTATTTATTCAAGATTACAATAGATAGTAGAATTGCAGCAGTACAAATAGAAGCATTTTTCAATCACTTGTGAATATTCTAAGTCAAATCAAAAGTTCTGAGTGTTAAGTATCAACAGAAACAAAAATGAACAGCAAGCATTGATGAAATGGTGTAGGTCCATTATCAACATCTTCCATTAAAGCAAAAGATTGTAAAACAAATGTTTCTTGACAACAAGAATAATAATTAGGGTGATGTTGCTGGACATGGCAGATTTTGAGCTCAACAAGAGCAACCAAAGAAAAACTGTACAACGTACAACTTCCTGATATTTATTTTGACTCTTTTTTTTTTGCTGTAAGTAGTGTTACCCAAGAACAATTTTAATTCTGAACAAGATTTAAATTCTTGACTGTTTTATCATTCATTTAATACCAAAAGAAGTCACAGACATTTTTAGAAGCTTTTCAATTTATAAAATCCTCACTGAATAGACACTATACTATAACAGTAACAATATGGACTAGTGGTGAAGGCTATTATTTCAATAACTATTTATCCGAACCCCAATTGTCCTGAATTTTTAATCTCTGGTGAAAGAATAGCTTAGTCTCTATTTACTAATCAATATTAGATCATGAACCAATTATTTGCAAAGTTTACTAGGTAAAACCTTACTTCTTAAAAAAAAAAATTTCGAATTCCAATTAAATTTGAATTTGGATCAGGATATAGCAGGTTACCACACTAATTATTATACTACTAGGTCCTTCTTGTAAAACAGTTTTATCATAACCAAATTTCAAGTATAAATATAATGGAATTTTCAATTAGTTGATTAAATAATGATTTTATAACAAAAGCAAAAAGTTATATACACAAAAAAATGTACAGGAACGAGAGGAGTTAAAGCAATATTTGACAGCAACTTTTAGGGAAAAAATTTTTTGTTCATAATTTTTCTAAAGATTTTAAAAAATATTTGTCCAATAATTCTTTTTACAAAATTACTTAGTAAGGAAATTTTAATGATGATCTTATAAAAAGTAAAGCAGCGTTTAAATAGCTTATTGCAAAACATAAGTCTCTCCATAAATCTTTCAGGTAAAGATTAGCAGAAACTATATTTTGAAGTTGACTTTCTACATTCTCTCACTAATAGCCCATCCATTAAACTAAACCCACTATTTATAATAGATACAATGTGAATTTAAATAGAGAAGGATTAAAGCAAGTTTTTGCCTTCTTGATTAACAAAATTACCATTATTCTGATTTTTAATTTACATAAATTTCAATTATAAAAATTATTTCTTAATACTTTAAATAAAAATAAATAATATAATTATCTCTATAATTAATATCCGTTATAAAAAAAAATCTCTGTTTTGACAAAAAGATTTTCTTTCTTATATCAAAAGTTTATACAGTTGTATAAAAATCAAAACAATAAACAAATAAAATATTTGTAATAAAGACCTCTTTTATATTTGATTTTAAATAATTTACAAAACTTCAAAAATCTCTAGTAATATTATTATTTAATCAATATTTCACTTATTTCAAACTTTATTTTAAATAATTATATAAATAAATTTTGTTTGTGGTCATTTCTACTATTTCTTTTAAATATATATGCACACACACTGTCTTGTGTGCCATGAGATCAATCTTTCTCAATATATCTATGTATAGAATATCAATTTTATAACATTGAAGTAAATCATTTGTTTTACGCACAAAAACTCGTAACTGAATTTTTTTTTTTAGCTCTTGTTCTTTTTTTCTAGACTTACATGTGGTCTCCAAATCTTTGTGGCCCAATAGTTAATGGGAACCCATGGGTGAAGTTTTGCTTTTCAAAATATGCTCCAAGATTTTTGATGATTATTTTACTATATGGCAAGCAAACCTGACATTGGAAATTTTGTGACAAAGAAAATTATATTTTGCACAATTACAGAAAAAATAATTATATATATATTACATGACAGATTATATTCAGATTACAAAGAAATGAAAGGTAAAACAGCCTTTAAATAAACCAATGCAGGGCAAAAGACCCTCATGGTCAAACAATGAAGAAGATATTAATCACATGCTTTCCAAATTCCAGGTGGCAAAGATTTGAGCAATTTTCTATCCCTATTTATTCAATAGATAAGAATAGCTAGATATTGATATAGCAATCGATACTGAATGCTTAAATGGATTCAATTGGCTATCTGAATTACAATCACAAGCTTGAATTTGTTTTTTTTTTATTTTTTGCCTATAAACAGATATACGAACTTTCAAAATTTTAGAATCCCTCATCTTGATGAATCAAAATATTTCTATATTTATGTAAATGCTTGAATTAAAGGTTATGGTGCTTACTGAAAGGGAGTAATAAATTTAATAATGTTAGATTAAAATGTAAACTTATCTATTTAAACTTACAACTGAGCCTGAATCAATTTCTGCTAAAAATATCACGTGAAGATAGTGTTGTAATTCAAAAGGTTTCCATGAATGGTAGAATTTTAAAATTCCAAGAAGTACTCCATTGATACCTGTACTCTAAAAAAAAAAAAAAAAAAGTGTTAAATTAATACAAATTAAAAGCTCAAAATTAAATTTACTAAGTAATTTCACATTTGATTTTTCAGTTATGTAGTAGGTTAATAAATCCATATAATTATTACTCTTCAAACAATAATATTGTGAGTTAAGACTTTATAATTTGTCACTTTCTCAAATGAGATCCTAATCTCTCTTGGTAAAGATTTAATTCAGAATTCAACTTGATATAAAATCTTATTAAGTATATATATTAATGTGTCCAAAACTGCCAAAAAGTCAATAAAAATAATCAAATAGTTATTTCTCAGGAAATCATGTAATGAAGCATCAAACTCATTAATGAAACTATAATCAGGAACCTTTACCTTTTGAGACTATCACACTACCATTGTGCAAAACTTATAGGACAGTAAATAAAAACATTAAATCTACAAATCTTCAAAATATTGAAATGATCACTTCACAGAATCTCATAATAAATGATAGGAAAAGGCAGAGATAGACATATATTTATAATCATTAGAAACCAGTCAACAACTTAGACAATCCCAATAAAGATAAAAATCAATAATTTCAAACTGTCGTCAAGGCAACCTCCTTTTAACAAAAAACAATAAAAATTGAATATATATATAATCAGTATATATATATAGTTCAAATCTCAAAAGAAAAAAAAATTCTAGAAATGAGATTTTTAATGACTATACCCATGCTTTTATAAAAGTATTTATTACAAAACTAAGTCATTATAAAAAAAAATGAAGCCATAGAAAAATTTATAACTGGTACTAATAATATCAAAAACATATTCGATCACACAATCCCAAACTCAATACATACAGCACTGGCCAACTATCATAATACAAAATAAAATTTATTAAACAATTATATATTTAAAATTATAATTATCTTTAAATAACACAATACATGACATCAATAAAATAAGAATGAATTATCATTTATCATATTTTTGTTTTATTTTAACAATACAATAAAATGTTTTGAAATATTAATTCAAAGACAAATTTATAAACAAATATATTAATTTGGATAATGTTTAAGAACTGATAAGTTATAAATAACTAATATTGGCATAAAACAGTTTATTATTTTTTTTTAAAAAAATAAAGATTTATAAATTGTTATTACTGTAATTTATTTAACCAGTAAAAAGTTCTATTTTCCTTGTACAAATTTAAAGATTCTAGCAGATGATTTTTTTAACATTATAGCGCACCATTTGAAATATAGACAGAGGACAAGTCTGAATGAATTTAAACAAAATCATAATTTTTGCAGCAGTTGAAGGTTATAAAGTACTTCTATTCATTGTAGATGAAGATATGGAATAATAGATTATTTATTTGAGTTTTAGGTTTCCATTCTTGTGATAAAAACTATTTATTTAAAAATTTATTTTAGAAGTTTAAAATTCAATAATTTTTTTTTAAAGTGTGATCAAATACTTTTACAAGAAATCATTCTTGACAAAGAGCCAATAGAACAGTAAATGATTTTTCACTTTATTTAATGATATTTAATAAAAATGATATCAGTTCTTTACAATTAATATTTTAAATTCAATAACTGACTTAAATACAAAATATTTTGTACAATTATAAAAATATTGACTTTTCTTTTTAAATTATAATTAAAATATTTTTACTTATAAAAAGAGTGCACAATGTTTTTATTAATAATAATAACAAAGTGTTAAAAATACTCAACAATATCATATTATTAAATTAAATTTCTTTTCCATACATTTGACATATATATGGATGAAATATATTTCTATGGAATATATTATTTTAATATATACATACACATGGTATTACCATAGATTAATATTGTGGTCATCTAATAACTGAACTGTATTTTATATTTCTTCTCTTGTTATTAGACTAGCATTTTTAAATTTTCAAAATTAACTTTGTCCTCAATCTCTATTATTTTAAAATTTAATTCTTGCTAATGAATATTTTTCTATGAGCATCCCTTTATTATTTTATGTTATAGCTGCCATTTTCTGTTAAGGTTTCTTACTACTGTTTCTTATTATCTTTTTATTTCTCTGAATTTGTGTTCATACTTTTTAATGCATACTGACTGCCTTCTTTATCATAAAACACTTTGCTATTTGCTACTGTTTGTAAGGTTTTGTGTAATCCATTCATTCTTCCCTGACTAATTTCAATGATTCATGGATGATTACAATATTTCTTTAATCTGTTATTTTTTAATACAACTTCAATAGGAATTTTCTTCAAAGTCTTATCAAACTTTTCAATTTTTAAGTCTTATCATTTTTTTTTAATCCAAATTTTTTATATTCTCCTTAAGCAGTAAATATTTTCCCACTCTTTCAAATCTGTTATTTTGGTTAGATCTCTTCATTTCAGAAAATAGGTTTCATTTAACACATTTTGCAATTATTAAGTAACAATTGGATTTATGAATAATGTGAACAATTGACCAATTTTTATTTATTGGCATTATGTGTAATGAGTCCCTTGATTTTTTTCATTATTCTATTTCCACATTCATTTTCTACAGACCATATGTTGCAAATTGCCATATATATTGTAAAGTTAAATTCTAATAACCTTTTATCATGTTCATTTCTTATTTCTATATTATTCATTTTTTGCATGCCCCATTATAACTTAAATCTGATCTTTCCAATCTGTGGCTTTATAAAGCACAATATCAAGCAAGTTTTTATTTAGTTTTAGTAAGGTTTAAGTTTTGTTAAAGTCAATGTTCAGATAATCCAACATTCTTCTTCAAAGACTTTCTTTCAACTATTATTTAATAAAAAATATATATATAGTATAAATAGTGTGCGCAACAAAAGAGTATCATCATCAGCTTTTCCGCACTAATGTGTTGTTGTATGTTGCTATCATAAGGACTTTTGAGAAAAGCTGAGGGAAAAGTGCCCTAGATATTTTTGCAATGATGGAAGTATCCCAGAGCCTATGCCTCTGAAGGTGAAAGAAAGCCGGTTATGAAAAGTATTTAGACCTTACCAATATTTTATTATTTGTGTGCACCTGAGAAGGCCCAATTAGGATTGTATTTTAAATACGGGAGTATAAACTTTTAATATTCACTTGGGTTCACCACTATTGTAGTGGCAGTATTTGTTTGTTTGGTGGTGATTATAGCATTGAAGATTTAGAACTTTAAATCAAGGACTAATGGTTAATGTGTATATAAAGTAACTATGAATCATTATTTAGTAAAATCTTAATTGATGTGTATGTATATAATATGTAAATAAATGTATTTATTCTTATTTAATAACATTTTGGGTAATTAATAATGTTGTAATAATTGTTGGTAGTCAGCCTCATAGCTGAATACACAACAATATTAATTTACAAATAAAATAAAAAATTAAAATTTCTTAATGCTTGAAAAGATGGAATTCAGTAAGCTTAAAGCTAATCCAAAAATGACAATGTTGATTTGTTTCATTCCAGGATTTTTCTCAACCTCTGTAACAATAGTAACAGCAGATAATTTAATTGGGAGCTTTATGATAGGTTTGGCAATGAGAAGATGATTTGATTGTTTGATTTTACAAATGACGTTATAGTTGATTTTTGAAAAACATATACGAAAAACTTCAATTAACTATTTGTTTTGGATATAAAAAAGTTTGAAAAAAACTTATTAGCTAAAAAAATCATAAAACTGTCTTTGAAAAATTGTAAGATTATTCTGTAGATATTTTCATCTATTGTACATTGTTTCACATTCAATTAAAAAATTACCCCTGCTGTGCTGAGAATTTAATTAGTTAATGAATAATGCAATAAAACAATTTAAAGAATAATGAAACCACAAAGCAACATCACTTCTACAGCACTAATTCCAACACCAAAAAAATAGATTAAACATTTGGGAAAACAATAGAAACAAAAGGATGCAATGAGATTTCACTGTATTTACATAAATTTTATGATAGAATTTTTAATTTGAACTTATTTAATAAAAAGCTTCCGGACTTGTACTATACTGATAATTGTGCTATTATTGTAAAAAGTTGATGTGCAAAAAGTATTTAATGTTGTGAAAGCAATTAAATAGTTCTTTAACAGACAATGACGGGAGGGATGAATATATTCAGCAACTTTTATCTTGAATGTTATTTACTTGAGAATAGGAGCCAACTTAAATATCTTGATAATTTTTTCAAGAAGAAAGACTCAAATGTTGAGACACAACACTGATTCCAATAGCTCAGGGATGGGAAACCTTTTTAAAATGGAAGGCCACCATTTATCTCAGAAATAAAGAAAAGCCCACAACAATCTGGCTGATTCTTATATAGTTCTAAAAAAATTACTTTTATTTTGCAATGTTTTTACATATTAAATGATAATTTTCACTATAATACAAACACCTCTACTTTTTATATCTTCACAAAAATAAAATATAATTATTGATAACTTTCCAAATTGTTATTTAAATAAAAATTTATAATTTTGTTATATTCTCTTTTTATAAAAACAATATATTTATATGTCTATTCTGCATAAATAAATGAAAAAAAAAACAACAATATTATTCTAATAATAGAATAACAAGATTATAAGAGCAATCAATATATTTTTCAGCTTGCTGTATATGATATTATAAAATCTAATATTATAAAATACTTAGCATGACATAAGAAAACAATCTATTATTGCAAAATAAATGCACAATAAAAATTTCCTTTAAAAAAAAAAAATTATAGTAAACTTGAATCTAGTCTTCATGGATGAAGCAGAACTATTTATGTTATAAAGTTATATTCCAAAGACACCTTTAAAAAAAACAATACTGACTGATTTCATTGGGAAAACATAACTGAAAACAGAACATAATGAAAGACAATTGGGCAAAATGATTGTCATTGGCAAACAAAGTTAAAAAATAGCATAAAATAATGGATCAGATTGATCTACATAAGACATATTTATGATTTGCAAATTATTTTGTAGAGTCATCACAAAAGCCATTTCTAATGAATTATAATTGCAATTTGCCTATTTTTTTTTATTGGAATTGGAATGGGCAAACTTGTATGCAAGTGGCTAATATGATGACACATTGGTCAAAATCCCACCAAAAAAAATCTTTATTCTAAAAAGAAGTTTTGATTTTTTTTTCTTTTGCTACTGTACTTTGCTTCAGAAATACCTTTTTAAAAAATTCACCAGCAACCATCCAGAATTCTGGGGCTCCAATAGTCTTAGTGTTGTTTTTTCATATTATTAATCACCTATCGAAAATGCTCAATGAATCTTTAATGATATACTAAAACTTACTGCTTAGCATGACTTAGGAAAACAACCTATTATTTCAGCACAGTTTTCATCCTTATAATTTTTCAAAAAGTTTGAGAAAAAATTTTTTGTAGCACTGCCATACAAATTTTTTCAAATTCTTTTCATTCAACTTTCCTTATAATCTGTAACTTTTAACAATTCTCTGATACAAATACTTCTTTAATTTTGCTATCACTGATCAAGGGAAACTTATTTTCTATAGGTGGTACAAAACGGTTTTAGAGCTGCAAAATTACCAAGATTACACATATTATGGTAGCAGTACAAGGGCACCACTAGCTGGATAGCCTAGCACTAGACAGAGGTTACTCTACGATGTTAGTGTTTACTTGTATACATAAAATGGCCACATAATCTTTTATAGCATAATCTTTCACAGACTCTAATAATTTTGATGTATTTTCTCTCCAGAGAATGCCACTGATGTTGATATTATAGTTCTATATTAAATTAACAAGAGATACATGCAAGTATGGTTCCAATAATCTTTTATTATATTTTTCTTTTTTTTTTCTACTATTTCCTTTCTCAATCCCCTCTCACTGCAATCTGAACTGGCTTGATCTATTTCAAAATGAAATACCTTCAAAATTAACCCAAGGACTTACTAATTATATAACGATACTATTACTCAACATTATAATAATTTTTCCAAGGAAATACACCGTCACTAATCTAAGACCGAGAAAGATCCAACCTTATTCTTGGGAACCCATCCAAATAGAGATGAACATCTAGGCATATTATATAATAGTGAGCTGTATATAGCTTCACTCAACTCCTCTACCTTCATTAATGTTAAATAATTTATCTTGATTACTAAATAATGGCATAAGTGTCATGTGTTTGCATATGTCCATCAATTTGGCTTTGATGCCTACTTCATCATCATCAACCATTATCAATCCACTGCAGGATGAAGGTCTCTCCAAGTTCAATTCATCTCCGATCTTTAGCTTCTCTTCTCCACATCACCCTGCACCCTTTATTTCATCCACCCATCTCACATGTGATCTCTTTCTAGGTCTTTTGCAATCTCTTGGAATCCAGTTTAAGATTTCAATTGTCCATCTATTATCATCTCTTCTAGCAATATGTCCAGCCCAACTCCACTTCAGTCCTTTAATTTTTTCAATGACGTCAATAGTACCTGTTTGTTTTCTTACCCATATACTGCATTTTCGATCTCTTGTTGTTACCAACATACTCCTTAGAGTGGTCTGAAATCTCTGTATTGCTTTTCTATCAAGTGTCCAAATCTCAGATCCATAAGTAAGAACTTGTAAAACACATTTACTAAAAACCTTCCTTTTCAAACACAGGCATATTTCCTTTTAATATCAAGTTTTTCTACCAAAGGTACTCAAACCAAGTTTAATTCTATGATTAATTTCATCCATTATGTTTCCATCTATATTAATAATCTGATCAAGGTATTTGTAAATGTTAACTTCTTCTAACTCATCATAATCGATCTTTATTTTCATATTGTGAGAAAGTCTTTTTAACATTTATCTTTAATCCTACTTTCCTACTTTCATCTGATATCTCCTGCAACACTTCCTGCAGCTCTAAAGCATTATTTGCAAAAACAACTACATCATCTGCAAAATCTTTTAAATGACTTAAATAATCTGCATTTACTTTCATTCCTTCAACTTCCATTTTAATCCACAAAATACTTCTTGTAGCACTGTTGTAAAAATTTTTGGAGATATGGAGTCACCCTGTCTTACACCTTTCTCAATGTTGATTTTCCCAGTATTATTATATAATCTAATTGTTGCTGTTGCATTTTTAATTTCTTTAAAATATGATAATATCCTGGAATTATACCCTGATGATCTAATGCTTTGATATTAAAGAAATGTTTATAGAATCAAATGCCTTTTCATAATCTACAAATCCAAAGCATAAGGCAACTCATATTCATTTGTCTCTTCTATAACTTCTCCAATATCTGGATATGATCTACTGTACTAAAACCACTTTTAAATCCTTCTTCGTCTCTTTGTTGGTGGAAATCTAATGTTTTCTGTAGATGAGTTGTAATTATCTTGGTAATTACGTTCACTTATTCTGGCATAAGTGTCGTATTTCTTATGACTGGAATTTACGGACTTTAACCTACTTTTTACCTCTCCACGATCGAGCAATTCACATTCATAAAACTATCCTCTACTATACATAAGTATAACAAGAATAATGAAACAAAAAAAAAATGGAATATATATAAAACACTATTCCTTTCAAATTGTATCAAAAATAATAAATTATTCAAAATAATCCCATACTCTGTTGCTGAAGCTTTTACAAATTTACAGTAGCTAATATACATACAACACAATTGATTGAATATGTTAGCATTACACTAATTATAGTACAAATGTTCACTTTATAAACAGTTTATAATTATCCCTAGGCAGCTAACAGTCCGCAAATTTAATCAAAAGTGAAAAAATCCATGGGATACCACTTTTCTATAGCTTCTTGAACAAATCTTCTAAGGCCTCTGGCTTTTGAACACCCCATCGGCTAGCTGGCTGGCATCATACTTCTCTAGAAATGAAATTCCCTCAGCAGACTCCAGGTGTAGCTTGGGAGATGATTTTCCCTTGGAAAGAAGTCATTGATTCTCTCTAGCCAGAGGATATTTTCATAGTGATGTGCTGTAATACTTTCAATAAAAATTTTAATAATCTAATTTTTGAACAAGACTCCGTAATTTATACTTTTTTTAATTCTCTCCCTCTCTCTCTCTCTGCACTTTTAATTACTTTATTTTTTGAACAAGATTCACACCTTTTTGGTTTATTTTTAGCCAAATTTTGTCTCTTCAATTTCTGTCCTTTTCTTTTTTTGGAATTTTTCATTAAGAAAAAAGTTCTTGATTAATTAGCACAATACACCTGCATAAACTCTTATAGCTTGGGTTCCCCCCCCCAACCCACCTTTTTCCAAGAATTTCAACAACAAAAAAATTTTAATAAAAAAAACAAGACAACTAGTTTATCTTGAATTATAATCAACTTAATTTTTTAAAAAATCAAACTGGAAATTCTGATTTCTTCGTGAAATTAAAAATAAACTTGATTTGGATTCATTCCATTCTTTCTAAAATACTATATCTCGTGTCTGGAAAAATTGAGTATTCATCTCTTTAAAGTGCATGTACATTGGCTTAATCGCTAATATTACTATTACATAAAAAACAGCGCTATATAAAATAATATCTCATTATATAATTTTGTCAAATTCTACCTATAACTAATGAAATTAAATATATATATTTACATACAAAATGGCAGAAAATACCATCTCATTACTCCTCTCTCAAAAGAAAAAAAACAATCCAACTACATCTTGCAGTCTTGTCTCTTTAAATAGTTTAACTCCAAGCATAATTGCCTTTCCCTCCATTTTTCCCTATACCACAGGATCACACCTTTGAATAATCTGGTAATGCCTTTCAAACAAGGTGAAAAAAATTTTTGTACTGGTTGACACTCAGCTTGCTAACAGGCTGGGTTTTAAAAAGACCCAGATCCCAAGAATACCAGTCAGGTATGCCATTTTTTTTTCTATTCAGCTCTTTTCTCTAATTGTTCTCTCACAAAACTCCAGTCATCTGCAACACTGACCCCATTGGAACAAGCTGGTACACATTTAAATAGCAATCACTCTACCTGTTGCAATGTAAATGCTCCAGAGCAAGAATTGTGGACTAATGATATGTACAATTGACGATCTTTATTAGTGTGGGGTAATACATTAAACCATTGCTTGTGATTTTTTTAAAAATGAGAGTAAAACACCCAATTCCTTCATAACCCTCTCGCATGGATTAGACTGACGGCTACAGATGAAGATTAGAATTTGATGGATATTTTTTGATGTACCCAATCTTTCCATTCTTTAGACATGAATGGCATCTCATGATCACTTAAAATTGCAAGTGGTTTTTCCTACTTGAACCAAATTGTTTCCTCTTTAGCACGGTAATGAATTTTTTGCATTAGCTTTTTGTCACTGATAGACTTTGAACAAGTTTCAATAAAACATCATAAATCACTAATAAAAATATTTATATTGGTGAAATAAACATAATGGACCATAAAAAATATAGCCAGTAACTCTTTTGGGTTCTTGGGTACTATAGGGGACATAGTCCTTGTATAATTCTTGTTAGCTGTTTTATTTTTGTGGCATTCCTGACAATAGCAGAATGGTACATATTTGATCAATAGTACCACCACGGTAAAATTTTTGTCTATTTTATGTGAGCCATAATTCCCATACGACTGGTGTACATAATTTATCAAATACTCTATTAAATTTTAGCATACAATAATCCTCCAGTAATCTTTTCCCTTCTTTACTTGATGTTACCAACCAGTTGGTTATTTTGTACCAGTGCAGTTTTTTTTTCTGAGGGAAAAATAACAGCTGAATGCGAGATGCACTGTTGCACCATTGTATCAAATCCTTGCATGTGGCATCTGATATTTGCAAAACCTTCTCTTCATATCTCTCTCTATGATATATCAAGGGCGGTTGCTAGAGTAGTCAATTGCGTTCTCTCTAGTGTTTGACTTGTTCTGAATCAGATTTCTGCTCAATATATCTGGCACTATTATCTCTCCTGGGGCAATGAACTACTCGGTAACAGAACTTCTGCAGGTATAAGACCCACCTTATAAGTTTATCATTCGTAAAGTAACATCTATTTATAAACTCTAGACTCTTATGATCTGTAATTATAATCTCTGACTGATAATAAATGTTTGAGTTTATTGAAGACCCATGCAGTTGCCAATGCTTCCCATTCTGCTTGATTCAATGTTTCTAATAAAGAAATATAGGAGATCCACTTTACTGCTATCTGTTTGCAGAACAAAGGGTTTACTAAAATCTGGGTAGGCTAGCATAATGGTTCTTAAAAAATTTTCTTTAATTTTCTTAAACATCTTACAGTACTTTTCAGTCCATTCCCATTTGCTTTCTTTTCTAAGCAACTGCAAAAGTACTTCAGTCTCCATAAAAAAAACTCTCATAAAATCTTTGGTAAAAATTACATATTCCTAAGAATGACCCAATTTGTTTTCTATTCTTAGGTTTGGGGAATCTATCTTATCTGGATAGAGTCTCATCCCCTGCTCACTGACAAGATGCCCCAGAAAAATGATTTCTTCTTGCAGTATATTGCTTTTTTAAAAATTAATCATATTTTTTTGTTGACACTCCTGTAGGAACATGGATAAATTTTCCAAATGTTCTTGGGGTGTTTGAGATGCTATCGCTACATCATCCAGGTAGTATACAATAAATTCTTTTACTCTCTTGAACAAAACCTGATCCAAATACCACAATAGTCCTGACCAATTGTTAACGAACCCAAATGGAACTTGTTGTAACACGTATGTATAGCTCTCATAGCGCAACACGGTATATTTTCAGTCGTCCGTGTGGAATGGCATCTGCCAATAACTGGATATTAAATCAAAAGATGAAAAATTTTCTCACTAAATTCAAGCAGCAAATAAATCTGTTATATGCAGAGGCACATCCTGGCCTGGTACAGTGGTATTTAATTGAGGCGCATCCCAGTCTGATATAATGGTGGAGTTTAATTGAAGCATATCTAAACATATTCTCATAGAGTTGTCTTTTTTTTTTTTTACAATCACCAGAGGGTTTATATATGAGACTATTCTTTCTTAATAATCCCCCATTCTTCCATCTGTCATATTTGTCTGCTCTACTTCATCTTTATATTTAATTGGGACCAGATACAACCTATAATGAAAATGTGTTTCGGCTTTTACTTTCATTCGATGTAACTTTTTATGATTCAGTTTTGTTACAAATATTTGTTTGTATTGCTATAATATCTCTTCAAGTTGTCTTCCCAGTTAGTATTGCTCCCTCCAAACTTACTTTATTCTTTATCTCATGTACCCAGTCTTCTACCATATATGCTATCCTATTATTATCTTATTTGATACAATCATTAAATGAACGTTTTCATTTTCTGTTGTTACTAACTTATTACCATAATTTATTTCCATCCCAGGTTAATGCATGAAATCAGATCATCTATCAACCCTGGAATCGCATAATGTATGTTGTATTATTTTGCTTCCCATTGTATTTCTACATACACCTGTATAGGATCCGGCATTGTTTCTTAACCATTTGCCATGGTTATTTCCGATTTTTTTTATTAGTATTGCATTTCACCTTTCTGACTCTTAATTTGATTTACCATTTTATTAGAGATTATGGAGACCTGACTCTCTGAATCCAGAAGATATTGTATTTCGATCCCTTGCACTTTTATTGGGATCACTGGGCAAGTCTGTTCAGCCATCGTTGGGAGCTATTCTTCTTCAATGATTACATTTAAAACTTCAGATTGCCTTTCTTCTTGTTCCTTTTACTTCCATGTTTTCTTCATCTCTAAGTGCTTCCGGTATTTCTTCCAACCCTTTGCTTATACATCTAGTCAATTTCTTTATATTTTCCAGTATGTTCTTCTTTATTATTTTCATAATCTGGGATTCTGGCATAGGATATTCAACCAAGCTTCTTAACTTTGCCATTTGTTTAAAAAAAATGTCTACATCCTACCCCTTTTCTCTTCTATATCTTTCTGCTTCTATGTCCCTTTGCATTTTCTTTTCTATGCTCCAAAATATATGCATTAATGTCTTAGCATACTGCTTGAAGTAGTCCAGAATTTTATGTATAGTTCTCCACCAATTTCAAGCCATCCCTTCTAAATAATTACTTGTTATAATTATTTTTTCTTTTTATTCTACTTTATATATGTGGAAATACTCCTCCAAGCTTTCTAGATATTCAAATGAGTTTTCATTTCTATCTCCTCTAAAAGCTTTTAATTCTGTCTTCCATTTTCAGTTTCCAAATTTCCTCTTACTACTATTTTTATTTTTTTTCACAATTTTCAAAAACTTCACTCTCTTTGGGATCCTATCTCACCCTCCTGAACATCTTCCTTAGCTCAAGTCTCACTCTTTTCTCAGGCCATTGTCTATGTTAATGAACCCTACACATTGGGAAGCCATTTTCTTTTTCCCAGCTTGTCTCTCTAGTAATATAAAATAGTCTTAGAGCTGCAAAATTACTAAGATTACACATATTATGGTAGCCGGTATGAGGGCACCAACAGGCAGATAGCCTAGCACTAGACCAAGAAGGTTATTCTATGATCATAGTGTTTATTTATATATGTAACATGGCTACATAATCTTTTATATTATAATCTTTCGCAGACTCTAATAATTTTGATATATTTTCTCTCCAGATAGTTCTATATTAAATTAACAAGAGATACATGCAATTATGGTTCCAATAATCTTTATTCTACTTTTCTTTTTTTTCCTACTATTTCCTTTCCCAATCCCCTCTCACTGCAATCTGAATTGGTTCCTACTTTGAAATAAAATACCTTCAAAATTAATCCAATTGCTTACCAATTATATAATGATACTATTATACAATATTATAATAATCTTTCCCGAGGAAAGCCATCACTAACCTACAACCGGCAAAGGTCTGACTTTACTGTTAGGAACCAGTCCAAATATGAATATCTAATCATATTATATAATAATGAGTGAGTTGTATATAGCTTCACTCAAACCCTCTACCTTCACTAATGTTAAATAATTTATCTTAATTACTAAATGATGGCATAAGTATCTTGTGTTCCTTATGTGTCAATTTTGCTTTAACATCCACTTATTCTGGCATAAGTGTCTTGTGTTTTTTAATGACCGGAATTTACTGACTTTAACCTACTTTTTACCTCTCTATGATCAAACAGTTCACATTCATGAAACTTTCCTCAACATATGCATAAGTACAATAAGAATAATGAAACAAAAAAAAATTAAATACATATAAAACATTACCCCCTCCAAAACTGATGTCAAAAATAATGAATAAATTATTCAAAATAACTCCAAACTCTACTGTTGAAACTTTTACAAATTTACAGTAGCTAATATACATAAGACACAATTGATTGAGTTTATGTTAGCATTTCGCTCATTACACTATAAAAGTTCACTTTACAAACTATAATTCACCCTGGATGGCTATTAGTCTCAAATTTAATCAGAAGAATAAAGTCCATACGTTGATAATTTTCTGTAGCTTCTTGCACAAATCCTCTAAGACCTCTGGCTTCTGAACATGCTCTCAACCACCTGGCTGGCTTCATACTTTTCCAAAGATGGAATTCCCTCAATGGACTCGGAGTACGGCTCAGGAAACAGTTTTCTCTGGGAGAGAAATCCTTGATTCTTTTTAGCTAGGGAACATTTTTATAGTGATATGCAGTAATACTTTCAATAAAAAATTTAATAATCTAATTTTTGATTAAAAGACGACTCCATAATTTATATATTCTCTGTACTTTTAATTACTTTATTTTTCTAACAGGATTCACACCTTTTTGAGCTTATTTTTAACCAAATTTTGTCACTTCAATTTCTGTCCTTTTCTTCTTTCGTAATTTTTATTTGAAAAAAAAAGTTCTTGATCAATTAGCGCAATATACCCCAGATAGACTCTTACAATGCTTTTAATTACAAATAAATATTTAGCTTGGGTTTCAACAATAGAGTTTAATTGTGACTCTCTCTAATTCCCCCCCCCAACCCATCTTTTTCCAAGAATTTCCACAACAAAAAAAACTTTTAATAAAAAAAAATGGTACTCATACTTATGAGAATCCATTCCGCTCGATGGCGCTGTTTCCATGCAAAAGCACAGAAATATGCCGTTTACACGGCCAAATTTAGGGCCTATAAAACAGTTGTGTTCATATTAGCCATTGCAAGCCTAGATTGCATTGCACACAGCCTGCTAATGTGCTTCGTGATGCTATACAAATAGCACACACTTCACATATTGCTACCGTACAAAGTGAGGGTGTATAGAATTAAACTGGCCATAACTTTTAATGTGCATTCTATGTAATGATCTTACACCCTATCTGATGTACTGTTACATAGTAATAATTGTTAGCCTGTCACTATGCTTCTCTTTACATCTTTGAAGGTGAATTTAATTTCAAAAGATAGGTTCCAGCACCATTTCAGAGAATTCACGGAAAAAGTCATGTTTGCACGAGAAAAGCTATGAGACTACAATAAAATGGCTGTGGTGGAGCACTACATGCTCAAATGTATAATGTAATTTAAAAATGTAATTATTCCATTCTATTAAATAATGTTGTTTCGTAAAGAACACCTATGAGACAAATCAAATGTCTGAGATTGTATGTCGTTTTAGATATCCTAAGGTTGGTTTGATCAGAGTAGTGCATTTATTGACCGATCCTTCAGATCACCAAAAACAGTGCTCACCCCTCCTTGTACATTTTAGCGCTATGCACTGAAATATATAATGTAATTAAAAACTAATTTCAAAAATAATGTTTTTTTAAAAAAAAGTCAATATGTTTTGAAAGAAATTCAATGTTTTATATCTAAAAAAAAAATGTAAATCCCCAAAAAGAAAAGAGACCAGTGAAAGCATTATTTTAAAAAATAAAAAAAAATGTAAATCAGCCCAATAATGTTATATCTACTTGTTTTTGACTAGTAACAATGCCATCGAGCGGGATGGATTGTCATAAGTATGAGTACCAAAAAAACTTATAATTCAAATAATTTGAATTATAATCAACTTAAATAAATTTTAAAAGAAATCAAAATTGAAATTCTGATTTTTTCATGAAATTAAAAAAAGAAAACTTAATTGATTTAATAATAAGATAATACATTATATATTTTTGTAAAATTCTACTTATGACTAATGAAATAACTATGAAATTAAATATGTATATTTACATGAGATGGCAGAAAATATCATCTTAATATATATATATATTAATCCAGTTGCATTTAATCTATCACTTTAATAAATTTTTCCTAAGTACTATATTGAAGTATAAAAAAAAAATATTATTTTCTCAAAGTCAACAAATGAACTGTTAAATTTTTTCCTTGCCTTGACCAAGTCAGGTATGTTTGGATCAATCCTTCTGAATGTTAAGGTTTGTTAGTTGTCCATTAACAACTAACATAAAAAAAAAACAAGACTACTCAGCATAACCTATCTGCAACTCTAGCACAAATTCAGTGATCTTTAAATCTCCACAAATATTCCATTAACATTATCGATACTAAAACTTTTCGAAAAGCAACTTTATATTATTAAATAAATTTAAAATATAATAGATATAGAAAAAAAATTATTTTTATCTTATATAAAAGACCTTTCAAATTGATTTATAATGGTTCAAAAACATTTAACTAGTTCAAAATGACTTTTGAAATCCATTTATCCACATGTTCATGACCAGATAAATTAACATTTTTATAAAATACAAACTATTTTCTTCAAAACCCAATTCTTTGAATTCAACATGATAGCTATGGGGGAAAAAAAACGCTTTCTGTCATATTGCAGTTGATTTCAAGTATTTAATATGAATTTAAAATTTTAGTCTGCCTAATTAGAAAAATTCAAATCACCTATAACATCTATTTCCGATTGAAAATGACTCATTAACAGAATAAATAATCCAGATTAAAAATTTCACATTTTCTCTCATGATTTATTTTAGGGTAATTTGATTCATAATTTAACATTATCTGGAGAATTTAGAGCTGAAAATACAGCAACTGTCATTCATTACACATGGTAGATTAGAATACTTCAGCAATCTCAGTAGACATGGAGTTTGTCTTTATTTTATGAGCAAGCATAAGAAATGGTTATCATGTGATGTTTAGCGATTTTTTGCTTCCAAATTCATGGAATAGCAAACAGAATATAATATGAATCACTTAGTCCCACTATGAATTATTTTGCATGCCACATATCAAAGTTGAGGGAATCACATCTTGCTCACTCATTTTTTATATGAAATACAACATTCATACAACATTTTTTACTAATAGCTTCAAATTATGTGTATGGTACTTAAAAGTTAGTTCTTTCAATACTTAGAAAAAATAAATTGCATGATTACAATAGTTCAACAGCACAACAAATATAAAGAAAACCATACACTAATAACATATCTAAATGTTTCCATCTGAACACTGCTGTTCTAATCAAATTTATGTTGCTGGAATTATCAGAAGTTTTTCTTCAAAAACATATTAATTTTACAAAAAAATCTACTTTGAAAAGCAATTCATTTTTTTACCCTTTTCAAAATTATAAATTATGCTAAAAGTTGGAAAAATAAATGACATCATCAGAAAACTAAATCTGACAGGAAAAACCATGAATTCATATTTGGATTAAAGATCAAAAACTGTAATTGGAATGCAAATCAAGGTTCTCGGAATGTCGCTGTCACTGATCAGAGTAATGGACGTATAGCTTTTTAAGTTTTGACTTTCCTGGAAATTGGAATAATAAAAATAACTAAACTCAAAAGATATCAATAAAATGTGAGATAAAACTGTTAAGAAAATTGAGAATATGAATAACAAAAAAATAATAATAACTAATTGTGGCAAACTTAAATAACAAGAATTATATATTTAAGAGTTGATTTGAAGTTCTAGGTTTGTTTGCATTCTGGATATATTCTAGAAAACTGAATCAGGATTGTAAGCATGCAAAGGTAAAGATAATGTACTTTCTTTTATCAAGTGGATTAGACTGTCAATTTAAAACAAATTTAATTACTTCCATCAATCCTATTTAAACAAAAAAATATTCCTCTCCTTTACAATTTCTTACCTAGAACACGCTTTATAATTAAGAATAATTTCAGCCCCAAGCACATACACACAATTCCTTTGCTTGAAAATTTATAATTTTTGATCATTGGCAATTAATCTTAAATCATGAAGCTAACTTACCATATTAGTAAAAAAGAACGCAATAGAGCAAAATAAACTATCAATGCGGTACAATAACCATAACTAGTCACCAGCTGGAATTTATTAGTATTTATGCCACAAATGTAATGATTTAAAATGAAATACTGATGCCAAATGTTGTTTAATTGTAAGCCAGAGAAGGAATACTATATTATGTTAAATAGGTGTAATACGCACATTTTGCTATATTGATTTAAAATTGCAATAAATAAATTTTGCAGTCTCGTTTTATTTATAAAAAAAAAAAAAAAAAACTGAATTATAGGAACACCAATCCAGAATTTTAATAGTTAAAACTTTGCAAATAATTGAATGTGCCGAATTTGCATAAACCATAGCCATAGAGTCAGTACTAATTCGAAAAAACGGCAGATTATTTAGATTTGACCACATTACTTTTTATCTATTTCTAGTTTTAAAATTGCTTAAAGAATTTAAACATAAACTGACAATAGATTATTAGTTTAATTTTGGTTGCTATTATTAATTTTTAATTATATGAGTATCAACTACATAAATTCATGTAGTCATATTTATGTACGTTTTGCTTTCCACACACGATTTTTTTTTTTTTGTCAATTGTAAAAATTTACCCTACTTGTAATTGAATATTTTTATATTATTTCTAAATAGTGTAAACAGTATTTAATTATATTGTTTTTCATAAATTAGTCATGCGAATAAGAAACGACATTTAAATGTTTAGTATTTAAATTTCTACTACTTTTAATTTAAAAAAAAAAAAAATCAATATCAAGTTAATTCTAATTATTTAATTCTTAAACGTCAATAGTTTTGCAACAAAATAATCACAATGATTGAGCATGGTAAAATAGAAATACATTATCAAATTAGAAAATATTGACGAAGCAACTACTTTCAAATAATTAAGAGCCTGATCATAAAATTGTGTAATCCAATTTAATATTTGAAGCAATTGAAATTCCAGAAATTATATACAGCATAAAAAAATTTAAACAGATACTAGATATATTTAATGACGCCCACCTCAGCAACAGTTTTTTGAGCAGTCGTCTTCAAGGTTTCTCCAAACTTTAAATTACTATGTGGTAGCCACCATCCTCGGCCGGATTCGGATTTAATTAAAGTAAACCTGCCATCATTTTTTCTTCTAATTAAAACACTGACAAGTTGAGATCTATCAACAGTTTTACTTTCTTTACAATGATTACTAACTGCATCCCGTTTCCTGGAGGCCATTTTTTCTTTTAATTATTGCGCATGTCTTAAGAAAAGCTGAGTGATCTTTTATAAGTTTCCAAAATTTTTAAATAAAACTACCGTAACATAAAAATAGTTGTGCATATGTTTCAAATAATGTTTTGATTGTTTGTTTGTTTTTTTAATTTTCAAAATTTTTATGCAAAAAGTACTTCAATATGGAAATACTGCACATTTGGCATTTTCACAGACGTATGCATTCAAATTTAAATGCTGTGTATTAAAATAAATACCACATTCTGATTAATGTTTAATTGATATAACTATTCAATAAAGTAATATATCCAAATGGTTTTCTGGCGGAGTAGTAAGATGGCGAACTAAAAGTTGTATATCGACAACTTGAAAAATGAAAAAAAACAATGTGGCCAATTAAGTTGTACTCAGTTTATCTGTACACAAATATTATTATTTGTTATCTTTTTTTTTAAATTACTATAATATTTGGTCATCATATATATGGTTTGTCATTTCCATAACGTAATTTTATCTTGCATATTTATTTTACTATTAACTTTGTACCATTAAGTAATGTATCTTAGCATGACTATGATTAATAAACCTTAAATCATTGTTTATTAAATTTTATTTGAAATCTAGCGTGTCATTTTCATATAATTATATTTCAACGCAATTTTGTTCGCACCTGACGGCTGATATATGACAAATGCTAGAAACCCCAAAAAACTAGTTTGCCATTGCTTTCGATTATAATCACTTTTCAGTTAATAATTTACAGTAATATCCAAGCGCATGCACTTTTGTTTTATATTGGTATGTCCTAATTTGGGAGTACAGTAGTATTCAAGTAAACTGGTAATTTTTAATCAAATATCAAAAAAAAAAAATCATACTAATTTATACTTATTAATTTTTAAAAAATTTTAAAGTATATTTTCTACTATAGATAAATACTTTAATTTGAATTATTTTTAAATTTCTTAGATCAACATTAAATGATTCATAAATTTTGAAAGCCACACTATAAATTTATGCGGTTTTACTATAAAGGACGAGGACACGTCTTTTTTTCAAGATAAACTAGAATACGTAGAACTAGATGTGTAAATCACGAAAAAGTAGTACCGCATTAACAATACAAAGATAATACAATCACTCATTTAAAAATATATGTAATCGATTTTTACTGATAGATGTATATCAAAAATCAATATCTAATAATATCTATATATTTAAATTTATTTGTTCCTTTTCACTAACAGTACCAATAATATTTGAAAGTAGATGCAACGTCGAAATTGCTATTAATGGAATCGTACGTGTAGTAGTGTGAATTTAAGTTTTAATTTCAGTCAATTTTAAATACTTCATAATGATTGTTAAATGCGAAGTTTGTGGTAAAAATGATAAAAAATACAAATGTCCTTCATGCTATGTAAAATAGTAAGTAAATGATTTATATGCATTATTTGATATTAAAATTGTTAGTCATGTATTGTTTAACAACATTAATAACTGAATAATGAAAGACTGATTGCTTTTTGGATATTTTGTTTTATTTTTTAAATATATATTAAAAATTTTTGGATTTGACGCATTAATTTTTTTAAAAAATGTATATCATTATTTTCAGTCACTCTCTTTAATCTAGTTTTTTTTTTTTTGATTCGTAGTTTCCCTGATCCTACGTTTTGTTGTTTTATTTACTTCTCGCTCATGATCCATTTGTCTGTCTTATCATGGCTTCTAATGACATGTCCAGTTCAAATATACGCTTAATTTTTTTAACAGTGTTTGTAATATATGTTTTGTCATCCATGTACTTCACTTTTCGATCCCCCCTTATTCCTAAAATATACATCCACTTTTATGCATGTTAAAGTCTGTAATGTTTTTTCCATATTCATAAATAAGCACTGATAAAGTATGACCATAAAATCATTTTCAACCTCGTGAGCATATTCCCCTTTAATATTGATTTATCTCTGTTAAAGGCATAACTTTCTTTCTGTATTAATAATGTGACCAAGATACTTATAGTTAACTTCTCAGCTATTGCTGTCAAATTTTTTTATTTTTCGTTACTTTATTTTTTGAGAAGCCATTGAACATTAATAAGTTTTTTTCACATTTAGTTCTTTTTTTTTGGGGGGGGGGGGGTCATCTAATAGCTCTTGAAACATTTCCTGGTGCTTTGCAGCATTATTTTCACAAACGATCGTATTATTTGTAAAGTCTAGATAAATAATCGCCAATTATTTTTATTCCTATACTTTTTCATTAATCCATAAAATATTGCTCCCATACACTTTTTCATTGTAATCTAAGCATTGCAATTGCATTTTAATAAATATTCAGAATTTGATATCTTAATAATGGTCAATGCTTAATCACTGATAAAATATCTATAGAATCAAATGCCTTTCGTAATGTACAAATTCAGAACTTCTTAATTGCAACTCATATTCATCACTTTTTTCCATAATTTTTCATTATTTGTAATTACTGTATTTTCTTTTTGGTGGGAGTAAGTTTAAAAATCTATAAATGAATTGCAATGATCTTTGTAGACATTCTATATAAAACTGGCAGAAATCTGATTAGAAATTAATATCAGCTTTTGTCACTAGTTTTGCATTAATATACATTTATATTGATGATCACTTGCTATGTTGAATTTATTAGATACATTATAGTCGTGAAATACACTTAGGATTTTTTTCAAAAAAGAAATTCACTTATGTTTCTTTACTCAAATTTAAGTACATCAAAATTTTTCATCCATTTTTCAATTCTAGTATTAAAATCACCTATGACAATTTTAAAATGATGTTTAGTTTGGTCAATAGTCTTATGTATATCTACATAAAAATCTACTTTTTCATCACAAATGGAAAAATTTATAGAAGCATAAACTTGAATTGTCTGTATTTGGTATCTGGCTTTAAGTGGATTAACTAATCAATCTCCACAATGTTGTTTTTCCATTTCTTATTTTTGATGAATTCTATTTCATTTATGCTTTCTATATTTCTACTTCTATAGTAAAATACATGCTCATTTTTTTAAATCAATTGTCTTTCCCCGCTTTTAATCTCTCAAAATTTGTTAAGATTCTATTTAACATTAAAGAATTATTTTTTCAAATTCCATGCAGTCTACTTTTGTTTGAAATCATTTGCAGTGATATATATCTAAATAAAAGGTCACAATCAATTGACCACTCAAATCAATAGTTTAACGATTCTTAGCATCTCTGCCTACAATTGTCAATCTTTGCTGATAACTTTGCAGTCTCCAGGAAATAAAGACTGTAATTGATTTTGTTTTCATAATTGTAAGTGTAAAGAAGAATCTGCATTCACACACTTAAGTGCATAGTCATCCTATTTTCAAATAAATCCAGATAATGTCTCAGTTAAGAATATTAACCATATGAAAAGGAAGTTTATAGTATCTTCTTGATCTTAATCTCAGAGGCAATGACCAGGAAAGTCAGTATATTACTAGATGCTTGTTGGTGAAGACCTAGACAATGTTGGATTATCATGTGAATAATTTCATTGTAGTAACAGCATTTCTTACAATGACTTATAAAGTAGAAATTAGAAAAATTTACTATGTTTTTTTAAAAACCTCAAAAGGAATCGATAGCAAACTCCTTTTTTTCTGCAACTATTTTGTAATGTATTAATTTTTTTAATTGAAGAACCATATTACTTAATATTGCATTCAACAAAACACTTATTCTCATGCACTTTACTATTCACAAAAAGACAAAATATTCATTTAGATCATTTCAATATTTAGGATTTGATATTGCTTTGAGGGTAAGGCAAGTGTTGATTCCTTGCATTACATTGATTTTTATTGCTCTCATTCATTTTGCAAGGTTTTTTGGTATAATGATTAGTGCATTTATCTGTCATGTCTTTGATCTGGAGTTTGAATTTGGGCCAGATGAATTTGGAAATTTTTTTTAAGATTCCAAAAAGAGCTAGAGTTCTTTTACTGATCAGTAAATGGTATCTAACTAGTCTTAGTTGAAGCTTCCAAGTACTGATAAAACACTATCGGTCAACAATTAACATATATAATGGTTAACACCTTTATACTTTTTTATAGGGTTGTTGAAAAGGCCTTTGCCTCTGTAGTCAAGTATTTAAAGGCTCTTTACATGGTGCTTGAAACTTAAATTGAAACCTAATATGATTTAATAATGACTGTGATCCCTATATATGCATGTTCATTTATTGGAATATTCTACATGTTTTTGTTTGATAGATCAGCGTTCTGGAAACATGATAAATGCCATTAACTAATAAGAATCAAATAGAGTTCATCATTCTCTGCTCAGTAACAGCTTTATTTGATTAAAGCTTTTACAATCTTATTGCTCAACTTATTTCATTCATCTATTTTTTTTTTTTTAAATCAGGGCTTATTATTTCTGCCATACTGATTTCTTGTATACTTTCTTTAACCATTTTTTATTAAATTTGCTTAAAAAAAAAAACAATTTTACACAAGCTTTTCCTACCTAAAATGTTTTATTCTTACTGTAAATCAAATCAACCCAATTTTTTTTTTTTTTTTCTAATGCTTCTTTTCTCACAATTTTTCTAACTACATTGCCTAAATGTATTTGTTATTCATCTTGGTTCATTCTTCAACTTTCTTCAATGTTGTTAACCTAGAGTTTTTTATTATTTTTATGACTTACTATCTATACTGTAGCTTTAATTTTCTTTTTAATATTTTGAACTTTTTATGTAAATTTATGTTGTGTATCTCTATTATTTATACATATTTCATAAATTTGAAATCTATTATTATGATATGGAATTCATTTTTACCTCATATATTCATTTTTAAACTGATGATCTCAACTAAACATCTATTTTTATGTGCACATAAATCTTAAATAACATGTTATCTTTGATTAATACTATTAAACACAGGAAAGAGTTTACTTTTTCTTTACTAAATTTTTCTATAACAAAAATATAAGTTTCTTATGTTTAATAATTCAATCAATTAAATTTGTTCATAATATTTAAAAAATTTAGATTTATAACAGCTTGAGATACCAATATAGACAATTTACTTATTCATTCAACAGTTAATAGAAGAGAACATGTCTATAAAATATTCCTTAATGTTAATATTTGTTATATACATAAATTATAATTTAAAAATGAAAAAAATATGTTTTAATCAAAACTAATTTCAAGATTTAATCTTGAATCTTGCTACATAATAATTGATTTTTTCTTTTAATAACTCAATATCTTATGTCAAATCCAAAACTTAGATCTACTGCACTATATAGAGTCTTATCATTAAAATACAAAACTTTCTATGAAGCGATTACACTGAAGTCAAGAATGTATCTAGAACATTTTTTGTTTAGTTTTTTAATGTCTACAGTAATATTCAGAAAATATTGATAATTTTTTTATTAAATTTAAATTTTATCTTATCTATTGTTTAAGTTTGAGGAGGGGTGATCTCAGTTATGCTATTATTTTTGGTTTTTTTTTTCATAGAAAAATTAAATCAATTTATTTTCAGATAAATTCAAAATAAACACTTTAATAGAGTATATTAATTATTCCTTGGCAGATATATTTTGTTATATTTAAATTTTTTTTTTTTTGGTAGTTATTCTTTATAATTCTTAAAAAGTATGAAAGAGTAAATGATAGCTGGAAAATACCAGAAACCAGTCTGGGAATGTGAATACATAACATTATATCATCTATTATCCATTGATTACTCAGTCTTATTGATGGTTTTAGAGCTGGTTTATAAGAAAGCTATGATGTTGGTATTAGCAAAATCTTTTTGACACAAATAACATTGTTTGCATATTATCCCATCTTTAAATTTACTTTTTAAATACTCAGTACTAATATCATCTTTTTTGAAGAGCATTTGTCAGGAATTTGAATGTTCATAATTTTGGTAGTCTTTGCTAAGACATACAGCAAAGTTCTTTGTACTTTTCTCCAAAAAAAGTGACTACAAAGAGCAAAAAACTATTTAGGTTTTATAATGTGTGTGTTAGTATGTGTGAAGTTAGTCTGGTTTAAAAAATCACTAATTGATTTATAAATCTATAAGTGCTTTGCACACAGACAATGAAGCTTTAAATTTAATTGTATATTGAGCTAAGCGCTTTCGGGAGATATGTACTCCCATATTCATAGTTAAGTGTGTAATGAGAAAAATATCTATAATGCCTATGATATGAAAATATATGTAAATTTGAATGCTTCATTTACAATGTCCATTTTCTTGATATGAAGAAGCAAGCTTCTTTTCTGTTAATTGCTGCAGGGTCATTTGCTATATAGCAAGCCTCTTTAACCTTGCATTTTGCATCGTTTCCGTACAAAAAATATTCGCTGTTAATGGTTGAAAAACGTGACCGGTGATTTTTTCATGTTCAGCGAATACCGAATTACCCAGTGCCTTAGTTTTGGTTCTATTATATAAGTATTTGTGCTGGGATAATCTGGTTGCAATATTTGCCTTGGTTTCACCATAATAAGTGACATGACAATTATTATGGAGGCAGGTGATTTTGTATACGACATGATTTATATATGTATATTAATTTAACAAATTAAAATAAAATTATTCTTATTAAATTTCTATCTAAAGTTTTCTTTTTTTTTCATTTGGTTTTACAAAATTTAAACATAAAATTGGTGTAATGCAACATATGGTATCATTATTTGGATATTAACATATCTTTTGTTATCTTCACACATATATATTCAAATTAAAAAATAATTAATTTGCGTTTTTGTTATTGTACAGTGAATTAATTGAACTAATTTTATTCATTTATCTGAAATCTAAATAAAATTGATTCAGCGTTGAAGGGTTGTTATTACAGTATTTGTAAATATCTTAAATCTTTTCATCCAACACAATAGCATTCTGATCACCTATTATCATTGCACAAATATTTTTGTGCTTATTTTCAATTAACTTTTTTTTAATATATGATCTTTATTATTTTGCCTTATGCTACATAATTGATAGATATATTATTAGTTTTTTTCAAAATTAGCTTTCAGCTTTATCTTTCAAAGGCAGAATTGCTTGAGTCTAAGATAATAATTACTGCTTTTACCACCAATAAAATAAATTCTTACACTCCTTTTCATTTTTCACTTTAAGACACTTACTTGTTTCACACGCTCATAATTGTTTTTTTTTATTTATTTCTAATAATAAATTTTGTTGTTAGTTTTATATGCAAATATACAGATAGATTGATCTAAACCTATTCATGAAACAATTAAGTCTGAATGTATTAACTCAACGATTTACAAAACAAATTCCCAAATAATCATTTAAATAAACTTGTAAATAACATTTATTTTTTTATATCAGTGTCAATTTATTCATTAGGATTTATTTGTTCCATGAATTAGGTTTATATTATCAGTGTTACATATTTGATAACCCCATAATTTATTTCCAGTTTGTTAAGATATCTACATCCAATATTACATGTTTCGATATTATATTTTCAAATATTATTGTTGTTTTTTTTAATTTTATTTTAATCTAAAGACTTCAAAATTTAAATATGATCTGGATTGATGCTTTCACTCATGGAAAATAAAATGTCTTCCACAAAGTAAATTGGTTATTTGCCTGTGTTTTATATAAAAAGAACAACAACAGAGACTTAATAAGTTAAATAACAAAAAAGAATAAACTTGGGTCATTTATGATATTTTAAAATTAAAACTGATTTTCTAGTAAATTATACTGATATATTAGCACATCACATTTATGATAGTAATTATTCAATTTAAATGACTTCTGGATGATTATAATTAGATTTCTTTTTTTTAGAGATATATCTAAACTTAGATATTTTGATAGTTAGTGAATGATTCAAGGAAATAACTAGAGAAGACTGTTTATAAAGTCTTGGTTATAAAAATAAAAAAAAAGACCAACAAATTTATTGCAAAAAAAAATAATTAATCCTTAGGTCTTGTATGAAGTCCAAATACTAAAATTGAAATTGGTATCTTTTGGACATTTTAAGAAGGCTCATACTTTATTAAGAAAAAAAAGAAGATTGTTATATAAGATTAATAGCAAACTATTCATTTGAGCTGTACTTATAAGACCTCTGTATTGTGAAAACACAAGAAAATGGATAATTTTTATATCTCCTCATCAACTCCATGAAATTATGGCGTGTTTTCAGTCATTCATAGTCTAATTTTTATATTTATGGCATCATTATTTTTGCTTTTTATATTTCACATCTGAGACTATTGGATTTATTAATCAATTTCACAATCTATTGGTTTAGAAAGATACTGTAATGTTCAGATTTGTGTATATTCTTTAAAGTGATTCGTTATATAAGGATTTTTTTATTATTGATTAGATTCTTTATAATTTCCATCGATTTCTTTTATTAAGTATTGATTTTTGATTATGCTTGGATTTAGATTTTTACTTTCATCTTTAGTTAATGCAGTTGTCATTTTTATCCTGATCTTGAAACATTAAATAGTTCAACAGTTTTGAATACTGATGCTCCATGTCAGAAGGAAACAACAATTTGATATTTTAGAAAGAGAAAGGCTTTAATCTTTTTCATGTGCTCCTAAAATGTTTGTATCAAACAGACTTAAGAAGTTAACATATGCTTTGTCAAATACTTCTTTCAACTGTCTTAGAATTTTTTTTTTTTTTTCTTTTCTTTATAAAATATTAAATTGATATGACAAATATTTTATTGTTCATCTCTTGATCCACACTATTATACTTTGACAACATATTATTTTCATTGCTGCTTTGACTTTTATGTTTAAATCTTGATTGTCTGTTGCCTTCTTGAATAAAATATTTCTTTATTAATTGATTTCCTATAATAAAATTTTTAAGACAGTATGTTTTTATGACAAATGATGCCATTACTTTACTCTATATTCTATATCATATTTATTATGACTTGTATGATTTAGCACAATGAAAAAATGGCAGACTAGAACTCAAAATTGAATGGATTACTACTCTCTAAGTCTGTCACTTTCACTGTTTGAACTTTTTATGAACTGAAGAACAATAAATTATTTGATTATTTATGCCCTACATGGGTTATTGCAGTGATGGAATGGATCGCAGTTGAGTCTTGGTCACTTTGGGTGCTCTAACTTTATAAAAATTTCCAAGCAATAAACCATTCAATTCTTTAAATTTTTATTTATCTAATTCAAAAATATGAATATACAGTACTGGAAATCCATATTCTTTTTTTAGCTCTAAATGTTTGTTGTTTGATGTTAAGAAAGGTTCATTATTTTTATCTAAATAATTTATAGTAATGCAACTTTCTTAAGTCTTCTGCTTTCTTTATGTATATTAAATAATTTATAAACACTGTGGTATACTTATAAATATTACAATGCTAGAATAAGTTGTATTAAGAGGAGACAAGCAGTGCCAAATTCTCACTGATGATGATCAAATGCTATCTCTTGGTTTTAATGCCAGTTGCTTAGTTATTTCATTTGCTTTTGGATGAGAACTTGATATATATTACATTAAATAATTTAATTACTGTTGGTTTTTATTATATATCTAAATTGTTTTTTGTTTGTTTGTTTTTTAATATAATATTTTGTTTTATTTATTCTAGTTGCTCAAAAGAATGTTATAAAAGTCATAAAGGTAATTATAATTATTTTTTTAATATAAAAAATTATGAATATTATTGATATTAATGCAACTATTAAATATATATATATATTGATAAAGCATCATTATACATAGGAAGAGCTAATATTATCAATCAATCATTTCATAGTCACTTAGAATTAAAATAATAGAATGTCTTCATATGCAATCAAGTTCAGCCCAAATTGGTTTCTTTGGTCCAATGTCTTTCTTAATTAATCTAAAGTATAAAGATGTTCTGAGTTATGATATTTTATTCTATTTCCAAAAATAATTACAGTATATATGAAATGAAGCAGAAATAGTATTTTAACTTAAAAGCCATGTTCCAATAACTTTTGATAATAACTTATGAATTATGAATGACTTGTAATAATACCAAAAAAAAAAAAAAAACAAATTTAAAAATTCAAATCTAACATGAAAGCTTTCTATTGTTTTTAGTTTAGATTACTTGTGAAATCTATTAATTATATTGAGATTGTACTGCATTATTAAAAATGTGAATATAGAAATGCATTTAATATGTTAGTCAATTATGTATTTTTTAATAATCTATAAACATAATTAATATATCTAGTAATTTATTTATCCTACAATTAGTTGCTCAAATGATCAGCTGTCTTGTAAAATATAACTTCATTCAATTGGCCAGACTGAAATTTTTCTCTTCTTTTTTTAAAAAAAATAAATTTCTGCATTGGAAATTGTTTCATAATCTTCAATTAAACGACCAAACACTCTTACATTAAACAAAATGAGATTAAGAGTTCATTCATTAGGATTTATTGAGATCGTAAGTGGCTATTTTTAAGCTATTGTTTTTTTTTTGTTCACTATGCCAGATGGAATTATGTCTTTCATGGAATAAAAGTCCTTTTAAATGCAAATTTCCAAGTTAAATTTACAGTAAATAAACAGTAATGGAATTAGATAAATTCATCCTATCCATTATTTTACATGCTCCAGTTTTAGCTTATCTTTAATTTAAAATTGTTTACAAATTAATAATTCCTCCATTCTCAATTACTTAAGTAAAAGCTAACATTTATTTTCATAATTAATTATTTTGGGAACATTTTTTTTTTTTCTAAGAATAGACCATTATATGTTTCTAATATTATTTTATTGAACATTATATTCTAAGAATATTGGATAGTATAAAACAGATATGCTTTTGCATGAACATGTGAAACCATTAATTAATAGTGAATATAGTACAATATACAAGATTAACATATATTCAATACCTGTGATACAATTTAATCTTAAAATTTTACATATTAAGACATCAACTAAAATAATTAACCCCAAAATAGAATAATATAATTAAGAAAAAGACAAAATAGAAATAAATTGATAAAGAGCTGACTAACATACATAGTAAGATCTAAGTGAGAGTGTATTTTTCTTTCACTACTAAATCTTTTTTTTTTTTTTCAATTACAAATTGGTGAAATTAAAACATGTGAATGCTAATTTATAACTGTTTGATGATATAGTTTGTAGTTGTTTTTTGAGATGGGTCAAATTTTTATCCAAGTGATAATACTTTGCTTAGTTTATTTTGGAAAGATCTATTTGAGTCAGCAAGAGAGAACAGATTGTAATACTTAACAAAAAAACTCAGTAAAAATATGTTTTTATTACTTTAGGATTTTATTAGTATAAAAAAATGTTTAATAAATTGTGAAATATTAAACCTATGTTTATTCTTCATTTATATAACAATAAAATGAAAATTAATATCCAATTATATTAATATGTGTGGGTGCTCAACTTGTATCATATTGATTTGCATTTCAACTTTTGGAATTTATTTTCATTTTATAACATAAAAAATGCATTTGGTGACTTCTCATAAACTTTGTCACTTACCATTATCATTAACATTGCTCTATGTGGCTTACTTCAAATTTAAGATTATATTGGATAATTCACATAGAGATGCAATCCAAGACATTTTGCAAGACAAGGAAATAGCTGGCTAAGAAATGATTTTTGATGCCATCAATTTTATTTATTTAAAATTACAAGTTTATTGTTTTTGAATTTTCATTTTTTTTTTTTAAACTTGTAAGTGCTATTGTTTATAATAGAAAAGAATACAAAAATCAAATTGTTTTGAGTTTCTTAGAAAAAAACAAGATATTTGTTAATTGGTTTTAGAAATCTGGAATAAATATATAAAAAGACAAGATATTATAGAAGAAGAAAGTTGCAAAATTCTGAAATACTTTTAGTAGCATGAAGAATTAATGAAGTAGTCTCTACCCATCCCCCCGATGTGTTTAATATTGTTTTTTAGTAAAATTGTATACAAAGAAAAATGTATCTTTAAAAATTATTATTTACATGGATATATATATTGGATTAATGATTTATGTATTTGTATCTTATTATTAGAAACAACTTGTAACAGTATTAAAATAGAAACACCTGAAAAAACATCACAGGCTGATAACATTGAACATGAAAATTCAATAGGAAAACAAGGTAAGTTTTGATTTTCAATATAGTTTTTCTATTTAAAAATTTAAAATAGCTAGAAATTTATATTTTCATAGTAAAAGGTTTCTTATTGTTCACATGTGTATTCTGTTTGTTTTCACACTTACTATTTCACAAAATAGAAAATTTATGTACTGGAGATTTACAAAATAAACCATTTTATAATGTTAATAAAAAAATTTGCTATGATTTAAAAATGTAAGAATGTGTATAGAAGCTTAATCCTAGTATATCTAACAATTTATTATTACTGTACTTGTAGTTAATTATAGCAGTACATATATATGTATATCTTTATTATGTCTTCTATAGCATTTACATTATTTTAAAAAACACCATACATACTTATCTAAATATAAAATTAGATGTGATTTTAAAAAAAAAACAAATGGAAATGTATTATTAATTGGTAATATAATAGCATCCGTCATACTAGATATTTGCTTATTATAGTTATTATGTCTTGTAAAAATATTTACATTGACATTAGTATAAGTTTGTGCATTCCAGAAAAGTAGAAATATATTTTAGATCGCTTACGGATAAGCATTAGATTTAATTAATGATTAAATTTACGTTAATTGCGATAAGAACATTGTGAACGATAAATTTCCAGAAATATTTGCTGATTACAAATATTTCTTGATAAGAGACTAATTAATTAATGGAATAGACTTTATAAATTACCTTATATGGAAATGAATTCCTAGGACACCAATTAGTTGTACAGACCTAAAACATTACTGTATATGGAAATAAGTAATTAATTGTGTAATTAAAAGCTAAGATGAATACCATTGTACAATAAAAAACTATAAATAGAATAAGCAACAAAGTGTGTGGTTCATTTTGCAGAGAGATGTGACAGTAGCTTCAGTGAATGTGCAGCGCTCTACAGTGAAAATGTGTTCACGGGCCGCAGCTGAACAAGCCAAAGAGTTTGGGAAACCGGGGCTGGAGAAAACTGTCTGGATAGCAGCTGAATGTGAAGAGTTGATTTTCCAGTGGATTTCCAGTGAGTTTACCAAATGGACAGTTGCAGAAAGACGGAAGTAATTGCAACTGAAAGCTCATAGTGACGGTCGCAGGACTCTACAATGAAGCAAATGTGTTTGCGTACAGCTGAACTGGATGAGGGCCAAAGTGTTTGGGAAACTGAGCCAGTGGTAACTGTCTATCAGCCAGTCTTAAAGTGCATCGGTGGAAATGAACCAAAGAGAACTATATATTTAGATTGTGTTATGTGTGTAGCAATATCTCGTCGGAGTAAGTTAACCAAAGTGAACTATACATGTACATAGCATGTTATGTGTATAGCAATACCTTATTAGGGGAAGTTAACCATAGGGAACTATATATATATATATTTGTGTTGCGATTGTAGCAGACTGTTCGCTATTCTTATTATTTTGTTAGTTGGTATTCGGAATGCTTGCATTTCGAATACACAGTAGTTATTAAAGTGTATTTTTTGTAGTTTGTAGAATAGTATCAATACATCTAAACTTTATAGCAGTTACTGTATTCACAATTTAAAAGTGAATTGCAAATTTTCATAGATGAGTGAAATATAAATATTTCATGCTATTTGAAAATATAACACCTGCAAACTGAGACTGTTGAAGTATAAATATAAAATTGTAAAAATTCAAGTACAATGCATATTATGAATAAAAATATAAGAAAAGATTATCCAAATGAAATAATTTTTTTAAAGAAATAACATTTCAAAACAAATTTTTCAAGATTAAAATTTTTTTTTAAAAAAATGACCTTAGAACTTTTGCTTATTCAATGAAAAAATTAGTAGTTTTTAATTTATAAAATAAAAATCCTAAAAAATATTGCCAAATACTTATTATTTGGAAATCTAATAAAGTCTATTCATTTTGCTAAGAAAAATTTTAATTTTTAAAATGATTATACTTTCAAATTTAAAAATAGTGGCAAAATACATAGGGGAGTGTGGGAAGCAAAACAATATTTACTTCCTTTTAAATGGAATGCACAGTGAGGAAATGAAATATTAACTTTGTTTTAGTTTTTACTGTTTTAATTTACTTATTTTACATAAAATGGCTGAAATTAATAGATTCTGGATTGACATAGAAGACTAATATCTTCATAATACAAAGAAAGGTTATCATATTGTTGCAATTTTTTACTAATTATTTATACAAATTAGGCTTTTCTACATTAATAACTATTAAAAATATCAAAAGAGATTAAAATCAGTTGAAAAAAGAAATAAAATATATATTTCTATTATTTCATCTAATTTTTAAAAAACCTGAATTAAATATCACTTTACATATATTATTTATATTATAATTATTATTTATCAATTTTGTTACTGAATATACATATATAATTGAAATTATATAGTTATATAAAATAACCAATTACTCATGTACAATGAATATAAATTAAGTAGAGAAAAAAGTCCCACTATTAGAAAAAGTTTGAAAAACACAAAATCTTCTAAGTTCTTATTGTATTACAAATCGAAATTTTATGAAGAAGGAAAGCAGTTACTATTAACTTGATTACATTCAAATATCAGCCTTTCACGCTAATTGTGCATACGCTTTGCGAGTGTTAATAATAAATGAATACTTTCTCACCATACAAGATATAGTATTTATGCAGGAATAAAAGGATATTCCTGCATAAATACTATATCTTGTATTGGTGAAAAAGTATTCATTTATTATTAACACTCGCAAAGCGTATGCACAATTAGCATGAAAGGCTGATATTTGAATGTAATACAATTGTTTACATACGCTATATAAAATAAATGCTTATTAACTTGATTGCAAATGTTTTGTTAGTTTCCACTAATGTATATTTGAGAACACATATATAGAGATTAATTTAACAAAATAAGGAAACACCTGCAATATCTTTATTAATATGAAATATGGTCACTATTACTATCAATATTTATCTGCATTTTATCATTGAGTGAAGGGTGTAACATTTCAACAATTGGTAGAGGAATAATATTTTATACCTCAGGAATAAAAGTCTCAAATTCTCTGAGAGATGTTGATTTCTCATTTTTATTCAAGAATAGGCCACAAAGGTTCTCTGGTATTTAAGTCAGAAATTTGGTAAGCCATTGGGAGATATGTAAAATTATTCTCATTTATAGTGCGACTTTATCAATTGAAACATTACCATTTTGGAAAGTATCAGTATAGTGTGGAAATGTTTATACCATGGGATGACCTAATCAATCAAAAATTTTTAAATAGCCTTCATTTACAATGTGTTTTTGCTGAGAAATGATTGAACATAGTGAATATTATGATATAATTAACCAAATTATAACAGTTTGACCAACATAGAGCAATCTGTTGAATTTTTTTTTTTAGCAATTGCTAATCATATATTATACCGCTAATGAACTACATGTCTATAATTTTTATTAAAAAATTAAGATAAAAATAAATTATAAGTGGCTTAAAGATTTTTTTTTTTAAACAAAAATTTAAAAAATAAAAATACTGCCTCATATTTTTCTTTTAGAATAAAACTTCTTAGCAGGAGAGGGGAGAATTGTATAATAGAATTAAAGAAAAGTTAAAACTTTTTTCTCTCTCCCTTTGTAAAGAAAATGTATAAGATAAGCCAAAATGTTTGTAAAACTTTGAAAAATTAATTAATTAGTTTATAAGATTACTGATTAAATTGTATTAATTAAAAAAACAACAACTAAACTATCTTATCAAGATTGTTTAGATGAATTTGAACGGATTAAGATTAAGGCAAATGTAAAAATCAATTAATTAAAGAAATGTAAAATTAATTAAAGGACAGATTTCAAGTTAAAATCAAAATTAAAATAACAATAAGAAATTAAAACAATAGGAGAGAAAAAAGTATATAAAGTTGCTTTCTCTATTCTTATATGGTCTGGTCTGCATTTTGTGTTAAAATTACTCCAGTTGTCAATTTGTTCTTAGTTGGGTTTCTGTTATTGCTATACAATCTGGTCTGCATTTTGTATTCAAGTTATTCCAGTCATCAATTTGTTATTAGTCAGGAGTTCAGGTTCTTTCTAAAGAATGCAGAATATTCGGAAATTGTAAATGTATCATTACTGCTGCAATCAACTTTAATGGAGAGGCTGCATAAGTCATAGAATTGGCTGACAGGGCTTCATGCCCCAAGTTCTCAGCCATCAACTATCCCACTGAATCGACCTGGAATCAATACTGAAATTATGAAATAAAAGCTGCTGCATACCCCCCCTCTCTCTCTCTCTCATTATTTGACATAAACCTAGAAGAAAAGCCCTGGAACCATTCTTGGAGACCAAAAAAGCCAACCAGTTGGAAACTGACAATCATGGAAATCTAGGTAAAGATAGTTTAAAATATATTCTGATCACAGTCTAGATTCTTTATTTTAAATGAATGAACTTTAATTAACAGACTATTATGACTATAGCCTAAAGTCATATTTTTCTTATGTAAAATTTATTGTGTTATTTTATATTATATTAAATATATGTGTGTGTAAATAATTAAATATTAATGTTTGTCTTAATTGTTATTTTGTCTGTTTTCTCTTTCTCTCTTGTCATTGCTTCACCAGTAAATTACTGTAAAGTTATTTCATACGTTAAGTAAATATGCTGGACTCTGAGACAGAGTATGAGCTAGTCATGGGATATTTCAAGCACTGGATTATAGGCTTACTGTCCAGGCATGCTAATTATAAATTATGATTAGCTGGTGCCTAAGGTTTATCTCCAAACAAATAAAATGCTTTGGATGGCAAGGGTTTGAATCTTACAGTTGAGGTGGTCCATGGTCTGGAAATGTGATTATGTTACGCTTTGCATAGCTTGATCTGACCGTGGGTATCACTGGTACCTCTGCTATTGATGGTATTCTCCCGTCTGCTCGAAGGGCCGGTTCGTTCACATAATATTAAAATATAAAATTTAAAATTATGTTAAATAATGCTTTTAACCAACTTTTTTTAAATGGACCCAGTTCATTATTTTTTCTTTAGTTGGTGATGATTTGTCCAATCACATAATGATTTCAAGCATCCATTATCCAATTTTTATACTCTTGATATCATTGTTTTCAGGCTGTATCATTCACTTTAGAAAACAGTAACCAAAATGGAAACTCAAAACAGTTTTGTAAATATAAAAATATTGAATTATGATTTGTTCTATTGTAGTCTTTGACTATAAATCACTAATTCCTCTAGTAAGCATTGATTTCTGATAACAGTTCTAATCAATTTTATTTTATCTTTTTTAAGTAGTGTGGTCATTATTCTTAAGACTATTGATCTTCAAATATTAAATAATTCTGTACTTTTGATACCAATCCTGCAGTTAATCAAGCATCAACAAATTAATTTTTTTAAGACAGGTAAGTTTATGAAATTTAATGTAATATTTTGCACAATTGTTGTGTATATGCATATATATATATATGTACACACGTAATAATATATTTGATCAAATATTAGATCTATTCAGATAATAAGTAATGTTTATTTGATCTAATTAGATACTTAAAATGTTAAAAAATTGAATTTAAAGACAGTAAAAAAAAAAAAAAATCATAAAAATTAATATTTAAAAATTATTTTAATGTTAATTCTGATCATTTCCTATAATCAAACTTTTCTTTGTATTTACTATAAATATTTCACAGAAAAAATAACAAACATTATAAATCCTGAAAGAACTATTCAAATTAATTTATAAAAATCATATCACTGAATTAAAACTTGAAACATATGAAGCTGTGATAATTCACCAATCATTGATGGAAAAAAAAACTTAAATTTTAATAAATTTTCAAAATGATTAGCAAATAAATCTATATATTGAATGGTCAACAAATCATGAAAGGTGATCGAAAGAAATTGATTGATCTTGAAGAGAAAAATATCCATGAATAATTGAGAAGCAGAGCAATTGATAGAAAGATGAATGGTAGTCTGGTTTGGATTGAAAAATCTGCTGTCTTTTGGAAGATGCATTTTACAGATGCATAGTTTAAGGTTGTATCATGCCAGAAGCCTGCAGTTGAAGTCCACACCTGATGAATCTTGAAATTTTTTCAAGTAGTTAGCTCATAGTTAATCTAGATACTCATCTAATAATGCTTCATAAATTGATATCTAGCTCTTATTAATTAAAGGGTAAAAATTCAGGTTAATCTGCATTTATTAAATGAGTGTTGATGCATTAAAAGTAAAAGCATACAATTGTAATATGAAAACACTTGAATATCTCTAGTTGGAGAGATGAAAGCACATTATATTGAAATGCTAAGCCCATGTAAAGAACTTATTACTACCCTGAAGAAAACAATTGATGTCATTAAAATGATAACAAATAAACTTGGACACCATGAATAGCCATAATAGCAATCAAAATCCTTTTTATGCCTATCTTTAAGAAAATTCAAAAAAATATTTGATACATATATATATATATAAAGATTTCATTAATAGTAATGGTTTTTAATTATGTAATTAAACATTTTGTTCGAATAATAACAGATGCCTTAAAAAAATAAAATATGTGAATATAGAAATAATACTAGTGCAATATATGCAAAAAAATTAAATTATTATTTTAAAAAAATAAATTAATTTGTGATTATAATTCTTTTGCTTATTTTTATAATATCCATAATGCAAAGTTCCTAAATCTGGTTTATTGAAAAACTGAAGGAATAAAATTATGGTAGCCCACTTAATTGAAACAAATTTATTGAGATGATTATTAACTGCACAAAATTATTAAAGCCTATAATAAAGTGAACAATTTGTGGACTTCAAACAAAAGTTTAATAAATGTACAAATAGTAACAAAATTATTATTAAAATTAGTAATTTGTAATGGATATGTTAAAATTATGAAATAAAATAATGAAAAAGATATGAAATGGGATCTCCTTAAACATCATCATTAATTTATTCAAGCTTTGGGAAATTACAAAATTTTGATAGCAACTAGCTTTCTCTTATCGATGTTAAGATTTTCAGCTTCTCACTTAATATCAAAATTTAATGAATATATAGATAATGGTCTTGATATTCATTTGTAATTTACACACAGTAATTTATTTCATATCACAAACATTGTTTTATTCATAGTCTCAATCAATATATGTGTATTAAATCTATTGCAATACATATGATAACATAAAGGTTACAATCTCTAAAGTTGACTTTAGCAAATTTTATTCGTAAATATCTGTGTTAATACATAATATTTATTAATGTTGTATAATTCATAATTGTTATATTATTTCTCAATTATAGTACTATAGCATAATATAAGTGTATATTTGTGTCAATAAGATTTGCTAAAATAAACTTCAATGTTTTGAGCTTTGTAATATTGCATATTTGTTTTTGATTCATTACATTAAAAAATATCACATTATCCATATATTCATTTAGTTACTGTGTTGAAATTCATTCAGTAGCTGAGAATCCAAGCTTTTATTGCTTCATAATCTTTGTAATTCTTGAGCATAGTAAATTAGTAATATTAAGATATTTTCTACACATATTCTTTTAAATAATCTACTTTCCAATTTTATGCTACTTATATTTATTTTTAATCAGTTTACTACATATGTATGTATGTTATATATTAGAAACGGAATGTTCTACTATTAAACCTGCAAATTCTGAAGATAATTCTCAAAATGCTGCCATTGAAAATAAGAATATTGTGGAAAAACAAGGCAAGTAATTTCACCAATTTATTGTTTTTTATTATAGCTAGAAGCATAAATTTGCCTCAATTAATGCATTTTTAGATTTCTTTTTTTTCTTTTAAAGAATGATGTGAAATATATTTTTAAATATTTTAGCAAAAGTAAATAATAAGAATTTATTACAAAATACACCACTTGTGCATCATTTTGAATAACCAAACAAATATAATAGATTACTTTGGAGAAATGCCATTCATATTACCACTAATATAAACTTATGTTATCTATTTATAATAATATTACGTTATTTTTCTTATTGCATTGCCAAATCAAAAGAATATTAATATCATCTATGTTCTTTATTACTTTTTACAATGCTTTTTTACAACCCACTATTGACAGTTTTGATCGCCCCAGCAATCTTCTTCAGAACTTCTTCTTAAATTTCCAATAAATAGAATTTCTGAAAAAGATTTCTGGGGCAATTGAAACCGTGGTTCTCGTCGATGAGCAACCATATCCCACTGGATGGCGCAGTTATCACGCTAAAACTATAAAATATGATCATTCACGGGCCGTTAATTATAATCATTTTGATGTGTTTTTTGTAATGCGAAAATAAAAACAAAAGAAAATCGTCTTTTTTAAATATTTAATTTTAAATATTATTTTTTATTAACGTATACAAATTAATTGATAATAATAAATGTAAAATAAAATAAAGAAATTACAATTTGATTGTTCTTTTTTAATTTTCTTTTTATTAGACAAATCAATTTTCTATTGGAGATTTTTTTACTGGGGTTACGGCTTTTTTTGTTTTTGTTGTTTACCGCTATTTTTTATTTCAAATAGAATCACAACTAAAAGTAAAAGTTGTTACGGTTAGCTTTAGGGTTAGGTTTACGGTTAAAACAAAAAATATCAAAATCGTATTTTTGTAAATATTTTTTTTTTACTAACATCTATAAAATAAATGATAACAATAAACGTAAACTATATTCAACAAAGTATAACAGTAGTCGGAGAAAAGAAAGAAACTAAAGCTTTTTTAAACAACGACAAATATATATATATAAAATGTTTATAATATATGCTTTTTATGACATTTAAAAAAACAGTATACAATTATACTTTTCTTACTGGATATTTTTGTGATAACGCTCTTTTTTATTTCAAAAATATACACACTCGTGGAAATGTTACGAACAGTACGTTACTTGACGCGTTACCTAATTCCAATTCACTTTATACATATATCTCATCAACATTTACTACTTAAAACTTCAATGCAATACAGTGTAAAAAGTCTGTTAATTATTTCTTTACAAAATCTGAACATTTCAATACTTTAAAATAAAAAAAAATCCAATGAAAATAACATTTCCATCCAATTAAAAAAAGCACACCCTCTCCCCAAGCCTTTTTATAAACTGTGCGAATTGGGAAAATGTATTTGCTGTGTAAACATACATGCTGTACTGCGACGCGACATAGCGGCCTGCAATCTGTAGTACAACATAAAAGGTTGTATTGTAGAAAACGCGGGTTCGAACGTGTCGGCCACGGAAACGGCATTTTTATGTGTTTTAGCGCGAAAACAGCGCCATCCAGTGGGATATGTTGGTTCATTGACGACAACCGAAACTGTTAATAGTGAGTGACAAAAAAGCATTGTAAAAAGTAATGAAGAACATAGATGATATTAATATTTATATTAATAATGTACAATTAAAATTGTTAAAGTATTATTTAATCATATGTAATTTGAATACTGGAAGTGACAGATTGGGCCACAGTCTATGTACCATGAACCCTAAAGTCTATCACTACCACTGTTCTAAACCACAGAGCAATCTGTATGGTTAAGTGATAAAAGAGATTCTGAAAGTCAAATAAAATATTTTTTATACTTATTTTTAGCAATGATCTCAAATTTATTAATTTTTATTGAATTGTAAATAAGTTATTTTTCCACTAATAAAAATAGTCAGTTTTAAAAACTTAAAAATATTTCATTGTCATTACAATTTATTATTTAACTAATTATTTACTTTCAAAAAAGTGAATAATCAAACAAATAAAAGCAACATAAAGGAGTTTAATGTTAGGCTTCCCAGAAATTGAATGACATTTTCAACTATTAATTTTAATTTGAATACACTTTTTGTTTTGTTATAAAAATATTAATAAAATTTTCAAGTCCTTCAAAATTATAAAAATTGAAATTAAAATCCTATCCTGTAGAAATTTGGTCTCATGATTCAGTTACTTTCTTCAGTCACAATAAAATGTAGTTTAGTAATAATTTTCAAAAACTAAATAATTTGATTTTTTTTAATTTAATTCTTTTTTTACAACATGAGCACAATATGTTATTACATAATTACTATACAAGATATTTTCACAGTAAAAAAATTTTATTTTCAGAATCAGTCCGTGAAATAAAAGAATTTGTTACTGAAGATACTGTTTCCTTGGAAAAATTGCAGTTATTAGGTATTTCTTTCATTATTCTTTTTTATAGTACAAGATATTAGCATTAAGACAGTACTTGATTGATGCATTAATAATTTTTCTGGATTAAGAATAATTCATCAATAGAATTCTTGTCTTTTTCCTTTATAAACTTTCCATATCTTTAAAATATCCATAAGCTGCTAGAAGATTAAACAAATATTAATTGTAAATAATATCTATAAATTCTAATGTATGCAGATGGTTCTCCATTTACGTGAACCCATTATACATAAATCAGTACTTACTTAAAAATATTTTTATATACAAAATTTACAGAAAGTGCACAAAATATTTGAAATATATCATATTCATCAAAGTTGAATAATGAAGAAAAGGAGGGATATCTTTTTCATTCATTAACAGCAGACTAGCTTTACTTTTTTATTATATTGATCAAAATTGAGAAAAACAGAAATATTGTGCTTTCATTGGTGAATAGCAAAATAAACTTTATTAATTACTATTGCAGGGAATCCATTAATTTAAATACTACTGTATTAGAAATGTAATGCATCAAAATAGTATATGCTTTATAAAAATATTTTCGGTTGTTTTCTATTTTCTCATGCCAGCCATATGATGGTGTTGATGCTAATCAAAAACACATACATATTATGATTCCGGGCCGGGCCTGTGATTCTACCTATATAAATATCGGCTTTTTTAGTTTTTGTAATAGGAAATTAGAGCAACTAATAGTAAATAATATTACTATTTTTAAAAAAAACCTAAATTTAGAAATTCACATTAAATTTAAAAATGATACCCGAATAATTGACGTTTTTTGGACAGTAATTAATCATAAAATGGTTTGTTTTTGTTTGTGTGTATCTGTCAAAGGTTACGGGATTTTTTTAATTGAAAATAAGACTCAATTGTACATTTTTTTTTTCAATTTACACAAAATTGCTACATTCATGCTAAATTTACAAATGATACCCGACTAATTTGCTTTTTTTTTTTTTTTGGACATTAATTAATCAGAAAGTGGGTTCTTTTTATTAGTGTATATATATAAAAAGTACCGTTCTTTAAATACTACATTTCAAAATGATATTCGACTATGTTGCATTTTTTTTTTTTTTGGACAGTAATGAATCAGAAAGTGGATTGTTTTTATTAGTGTGTAGATTTTATCAAAAGGCATAATATTATTGAAATACTAAATTTAAAAATGATACCTGCGAATAACTTTTTTTGGGGGTATTGACAGTAATTAATCAGAAAGTGAGTTTTATTTTTTTTGTGGGTATATATATAAAAAGTTATGATCTTTTTTTCAATCGAAAATAATACGCAATTCTACATTATTCAATTTATCCACAAAATTTGAAAAATTCACACTACAATTTTAAAATGATACCCAACTAATTTGCTTTTTTTTTTTGGGACAGTAATTAATCAGAAAGTGGGTTCTTTTTGTTAGTGTGTATATCCAAAAAGGACCGTAATTGAAAGACTCAATTGAAAAATGATACTCTACTAATTTGCTTTCTTTTTTTTTTTTTGGACAGTAATGAATCAGAAAATGGGTTCTTTTTGTTAGTGTGTCTATATAAAAAGGTACCATTATTTTCATACTAAATTTAAAAATGATAGTCAACTAATTTGCGTTTCTTTTGGACAGAAATTAATCAGAAAGTATGTTTTTTTTTTTTTGTAACTCTTGTGTATATATAAAAATTACCGTAATTCAAATACTACATTTAAAAATCAAATCCCGACTAATTTGCCTTCTTTTTTTTTTGGACAGTAATTAATCAGAAACTGGGTTGTTTTTGTTAGGGTGTATATATAAAAACTAATCTTATTTTTAAATATTAAATGTAAAAAAAATAACACCTGACTAATTTTCTTTTTTGGACAAGTAATTACTAAGAATCAGACACTGGGTTGTTTTTGTTTGTGCGTATATATAACAAAAGTAACTTGTCATGGTTGAATTCTTGCGAAAACGTTACTTTTTGCGTGATCCTCCAAATACTGCTGTTCAGCACCCTTAAAAGCAATTTTTGAGGGTTACCCATTTGTAATGGAATCTTCAGGACATTGTTAATAAAGTTACAACGTAACAGTAGGTTAGAGCACTTGAAAAAAAATACCTTTGTAATGAAATTTTAAATAATTACGACAGGCTAAAATACACACACTCTCACACCAAATTATAGAGAAAATAGACATGTAAAGTTAATAATACAACCAACTACGGCAGCCAGTAAAGGCATTTGTCTGTGCTTTTAGCATAGAAAAAAGCCAGACCGGTGGGGGACTCTCTGTGTTTTATCATAGAAAGAAGCCCTTCGCCGCGAGCACTCTTTCTGTGTTTTATCGTAGAAAGAAGCCTCTTAGGTTGGGTATAAGCCACTGAAACGGTATATTTCTAGGAATTGACCTAGAAATAGCACCGTCATGCGGCTGACACCAGTGAATAGAAAACAACCATATTTTCAATATGATAACACTGTAAATGTGATCATTTAAAGAAATTATGCAATAAATTGTGGACACACTCTATAATGCTTATACATTTATTCAGTAAATTTATTTTCTATAATTACATAGAAAAGAATAAAAATTTCTTCACGATGAATTGTCACTGATTCAGAGATTTTTTTTTATCCTATCAACATACATAACCAGTTTGAAATTTGGGGCGAGGGGGGAGAGGAAAAAATAAATGACATAAATGTAAATATGGCACTCACATTGGGCATCAACTCTCTTATTTCCCAGGAACTCTCATATTAGAGCTAATTTTTTTGGATCCTCTTAATTCCCATGATTGGTCTTCTGCTTCTCCACTGTATTTAATTATCAATCAAAATCACAAAATTTAAATTATATATTTTTCCTGACAAAAGTATTCAGATAATTGTTTTCTATATTTTATTAACAATCAAAATAATAAAATTGAAGTTATATATTGTTCCCTTTCAAATACATTCAGATACTCTTATCTATTAATAATTTAGACTTTGAGTTACTTATTGATAAATATCAAAAAATTACCTATAATAATCAATAGGAAGTTTAGCATATATTAAACAATAGTGCAATATCAATTTTTAAATTGTAATCTTTTTGTTTTTGCTTTTCTGGAGTGTTGATTCTTGCGCTTTAAATTTTTACTGAATTGAATGTATTTCCATGACCAGTAATAGCAAAAATGAAATCAAAATTACTAAAGCTCTATCTAAATAGAAAACTAAATAGTTGATTGTTTCTTTCAGAAAATTTGAAGAATAATATTGTTTAGTTCATGCCTTTCAATATTTACAGAACTTATTATATATTTTCCAAACTTTAGTTCAGTATTCCTCATGAAGATAATGCTGATAACTTTCTTGCACAGACGCGCATGAACATAAACAAAAGAATGTGAAATCATCTTCAAATTTACACTTTTTTGGAGGAATGTCAACAAAGACTTCAAAAACGTTGCAATGGGCTTAAGTTGGTTTTCTATCCTGTAAAACTCAACATTAGCTGCAGAAGTATGAATTATGCAAATAACGTAGCAAAGCTTTAATTTGGCTAAAAGATATCCTGTGGCTGAAAAAAGTTTGAGGCTGTTGAGAAAAATGTCCTAGAAATATATAAGACTTTATCAATGAGTTGAAGAATCGAGTAAAATCAGGCAACTTTTTTTTTATTACAATTGATGCCTCCAATCATAAAAACAAAGATATTCTTACTGTTTGTGAAACATTTTGACTTTTTTATTGGTGTTAAAAATAGCTCTTCTAAACTTCAAGTTGATGAAATACCTAATGCTCTCCATAATTTAATCAAATCTTCATTTGATAAAAATCTAACTTTATATTGTGCAGATGATGGCAATGTGAATTATGGAAAATATAATGCTTCAAAAATATAAAAATGTACTTAAAGTAGCCTACTCAAATCATAGATATATTTAATGGATTAAATATGAATCTTGAAATAATCATCTTAAAAATATATGAATATTTTTTAATATCAGCAAAAAAGCCATTTCTGATTTTGATGGTGCTGAATGATTGGAGATTATTTGTCAAAGGTACACTTGTTAGCTTTCTCTAGCATCAGCTATGGACATATTCATACAAAACTTGTTATTGGTTAAAAATTGTTTGAAAAGTGTAAATGATTATCCAAAAATATAAAAAAAAAAAAAAAACATTTTAATGATGAAGATCCAGAAAATAATGAGTTATTTAGGGATACTTTTTTTTTTCAATATTGGTAACATATTTGTTCAATCTGCTAAAACTCATAAAACTGCTAATCTTAGCACTGTCAAAAGCTAAAGTGTGAGGCAACGTTTAAATAATAAAATCAGTAGAAAATAGAGGATATGTGTTTTTTTTTTTTGCTATTGCCATTGAAAAATTTTTTAATTGTTTGATCTCTTCAGAATTGAGCTAGGGATGATTTATTAATTTCTTTTGTTACTTATATACTAACATTATTAAGAATTGTGAATTATCAAATGCAAACCTTTGTAAAAAAATTTAATTGTAATTTTGTATGAAAAATTGTTATGAATGTGATAATAACGGCAAGTATAGAATAGAGTTAGGTCAATATTTTTAATGATTTAAGAAATAAACTAATTAATATGCAAAAGCAAAAAAAAAACTGTTTCACATAAAATGTGTGGGTTAGACATTAAGTGACCTATGCAATGTCATTTGCGATGCGAATGTAAAACTGGCATCAAGTCTTATGCAAGAAAGTGAAAAAAAAATGAAAAAAAGAAACATTTTTAATCTAGTGTAGAAACCATATCTTTTAATATTAATTATTTCTGCTATTACAGTATAACTGCTTTATTCACAGTATTTAGATCCAAGACTCATTATGGAAAATATGAGTCCACGGATAATAATGAATGTTATGTATTGTAAAAAAAAATTCAAATTTTACATATACAGCAAAAGTGTTTATCAAATATATATATATATAGAGAGAGAGAGAGAAAAGTTTGTATATACATACACCTGTATTAAAATAAAAATCAGTAATAAAAATAGATTATGCTAAAATAGACAAAACATTGATGTTTTTAAAATATTCTTTTACAAATAGGTTTTTTTAATGTTTTAAAAATAGATATGTAAAGGAATGTTTTAAATGCAATAAGCTTTCATATTTCTTTTAGATTTAACAGCTTATTCTTGAGAGGAAATTACATAAATTATTGAGTTATTTTACTAACTCTCATCATACTTCATCCATTATCTTTTATTTTGTCTGGGTTCTGGAAAGAAATACTCATTTGGTCTTAGAAAACTATATTTTTACTAAATTTAAATTATATTTATGATACAGCATTATCAGTATTATCTTAATTCATCTTTGCATAAAACGTTATTATGATACAATTATATTGTTTCTCTCTAATGTTCATAATGATATATCTTTCTTTTTCTATTTTTATTCATTTAATTTTGTAATATATGCATTTAATACTTGTATGCTCATTCCCCATGCATGTTTATATTTGTCATACTTTAGCAAATGTAATTTAAATAATGATTTTATTTACATTAGTAATTAAACTTTATTACTATTTAATTTATCAGTTTGGTTTAAAGTGTTTTTATAATTATAATAGAATTTATTTTTAAATTTTAAAAAACATTTATTAATTCCATATCTGGAAACTATATATAATAAACACATTTTGTTTTAAACAATAAAACCTTTAGAAATACAGGTTTGAGACTTTTTTTTAAACAAACTACAAAAAAAAAATCTTATGATAGATATTAAAGCTATTCAATAAAAAGAAAAAATTTTATGATAAATCTATAAAATAAAAGTAATATAAGTTTTAAATGAATATAAAAAATAAAAATTCTGTAATTTATAGGTAAACAATTATTATTTCAAAGTTCTAAATTTATAAATGATCATAATAATACCTTATGAATCTCTTTTTTTCTTTTTTAGTTCAGAAGAATAAAAAATTAACTTAAAGTTCTTTACTCTTGGGATTAGATTTTATATTACAAAAAAAATCAAGTCAGATGTCACATGACCTAATTTAATAAGCTTGTATTCACAAATGTTATATATAGAGCTCACAAAACAAGCTTTGTAGAATATCCCCAACCATCAGACCGGTTTCTGCTACTGGCATCCTCATTGAGATGCTAGGATATTCAATCATTAGATTAAAAATACCAGGACAAGCCCAGCACTTTATCTAATGTATAACTATTAAGTAGAAAATCTGATATTTTTAGACATCCATATGTATTTTAATCTAGCTATCTAACTTAAATAGCTATATGGGACTGAACTAAATTGAGATACACTATATATTAATAACTTTAACAATATAAAATCGCCAAAGTCATCATAGCAAAAAATAAAATTACAAAAAAATCAAGTCAGATGTCAATCTAAGGCTTGAATATTCTAGCACCTCACTGAGGGCGCCAGTAAAAGAAACTGGACTGAGGTTGGGGATATTCTACAAAGCTTGTTTTGCTAGCTCTATATATAATATTTGTAAATACAAGCTTATTATATTAGGTCATGTAACATCTGACTTGATTTTTTTTTGTAATTTTATTTTTTGCTATGATGGCTTTGGCGATTTTATATTGCTAAAATTTCAGATTTTATATATTAGATAAAATGCTGGGCTTGTCCTTGTATTTTTAATCTAATGATTGAATATCCTAGCACCTCACTGCGGATGTCAGTAACAGAAACCGGTCTGAGGTTGGGAATATTCTACAAAGCTTGTTAAGAGCTTGTTTTGCGAGCTCTATATATAATATATTTTATATTCTATTCAACTTTTAGCATAACTTTTAATGACTTAAGTTTTAATGGCCTTTCTTTCACTATTGGCAAGTTTACATACTAGACAAAATAAATGATTTTAATGATATACAAATTAGTTTTTGCAGAACTTTCTTAGATAATATAATTTCTTCTAGGTAACTATGCTTTGATTGATTGCATTTCATCATATTAATAATTGATATTGTACAATGTTAAGAATGATCTTTTTTTTTTAATATAGACATGATTAATTTTTATCTGAAAGAAGTTATATGGTGAATCAATTTTTTAATTGAAATACAACAAAATTTTTAGTATGCAACTGTTGTTTTCAAATATAATTATGACTAATAAACTGTAAAAAATACAAGACTGTTAGTTTTTCTATGAACTTTCTATTTTATTATTTTTTGCCACTAAATATCAGTATACTAGCTAATCAAATTTACTTATTGAAGTATAGAACTATAATCATACAAAAGTGCTTGCATTTTTAACATTTATTGGAAACTTTTTTAGTCCAGGGTTTTGTTTTTTTATTTTTTTTTAAATTCCTATCAAAAGAAAAACATCTACTGTCCTTTATTTTTTAATTTTGCATAATTAACTTTAAAATAAAAGATTTCCTTTTTTTTTTTTTTTCAATAAATTTTTATAGTAATTAAGAAAACAAAATTAAATACTGACTAATTTTACCACTTAAATAAATCTAATTTTAATTTTTATTCTTAATACAACTATTTATATATGTAAGAGTTTGTTTATTTGACATATTCATTTTTACAAACATACATGCATATATAAACAATATTATTCCTTCAAAGTTACAATAAATATAACTAAATTAACTACTTTATTCAATGTCCATCTAATAAATTCAAATGTTTTATTTCCTTCATGATTATAACCAATTCTTATATTTTTATTTATAAATTTCTTAACTTAAAACTCTTTACAATTATATCTTACATTTATAACATATACCAAGTAGATGCCATGAAATAGATGATGAAATTGATGATGATTAAATGCAAAAAAAAAAAAAGATATCTAAATTATAGTATAGTGAAATTTTGTTTTTTACTAATTTCTAAATTTTTAGCTTATTTTTTTGAGTCATGATTAAATGAATTAGTAGATGGAGTAGACCCATTGCAGTTAATATTTATTTAAGTTACTTGCAGCAGTTTGCTTTAAAGACATGGAAGGTTCATAATTGGGGGGGGGGGGGTATAAAATGTATTGTTCAATTAATTCTACCAAGAAATATTCCAAGAAGGTTGAAGAATCAAGAATACCAGATTATGTAGAGTGTATTTTTTTAAATAAATAACAGGAGTTATTTTAAAAAGAAAGCAAGAAGATATGTAAATTTGAAGAAATTAGTATGGAATTACTTAAGAAATCTGCATATAATATATGTATGTATGTAATAAAATCAGATTTCAAGAGCAAAAGATGTGAATACAGTTTTTAGATTTTCCCTATGCATTCAGTCGAATCTTACTTAACATCTATGTAATTCAGTTATCTTAATAGGAATTAATTGGAGTTTTTTTCCAGTGTCTTTAGTATCATGAAATTGCCATCTATAGTGTCTCAGAATCCATAAATAGTACTGAACCCTATATAATATGTTTTAAGAACATATATTTACAATAACCTATGATAGGGTTTAATTTTAAAAATTACATGTAGACAAAGATTTCAATAATAATAAAAAAATAATACAATGTACATTTTTAACATACACGTGTAAGTTTTTAACATATATACATATTTGTCATACAAATATTTAAAAATTATGTAAGCATGTTAAAACATCATTAAAAATAATTGATAAAATAAACTACTGTGCATTACATGTTCTAACACATACATGTAGTAAGTACAAACATTATAAATGTATACACAATTATAAGTAAGTAAAATCAATATATACATTAAAATATCACTATATTGAAATAGATAATTTCATATCTATTTAATGGACATCCAGATGGTCGTACATTTTGAGGATTTCTGGTTAACAATAATTGTGAGGCTGGAAAATAAAAAATAGCCTTGCAATTCTTTATGCAAGGGAATTGGTTATAAAAAAATAATATTTTATAATAATATTTAAAATTAATGATGTTATAGATTTTGTAGGTTAAATATGAGGATTTAAGTTTAAGAAAAAAAAATTTATATTTTATAATCTAGAGTAAAATTATGTAGCTGGAAAACAAAAGATTTAAAATGGACAAAAAAATGTACTTAAAATGTCCGGATGAAAGTTATGTTGGTATGAGTGACTACAAAAATAATGTAATCAAAGTTGATTAAAGTAAAATAGATTTTAAAAGTAAAATTAGTACTTGTGAACCAATATAGCAGCCCATATTTTTAATAAATCTATAGTTTCGGGGGTCCCCAAAAATGTTTACAAAAAAATGCCTGCTAGGAAAATTATTTTTTTAAAAAAAAATCATTATGGAAAAATTAATTACAATATTTACAGTTTATTTTCTCTTTTTTTGAATTAACTTATTAACAGAAATAGGAAAAATATATATAAATATAATATTTACACTTTATTCATATCAGCAACATGCAATCATATTGTTACCATTAATGCACAATTTTTGGAAGGGCAGATCCCATACCTTTTGAAATAGTTCACTGCATTACATTATGACAGGAGGATCCTAAATTTTTTACCTTATGACAGTTTATGAATAAAACTGCTGACAAAATGAAACATGTTGAATTGAACCAAAGTACGGCAATGTTGAGAGTGTCTTGTCACTTACCATGATATAATATAAATATTTAAAAAAAATTAAAATAAAACTTCTTAATGAAGTTTATGGGAATTTATTCCTTTTTTTTAATTTAACAATCGATTTATTAATTTGGTTTAATTTAACAACTAACATATCTTCAGTAGATTGTAGGCTCTTGAAACTATTTATCAAAAATATGGGCAGCCATTTTCATTTACAATAAAACTTACAAGCACTGTAAAATTTAATTAAAATATCTACATTTTAATTTAGATTTTTAAAAAATGAGATTTAAAAAGATCTTATTTTAAATAAAGTTGCATTTTGATGTGGGTTTTTTTTTTTTTTTTGAAGACAATAGAATTTAAAAAAATAAATCATAATTAGATTGATCTAGTATAGTTTTTACTCTAAAATAAGAAACTGGTCAGTTAGAAAATTAAAATATTTTCTTGTAATTAAATGTAGTTAAAATATCTAAGATTATGAAAAGCAAAGAGTCACTAAGATTGTCAAAACATGTATTTAAGTGTGTTGCTTTAGAAATTCTTAGTTTTCAGAGTTATTTCTATTCATTCTTTGGAGCTGGATAGTGAAACCAACAATGTTTAGGGGCTAAGAAGTAGGAAAAAGCCATTAACTATTTGAAGTCTACCTTAGATCCTATATTTGTCAACTTGAAATGCTATTTTAACGAAGTTCCAACTCCTAATGCGACTGACAAAATATGATGATGAAGCAACAAGTATTTTTGTAGCAACTTACATTAAACAAAACTAAATCAGAGAAAAAAATTCAACCCTGTCAAGGAAGCTTATATATGACATTCTAGCTTTGCCTTGGGAAGAAGAAAAAATAATAAAAATAAATATATGTATACATCTCTGAGGAAAACATCAGCCTGAACTATGAAACCTTGCCATAATCTTCTGAAAGAATTCCTGCAAAGAAATGTTTGTCCATGGTTTTATTTATACATATATAAATATGTAAGTAATAAGAATTTTTTTTAAAAAAAAAACTATAATTTTAACTTTTATTATTTAATGATTTCTGAATATATATTATCAATTAACTATGCATTATATTTAAAACTATAGTTGTATTATAAATTAAGTGAAACTTTTAGTAAAAACTAAAGATTTGTTATTTTTCTTCTTTTAAACTGAATTAAAAGAAGCATCTCAAATTGTGGTTTAATTTATCTTGTCATTTAATTTGTTTTTTTAAGAATACAGAAAATTTAAGATTTGCTGATTCATCTTATAATATCAATAATTATGCGCTTTTAACGCTTGTTAAAGAAGTTATATTTATTAATAATTTATTTAAAACTTAGCGCTTTCAAAGCTCCTTGGCTTCATACTCATAGCTGTGTGCGGTTGATAATGATGAGAGGGAATATTCAAATTTATGTTAAGTTTAGATTGAAAATGTACATTTAAAAAGAAAAAGTTTCTCCTTTCAAATACAGACTTTTAGGTTTTTTTCAAATACGTATATGTAAAAAAAACCTATAAATCTTTGATTGTTAAATAATAGGAAAATTAGGCAGAAAACACAATATTTGTAATGCATTTGGGAGATTTACACATCTCATATATTTGAGTATATATAATGCAGCATACAGAAATTTAATTTAATTAGTTATACATTTGTTCTTAAATTTATAATAGAATTTGATATAATTATTTTTAATGTGCTTGGTTCATGATATATGGTTTGAAATATTTTATAGAATTTACGAACATATTTGTTTGGTACTGTTCTATTAGTTCATGTCTGCTGCACACACATCTTTTGGCATATAGGAGTATATTGTTGTCCCATAAAAATGCCATCGTGCCAGCTTCTGTGGATGACAGTTGGCACAATTTGAATGGCTTGGTTTTGCAGTCAGCCATTTTATTTGTCATGGACGTGTTCTCGCACAAACGTGAACTGCTCAAAATCTTGCTTAGACGTATCCTTTCTGAATTTTTTGAAGGCTCCTCGTTGAGTAGGGAATCATGGCAACGGGTTTACAATTGTTAGGAGGTAATAGTAGGTCAGATGACTTGCAAGCTAATTACTTTGACATGTATATTTGAAGACATGTTGAAGTCCAGACACCCTCAGACAATACTGTAGCAAACTTTGAACTGTGAGCATTGGGATAAAGTGTGTAGCACGAAACAACAGGCTGCTCTCCAAAGAACGGCATCATAAATGGCTCTTTCTGTGCTTTCACATAGAAATAAGGCCACCGCCGGCTACGTAAATGGCATATTTTTGTGTTTTTGCATATAAATAATGCCATTATATGGCTGATACAAGCTAATAGAACAGTACCATTTGTTTATATAATTATTTATATGATGATTTACTAGCAAGTGATTAAATGCATATTCATATGACTGCTATAATGTAAAAATGATAATAATTAGTATAAGCTGACTTGAGTAGAATCATCATACAAGATTGTCATTTAAAATATTTGCATGCATATTCATGGCTTGGTATTAAAAGATATAAGCAATAGTTTTACATAAAGCTAGAAAACTATGCAAATATCTAAGATAGTATATAAAAGAATTGCTTTACAAATTTTTAAATATCAAATAATGGAGAAAAGGGTTATTTGCCAAGAGATATGTAAGATATTTATATTAACTTAAAGTGTATTAAGAATATTGAATTTATAATAAATATTGGTTTAAATTTATTTAGTCTAAAGTTTGCTCATTATTTGTTACAAGATCCAGGATACCGTTACATGCAATAGTGATTGTATTATTCCAAAGAATCTGGTAGTTCTCCAAATCTAATGGATGTATAGAAATATTGGTAATAGTTGTGAGTCTGTAGGGTTTTAAGTTTGTTGTTTTCACTAATAAACTTAAATTTTCTATTAGAATCCATACGTGGAACATCTATTGAGACGTGGTTCTTCTATGCAACAGAATAACACCATTTACTAATATAAATAGGAAATTATAGAAGGTAAATGTAGTGGGATCTTCTGGTAATTAATACTGATTATACCTGATGGTCTCTTGTTCATTACAATATATATTGAAGTCTGGTACACCAAAGGTTTTAAGGTAAATTTATTACAATGTACATTTTCTTTCAGTAGATTAGCTATACAACAAATTCATATAATGAGCATTAGAATGGCAGACTTTTTTCATGTAAGGCTTAATTAAAGTATCAATTTAATTTGTTTAATATTTTTAGCAATGAAAATATGCTGAATTTTTTTTTTAATTTGTTCTACTGCAAATATATAATAATTTTGGCCATAAAGCTTAAAATTCCAAACGAAAAGACTAAAGCTGTCAATGAATACGACAAATACTATTGGTTGATATTGATTGTTTATGCACAAGATACTTCAGAACTTTTCTGAAAAGCTGATTACCATTTTAGAAAAAAAAATTAATGAGAAAGTCTTTTTTTTAAGCATATAGTGAAAGAAAAAAAATTTCCAATTATAAAGCTGTAAAACTTTTAAACAGGCAAAATTCTCTATATATATTGCCACTCAGTGCAAGCCAGAGTAATCAATGGATATCAGAAGGTCTGTGCATAAAATCCCCATCTAGTGCCTACTCATCCAATATCCCCTGACTAGTTTCTGGCTTGTGGCCTTCAACATTGAGGGGCCTTGGATCTGAGAGTATTGGACTTAGATCTTAGGATCTAATGCAACCCTCCAGCAGCAACCTTTTATCTCTATTTAACTACAAAACGATGAGACTTAAAATTGAAAACACTATAATATTTTCAATCCAAGCTTATCAGCTTATATAGTCATATAGTACCTGTACGTTTTGGTGTCTTTGGTTCTTCAATAACCATAGCCACCACTATTCTATTAGGCAGGATTGGGTTTAAGCCAATAAACTTCACATGATCATCATTTCTTATGCTTGATCTTAACTGTTATCTCTATACATATTACCACTCAGTGCAAGCCAGAGTAATCAATGGATGGTTTCTGGCTTGTGGCATTTGTCAGTGAGGAGCCTTGGATCTGAGAGCACTGCACCTAGATCTTAGGATCTAATGCCACAAGCCAGAAACTAGTCTGGGATATTGGATGAGTAGACACTAGATGGGGATTTTATGCACAAGCCTTCTGGCATCCATTGATTACTCTGGCTTGCACTGAGTGGCAATACATATAGACAGTTTTAGTTTGAATAACAGTTAAGAGAAAGCATAAGAAATGCTGATCATATTATGTTTATTGGCTTAAAACCAATCCTGCCTAATAAGATAGTGGTGGCTATGGTTATTGAAGAACCAAAGATCCCCAAAATGTATAGGTACTGAACTGAGTTCAGACCTATATGACTATATAAGCTGATGAGCTTGGATTGAAAATATTATAGTGTTTTCAATTTAAGTCACATAGTTTTGTAGTTAAATAGAGATAAAAGATGGCTGCTAGAGGGTTGCATTAGATCCTAAGATCTAGGTGCAGTGCTCTCAGATCCAAGGCTCCTCACTGATGTAGATCACAAGCCAGAAACTAGTCTGGGATATTGGATGAGTAGGCACTAGATGGGGGTGCTATGCACAAGCCTTCTGGAATCCATTGATTACTCTGGCTTGCACTAAGTGGCAATACGTATAGAGAGTTTTGCCTGTTTGAATAACAGTTAAGAGCAAGCATAAGAAATAGTGATTATGTGATGTTTATTGGCTTAAAACTTTTAACAAAAATACTATAATGAACATCAATGGTTGACATAGGATATGCTTGAGCAAGATATTTCAGAGCTTGAAAGACTGAGTAAGCTGATTACTGCCATGAAAAAAAATTCCATATGAAAGTAATGTGACTTTTTATTAATTCAAGTTTGTTTTTATTCTTAGAAAATTATTTTTTCATTATGAGATAGAAAGTATAGTTAGAACATAGCATCAAGAAAAAAATTAATTCCAAGTAAGAAAGCCGAACTATTGTAACTGAAATGACTAAATCAACATTCTGTAGGTTTTTATTTTATGCTTTTAAATGTTTGGGTTTTTTTTAATTTTCATTATATATTTTTTACATGTATATTTTTGGTATTTAAAATATTTGTGTTATTTAAATAGATATTTTGGAAGGTAACTTTGATGTAGGTATGAACCTGAAATTAATTATCCCTAAATATTGTATTTCAATGTAATATACAACATAATTGATGAATTAATTGATTTGTCATATTAGACTTCACTATATATATGTATATTCACATATATTTAATATTTAAATATATGTATATTGTCTATACTAAACTTAATGTAATTACAAGAGGCTTGGAACTCGAACTTTCAAGCTCCCTATATATCTATTTTATACAACTGATACACATGGCCACATATATGTGAAAACGATAAATGATCTCCAGTATTCGTATTTCATGCTGAACCAGCATGCATCAGTTGGTCTAGATTAGCATCCCTCAATCTTTTTTGCCGCGCGACCCAATAGATTTCATTGAAATAGTTCTGTGATCCAAATGTTTATTACATAAATTATAATATAAAATAAAAGAGATATTACATTAGCACGGTACTGTATATATATATATGTATATATTCGGATCAATTTGATAATATTTATAATGAACAAATAATTTGTAAATTAAAAGTTGAGTTAAAGTTAAACTACATATTTTTAATTTAAAAGCTTAACACATTTTGTTAATTACCAAAAAAAAGTGTTTTCTTTTCAAATAAGGTTTTATTTATATATGAAATACAAGCAAAAATTACAAAAATAAATTATACAGAATTTTATTTAAGTTACGTATGAAAAATTTAAAAAATAGTCTACTTTGACATATCAGTTCGATTTCAATATTGTTTGAAGTTACTGTAAAAAATTTGTAAAACTGCAGCAGTAACATATTTAAATAAAATTTGCTATTAAAATATTATAAATTAATTTATTAATTTTAATTATATTTATTACAAACATATTTAAATTATGAACATACAATGCAAAATAATTATTTAATGGCTTTGTTGTTGTTGCTTCTTTTCAATTAATTTATCAATTCTTGCTCCAATAGAATTAGTTAAAGCTAATCTCATTGTTGAACTAACATTGAGTCGGTTTCTAAACTTATTTTTCGTAACAATCATTGTTGAAAATCCACTTTCAGCCAAATAAGTTGTTGCAAATGGAAGTAACAATTTTATAGCCTTTTCAGTAAGGATTGGATATTCATCCTGAACTTCTAACCAAAATTTAGACATATTCTTCTGGTTTTCTTTAAACTTTAATTCTAAACTTTTGTCTGCCGATAATTCTTTTAATTTTTCTTCTGATAAATTTAAGTTATTCTACTGGTGTTGTTGGAAAGGATTTAAGATCCATATATTTTTGAAATGAATATCTTCTGTAGGTGGGAAGTATTGAAAAAACTTTTCTTTTAATTTTAATAAGTGATTCTGAATGATTTTACTTATACCTGAAATTTCATCATGCATTACATTTTATCCTCAACCATTTGTGAAAACAAAGGAAACATGTCAAAACAATTGTTTCTAACTCTGTTAAATCAGAGTACAATTTTTTTTATAAATGCTTTCATTTTATTGTAACAAATAAAAAGATTTGTGTGACATCCTTGTAATGACAAAGTTAAATCGTTTATTAATGAAAATATGTCAACTAAATAGGTAACTTTGGAAAGCCACACATTACTTTTAAAATATTCACTGAATACTGTTGGCTTCTGATCATTAAGAAATATTTTAATTTCCACATGAAGTTCAAATAATCTACTCAGAGCTCTCCCTCTTGAAAGCCATCTTATGTGGGAATGTAATAATAAATTTTTATGAGCTGAACCCATTTCATCACACATTAATCGAAATAGATGCATGTTTAGTGCACACTTTTGAATATAGTTCACTGTTTGTACACACTGATTTAAAATATCATGTAAATCTGCACACATATCTTTGGTAGCCAATTGTTCCCGATGAAGAAAACAATGGGTTATTATTAAATCTGGATGAGAAATTTCCTTTATGCATGTTACTAAACCCCTATGTTTTCCTGTCATTGCTGCAGCTCCATCAGTACAAATCCCTACGCATCTTTCCCAAGAAATGTTTTTTGTTTGGAAATACAATTTCATTATCTTTAAAAAATTTTCTTATGTTGTTGAAAATTCTAATTTTAAACTGCATAGGAATTCTTCCTGAATATCTATCTTTATATGTAAGATCAATATATCTTGTATAAACTAATATTATTGCATCATTAGAAACATCTGTAGATTCGTCTAATTGCATTGAATAATACTTGGATTTTTTTTATATTTTCTATTAATTGAGATTCAACATCATCAGCCAAATCAATTACTCGCCGACTTATGATGTCATTTGACAAGGGAATGCTGTTTATTTTTGATTCAAATTCATTGCCAAATAATTCTTTGCAAATATCTTTCATGCATGGCTTTAGTAACATTTCCCCTATTGTATATGCTTTTTTGCATTTAGCAATGTGATAGGCTGCCAAATATGAACATTTTAAAAGTTTTTTTTTATCTGTAGAAACAAATTTTGTTAAATTAGATCTATTTGTTTTAAATTCATCTCGTTTTCTTAAAAAAAAAAAATCAACAGATTTATCTTTATATTGACTATGGTTTGTTTCCAAATGCCTTAATAGTTTGTTACTTTTAAATGAAGAATTAGCCAAAGTAGATCCACAGACAACACATTGTGGTAGCTCTATTCCATTTTCTTTTATAAAAGTGAAACCATAATTAATATATTTTTCTTTATAATTATAAACAAAAGTATGCGTCAATTTTGGTTTTTTCACTACTGGTTCACTCGATGTAGTAGGCAGTTCTACATTTTCATCATCCGAATTGGGTTCTTGAGAAATTTCTTGTTCCTTTCTTCCAAAAAATTAAATTATTTTACTTTGTTTGCTCATTATTAAACAAGGCTGAAATAAATACAAAAGAAGACATGAATTGAAAATATTAAACGCTTTCAGTACAATGTATGTATTAATCACATACAACGAAATATAAGTATTATTTGTAAATTACAAATATACATACCTTTTAACAAATTATAAAATTCAATTATTAACTTAACACAATGATTTAGAAAAACAGTGTAACTGTAATACATACAAATTTATTTTTTGCTGTTTTAACAACTACACACTAGTTCAAACTATACACTGTGAACTGAGAATATTTCTACTGAATTCCACCACTGGCACTGGTTGATGTTTTGGCTGCATTAATTTTAGACCACCAATGCTTGACATTTTGAACAATTACATTTTGAAAATAATTGCGAAATTTAACATTATGATTATTTAAGTTCAAATTTACAATTGAAGTTGAGAAAACTACACAAAACATAGATAGTATTACTTACTAATTTTTTTTATTAATGCTAATATTTTCTTAAAATGTATGTTTTTATTTCTTGGTGCATATTCACGATCCATTAAAAATTTAACGCGACCCAAAGGTTGAGAAACGCTGGTCTAGATCACCATCTTCCACACATATATACAATCAATGCTCAGTTTATATTAAGATAGCAAATCTTTAAACTTTAATGGACATGGTTCAATCTTCTACACTTCATCCTCGGATTTTCAGTGAAATTGATGTCTGAAGAGTTAGAGAATGTAGAAGATTGAAGCCTGGTCATTAAAGTCTGATGATTTGCTATCTTAATATAAATCAAGAACTGATTATGTATGTGTGGGAGATGGTGATACCAACTGATGAGTGCTGGTTCAGCATGAAATATGCATATTGGAGATCATTTATCTTTTTCACATGTATGTGGTCATGTGTATCAGTTGTATAAGATAGATTAGATAGATATAGGAAGCTTGAAAGTTTGAGTTCAAGTCCCTTATAAATATATATATATATATATATGCATGCATATATGGATATCATAGATTGTGTTTCTGTTTGTGCAACATTTAAATATTTTTATCATACTGCATTATTTTGCCATTTGTTATTTAACAATATATTTTTAAAAAAATTAAATATTGATAATTTTATCAATTATTTTAGGACAGTCTCAAGAAATTTTAGCATCCTTACGTAATCCCCATCTGAAAGATATATTGCTGAAAGTAGATTCTGCTGAAAAACCTTATGACACTATTCATGAAGCTATGCAACAACCTATTTTTGCTGAGTTTGTCCAAGTTTGTCTTCAAGTTGTAGAACCATTAAAGGACTTTGAGAAACCCAGTATAGATTCAATTCTAGCAAATATCAAGTCAGATATCAATATTTGTTAGTCACAGCAGTAGAAAATATAATTTGATAATTAGTAATTAATTTAATAAATTTATTACTTTTGCAAAAATTTGTTAATATTTTTTTTTAAATTGCACATACAACATTTGTTTAGTTTTCACAAATATGTAAATTTTAAACGTATAATGATAAAAAATTTAGTGATTTTGTTTTATTGCAGTAATAATTAAGGGGATAGATTTTAAGAATATATATTGGATAAAAAATAAATCCTAGATATGATATAGAATAAAATATCTTTATCTAACAACAAAATAATATATGACAATAGCTGTAATATAATCATATAATTATAACATATAAAAGCTCTTTTCGGCAATTTTTAAATTTTTGCCCTTTTCACTATGTCTTAGCTATAAAAATAACCTATATTGCATACATAGTGACATCTACCGGCTCTATATAAAATTAACATAAGCCTATAATTTATGCTTTAATATCTTTATAATAACACATATTATGTAACCCTCTATTCATTTTTCATTATCCAATTATTAGTTAAATTAATTGAAGTTTTATAAATGTTCATACAATTATTTCTGTTATAATTAATGTAATTAGTTTCATATATCTTCCTTCTATTAATTTCTTTAATATAATTTAATGGACTTATATTCTTAACACAATCTATTCTATGTCCATATTTTATATGTTATAATTATATGATTATATTACAGCTATTGTCATATATTATTTTGTTGTTAGATAATGATATTTTATTCTATATCATATCTAGGATTTATTTTTAATTTGCAAAAGCAACATAAAGGATTTATTTCTTGTATTTTAGATATTGGATAAAATAAGAGGAAAATCTATTGTATTAGCACATTCTATTTAAATGGAAAATTAAATTGTTAAATATAAAATGATAAGTAAAAAGAAAAAGGACATAAGTGATAATTTATGTTTAATATAGTGAGATATTTTGATCTCAATACTAGTTTTATAAAAATGCTACTTACTTTTTAAAGATATATTTATTAGCTTTAATTTAGTCATAAAAGATATTCTGAGATATGAAAGTATTAATATAAAATTTCATATATCTGAACAAATTTGTCTGTACGTGATTTATATTACTGTTATAAAAGGAAAATTGTCTTTTTCTTAAAATTGTGTGGATGATCATACTAAAATAATTAAACCCAAAATATACTACAAAGGAAACTTTTTTTTTTTATAATAAAAAGTCAATGAAAGAAATATTTTGATAATTAAGTAGTATTGAGTTAATTATCAAAAAAAAAGACAAATAGAATGACAAGCATGTTATAATTAAAGAGAAACAAAATCTAGTTATTTTGAAAATGATTGTCTTGACATCATGGATAAAAAGACATAAAAGGATGTAATGAGTTGTTGTTTTTTTTGAGTTCACTTTCAGATCAGCTGAAGTTTTCTAGTACTTTTGGGTTTGTTGAATTCAATTTTGTCATATAAAGACAATCATAAAATACTGTAGAATCAATTATAAAATGTGTATACTGGGGAACATGTATCTTTCTCACATGTGCATCAGTATAGACTGAAAAATCCTGAGTTCAAATCCCTCTACTTAAATACAGGATTATAACTATTATAATTTGCTTTATATCCTAGAAAATTTGAAACAATATTTCTATTATTGTTACAATATTATACATGTAGTTGATATACCACCAGAACGATTACACATTGCTTCAATCCTACAATTGACCATCATGTAATATCTATTGCCTAAAGGAATCTATTTAAATTGGTGTCTACAAGAGAAAATCATTGTTAAAAAAAAAAGACTACTATATGGATAAATAGTGAAATCACAATCAAGTATATGAAATCATAATCTTGCTGAAAAAATAATATCAGAAAGAATCAAGAAAATAATATTTAGGAATTGATATAATGTAAACATGATTGGAGAAATTGTAAAATTGAAATAAATGGATTCCAATAATTTTTTACTAATATTTTTCAAGGAAAATACATGTATATTTAAAAATGAAAGATGTCTCATAATATGACTATATATTGTAAGAGTTAAGACTCCATTAAATAACATAGTCTGATCATACGAGCATCATGGCCATTCTATAGGAGTTAAGCTACCATATTAATAATGGACCCAATGCATTTAAAAGGTTCTGCAAAAAATTTACTTCAAAGAAAATATAGAAATATAAATAATGTCTTATAATAAACTGACTAGAGAATTTATATATTCCATCAAAAATTATAAATTATTGAAGGTAAGAGTTATAGACTGCATTGTCCTTACACATATTTATAACTATGTAAATAAAGTTATTTGATCTGTGTAAATTGTGCAGATATTTTGTATTGTTTCTCCTAGAAGGGAGTTCATTCTAACAATGTTATTGTTGAAGGAATTGAATACTAATTTATGTAAATTAGGGTAGCTCATAAAGAGACAAATCAGATGGTGCCTAGGCAGTCAGAGAGAGAAAAGAATAGTCTAGACTAATCAAGAAGCTACCAGTAAGTAAATTAAAAGCACCTGCAAAGTCAGGGAAGTAAAAGTCACAGTCAAGTAGAACAGAAAGCTACCAAGAGTTAATGTATTTCTCAAAAGAGAGAAATGATGGTAATGAAGTTAAAGCAGTATACCTAATCACATAATGGTGGTAACTAAGGACAATAGAAACACATTTATAGACTTTCAATTATAAGTATAAATGAACTTTAATGTTAACGAACTGTATAATTATTTGCAATGTGTGAAATGAAATATTTTCATGCACAAAACATTCTAATATAATCACAAAGTTAAAAAATAATTATTGTCATTATCTTATTATTTGTTTATATGTTTTATTTATAGTCTCAGCACAGAGAAATAAACTTACTGAAACATATTTTGTATTGATTTACTTAATTTTCACTGACATGGCTGGGATTAAATCTCCCTGTGTATGCAGCAGATGGTGCAGTCAACAATTGTATCTTTTGCAGAGACAGGAAATAGATGGAAGAAGTTTATGACGAACTCGCGCAAATAATGGTGATTATAGAATGACACAGTTAAAAAGTAAAACTCTTACTATGTATAATAATGGTAGTTTCCATCTGCGGGAATTTGCAAACATATTTACCATTATATGCGGATAAATAAAGTAGAAGTGGATAATGTTAAAGTTTCAATCTTGGTGTTTTTTGCTGCTAATGGTATCTTGCAAATAGCAAAACAAGTGTGATACAAACATCCTGGAGGACATATTATATAGGGAATTAATAGAAAATCTTGTTGCATATTTTCAACCAGCAGTAACAAAGAATTGCTGATTTGTGTTTCAGAACGAGGAAACAATTGCCTCATAAACATTATCAAGATTTTAACCTAGCATTGTGAACATTACTTAGACAATGTGAATTTTTATATCCAATTAAGAGAATATACTACTAGATCAATTACTATATGGGATGTTGGACAACAACCTTAGGAAAAATTTGTTAAGTGAAGTGGATTTAATGTATAGGATAGCTATTGCAAAATGTACATACAAGACAACTGAAAATGTATCGGCAAATGACTAGAAAAATTTGACAATCATGCAGCTCAAATGGATAAATTATTTTTAAAATGTTTAAAGAACTAAAACTCATGTTATTGTCATGGGGTAAAAGGACACTAAGAAGTTATGCAAATTTAAATTGAAGTAATGTCATATTTGGGGTATTAAAAATCACCTAGATCAAGTTTGCAAGGAAAGAAAATAATGTAAAAGATAAGCCACACCTGGATTTTAAATCAGAGGGAGGTGGTGCTTATAGAAATGTAGAAATAAAGCTGTTAAATAATTTAGATAACAGCCAAAATAGGTTCAGACCTCTTGGAATTCATATCGCAAAAATGAAAGTAGATTATTTATAAGAGAATTGTAAATCAGGGAGAGGAGTCTGTGCAAAGGGAAATTTAAAATCCAAATGGTAAAACCTGGAATAATTGCCATCTCACAGCTGAGTTATCAAAGAAAACTTATAATCTGTGGACAGAGGCTAAGAATCCATGGCATGCAAACTGAAATTTCAAGTTTGTAAAGCAGTATGTTTATGGGTTAGAGATCTAGTAAAGAAAATGGATCCTTGGTCCTATAATGGAAGTTCTATCTGAAGTTATGAGAGATTCAAAATTGGATTGCAGATCAAAAGGCATCACTCTAGTGTTTCTCTAATATATCAATCATGTTGAATAGTAGGTCTGCAGCAGCCCAATCCTAAATCAGAAATTACAATAAATGAGTGTGATAATACTCCCTCAGTTGAGCAGAGCAATAATGCCCATTGAGCAGGATATTGAAACTGATGTCAAAGAAGTTGCTGATCTAAGCAATGATGATTGATCATCGAGAAACAACTGATGTAAATACAGATTGAGGTAAATTTATCTCCCAGATATCAAGGAAACATAGAAAGCCTGACAAATTTACAGATTTTCTAGAGCTGAGGAGAGGTGTATATTGTATACTTAATGCAAATAAAATTATTCAATCTGTAAATTGTGTAGATAGTACTTTATATTGTTTCTCCCAGAAAGTAGTTCTCTCTAGAAAACATTGCTAAAGAATTGAATACAGTATTTATATAAATTAGCATAGCTAATAAAGAGATCGCACCTGAACAGTCACAGAGAGAATAGAGTAGTCGAGACTAGTCAAGAAACTATCAATAAAATCACAGTAAATCAAGTAGAGCAGAAAGCTGCTGAAAGTTAATATATTTCCCGAAAGGGAGAAATGATAGTGCTGAAGTTAAAGCAGTAAATGTAGTCACAGAATGGTGACAAGAGTGATAGAAACTTATTTATAGACTTAAAATTAAACATAAATGAACTTTAATGCTAGCTAACTGCATAGTTATTTGCAATGTATGAAATGAAATATTTTTGCACACAACTTATTTTAATGTAATCCCAAAAGGATAATCATTATCTTATTGTTTATTTATTGATTTGTTTAATTTTCACTGAAATGGCTGGGATTAGATTACCCATATACGCAGCATAGACAAATATTAAAGTCTGGATTAATGTGTGGTTTTTTTTCTAACTTTGCGTTACTTCTTTCTTCTCTATCATTCAAGTGATAAAGTATATATATATTTGTTAAGAAAAAAATTAATTCATATATTTTACTGGATGAATTATATAATTATGGTAATTTAAAGAAGAATTTATCTTTTTTTTTTTTTTTTTGTAAAGAGAAAAAAATTAATTAAATTTGGAAATATTAATGAAAATGGATGTAAGGAGGAAAGAAACTTTAAAAAAAAACCTAGAAGAGAATAATAATAAAGATACCTCTATTGCACTATGTTATTGTGGATAGTGTATATAAATAAAATATGGGACGAGATTCACAACATTGATATAGAGGAAAGAAGTTAAAAGCAAACAGTTGGCAAAAAAGAAATGATACCTGGCGCATCTCTACTATTTAAGAGATTTGATTAACTGTATTTAGAAGAAATTAGATAATCAGGACAAAAATGTCCAGTTATTCAAAAAGCTGTTAAATCATAAATTCACATTCAGTTAATGTGATAAATAATAGTATGGTAGAAAGTCTTCTCATGAGAGTATAAAGTCTTTATTAGTGTACTAGTTGAAACCTGAAACTCGCTTTTCAAATTTAAGTGTTATTTCTGCCCATATTAATGTGCAATAAGAACAAACAGTTGTCTATTATCTCTAGTCTGATTTTTGTAGACCTATCCATGATTAACCCACATTCTATATGTACTGTCATTATCATCATCAATAGTATTCTATTCCATGTACAGATTTAGATACTAGTCACATCATCCATTTTTTCACTCCATTCTCTTCAGTGTCTAGCTCTTAAAATCCATGTAACTCTTCCCATCTAATATCCAACAAAAGCAATCTTTTCTGTCCTTACTTCCAATTCTTTACAAAACATCTTTCATTAAACTATCTTTTTAATATATGTCTAATTCAGTTTCTAATTTCCTCCATCAATCTTTGTTTTTCATTTACTCAAAAAAAAAATTGGTCTCATTTAGAATTGAACTCACAACCTTAATTTTCCCAAGAAACCTAACAACTGAGCCAATGGTAACATATCTGCTAATAAGAATAGCCAAATAAGATGAAGCACTGAATATTTGCACGATTAGTGACTTATGTATATAAAATTATCCCAAAAGTTTGAATCTATTCTAGTTGACTAGTAATTAAAATAAGAATTCTGAATGGATATGGATAATATTCATTTGCCTAGATAAAAGACCTTTAAAATTTATTATAATGCATATCTTAATATGGGACATTTATTTTCTTTTTTGTGCTTAATGTCTAGTTATTATAACTTCTGTTTAATGTGTTTTTTTTATATATTTCTTGTTATTATGCTTATGTATTTGTTTGCTAATTAATAATAATAATTGTGTAGTGGCATTCAATCAATCATGTAAGCCTATTGAAATTCATGAATTCAAATTAATCAATCAAATTAACCTCTTTCTGCTATGAATACATTCCTGTTGTAACATTTACTTATATAGTTATAGGAGTATATTGTAATGATTGTAAATATTTTAATTATAAATCAATTTGGCATTCAATCAATCATGTAAGCCTATTGAAATTCATGATTTCAAATTAATCAATTAAATTAACCTCTCTCTGGTATGAATACATTCCTGTTGTAACATTTACTTATATTATTATAGGAGTATATTGTAATGATTGTAAATATTTTAATTATAAAAATTTTATTTTTTCTTATTTATATTATTGTAAAGCTAGTTGCCCTTTCCCTCACTTATTCCAAGTCTAGATATAGTTCACCATATATCTTGAGAAATCTACACTTAGTTGAGCATTTAAGGGAATATCATTCTCATGATAATGTTGCCAGAGGACTCTCCTATCAGAAAAGTGGCTGGAATTAAAGTAATTAAAAATGAAGAACATGAGGTATTAGCAGTAGTGGAAACATATCTAAGAGAAGAAGGAAACTATTCTGGAAGACTTGGTATAGAAAAGAAAAAAAGGGTGGTGGTGTAGGAGTTATGTCAAAAAAATATTTAGATACTGTTAAATGTCAAGAACATTTGTGGTTTGAGATAATGTTAGGAAGACAAGAATGGATGGTGGCTATAGTGTATATAGCCCTTGAGTTAGTCAAACCATAATGGAGTGGAACAGTAGCATATATGAATACTTTGTTAAGGATATACAGAGTTTCAAAGAAAAGGGGAAGAGAATAATGGTTATAGGAAATATGAATGGGTATATTGAAGAAATTGATGGTGTAAGTAATAAGAATAGACAGCTTTTAAAAAGTTTTTGTTAGACAGTGAATTTAAGCATTGGGAATTTATCAAATATTTGTGAGGGACAGTATACATGATCTAGAAATAATATATTCCACACACTAGATTATGTATTAGAGAAAGAGGGAATGAATAAATTATGGAAAATTAAGGTGTTTGATAATGAAGAGAGAGTATGTAATAGTGATCATAACTTCTTTATAATAGAAATGGTTAGTAATGTGATGAAAAATAATAAAAATAGAAAGGATAATGAAAGATGTGTTTGGAGAGTGAATGATGAGAATAAGTTAGAAGACTATAAAATAAAAGTTGAAGAAACCATGGAAGAGTTGGTTGGGGATGAGTATAAGGACTGGTGTGGTGAAATAGAAAAAGTGGCAAATAGGTTTTAGGTGAGAATATTCAGAAGAATAAAGATAATAGGAAAGTGAGAGTTAGTAAAAGAGATGGGAAAAGCATGCAGAGAATAAAAGTGTGCTATTAAAAATAAAGAAAGTGAAAAAGATGTTAATACTAAATGGGGAAAATGCTTAGAAAAAAAGAAATTGGCTAAAATAGCTAATTATAAAATGAAATTGAATAGTAAATTGTTGGGAGATATCAATAAAAGTGGAAGAGATGGGAATAAAATTTTTTGAAATACATTAAAAGAAGGAATGTATGGGAGAGAGAACTAGTATTACTAGATGATGAGGGAATAGAGTGTAATTCTAGAGAAGAATTAGAGATAGTTTTAAACAAGTATGTAATTGATATAGAAAAGATGTTAGATGTGAAGGACAGAGTGATAGCAAACATGAGCGCATATAGTAATGGGAATATACGATTTACAGAAAATGAAAATGAAGCAAGTAAGAAATTGAAAGATGGAAAGGCAAGAGGTTTGGATGGATGGCCAGCAGAGATGGTAATGAATTTAGGGCAGAAGGCAAAATTAAAACTATTATCATGTTTTAATAAGATGGCACAGAAGAGAGATTTTCCAGGTAGTTGGAGTAATACAAGAGTAAGGCTATTATTTAAAGGGAAGGGTAAGAATCATCGAAAGATAATTTATAGACCGATAGTGGTAATGTCAATGCTATATAATGTTTTCTCATATATGGTGGCTGGAAGGTTTGCAAAATTGGTGGAAGAAAATAATATAGTGGGAGAAACTTCGATCAGATAGGCATATAGGAGATAGATTATTTGTAGTTACACAACTTATGGATATGAGTAGAAATATAGGTATACAGTTTTATATGGTTTTTATAGATATAGAGCAAATAGAAATAGATTATGGGTAAGTTTAGTAAATTTGGGAATGGATGGAGCTTTAGTGGATATTATTGAGAAATTATATGAAAATAATTACTATACATATCAATTAGCGAATATAGAATCAGTTAAAATTAAAAATGGGGTGGGACTAAGGCAAGGATTTGCTTTGTCACCCATTTTGCTTTTGAGGTATTTGAGAGAAATGGAGAGAACAATAGAAAGACTAGGAAAAAGGGTAGAGATACCATTAAGAGGTGGCAAGGGAGTATATACCTTGTCGGGTCTTATTTGCAGATATTTTTTTGTGTGCAGAAAGAAGGAAAGATATGCTGAAGACATGCACAAAGGTGGGGAAAGAAATGGGGATTAAATTTAGTGAAGAAAAATAAAAAATAATGATTAATATTGGAGAAAGAGAAGACAAATAATTTTTGCTGGGGGGTATAAACTTAAGTGTGGTGAATAGATATAACTATTTGGGAATCATCTTAAGTAATCAGAAAAATTGCTTGGACGAATGGGAGAAAAAATTGATAAATGAAGAAAAGAAAGGAATTGATAAAGAAATTAACAGTGTTCTCTTATAATAAATATGATGTATCTGGAATTGTATGGGAGTGGCAGTAGCAGGGTTAACATATGGTAATGATGCATTATGTGTTAGTAAAGACATGTTAGATTACTTAGAAAAGGTACAAAGAGAAATAGGAAAACATACATTAGATGCAGAAGTGAGGATAGCAAAGGAGGCAATTCAAGGAGAAATGGGGTGGTCAAGTTTTTATATGAGAGATGCAAAAAGCAAAATGAAAATATTTGGTAGATTGCAGTTTATGGATAATAAAAGAATAGCCAAAATAGTATTTAATTGGGTTATGAATAAAGGGCAGGAAACAAGATGGGTGAGAAAGGTAATGTGATTTAGATAAAGAATTTATATCAGTATAATTATACAAAAGGTGGGATGATTGTGTTAGGACGATTGTTGAGTGTTATAGTGTTAAGGAAAGGGATGGAAAAATAGATAAGCATTAATAAAGAATGGGGAGATAGAGAGCTAGTATGGAGAGTAAAATGAGTTTAAATATTTATAGAAGTAAACAGAATATTAGGTATGAGTTAATTTATGATAACAGCAAGGAAAGTAGTTTACTATTTAAGACTCGAACGGGATCTTTAGTAACAAAAAAATATACATATAAATGGAAAAATATGGATGATTTAGTCTGAAAGTTGTGTAAGGAAGGCATAGAAAATATTAGACATCTGTTAATTGAATGTAAATGTCTGAAAGCAGAAAGGGTACAAATAATGAAATTGTGGAAGAATAAATATGAGCAAAGTGATTATACAGAAAGTGGCTTATTGGTTTTTATGCTGGGTTTGGGAAAAAATAAGAGGACTTTAGATATAAAGGCCATGGAGTTGATAAAAATTATGTTGTGGAAATGGGGTGGAGCAGGATAGAGAATATGGGAAAACTTTGGGTGGGGAATGAAAAGGAAAATCAAAGTGGCTAACAGGTTTCTCTGGGCAAGTTGCTGAGAGACTCCTGATTTCTTATAAGAAGTCACAGTACATCACATTAGCAGTGAAATGGTACCGTATAAAATGCTTTTGGATGTGATATATTGTTTTACCCCCTCAATATTGCTTTGGTGTAAGATAGTCAGGAAATATAACCGATTAGCAGTTTATCATTATCAATAAGCTTGGTGTACATATGGGTTGATAGTATAAATTGAGTTTAAATGTATGGTAGATGGGATCAGTCTTAGATCATCGTCGAAAGATGATTTGGTACAATATATATTCATGACTGAATCATCAGATCTATAAATGTATTTAAAAATATTAAAATAATTATTTTTTAAAAATAGTTTATGGCCAAATTCATTTTGTATATATATTGTGGCCATTAGTTTCTTCCGTGGAGAAACTAAAGATCGGTAAACCAAGAACAATGCTGATTTTCAATAGTCTGAGAATAATTTTTTTAAAAGAGTTTTAGATTAAATAAAAGTCTATGTATTTTTTTTTAAAGAATGAACAATTTTAGATTACAATTATATACAAGAGTATGTTTGTAATTATTCAACATTATAATGTATTAATATAAAGAGGGGAGGGAGTTTTGTGCGCACAGTAAAACTTTAAATCAGTTTATTTTATAAAAGTTAAAATTAGATAAGTGTTAGTATTATAGTTAGAATTTTAACTTGATTATAGCGATTGCTTAGTATTTAATTATAAGGGGGGATAACTCTTAAAATTTCAAACATTATGAAACAAGTTTACTGTTGTTGGAATTCGCTACAAGTAGATCATGAAATATTACTATTTATATGTGCGTGCATGTGATATATGGAATTTTAATTATAGAGATAATCTTAAAAGTTTTATATGTTATGCAATATACCATTCAATAATAGATCGCGAATTATTACTATTTATATGTGCGTGCATGCGTGTGATATATGGAATTCTAATTATAGAGATAATCTTAAGGTTTTATATGTTATGCAATATACCATTCAATAGGAATTTGAGAGAAAAATTATTTTATCTCATTTTTAGAGAAATCAATCATTATCTTCATTCATAAATCTTTAGTCAAAATTTTAGTCTATATTTTTTTTTTTACTGAAAAGATTTTTCTCTCAAAATTTTCAGACATTTTTTATTATTAAAAGCAGGAAAATATCTCGAGCACACATGGTATCAGACAAAGTTGTGAATAATTAGTCCAAATTAGGGTTGATAAGCCAATTAAATCTTAATATTATGTATCAAAGATCAAATAGATAGATCAAAACATGATTGACAGGAAGGATATATAAAAGTAAAGTCATATTTGGGGTGAAGTCTTCTCTAAAAATTTAGTGTCAAGTGAACACGTATCAGATCTGCTTCTCAATTATCGTCTGATCAATTTTTTTTTTGAAAAGTGTATATTTTGTTCTTTTATAACATGGGTCACTAGATATTAACTGGGCACACTGATCTCCTTCCAAAATCGCTGCCAAAATTTTGCCAATCCAACAAGATTAATTAATACACCATGCTTACTTAGTGTCTAGCTTGGAAGCTCCAAACTGTACTTCAATGTTTCAGGTACAGACTTTTATTCGTACCTATCCTGTCTTAAAGAATTTGCTTTTAATATTTGGATGAATGATTTTATTACAAACTTTTAGTGATATTTTATTCTATCTTAAATATTTTACTTCCAATACTTGGATAGATGAATTTATTTATAAAATATAAGAGATTGAAAGAATAACAGCTGAATCATATATTTGTGTTATAAGAAAGACATAACATCTAAGCAATAACAGCTGAATCATATATTTGTGTTATAAGAAAGACATAATAACGTCTAAGCAATAATTCACATTTCCTTTAATTATTACTAAAGTAAACTTTTGCGTTCTCGTGAGAGAAAAACTGTAGTAGAAAGTTTGAAAGATCTATTAGAGTAACCTATTAAATTTGAGAGTGAAAGAAATATTGACTAAATATTTGTTAAATAATTCTAGAAGTATATTATGATGAGCATCTATACAAGGGAAATCTCTGTATAAAAGAAATCTTATTTATTAAGTAATTTTATAAGTTTATTATAATGAGCATCTGTTCCAGCTAAATCTTTGAATGAAAGAAATCTTATACAAATATTTGTTAAATAATTTTCGAAGTATTATGATGAGCATTAGTTCCAATTGAATCTCGGAATAATGGAAAAGTAAACCCAAATGATGACTTAGTGGATAAAGCAGGGAAAACTAATTAAATATATTATGATTCATAAGGAAATGTGATATTATAAAAATTAAAATTACCATAATAATTATTTATAAAAATGCAAAAATCGGATAATAAAAATAGCTACTATTCTAAAATGTGCATCTTTAAATTCGATTTTGTGTCAATAATATTAATCTTTGGACAACTTCAAGATCATTCTGCCATGCATTTTTCATTTAGGATGTGTTTTTGTTCTCTCTTTGGATAATTTTACTTTACAATGGAGAACTATCGCCAGGATCACTGTGTGCCAAGAGACTTTACGCAAAATTTTTCTTTATATTTATTGTTATATGTTAGATTTATTCTATTGCATATTTTAGTTAAGCGTTATAAGTTTGACCCGAAATTAAACTAATATTAGAATTAGAAAATATCTTTATTCATTATAAAATTGCTTAAGCTCATATTTTTATTATAAAATGCTAGGAAAGTGTGAAGTATGAAAAGGTTTTTAAATATTATTATGCTAATAATTTTAAATGCATGTTTATTAATTCTCAGATATTTTAGTATTTTATTACTATGCCCTGGAAAGAGAGTTAGTTAAAATGGGTATTTTAAAATAAGTGATACTTATTTTTAACCTATAGAATTAACCTTAAATAAAATTATTCTCAGTCGTATTAGACTAATCGGTTCATGCATCAATAATATGATACCCCTTATGCTATGTGAGAGCGCAAATGACCTTTGTTTGTTTGAGGTGAGTGTAGTTCTGACCACCTCTAAGTTGAGATGGAGCATAGCTCTCTCACGATTAAATATATTGATATTTGAAAGCATTTTAGAAGCTCGAGAATTTATTTCCAGCTCCATTCTTATTTGTATACCTTGTAAGAGAATGCCTCTTGCATATGTGCAGCTACGAGTTCCTCACATACTTTATAGCCTCAAGGAAAAAGCACTCTTAGGTCTATGCTATCACCAAGAAATTAATTTATTCTCTCTTATGAAGGTATTTATTATTACCATTATCCAGGAGTGAATGATAAATTAGTGTTTACTGTTTCTTAGGTCATTGTATTATAGAATAGTTATTTGTTTAGGGAATAATTTATACTATCATATTTCATAAATTGATGTACTGAGTAGTTAAGCTTAGCTCTAGCTTGTGTGCGAACCGATATTTATTCTAAATTTATAGTTAAGAATTTGAGTTCAGGCAAGCAATGCGCAACATACCAGGTTCATGCTGAAGCAAGTCATCGCTGGACTAGTAAGAAAATGGTAGAAAACTCATGTTGGGGCTATACTATTAAATACATGTATGTGTGTGTAGATATAGCTTATTAAAATATCACACAATTATCAAAGATGAATTAAATATTAAGTTATGGGAAGTGTTAGTTCGCAAAATGCGTTATAAACTGAAATAATTTTATCTTTTGAAATATGAATTCTTTAGTGAAATGAGTAAATAGTGCTATAAAATGTAGATGGCTATAAGTTAATTCATAAATCATAACAATAGTTATATTTGTTGTAACGATGTTGAAGTAAAGCTTTAGATAGAGTATAATAAAATTTAAAAAGTGATATATTACGGGTCAACATAATTGATGGAATCATTTATATTATAGAATACTTATTTGTCCTAAAATACTTGTATTTAAATGTCATTGTTGGGACAGGGCTGTATCCAGTGATGATATCCCAAATTTCCAAGAACCGGTTCTCTAAAAATAGGTTGTATTTAAGAACCTATTCTGTTTATTTGTCTCTTTTTCTAAGCATGGAAGCAAATAACTTCTTGGTTTCATACCTAAAATTTTTTAACTTCTCAGAAATTTTGCATGACCCCCCCCCATACACAAAAAAGTGCTGCAGTGCACCTGCACACTATAATGTACTTTGCAATCTTACTTATGAAATTAAAAAAGAATTAAACCTTTTTATAATTGGAAAAAAACTTATTTATTTGGCAAGATATTTTTATATTTACATTCTAGTCACATCATATATCTCTTCAGGTTGATGATGCTTTTTGACTATAGCATCATCAGCTGTATTGTGATTTCTTAGCCAAACTTGAACTGAGTCACTGCAATCCCAGTGATCTAATGGAAGACTTATCCAATTTATTACTAGAAGAATTTGCCACATTTTTCACTTCAAGGTGATTTCTTTTATCTGAATAAATTGTGTTCACCACAGAAAACCTTCATTCAGCCTTGGTTTTAATTATATTTTTAGTTCTTTGGATAGTTTCATGTACAACATGTTTCTGGTGATTTCTCAAAACATTTTCAACATAATCACAGAAATCATTAACTGAAATCTCATGGTGAAATGCTTTGTAAAAATCTGATAATTTCTCTTCAAATTCTTTCCAGAGAACTACAGCTTCTTCCAGATTCCAAGCAGCTGGGTTCACAATTTTAACTAACTGATGGATTTTATGATTTTTATCTTGAATATTACTTATGCTATTACAATCCATTAATCTTAATTCCATATTTGTTATCACTACATTCAGTAATTTTTGATGGGGAAGACTCACTCATTTGTTGTCTTCAACAAAATTAATATGCAGGAATTCCTCAGAAGAGATAGTTTCATTTATTTTTTCATAACTACTACCCTTCTCTCTGAGATATTCAAATGCTTTGTTTTCTTAATCAATTGTTTAGCATGCAATATATTTACACTTCTTTCTTGAATAGCATCCGCCAACAAAGCAATTTCTTCTAGAATATTGATTTTTAAAGCTAGACCTCATAAAATAATTGTTGGCAAGATGTTTAGCCATTCCAGAAAATTTTTTATTAGTAGAAAAAAAATCATATAGTGCTGGATAGGCTGTTCTATGATGGCATGCTGCCCATCTTGGGTCAAAAACTACAATTTTTAGAATTTCCAATTCCCAAATTGGTTGAAATTTTATTCAATGCTATTTGTTTTTTATTAGACTGATGGAAGATTTTACATATTTCATTAATAAATGCTGTAAAGTGATTCATTTGCTTTATGTCTTTGATAAAATCCTCCAGCACAAGCTGAAGGTGATGACTCAAACAATGCCAAATAATAATCTCAGGATAGTGTTTTTTTATTTTAACATTCACTTCTGACCACCTTCCCAGGATCACAATTACTCCAACTGAACAAAATCCAATCAAATTATTCTTCAAATATGGATTATGAATTCCTACTGATTGCAGAGTTTGTAGTAGAGCAGTGTAAATGTTTTCAGCATCTTTGTTTTGTAATTCCACTAAATCTACAAAAATTGTTGTTGAGAAATCTGCATCTTTAACCTTAATAAAAATGATAAGGACTGGTTTGCATGATATTGTTGATGCCTCAATAATTATAAACATATCTTTAAATTCTGATCTATTATTTTTCTAAACCCTTTCTTTTTAATGTATTTTTCAATGTGCTCGACAATTTTGACAGCCAGGAATTGAGAATGAAGTCCCACTCCCATATCTAATCCATTCTTTTTTTATAATTCTATCAAATGTTCAATATCAGAAAAAGGTCAGTTTCGTTTTGCTAAAGTGCAAACCATACTGAAAATTTTACAGATGGTTTTGTCTATGAATTTGAAAATTGCATTTTTTTTGCACTTTCTTTCAATTGCATCACACATATCTGGTGTACTTTTGATGAAAGGTGTTCCTTTATTTTATTTGAAGAGAGGCTTTGAACCATTTTATTTTTTCCACTTGGAACAATATTACTTCTCCATTCTTTTGACACATGAGCTGCCTTCACTTTTATATAGTTATCACACTCAAGTTTTTTTTCCAGTAATAAGTAAACCACAATATTTTTCTTTGAATTCATTGGCTTATTTCATATTCCAGCAGCCAGGAAGGTCACTATCTACATTTATTTTATATGCATCTTTTGTACTTTTGGAACTGGACAGCTTGTGTTGTCAGCATTATTTTCTGTTGCATCAGAAGAAACAGAAAACAAAACTTGATTCAAAATATCATCCTTTACTATCGTTTTCGATTCTGTATCAGTTTTTGTATCTTTTATGAAGGAATCTGATATTGTTTGGCATTTTTGTTTCATTTCTTGTGAAGGGTTTATATTATATTCTAGTGTTACATTAACCCTAGAAAAAATATATAATAATAATTAATTGATTTTTAATACAATTGTGTGGTAACAAATCAATAAAACTGAAATAAAATAGTAAAATTAAAAAAAGAAAAAACATATTTGAAAACGAGTCATGCCTTTTGATGAGCCAAAGGTATTGTTATATTTATCATCTTGCCAAGTTATTCTAGAAAAAATATGTTGAACTCATTGTTAAAAAAAGACACACTGTTATATCAGATATAGAAAACTAAATGAAAATAATGTACTATAAACTTACTACAGCTGGTAATGCATTAAACTTACTAATCAAATAAAAACAAATCTTGCATGATAAATATGTAAGGAAAGAAATAAAATATTTAAATAAAAAATAAAAGTTAAATAAATATTTAAAACGTCGGCATAAAATCATTGGAACAATGGTTTTATGTTACTGTCTGTTTTCGCAATGATAGGTCCTTTTGAATGAAGTTATTTTATCTTTAAGGTAAAATAATTTCAGCAAGGAGTAAATTTCATTAAAAAAATTATGGTAATATATAAATACATTTGTGCCGAATTTATTTCAAATTTTTAATTTTAATAACGTCTCTGTTAAATGTAAGTAAATTAATAGTTAATTAATTTCTTACTTTGTGTAAAAACTAAATATGGGTTCCTTTATCACTAATAAATTAACACTTTTTATTTGTATACTTTTAAAGAAACTAATTTGAAATGCGATAAATAATGGATTTAATTACTTAAAACAAAACTGTTGTGAATTATTTCTTGCAGAATAATTCTTAATTACTCGAATTTCATCGCGCATATCACAAGTTCCAAGTGCAATATCGTATAGTCGAATTATTCTGGGGAAAGCATTTTGAACCCAATCTGTTCAAAAAGAATCATTGTCACATTAGATATAGCAAAAAAAAATACAAATAATGTTCTAGATTATTGTTGGAAATAATTAAGTAATTTGTTAATTCAACTCTTTTTTAGGATAAAATTTTCGGATAATTTAACTACCGGTTCGCTAATTTTTTTTTATTTTAAGAACCGTTTGGATATCATCACTGGCTGTTTCACTTGTAAATAGTTTGTAATTATTATTTCGTATTTTTCTTTGATTTGGGATCGCTACGATATTTATTTTGATTTGCGTTTTATTATATTAATATTGTTTTTTAAAATTTAAACTATTGTCTGGTGTCTCAATGCATGGGTATTAATGAATTCATAATATCTAATTCACAATATCCATTAATTTTAAAGATATGACATAAAAAAAATATAGAAAATTTCATATTTCTGCTAGATTGATTATGAAATATTTTTATTAGATTTTATTATCATTTGCTAAGATTTGGAAAGTTAAACTGATAAACGCATGTATTAAAATATAATGATTGTGGCAAACAGCTGAGAGAATGATTTAATTATAGATTTAATATTTAGTTATTCAATTAATTGCATGTTGACTAATGTTACGAGTGGATATAAAATCCCTTCTCCACTCCTAATATTTGGATGTGTTCCCAGTTGCTAAAATTATATTCAAAATCTATTAGAATTAAATATTCATTTAATTAACTATTTATTATTTAATAATTATTATTATGATTCATATTGTTAGCTTTAATTAGAGTAGACATTAGCTTTAAATGAATGTATGTATACTCAATTCGTATTCGCTAGGAGTGTCCAGGGGTTTGCAATGAATTTGAGTGATTATATGTTGCTCCTCACCACAGGTCAAGACTCTGAGAACAGGAGTATTTATAATTCAGAAATTTTAAATAACAAGATTATCATTGCTAGTATGCTAGAACAATTAAGCGTTATTAAGTTAATAAATTATACATTCCACTCCTGTGTATAAGAAATGGTATTGAAGAGCCATGTATTGGGAGAGGTGACCGAGAACATAAATACAAGCATTTAAAAGTAAATAATTGTAACTGTGGAGGGTGGTCAATGCGGAGGAATTAAATTATTTGATTGGGAGGGGGTGAAAGGAAATTTCTTTTATTTAAGTAATGAGACTTAGTCTAATTATCTGCATGGATTACTGATCCATTAGTCTAAGCATCAGAAATAATATTATTGTAGTTGTCACCGGAGATCATATAGCTGTGTGGGTCTATGGAGGAAAGGTGCTTCAGTTTTAAATAATTTGCCATTAATTTGTGTAATAATTACTGCATTCAAAACAAGAACTTAACAACACACTATTTATAAAGTATTATATTTTTCTTTTGGAAAATTTTAGTAACTTGCTTCCTTCACAAACTACAATTAAGTGATTATGATCTCGAGTGAACACCATAGATAATTGATAACAGTCACAATTTGGCACCCGGGTAAACACCTCATTATATATCTATCTCTCACTTTCTTTATCTCCACAAAAGGTTATATATAGGATTTTGACTAGCCTGACAAATTGCTAGGTGTTATAATATATATGATTTTAATTGGCCTGTGTCATGTGATCAATTTGTTACCAAAATTTGTTATAATCAAATAATAAACCTTATATAAAAGGATGAAATAATACACTTGAAAGTAGATTGATTATAACATATTTTCTTATCGATTATTTTAATAATCTCCATACTTTCTTTTTTTCATTCTTCATATAAATATATATACAATAAAAGACAAATGACCCCCAATATGCATTTAGTGCTGAACCAGCACTCATCAGTTGGCCTAGGTCACCAGCTCTCATATATATCTTTATTACATGAAGAGTATTTATCTATGGCGAATTGTCACATCTTTATTTACAACTTTCAAACTTGTTTTACTCACCTCAACTTCATAAATTTTTGATAAACCTAACTACGTTTATCATTAATCACTTATTAAACTAGAGTTTTTTTCTAACACAGATATAAACTTTAATCCAAGTTAAAGATTATTATATCTGATTTTTTACACATACGACTTTTCATCTTCCTTCTCGTATGTGTATTATCGATTATTTTAATAATCTCCATGCTTTCTTTTTCTTTTTATTCTTCATATAAATAATGATAGAATGAAAGACAAATGACCCCCCAAGATGCATTTCGTGCGAACCAGTACTCATCAGTTGGCCCAGGTCACCAGCTCTCATATATATCTTTATTGCATGTGAAATAAAAACTAAAAATTAGAAAACTGAAACTTTTTGTTTATTAATTTCTAATTTTATTTTTCTGACTTGTAAATAATTAGTCTGTGGATGTAAGAAAACTACTGTAAATGAAACTTTACCTTAAAATCTGTATTAAATTTTAATGTTCATTAACCCAAAAAATGAAAATGTATATATAACATATACATATATAATAAGTAGATATTATTTGCCATTATTTTCAATAGTAGTTAATAAATGAGAATGAAAAATTGTACATTACTTATTATCAAAATTTAATTAACACAAATTTTACTTGAAAACTCTGTAGTTTTTAAATATCAAATAGTATACAAATCTATTCCCTATTGAAAAAAACTGAAAAAAGCACAACCAAACAAATTATTAAACTTTTTAAATTCAATTTTTCTGATGCTTTATTGTTGATCATGATTCGAATAAAAAAAAAACAAATATTAAGATTTACTTAAAGAGTGAATAGCAGGCTTTTTTTTTTATTTTTTTAAATAAAATTTTTATTGTGAAAAAAATCTAGTAACACAGTAGGGTTGTGTTAATCAACATTGAAAAAAAAACGTGAAAAAAGAAAATTTACTGAAATTTATAATGAGTTATGTACATTTGAGCTGTGATATCGCTTTGTCCACTCCTGATTAGTCTAAATTGGGAACATCAAAAAGAGACCAAATGTCTTCAAACTTGGGGAGTGAAAGTCATCTCTTGTTTTGATTTTATAGATTGTCCTGAGAAAGAAAAACTCATCTTCTTGTTCTGATATCCCAAAGACCAATTTATAGCGAACAGCCCACATTGCGTATACTATAAATATTGAAATTTCTAATCCTTGAGTAAGTCCTGGAGTTCACAATCCTCAATGGAGGTAATTGTGTGTAGACCAATTTTTGAGTGATCGCTAATTATTTTCCTTATTTTTGTAGATCTGATAGTCATTAATTAGATGATCTATAGTTTCTTCCCTATGTTTACACAATTGTCAAGTAGGTTCGAGCTTAGTGAAACCTCTCTTATATACTAGAAACCATTTTGTGGGCAACAAATCCACATTATATTTGATAGTAAAGTCCACATATTTGGGCTCAAGACCCCAAAACCTAGAATTCAATATCAACTTTTGATTTATGTTTAATTTGCTATGAATAATTTAATTCTGGGTTAATCAGGTGATATACTTCTCATACTTTGAATTTTTGATCAAATGATAATTTAGTCGGATGGGTCAGCCTTCTCAGGGACTTAACCAGCCTCGAGATCCAATCCTACTTAGTTGGCGGAGGATGATCTATGGGAGGAACAAGTCTTGTGATTTCCTCATAATCGAAAGATAGTGCCAAACTGTGAATAAAGTTATGTGCCCTCTGGATATAGAAAGCTGATAATGAATGAAGGGCCATGCCATTAAGCTTGCAAGGGTGCTGCATCTTTTTTAACTTATGGCAATGACCTTCCCACCCCAGAGCTTTGTACAGATAATTTTATTTTATTTTTAAATGATCTGGTTAATTTTATCATGGGGAGGAAATAAGTTATTTTGGTGAAAATTTTCATATTCAACAAAGCTACCTTTCCCTGAAGCAAGAGGTTGACTTTGAATAATGATTTGGTGATTCACTTTGTGGATTCCAGAATTGAGTTTTAGATTTGTTTAGTCATGGCTGTTGGCAATCTGTAGGGAACTCTAGAAATTTGAGGTCCAGCAATAAATTTTGCTGAATCTCTAAACTGTATTTCGAGGTATAATTGTCTAAAATGATTTCAAGAAAGTTCAAGTATTTGGCTGATGGCAATATGACCATTATATTGTCCATATAGGTGAAACACAAGAGGGGGTTAATGTAGGTGCTCAGGGGGAATCCGTGAGGTATGGAACAGGAGGGTTTGAAACCAGATGTTACAACGTGAATATCTCTTGGTTCCTTAGTAGGTTACCTATTACCTGAATCTGTTTTTGGGATGGAGTACTCAGCCAGAACCTTTAATAGGATGTCTTCCTTAGTAGGTTACCTATTACCTGAATCAATGTTTTCAGGATGGAGTACTCAGTCAGAACCTTTAAAAGGTCGGTTGAGACTGTGTCGAAAGCTGCAGAATGTCCAGCTGTATAGCGATAGGTCTGTATTTCCTCTTGGTCCTTATATGGTCTACTAACATTTTAACTTGTCCTATGATATTGATGATCCCTTTTTAGCGTATTGTGATTGGGATATTGAGGCTAGAATTTTTCCTTGAATATTGTAATTAATTATTCTATGATTTTAATTGATAAAGGAGTCATTGAAATAGGCCTTAGACTTGAAAATTCCATAGGTGGGTTATGCTTCCTTAGAAAAGGTACAAGAGCAATGGGGTATAAATCTGGAATGTCTCTGCATTCATCTTCCAGTAGTTTACCATATTGAATATAATTGGAATGGCAAAATGATTCAGATGCATGATGAGAAACGGGAATTCCATGAAGCCCCGGATGTATCTGGTCGGGAGAGATGCAACTTGCTTTTTAGCATCTCCTGTATAATTCCCGTGATCTACCCTATCTCCATGAACAATCCACATAACGTTTATACCTGCATCATCTTTCTGCAATTTCCTTTTAAAGTGTTCTGAGATTTTGTCTAGCATAGCTGGCCCGATGAATGTTTTCCCGTCTGTCATTATTGCTGTTGGAGTGGCTTGCTTTTTTTCTGCCCCAAGCGCCCATCTAAGGTATTCCTTGGTCCAGCAGTTTGGTAATGCGAGGTAGACCTACAATTTCTTGATATATATTCTGCCAATGATTTTTGTTTGACCTTATCTGTGTTTTAACTTGATAATTTCAGGTACATTAGCAGCATTAGACTTTAATGTTTTCAAATGATTATCTATTGATTCCATCTCCCTGAAGAGGCTGGTTGGACCCCGGATCTTTCGTGAGTGGTGAGCAATAAGTGATTGGAAGATTCTGATGAACGAGAACCAGGCCTCTGCTGTGATGTTTAAAATGTTTATTTTTTTTAAATAAACATAGGCCTCCGATATGATAGCCTCGGTCATATTGGATCTAGTAATCATTTTAATGGTTTTGTTGCAGTTCTCTCCAATAGTAGATCCACCCCATGCATGGACGCCAACCACTAAAGCTATGTAGTCTGAAAAGACCACTGGCTCCAAGGCTGCATCCTACAGGAAGTGGATCTCAGGTGAATAGAATAACAGTCAATGAGAGATCTAAGAGTGTAAAATAAACATGATCCCAGAGGAAAGCCATCCCTACTTATCAGTTTCCTGTTTAATAGGTGTAGGTACTTTTTATTAAAATCCCTATATGTTACATCGAAATCGCCAAGCAATAATGAAGGCGATGAATTTGAAACAAGGGTCTTGTAAACATGTATTAATTTATGGATTGAATTCCGACTATAAATATAAATTATGTTGAAGGAGAATTTACTGTAGTTGAGATTTATTATAATAATGTTGCCATCCATGAATAGAAATTTTGAAGTCATGGGGTGGAAATTTTTTATTAATTACAACTCCCAACCCCCTGATGCTGTCAGTGCTACAGAAAGTTTTACAAAGCCCAGATGACCCAGCATCTCTGTTATTATATTGTCTGAGCCCTGATGAAATTGACCTCACCCATTAAGAAAATATGAGGTGCATTGCTGTTTATCCAATTTCAGACTGCATGTATCTGGTCTAACAAATTTAATCCTCTTACATTAACCCCTACAATTTGCTAGAATCATTATATTTATCACTGGCACACAGAGACTTAAGCAGCAATTCCCTTTTTTCCTTTAATTGAAGGTTCCCTCTGTCATGTAAGCAGGTCTTAAGCATCATCCATCCAATCACTAATTTCAAGACTAGGAAAATTTGAATAGGGATCTTCCGATTCACTCAGGGGGGAAAATTAGCTCCAGCTGAAGACTTTTATCTCTGGTTGATTCCAGATCCCCTGGGTCATTTGAGTCTTGCCCCCGCTGAGAAACTTGAGAATTGATTTTGGTTGTTTTGTGATTTAGTTTCTTTCTCTTCTTCTCCGATGTTTCCGTCCGCCTGGTCTGTGGGCATTCAATGATCAAGCTAACCGGATTATTAAATCCAGTCTCTTTCTTGAGCTGGACTTATCTTGTTTCTTTGATTTTCTTTTTTCGCTTTTATTTTTAATCTTGTTGGGTGCTTTCTTTATCTCTTTCTACTATAATTGCTTTCAATATGAGATCGCTATTGTTAATTACATCAACTGATGATTTCTGGATAAGTCTTATCTTTAATTGGATTTAATTTCACTCCTTGATTGTTATTTTTAATATCATTTGCTGATGAGGTCTTCACCCTATTATTTTTCTTTTTTTTTGCTTTTATTTTTATCTTGTTGGTGGTTTCTTTATCTCTTTCTAATATAATTTCTTCCAATATGAGATCTCTATTGTTAATTGCGTCAATTGATGATTTCTGGATAAAAGTCTTATCTTTAATTGGTTTTAATTTCACTTCTTGATTGTTATTTTTAATATCATTGTCATTTGCTGATGAGGTCTTCTCCCTGTTATTTATTTGTTGTAACATCCGTAGTTCTTTCTTTGCTTGCATCTTCTTGTTTCTTTTCATATTTCTTCATTTTGCTTCATATCTTTCATCATTTCAGAGGTCTTGGACTCTTCTATTGGTTTTAAATCTTCAGATAGTTTTTGAGTTTTGGGTTCTGGTGCTTTTTCCCTAGCCTAAAGTACACCTATTAACCTTGTTACATTAGCTTCATCTTTCCCCTATACTCTAGGTTTTTAACGTGCGTTGTCATTTCATTCTCAGCTTGAATTCCAGGTTTCATTATTATTTTTGTTTTTGTCTGATTTATGCTCTTCAGTGATCGTGGCATCAGTCTTGATCATCATCAACGGATTTTTGCATTGTCTTTTTCATCAAGTTTCTAGTTAATATCTCCTTTTTTTAAGTTTCCTGATGTTTCATTGTCTTGTTTTTTTTAGGTTGTGTTTGTGAGTTGTTTATTTATAATCCTTGATGAATCCCCACCCTAATCAGTCATCAACATTGTGCTTGATAAGTTGGTGGATCCCATGAACCCATTTGAGTTATGTTCTATACTAGACTGGACTGAAGCATTTCTTCTTGTACTGGCTTGTTCGATCCAACTTGATCAACTTTTTGTTCACTAATGGCAGAGACTCCATTATTTTTTTGACATCTATAAGTTCTGTCCCTTTTCACACCACATCAAATGCAAATCTTCGCTTTACAATCTCTAATCAGGTGTGTGCATTGAAGACAGAAGAAACATTGCGGTTGTACTCCTTGGAAAGATAGTACCATTGGCAAGCCCCTGGAGATAATCACCGTTGGGATGTCTGTGGGATTTATTCCTCTTTTAATGAGATGTAGAATGAGGCAGTATTGGTGAGAATTTGTCCCTCTACCATGCATTCATAATCATTCCAAATTGACCCGGAATAGATTGTAATTCTTGTTCATCAAAGTCCATTAGACAATTTTTGATTGTTCCTGATAAAGTGATAGGTCTATACATAAAATTTGTCCCCCATTGTTTTGATTGTGTTCTTAAACTGGTTCCTTTGTGCCCATGATTTGAATTCGATTGCTATGTAGCGGTCATTTGGGTGAGAGAGGATTCTCGGTATTCCCATGCATTTCTTTTTTTTTTTATTAAATTGAAAAATTGATCTATAGGAAATTTGAACAATGCATGTTCATTATTAGTAATGGCTAGAATTAATGATTTATCATTACTGTAGTTTACAAACAATTTGTAGAGTAGATTTGGTATAGTTTTATTAAATCTAACGTTCAAAGCTTGATATTCATTTTCATTAAAGTTACGTACATTAAGATTAGTACCGTTTGATGTTATATCTGGAGAAACTATTATTTCCTCTGCTTCACAAACCATTGGATTGATAATAGAGGCCTGGGCTTTTATTAAAAGCAAATTCATTGAATAATAATAATATTGTTTCTTAGAATTGAAATTAAATGAAAATTCCTAAAAAAACAATTTCAATGAAACTCCATGGTAAGATTAAAATGAAGATGGGAGTGGAGGGGTAAAATTGGGTGAATATGTTTTTCTACTTTATAGAACATGAATATATATATATATTTAAAAAAGAAACTGCTTATGTATTCCTATTTATATGTTTTAATTTTTACTTTTTTCAAATATCACTAAATTTATTTTTACATAAAATTATCATATATCCTTTTTCATAACAAATATATTCATAGTTGTCTTTATTTGACTAAAAAATTTATTTTACAAATGGAATTGTGAAAGAATTATGGCAGTAAATAGATATAATGAGGTCCTGTGAACATTAAAACTAAACTTTACAACTGAATGAAATTCTTATTTCGTTAGTTATTTTTGAGTGATATAGTTAAAATAAATATTTCCAAGTGTGGAAATAAAATATCTTCAAATTTTAAGCTAAGGATTTTTCTTTCAGGGAAAGACTCCATAACTGCCTTAGTTAACCATTCAATGTTGGTCAATAAATGGATATTTGGCTATTCTTAACAAGAGAGTAAAACAAGAATGGAAAAACTGCTCAAAAGTTCCCTGTACAGCCATTGGAAAGTTTAATGAATAATGCATTCTCCACTGTTTCTCTATGACAAGCTGTTGGAGAGATTTTTTGTGGAGTACTTAAAATTCATTTCATTTATCAGAAAATCTGAAAATGTTTGAATATATTATAAATGGATTAAAGTTCAATTCACCTATTTCTCTACAATTTTATTTTAATAATAAAATATGCTGGCAATATTTTATTTCAGTACATGGAATATTTGTTTATTAATATTAATAAAGTATATTTATAATGAAATAAATTTCAAACACAAATTACTTTTAAAGCTTTATTATAAAGCTTTTTTTCTTTTCTTTACAATTTTTTCACATCTCAAATTTTTTTTTTTCAATTTTTATTTTATTTATTTTTTAATTAATAGAAAGTTGTATCATAACCACTTCTTTCTAATCCAATGCAATTATTTGATATAATTAAAAAATTTCAAATATTAAACAAAATAAAAATAAATTATATAAAAGCCTTTTTAATTTTTTCTGTTATCAGAAAAAAAAAAGTAGGTTCAGATACAACTTCAAAAAATATTTACAAAAAAAAAATTACAACAATTGTGTTTTAAAGCCAGAGAGTCTTCACTGTCTCACAAATGGTATAAAAAAAAAAAACAGTAAAAATAGTAACAACTGCTATACATGATAAATAAAAAGACAAAGGGAAAATTAAAATGGATCTTGAAGAATCATACTTCCCTGACAGTAATATTTAAGAAGTAATAATGAGATATGATAGTTACAAATTAAGTAGATTATTGGGAAAGCAAGCAATGCCAATATTTTTAATTTAAAAAACAAGCTTATTATTTTATACAACAAATAAAATAATAATGATTTTGTCAATTTAAAATAAAAATATACATATATTCTTGTCTATTTCAAAATAAAAATACATTTTTTAAAAAAATTTATAAATGTTTTAAGTCACTCTAAGCCATAAAAAAAAAAAAGAAAAAAGTTATCTATACATCCACACAATATCATTTAGAAAAATTCATGTGTATGATTCTTCATAATGACATATAACATAAATACTATTTATGTTTATGGTTAAAATAATTTTAACTTCCAAATTCCATTTTAAATCATTATTGAAAATCACATAGGAACTGAGCAATGTCTATATTGTAATTAAATTATATTGTTTTGTTGTTGGGTTTGTTTTTTTTTTAACAATTTGAATTAAAAATTACAAAAAAATTTGTAAATTCCACAATTAGAAATCGGTAGGAAAGAAATTTTAAAATGCTACATATATATATACATATGATAACTGTTCAAAACCATAATCACTTTCACACAACAACATTTACTTTATATTTTAACTGCATTTTTTTTTAAAATAAAATTTAAAATTATATTTATCATTTAACTAAAATTTAATATTGAGATAAGTTATATTTGTCAGTAATATTTCCTTCAAAAGAAATAAACATACCAGATTTCGTACAAGTTTGTAATTAAATATTTTTCGTCTCATTTGGTGCCAGATCCCAACTAAAGCTTTGTGGCACAGTAGAAAGCAGAAATAGATATACAATTATTTAAACATTTCTGTTATTTGTTATAATGATAATCAAAAGCAACAATGAAAGAAATGATAAAATTGCAAAAAATAAAATTTTTGTAGGTAATATAAAGACTAATTCAATCTGAAAAATGCCATGATTTCTCAAAATAAAATAATGAAGAATATTAATTATTCTTATAGATATTTTCTATCATGAGCATATGGATATGACTACAATTTTCAAATTCGAATAATCATCTTTCAAATTTACATTAAACACATTCACATTACAAAAAAATAAAAAAAACATGATCAAAATCAGTGAAGGCACAAATTATTATTAAATTAGTTTAATAAAAATGGAAAATATATATATGACAAATACTTAACTCAGTAATAAACTGAAAAATTTATTTCCATTATTACTTTCTTTTCTTTTTCACAATAAATAATAATAACCATTTAATATATACTTTAGCAGCTATAAAAAAAAATATTGCAACTTAAAAATAATAGATCAATAATTGTTGTTTGTTTTAATTGCTTTCAAATTAAAATAGCAATAATAACCAACAATACATTTAAAAATAAATAACAGCAATTTTAATTACAAGTTATTAAAAAACTTATAAAAGCACTACCAATAGAAGAAAGGTATTTCTTTAATGCCTCTTGTTTATCTGATAACAATTGTTCATTTTTACCCTCCCTTTCCCGTATTCTATACAAAAAACAGTGATGATGGCTAACAAATAAAAAAAAAAAACAATTAAATCATATCCTTAATTAAAATTCATTTATGGGTGTAGGAAAAATGAAGAAAATACTTTGTACATTGATTTTCTAAACTATATCAAAGACAACAATGATGACAAAAAACTTTATACAGGATAACAACAAAATAGAGCTGTTTTTCTTTTTTAATTTAAACTCAATTACTAAAATTGTTTTATATAAAGTTGATCTGATTTTGTTATTGTTGTCACACTGCATTTAAGTATGAAAAAAAAAAAAAATTAAGTCGGTTTTCAAATGCAACAATCCATTTTTCACTGTTGAATGAGTAATGCGATCATTCACATAAATTAGGATAAAGTAAAACAAAAAAAAAACTTGTGGCACATCAACTACATCACATCAAGACACTACAGTTCTTTATCAGCGTAGCTGGCAACATCCTTGGCATTTTTAATACATGGTACTTCTCAGCACCACACATGAAGCAAGTGCACAATGGTTGGTTTGTTTTCTGTTTTTTTTTTTAAAATCCCACTGCATTTGGTTTTGTATAATGGAAAAAGGAAAAGCCTTTTCTAAATTTGAGACAACAATGGGATTGGTGGAACAGGATTCTTAATTCTTAATTAAGTTTTTTTGGGCTGCCCCTTTGATAATGTAATTTGCATCTTCACATGCAAAAACAAGAATATTTTTTGCATCTTCACATGCAAAAATAAGAGTATTTTTTTAATTCCATGATCAATAAATATTTTATTCAGACTGATATTTCATAACTAAGATCATATAAACTTTGTTTAGATGTGTTTGAGTCTGTTGTAGCAGTAAGATCATCACGACTATTTCCTGTTATTGGAGGTAATGTAGGAGCCATTTCAATTGCATCAGACATTTCTAATGCCTGAACAAATGATAACGGTCGTCGTAATTGAGACCGGTTTTCTGTTAATGTTGGATTACTAATATTTTTACGTTTAAGCTGTGGAGATTGACTACCACTGGCACTGTTTCTATATCGAGTAGGATTTGATAGAGACTCCTCATAAGAATTTGGAGGTGATGAGCTTCTTGAATGGATTCTATTATTTAAATGGTCCTTATAATTATTATGTCGATTAGCATTTCTAAAGTCTTTATCTAGTGCAGATGAATAGCGTGGATTCCTGGAATAGTGACTTGGATGACTTACAGATTTTGTTAATTGGTCCAGACTTGCTCCATGAGCTCTAGATTTTATAGGTGAATCTGATGGAGATGTGGGCGATGTTGGACTAATTGCTATATGCTTTGTCAAAGGACTAGAATGAGCTCGTGGAATATCTCTAGCTCTTTCGGAAGTGGGGCTATTTATTCCATATTTGTAAACTTGTCTAATATCTGGAGTACTAGTAGGTGAAATTCTTTCAGGTGTTGCACGGGGTGCCATAATAGAATCAGTAGCTCTCTGCCGAGAAGGTGAACGTGTATATATATTTCGAGGAGAAAGTCGGGGAGAATCTGCTCTTGAAATATGATTTGTTTTCAGGGCATTTGACATATTAGTTTCCTGCATGGCAATATCCAAAAAATTACTTTTAGAACTATTATGGGGCATAGGAGGAGTTGGTTCACAGTCTCTTGACTGACTTTGAGTGGTGGTCTCCATAGTTTCCATAGATTCATCTTCTTCTTCACTAAATGCATTACCAGGTGACATCTGAAATTTAATTTAATAATAATAATAAAAATAAAAAAACAATGCAATAATTGTAATGAATATAATTAAAATATTTTACCATTTTAAAATCATTGTATAATGTGATATTTATTTTAACTTACCTGTATAGAAACACATATAGTTTATGTACATAATATATATATATTCAAGTTTTTAGTTTTTTATCAATATCTTTCTCATTTAAATTCTATCATACTGCAGATATCCATCAACATAAAGAGTCTGATTATCTTCTCTTATTATGCATGCATTTTGAAACCACTTTATATTTTAGATGAGTTAAACATAAACTTATGGAATAATTTCATATATATATTAGATTATGAATTAAAAATGCTCTAAATGTAAACAAAGGGCATTTAAAATAGCCTGAGAAGCTATATTTAATGTTTATTTATATAAGGTATATTTGAAACTTCCATTGCACTACACTCCATCTGAAACATATAAACAAATATACACACACAAATATATAAACACTGCTTCTTACTAAAAGTATTGCAATTTCTTATTTCCATTTTATTAAAAAAAGTTCTAATAATTATTCTACTTATTAATGTCTACATATTTTAATCATGTAATAGATAAATTATAAATTTAAGAAGTAGTTCTAAATATTGTAATGTTAGAATAATTATAAAAAGTGGCCAGCAATAGACAAATAATCACAAACAATCAAATATTACTCCACATCTTCAATAAAATACTTAACATAAATAAAGTATTACATGAAATTATATGTTGGATTATTTCTGCCATCTAGTTTTAATTGTTAAATGATTTTTGAACAGCTAGTTAGTTAGAGCACCATCTTAAAATCAATATTCATGAATCTATAAATGATGTCTAGTTCGATTTCTATGCTAGTATTATCACTAGTTAGACCAATAATACTTAAAAAAGAGAGGAAAATATTACATTAAATAATAGCCTGTATATTATTATGAATAATTTAATGTATTTGAAAAATGTAATTAAGTTTGAATTTTGAAAACATAGTAAGTAAAACTAAATGAGATGGGAATCAATATATAATTACAAATAAAATGTCATCATCACAACTTTTTAGACAAAGTATCACCATGACCTTCCCAGCTTACTTAGGAATATTAATTCAATGTATTTATTAAATAATAATCAGAAAATAATACATTCTTTACAACAGTTAACACTTGAAAAGGGCACCAAATCAGGTGCTGAAAAAGGCTTTGCTGCTGTAAAAAAATTATTTTATGATTATTATTTTATGGAAGAACAGCATAAAAATATTTATTCTTTTCCAATTTTGATGATGTTGTATTTATTCTAGAGCCATCTATTATAAACTTCAGAAATCCAAATGCTTAGACTAATTTCTCACCATTGTCTTTCATCAATGGAAAATACTATAAGGTAAAAGTGATTCCTAAATGTGTAGATACAATGATGAATAGTCTATAATAATGAAGGCTAATCAATAGCCAAATAATAATGTTACTACAGAATTAATCATATAATAAATGACAAAGAAGCAGATATGAGACACCTTTGCTTTTTAAACTGTGTGCTTCTTATTTTATGCATAAAAAATTTAATGCTAAAAAAAAAAAAAGATCCTTAGCTGAATAAAAGTAATTCACCATAGTATGTGCTAGCTACTACAATAAAAATAAATTAGTATATTAAAATTGCTGAAACATAATCTTGAGTTTTGTTAATTTACTATGTTCTAAAGAAAATCGTTTATTGAAAGATATCATAGTTATGGAGAAGCCATAAAAGGAAAGATAGAGTTCTAATCATTACAAATCCAGAAAGCACTTGATGAGTTTTCTTTTTATAAAGATGATATCATAATGCGAAGACTTATACTGAATAGTTATACTAAGGAGAAAAAAAAGATGTTAGTAATTGAAAATGTAATGCTTGGATTTCACGTCAGAATCTAGTTTTTATTGTGAATTTGCATAAATACAAATAATGATGAGGATTCAAAGAAAAAAGTCACCATATTTATAATAACATAAAAAAAAGTTTTATATAGGATATATAGGCTGTTTTCTATGTGAGATAGTTTGATTTGCAGTGAGCTATTAAAATGCAGCTTTATCATTTTTTTACAAAAGAAAATTATAGACAACAATGGATAGTGGCAGTCATCTAGATAAGTAATTTTCAAACTATCTAATGTATTACAGTATTACATTGTTCACAACTGTTTCATACTGGTATATTGATATTTTTTGTTTGCTTGCATAATATAATTTTAATAAGAGTTTGCTTAGGTCTTGTTTATCTAATTGTGGTTCAAATGAAAACAAAGCTATGAGGAACAGAGAATCAATACCTAAACTATTTCCATTTTTATATTCATAGTTTATGTTAATGAAAATGAAAGTAAAAAAATCAAAGCAACTAAATTTACAAAAAAAAAAACAAAAACGGAATATACAAGTTAAATAAGTGATGTTTTTAAATAACATATAAGTTCAATCGAATTTTAAAAACTTACTTTTTTTTGCTATCAATTAGATTTAATATTATTGCATTTAGAACAGAATGTTTTTAATTAATTAATTAATAATAATAATAAATTATCATTGCCATCAGTAAACTTAAAATTTGAAATAAAAATTTTGTTATCACATAACAATTTTAGAAAGCTGTTATGTTTATACATTAAAATATAAATATTTCATTTGATTTATCTGTTTGAAGTATACATACAAACTTCCTTATTTACTTTTATTTGTTAAATGCAGAAAGCACCATAATATTATGGAAATAAGACATATTAATATATACTTCACGATATAAACAAGTACAGAATTTATTATTTTATTATATTAAATATATATAATGTAATAGTATGGACCAGAGGTGCATCAGAGAAAATATAAAACATTCTCTTCAAAACAAAGCACTACTAATTATCAACAAAAATATCACTGTACATAAAAAACGAGCAAAAAAATCATCATCGGAAGACAATATGAATAGTTATAAATAATAAGTGATCATTATAGTATCACCACTAATAACATTCAATAGTCATCCTCTATGACTGGAATTAAAAAAATTATACTACAAAAACAGGCTAATCATCATCTAATCAATGCCAAACTCAAAGAATAATATAAAAGCAATCATCAATATTTCATTTGCTCACACATACTTAAGTGCTAAAATACCTACAATAGCAAACATATAAAAAATGTTGGGATCATGATAACAATGTAGCTCATCAATGCTCAGGGTCATCAGTAGTAAGACTCAGTATAAGTATTGCTTTGGATCTGATAGCACTGTACCTAGATCTTAGGATCTAATGCAATCAATCCTCTAGCAGCCACCTTTTATCTTCACTTAACTACACTCCTCACTGACGAAGGCTACAAGTCAGAAACTAATCTGGGAATATTGGATGAGTAGGCACTAGATGGGGATTTTATGCACAAGCCTTCTGGCATCCATTGATTGCTGTATGTGGCAATACATATAGTGAGTTTTGCCTGTTTAATAAGTTATAAGCAAGCATAAGAAATGGTGATTGTGTGATGTTTATTATCATCAGTAGTACTCAACATAAAATCTATAATATAAAATGAGTAGACTATAAAGGTGACTTTTATGACTTTAGCATCAGCTAAATAATTCTAAACTATAAAGATGTCAAAACACAGATTCACATCTACCAATATGTCCAAGCTAACTTTGGAATAACAAGGATCTTAGAGACTGTAAGTAAAAGGAAATATATACACCATATGTAATAACCTTTTTCCATTATGTTCAGATCTAGCTTCTTATTAAAATGCAATTCTAGGATGGAATCAATTACATACACCAATAATTCACAGAATGGATAGTTACAATAATAAAGATATCAAAAAAATATATATATATTTAGAAATTTTTATATTTTATTTAATAAAATTAATTAACAAATAAAAGAAAAAAATTTAAAAAATGATATAAATCCAAAGTTAATATACTTTTATGAATTTTATCCATACAATACAAACATAATTTCATACAATTCATATAATTATTATTCCCTCCTAAATCTTAATTGATTAATATTTATTTCAGATGAGTTACCATCTTACAATAATCAAATCCTATTAAAAAAAACCTATTTCAATATAAAAAAAGAAAAGTAACCTTAACTTGAATTTTCCACCTCCTTTTTTTTTTACCAAGGAAAAAAAAAATCTTTCAATAAATTACTAAAAAAATTATTCAATATTTTCAATTAATTTCCTTATAATATAAAATGGATAAATGCAAAGCATACACATTATAGTATTTGACTATGGATTTTTTTTTTCATTTTTTTTTTCACCATTCTTTTATAGTTGCCTAGCTAAGTGTTAATTCTTGCAAATCGGTACAGGTTGATTAGACACCCACACTGCTTGATGGCATTGTTACTATGCAAAACAATAAAATATGAATGTTCCCAGGTCATATTTTTGGGGGGTTTTCTTTGTTCTTTTTTAAATTTTTTTTTTAATCTTTGTTTTTTTGAAATACGTATTTAGTTTGTTTGTCTTATAAAAAAAAAATCAAACACAGAATTTGTAGTTTTTAAAGGTCTTTTTTTTTTATTAACATCAACAAATTTAAAACTTATTAGCTTATTGTACTAATATACATTCCTATTTAAATAAATAAAAATATTTCTTATTTTTCAATAAAATCATTAAATTTTTTTTTTTACATTTTCTTATTCTCACAACAATTTCTTTTAGAAATGTTAAAGACTATCAATTCTCACTCACTGTTAAAAATGGCTTGCAGATGGTTGATACTATTTAAATTATACGATTGGCAAACCATCATTCTCATATTCATTAGATGAATAATTGTTTTTGTAAATTGAAGTTCTATTATCATGAAAGATGGCAATTTACTACTAGATAGATTGAACCTATTCCCCTAAAATGTTAAGTTTGTAGTTATCATGTCTATGAAGACTGACAATAGGATAGAAGATAATACCAAAAATATGGCTATCTAGATCTCGGTAGTTCTACTATAAAGTTTTACAGCTGGAAAAAGACAGTCAAATTACTAGGCTTCTTTTGACAGTAGTCAGACATAATTCTTTCAGTAGTCAGGAAGTATACAAAATGTCTATATGACATTATTTTTGTCATCCATTAGTCATTGGTATGCTTATGAAACCAGAATCGTTTCTATTTCATCTGCATCAAAATTAAAAATAGCAGTTCGGCCGTAAATTTTTTAGTTTGTAAAGTGCGTAATAATTTGTTTAGATAAACAATGGAATATTTAGATATGAGAAAATCTTTGCAATAATTTGTTCCACTATAATTTTGTATTTACATCTGTTGGTTTCTTGTTTAGTTCTATAAAGTTTTAATCTTCCATCTATAGAGAATGCAGTTATTGAAATATCAAAGCATTAAGTAGTTTTAATAATAGAGCTCTTAACTAAACCATTGATATTTTTGTCAACTTCCTGTCATATTCCTTATCACTTCCTTAGGATTCTATTTGTATTAAAGAAAACATTATACTGGTATGGATTTTTACTTCTATATAACATAGTATTAAAAACAGGTTATATATGATAGATATTTCTGACATTATGTTTAGATTCTGTATATTGTGTTATCTCTTATCTTTTAATACTTCTAATAAACAATTTATCATCAGTTATGATACAATAACAAACTATTATCAATTTCAAATATAAATAAACAGGGAATTCTCTACATGAAAATCAAAATTTTTCTCCTTGTGCATGTTTATAAGTAATCATGTGAAAACATATTTTAACCAATGAAAGCAAGTACTACAATGTATTATAAGAAATGATAGTATAGCATGAGATAAACAAAAATTGAGGGCTGTGTTAATTATATATCACTTTTATAATTGTTTGTATTTTATTTATACCAGAAATTCATTACAAAATTCAAGTTTACATAAAAAGTAGCTTGTCCATACATATATTTAAAACTTTTTTTTTTTTTGGATTTCTCAACATTGTTTGACACTCAAATTGCCTTGTGTTATATATATAGAATAGCTTGTGAATAATATCAGCATTTAACTTCAAAAGCAAAAATGACATTAAATAACCAAGTAAGGAGAAGAAATCATATAATAGCAATCAAGGCATTATGAGATCATCATGATATGCAAAGCAATTTGGTTACATGATGTGACATATACTGATAAAATCTCTAATGGTGTCCTGACATATAAGTGATCATTCAATGTTCAATTAGCCTATAATTCAACCACATGGAAGTTATTAAAGAACATTTAATTGTAAAGTCCAATATTATAAGATGATGAGAAATTCAGATCATGGCTATGGATAGATATCTAGGAATTTATAGCTTGGAAAGCTGATCAGTTATTACTCATAAAAAATAATAATAAGATGGAAAATTTTATTCATACATTTATAAATATGTTGACAATATGCACCAATGATGGTAGAATATTAAAAATAATAGTACTCTTTCAAAAATATTGATAGAAGAATAAGTTGTATTACAGACAAGAATTTAATGAAAATTTGATGATTATCAATACTTAATAATTCTGATTCTAATTTTGATGATTTCTTGCAGATTACTTCAAAGTTGCATCCATTTAATCTTTGATTTCCCATTTGATTCATGACGAAAATGGCAATGGTAATTTTTTGTCCATTGAATACTCTTTATAATAGCTTGCCATTAATGCCTTCATATAGTGACTTAGCTCCACAATCTTAAATATCAAATGTTTCCACTATTGTTGCACTGCAATACATCTGGGCTGAGATTTATCATAAAAGACCAACCAAAAGAAAGAAGTTCCTGGAATATGCTTCTCAAAAAATGTATTAGATTTCCTAAGTATCTTTAATTTTTTTTAAAAATCCTATAATATTATTAATTAAAAAATGACAATACTAACTAATCAAAGTTATTAAAAAAACAAAAAGCTTTTGCTTTATAAATTATATATTTAAACTGCAAAAAAAAAAAAAAACTTTCTGCTTTGGAGAATTAACCTATTACACCTATATACATACATATAATCTTGCACACTATTTTTTACATTAAATTTTATTAAATATACAGAATTTTTTTCTTAAAACTAATTTCATTTTCTTATTTCAAATTATGTTAATAAACAAAATATTTAAAATTAATTAAGGGTTAATATCAACAATAAACAATAAAATTAATTAATTTTCTAATTAACGTGGTTAATTATAACATTAATTATTTTGCCAACTAAACTCACTTCTGAGTTATGAAACCTTCATGACCACTGTCATCAATATTACACTAATATTTTCCATTATATAAATTTGCTTCAATTTCAATATCTTCTCTAAAGAATTTGATAAAAAGGTAAATAACAAAAAAATTTTAAAAATAAACATTTTACAATTTTATATTATGATTATAGACAATATAATTATTGACTAAATAAATATATAAAAGAAAAATAATAACAGACTTACAACTGAAGAATATACCTTGTTGTATGAGCTGGTATTTGGAGCACCATTACTATTATCCATATATACTTTTACTTTACTATTAGGCAAGTTGTGTTGTGTTATAGAATGAGCTACTATCATTTTGGTGACTACTTTACGTCCAAAATACCTTAATAATAAACATTTTTACGTACATTTGTATATAAATATTCATATAAGTGTACATATAAATAACAAAATTACAGGTAATCCTATAAATCTTTATTATAACAATAATGTAAATAAATTTAAGTTACAACTAGTAAATGATGTAATCAGCATTTCTAAATAAAACTTAATATTTATTGATGTAATTAATAAATAACTGCAATAATAAATATTTTACAGGGTTAATTACACTTTCTGCTATAGATTAAATACATATATATATATATGCACACACACAAGTTATATGACTTATGATGTTAAATTAAATAAAAATTGATGAGACTTATTATGAATAATTTTTACAATCATTTATTTTTGAGTGTGTGTATATTTATTACTATATGAATTTGTTTTGTTTACAAACAAGAGCTCAAAAAAAAAAAAAAGTTAATCAAGTTCTCAATACACACGCATATATATATAAAAATTAAATACTGCCTAATGCTATAGTAGTAATTATAAATAAAACAGAAATTCATATAACAATACAATATTAGCCAAAAACAAAATTTTCCATAACCATGATTTCATCTATTAACAAATAGATCTTATTAAGTAAAATTCCACTAAGCATATATATATATGCTGCATGTTTAGATGAAATCATCATTATGGAAGAACTTTAGTAAAGATTTTGTTTTTGGCTAGTATTATATAATGTTAAACGAATTTCTATTTTATATAAATATAAAAACACAAAATATATGTAAATATATGTACTTCACAGAACAATCATGTGAGAATACATTACTAGGACAAATTGCAAGCAGATTCTAAAGAACTATTTTAAAATAAACTTGCAAATACGAATCTGCTTGCAATTAATATGCAAAAAGGATGTGTAAAAGGGTAAATATGTTTGCAAGTTTATTTAAAAATGTTTTTTTTAGAATTTGCTTGTAATTTGTCCAAGTAATGTATTTGGATGTGATTGTTCTGTGAAGTATTTATAAGCATTACATATTTGCTCAGCAGCAAAAATCATTTATATACAATTAAAATTATTAGCAAACACACACATATAACTCATACAAAGTATAAGTTATTAATTTAAATATAATTTAAAAGAATACATCCATAAAGTATATATAATATAATTCACATTTTTACATGTAACCTTAGAATAGATTTTGTGTATTTACATGTGTCACAAAAAGTGGTTGCATTTAGATAATTGAAACATTAAAATATTTATCTTTTAAATTTAATAAATGTGTATTAATAATATAAAAAGCAGTAATAATGGATTATTAATCCAATATTGTACATTAATATATTGTAGAAAAATAAATTAATAATCACAAAAATTTTTAATAACAGACAATTCATCAATTTATTAAAATTAATTTTTCTGACAGAATGTAAAACATATACAAATTAGATTCTTTTAAAGAAAGTATATTATAAGAATGTGATTTCTCTTAACCATAATATTTTTTTCTTTTTTTGCTTCATGTGTAAGAAAAAAGAAGAAAGGTTATGGCAAACATATTAAGAAAACATTGTGATTGCTTTTATGTAAAGATAAATATGACAATACAGTGGCAGAATTATTAACATAAATATTTATGAGAAAATGTAATACCTTTATTTAGTATAATATTCTATGTAATATTCTTAATAAAAATTTTCAGAATATGAGAGAAGTGACTTTGTAAAAGAGATTTAGTTAATTATTTAATAAAAAATTTAAAATATTAAATATTGTACGGTGTTAATAATTATAGACTAAAACAGTAAAGAATCAGCTTGTGATACATATGAATGTATTTGTGATTTACAGAATGGCTTGTATAGTCACTGCTAAACTCATCAGTAATGTCTTTTTTTTTTTTTTGTCCTGAAATTAGATAGGACATACTCTTCCATAATGACTGATAATAATGATTATGAAAACAATAAATGGTTCCCTTTTTTAAATATAATTAAAGTGATAAATTAATAGTTTTAGATTTTAATTAAATATAACAAAAATAATGCTATATTTAAAAGATCAATTAGTCAAACTCAATAAGAAATTCATGTTAAACTTTTAACAAAAACATTGTCAATCTAAAATAAAAAATGGACATTATTTTCATTCACTGACTAAAGCAAAAAATTTAATAGTATTCCAAATATAGGATTCTCATAACAATCTGATTAAACAATAAATAGAAAATTAGATCAATTCACAAAGTAGTAATTTAAAAGTTGGTATGAAAAAATAGCAGATAATTACTACAAGAGTTTGAAAGTTAAATTTCAATAAAAACAAAAAGAAATGAAAAACATTAATAATCACAATCATGATGATATAATCCAATATAACATAATGAAAAATTGTTTTAAAATATAGTAGTCAAAAAAGAATGAACCTAGTATAATTGCACTATATTATGAATATAATATTTATTAAATTTTTGTTTTATTAAAAAAAAATCAATTAATCGCCTGAAATCATTATTTGAACTGCTTATGAAAATGTGGAAAAAGTAAAACCAAAATATTAAAAAATTCAGTAACTCTCTAGCATTGGATTATGCCTTTTAAAAAAATATATTCTATACTAGAAAAATAAAACATTGCTCAGTGAAAATTAATCTGGAATGATTTGTTTTCAAATCTGCAGAAAAAAATAGGGTAATTAATTATATGGTTCCAGATATATTTTTTAAAAAAAATGTATTTGTACTATAAAGAAGAAGACAGTTATTTAACTGACATTTTCTACACACAATGGGAAAGCAAATCTCTCCAGTAATAAAACTTTTAATTTGTATTTTAATTTCGATTTTTAGGCCATCTTATATAAATCTAATTGTTATTATAATCATGTTATACACAGAAAAATATTATTAAGAAAAATTTGTTAGTATCTGTACTTATAATTAATAGCACAGAATATCTAAAGCAAATTAATATACCTAACTTCAAATTGTATAAAATATTGAGTAAAAATACAATTCCAAAAGATAAATTTAAAAAAGATTCTTCTTCAAGTAATTATACCTATAGGAAAACTTAAGAATTTAAGAAGCTTATTTCTAAAATACGTTCTTTTCACTTCATCTAAAGAATTTTAGAAATCACAACATCTTATAATTATGTAATTTATATTAACTTTTTGTTGTATATATCACGAAAAATAATTTACTCTTTGTAAAACTACTATTGTAAATAGAGGGATTTGAATTTAGGATTTCCAGTCTATATTCATTCTCCACTCCATCTTAAACAACTGGTATATACACATGACTACATACATATGAAATAAATAAATGATCCCCAATATATGTATTTCATGCAGAACCAGAACTCATCAGTTGGGCCAGATCATAATCTCCCACACATATATACAATCAGTGCTCGGCTTATATTAAGAAAACAATTCCTTAAACTTTAATCTACAGGATTCAATCTTCTCACCCTTCTAAAAATTCAACCATCCAATGAAAAATCTCAGTATACTGAATAAATAGGTTAAAACTACTATTGTTAAGTTTGAAGAGAAAGATATGTATACTTTTATTATTTCTAAATAAAATATAATTGATTACCATGCTTTCCTACTCTCTAACAACAATTTCCAATTCAGATTAAATCTAATTCTTAATCTATTTTCTAGAATATAAAAATATTGAAAGATCAGAATTTGTTCCTGATATCTAAATAAAGAAGTCTTATGTCTTTATGATATTGATTCTCTCAGTAATAGTAAAAGGTTATTAAATTACATAAAAGTTAATCTTCAAATTATATCAAATACATGCATTATCACAAAATTAATTAAGGAAAATTATAATTCCAATTCTTTATTTGTACCAGTAGTAAATATTGTCAACAGAATAGCCATTAGAAGCATTTTATCACCTGGAGCAAGTCCAAATATCTATCTATATAATCAGAAAAACTGTGTCTATTTACTACATAAAGTAAAACTTCACTGTAAAGCATTTAGACTTCATTTAGTGAAAAACTTGTTATCCACCTTTCTGCTAAATGCAAATATATATTTCTTAAAATTTAATTATAAAAATCAAATAACTTACTGTAAGATAATAATAATCTTAGTACATAGATTGCTTGCCATAACAAAAAATATAAGATAAATATTTAAAAAAATCTCATTTTCATGAGTTTGTTATCCTTTTAAAAAAAAGGCAATTTTCCTAGAAGAATCTTGCAAATAGTTTAGAATATATCTAGGGGAATGCAATTTACTAGGAAGTATATTAAATAACATAGCATAAAAAGATTATTCCATAGTTATTAAAGCATTGAAAACTTGTTAAATACAGTAAAAAATATTTATTAAATATACATATATAATTATAAATTCAATTAAATTTATGATTTTTGATGAATGATCTGAAATTTTTATCCTGGATGATGGTTTACAATCTAATAGATTATTTTAATTATAAGTTATATTTTATAAAGAATAATTGATTATACTTTTAGTGGATAAAACATATTTAAGATATAAAGTTTTGCACTTTGTTCTTCATTCTCTTATAGTTAGGAAACATACACTACATTAAAGCTATATATATTTATATATAGGTTGGGTGACACAATTTGGGATAATATGATTTATTATTAACAAGCTGTTTAATTTGTTAATTCATATCACAAAAAATAAAAAAACAACACTATTTTTAGTAATATCAATCATTTTAATCTTTAAACTAATTAGAAGTTTGTACAAGTTTAAAACTTAAATCTATTACTGATTTCACTTATGATTCTATAAATGATTATCTTTATTTTTGTCATATAATAATTGACTAGAATTTCTAGTAAGTTTTTTGGGAAGTCCAAATACAAAAAAGGACATGATTTCCTATTACTAATTTGTTAAGTGGATCGATTTTTCCAGTCAAATTATTGAAGCAAGCTGTCTAAAATCATAATACTATAATTTTCTTAGATTACAAAACAGATCATTACACAAGATTTGTAACTGTTAAAAATACCATAGCGGCACACCATGTAAACAGGTGATTTTTTTAATAAATTTATTTCATGAATATTTATCAGGAACGATGATTTTCCCCATCTCCTTCTTGTACAAAAAATAGTTATATAAAATTGGTTGGAACAAAACACTAAATGGTGGAGTATGGACAGAGAAGGCAGAGCCTCCCAAATTCTTACCTCTTATCATTATTAAAACATCAAATGAACATTTTTTAGGCTTACACAAACTGTTATAAAATTACTTTCTTATGATAGTTCATCATTTCTCTATTTTGATTTAGCACATACTGATTTTATATATATTTCATGATGATATTTCTCTTAATACTAATACTGTAATAAAATGCATTAATATTAACATTTTCTTGGGCAGCTATCTTTGTCTTCCATTATTTTAATGTTTATTCTTTTTTTGCTCACTTATATTTAATTCATGATCAGTTATTGTATAGAACATGGCATTTATTTAATTCAATAACAGAAAGTACTATATTTTCTTCAGGCAACTAATTTCAAGTGATTTTAAAATTCAAAAAATATAAATCAATGTACACAAATTGTAATTAAAATATATCTTATGGTGCTGATATATAATATATTCACTATCTTACATTCAGTAATGTTAATATATTATTTAGATAAAATATTTACTGAATTCAATTTTATTTAGTAAAATATTTATTGAAATAAAGTTATCTTGATAGTTATTTATTAGCTATATAATTCTTTTTCTCATTTGCCACACAGTTCTATATTTTTCTATCTTTTACAAAAACATTAAAAAAGCCTTCTTGAAATTAAACTATTTTCTCACAAAAAGCCTTTTTATTGTTAAATTTTTTGGATAAGTATTTATGTTCTGTATTATTTAATTTCTTTGAAAATATTTATTAAAAATATAAATAAAAATAAATAAAATTTAGTTATGAATTAAAGTTTCTAATTTATTAAAAAATATTTTAAGCTAATACATAAAAGATACAAAAAGAAGTTTGCAATTCTCCGAGGTCTTAAAAGGATCCATCCCTATATTCCTGTCATTGCAATTGCTATTACTATGTGATTATGCATAAAACATACATAGATAAGATCCTCATCAACATGCAACAGCCAATGTCATAAGTTTATTGGGCTTTTACATCTGAGTTTAAGATTAAAACACACTATAGTCCATCTTCTCAGTTTGACAGTTCCTAATGAAATATCAGTTGAATTTTCTTGAAGGCAAAAATGAATGTGTGTGTGAATAATAAATTATGACTATTATTCTCAGGAATCTATGAAATTAACAATCAAGTAATGATTGGTGATTGAAGACAGAAGATACTAAAAATTGCTTGCTTGCAGGCCTAGGCTACAATTCTATGATGACTTTTCATTTAAGTATCTACAACTACAGATCATTTTCAAGTGAAGGAAGATTGCATGAATTGGACAAAGAATTATTTAATTAATATATTGTTGGATTTTGTGAAATTAGAAGCACAGATGAAGATACAAATAATTTAAAAAGCAGACATGTATCTTGTTACAAAGGCATAAATACTGCAAGCACAAGTGAAGTAGGATTCATTATAAATAAAAAGTGGAAAAACAATGTAGAGATTGATGAAATAACAAACAGAATGACAAAATTAGTTTTTCAAACTAATTCAGATTTATGCACAAGTTCCCACTACAATGAAGAAGTAAAGAATTTTTATATGGATATACAAAATCTTTTTGATTTTAAAATTTCCATGGAAGATTTTAATGTTAAAACTGGAAAATGATTGAAAATATTGTGAGTAAATTTATTTATGGTGAGAGATATGAGAGAAGATTAAGAGTTTGAAGAGTTTGCAAAAAAACAAAACAACTGTACATTACAAATTTTTTCTCTTGGGAAAAAGGCTCAGTGAAAATGGACCTGAAAGTATCCAAATAGATTCAACAAAGAAAATGATTATCGATTAATGATATATAAGATACAGATTAATGCAAGACTAGAGAAATAAAAATTATTTAGTTTACTGATGACATAAAGTTATTTCCTAGAAATGATCATTTAAGGTTGCAGAGATCTATAAATAGCTTTGTGATTTGGTGTAAAAAAAATCAGATAATTGTTAATATTGAGAAAACATTCATTATCTCATTTTGTAACAAAACATTACCTTGTTTTTTTCATTATTCTTTTAATAATATTGTTATTCCTTGATAGGATTTAGTGATCTAGTTTAATAGTAACAGACTTTTTACCCCCCCCCATCAATGAAATTATCCTTAAATGTAATAAAATTACTGAAATTATAGCAAGGTAAAAAAAGGTTTTACATAAGCAATCGTGCATTTACTTATTTTATGTAATACTTGTTTTTATAATTAATCATTGTTTTGTTGTTTGTAATTCTAACACAATATATTATGAAGATAGACCGTAGAATATAATGACAAGGTACTTTAAGTGTATAGGTTTACAATTATCTGTGGATAGTGAAATATATCTTACAAAAAAAAAAAAAAATGTTGAATGATGTAGTGTTTCTAAGAAATATTGTTTTATACAAATTTGATGTGTCAGAATTTATTCATAATATAATCATAATAGTTATAGAAATACTGATATTTAGAATGACCACATTGAATAATAAGATATTTTTGGATACTGATATGTTTCATTTGAATTTTCATAATTTCTTAAGTTAATGTAAATTAATTCTTGGTTTGCAAAAGCTGCACTATAACTGGTTGTTACTTGTCTGTTCTTGTACGCTTAATAAAATTCACTTAATTGATATTTCTAATCATAAGAAACACTCCAATGAATTTAAATTAGAATTTGCAAATCATTTTAAAATATTAAAAACTTTAAGATAGTTCAGATTTGACTGAAATTAATAAGAAGATACTTGATATTCTATGAAGAACAGTAAGAGTGACAGCTGATACAAAAAACAAAAAAATACATTTTCTATTGCAACAAGAATACTTGAAAAAAGAAAAGACTATGAAAACTTTTAAAAATGATTTTGCTAAGAAAAATATCTAGTTTTGAAAATGATATAAAGAAAAGAGTTAATAATAATATAAGAAAATATAATTATGAATTGGCAAGAAAAGTCATAGTAAAGAATAAAGTCTGAAAATAGTAAAACAATATCTTTAGTATTGGAACCGAAGTTGTTTCAGCAATAATAAGAAAAAAGATGGGACTATTATTAAAACGAGAGATGATATCATGATATGTGTGGAAAAGTTGTAAAAAAAATTGTATAGTAATAAAGAACAAGGAAACAAACTTTCCCCTACAATTACTATATTTTTATTTTAATGAAGAGGTGAGACAAACAACAAACTCTATAATAAAGAGAAATGCTCTAAGAAATACTGGAATTAGATATTTTAAAAGAAACAAGTGAAAAATTAGAAAAATTGTTGACAAAGTTATATAAAAATGTCTAAATAAAAAATGAATACAATAGTAATATGTTAGAAATTAAAAATCTATCAGTCTTCTATCAATTCTAAACAAAATCCTAATCAAGATAATTACAATTCATCTATAGCAAGCTTTGAATTCTAATCAACCAAAAGAACAAGCTAGATTTAGCAATGGTTTTAGCATAACATAGTGAGAAAATTTATAAAAAAAAACCAAAGAATATATACTATTACACTTTGAATTTGTAGACTATGAAAAGGCATACAATTCTATATGCATTTCCAGTTACTAAAGCACTGGACCATTAAGATATAGACTCAGATTGTTGGCATATTCTGAAAAATATTTATCACAATGTAACAGCAGTGATTAGCTTATGTGGTAATACTAAAAGGACTAATTTAGAAAAAGGTGTACACAGTGTCCAAAACTTTTCTGCAGCACTTTTTCAAAAAATATTTTGTGGTTTATACATGACAGATAGTGCAACGATCTTCAGATATGAAGGTTAACTGTAAATAACAAATAAAGGGACCAACCAAGATTACCTCCTGCAGTTTTTCAGAATAGAATGTTGGATTTATAGAATTCTGATGATCGTGTTATTTTTTCCAATTCAAAAGACAATTTATACGATACATTTAATGATTTAAATGCAACATATAAAAACTTTGGTTTAATAATTCATGTTCAAAAAAACTCATATTGTTTATCAGCTGATAATGGATAAAAAACTCTCAGTAACTTTTAACTTGAATGGTTATCAACTTGAAAATGTAAACAATTTAAATACCTTTGTAGTTTTATAATTGAAAGATGGAGTTTGATGTTGAGTATATAAGACAGATTCCAGTTCATTGCTATTGCTTTCAACAAGTTAAACGAGCATTTCATCACAGGGAAATAATTATTGCAACTAAGTTAACTGTATATAGAGCTATTATTTTATCTAGTTTATTGTATTAAAACAGGACTTAGACACCCATTGTTGCAAAATAAAGACATTAAAAAACTTTCATTTAAGGATGTTCCACAACAATTTAAAAATAAAATGACAAGATCATTAAAACTAATCAATATGTTTTTTAACTTGTTGGATATAGTACTATAGAATCTACTATTATAAAATCACACTTTCATTGGATTGGACATAACATAAATGACTTCCTAAAATGATATTTTATAATGAACATGAACATGATTTTCAAGGGTGAAGTAAACCTCATTTATATTATGAGATTTATTTCAAAAACACTAAAGAGATGCAAAGCTGTAAGATATGGCAGAGAATATAATACATTGGAGAACTATAATTAGACATAGCAAGAAGTATTTCAGATAAAAGTTTTCTGGTGAAGAAGTTAAAAGAAAGCATTATAAAATATCAAGTAAACAGAAAAATGGATCAGCATGTTCCATAGGTTGATGTATTTATGTTTTATGGATTGATTTGTATAGGTTTGACAAAACTCATTTCTCTCTTTGAATTAGAATAGTCATATTCATTTACAAATGCCTGCAATATATGCATGTAGTTGTATATCTGTTCCCTCCATGGCCCAGAATGATCAAATAACTAGTAGTTCCTAGAGTTAATTTAGTTCTAAGCCCATAAAATTGGAAGATGAGATTGCTGTGATTAACCAGTTAAATGTATCTAGTGCATAAGCTTGTCCTTAGATATACATTTGAAATCAGAGTAAGTTGATTGCTATGTTTTTAATGAATAATTTTATTTTGTACAAGGCAATCAGATCTACGGATGTATGATATTATTATTAGCCCTATAGGAAAAAACCTATCTTCATTAAGATAAATGTTCAAATCCAATTATTTAATTCAGTATGTAAAAAATTTAAAAATCAAGCTATGTTTCAAAGATAAATAAATAATTACTTCACTGCCTAAAGAAAAATATCTTTCATTTGAAGTTTTAAAAGAAAAGTTTTATTAATTAGTATTGACTATTCTCATGAATTAATGTTTGTAACTAAATGCTTATTTATATACATAAGTATGAATCAATAAATCATTCTAAGTTCCAATCCTAAATGTTATATTATTTCATATCAATAACAGACAGATAGAAGCATCTATTAGTAATTATAAAAGTTAAATATAAATTAAATTAATGTGATCAAAATTAATTTTAATAGGTAAATAAGTTTTTTATTTAAATTAGAGATCATGGAATCTGATACAATTTAGATAATTTTAGTGCCAATAACTTTAATTATAATCATGTGGCTATATATATATATTTTTCAATAACTTTAATTATAATCATGTGGCTATATTTTGTATTTAATTATTTATACTACAAATAAAATTATTATTATTATTATAAATAATATCAAGCATATTAATATAATAAATGGGATAAGGTACATTATATGCTTTACATTCTCATTTTGTTTTATTTAAAAATAAAAATAAAAGGGTTGTGCAAATCTTGGCATAGCATAAATACTTAAAGCAGGAATTAGTTATGTATTTGGTTTGTGCTATCAAAAAGGGATAATATATGAAATAAGATAGGTATGGGTTGTCAATCTAGGATAATGTAAAAAAAAAAAAATGAATGTTTTAAATTATAATCTGATCATAATTTTCAATAAGATATCATATTTTAGAATCATGAAAATGAAGAGAGGAGGAAATTTTAATTCCTATTTTTTCAAGGGTTTCAGATATTGTTCAAACCAAAGAGTGCCCAATAGAAGAATGGTGATGGGTTGGATTACTGAATCAAAAAAGATGACTATTTATTAATATTTCTAATAATATGTAGTAATATGCCAGTATTCTCCTTTAAAAATACTCTCACATCAAGCATTGGTGGTCGAGAAGCCTTGCAAGCAGTTGTCCCAGGTTGGCAGGTTCGCTTCCAGGCCGATGCTATGACACATGAAAAAATACTCTCAGGTAAAAGGACTGAATGAGTGACCATTCTAATGATGATTTATAATATCTGAGTTTTATATTAAATGATGTAAATTAGTGGTCTTGATTATTATAAGAAAGCCTAAAGTTATATAAAATAAATAATTTTTATGTTTATTTTCTATATATATAATAAAATATCAAAGAATTGGAAATGTTTAGAAATGTATTATAATTAATTTCTAATTCCTATATTTGTCCTTTTGGCTTTTATGCTTTAATTCAATCAATTATCCCCAACTAAAAAAAACACACACACACAAAAGTCCAAGTACTTTTTTTTAACAAGTTTTTGTTTGAAAGTTGTCTTTTTAGTTTTATAAGCATACATAATTTCACATAAAATAATAACAATTTTATTAATTCTCCTAATAGAAGTTTCAATAAATTTTAACTTAAATTTATATGAAAGCAAAATACCTTGGATATTGTGGTCCACACAATGCTTGAAGAACATTTAGACAGCAGCCTCTAGAATAAGGATTATAAACATGACGAAACTTGCCTGTAACCTAAATTAAAATATAAATATTTTCAAATAAAAAACCAGATTAAAAAAAATTCAACAAACATGTACAATATATTAAACATTTACACACAAGTAAGCCTTTGAACTTGTATGGAATGTAATTAAAAGGCAATAAAAACAAACTGCAAAATATTGTTGTTTTTTTTTTTTGAACTTCTGTGTGTTGAAATTAATAACTAATTATATTTATATCAAGAAAAAATGGTTAATATGAAATTTTTAAATAAATTTGTTAATGATAAAATTACTTTGATAGAATAATAATCAAAGAAAAAATTTAGGTCATGAAAATAATGGAACTTTTCTCATACAAAACACAATTTCCACCAAAAATTATTTTTAGAACAATCTATTTTTTTTTTAAAAAAATCAAATAATTTTCATACTAAATATAAATATACTTTTTTTTCATTATGTATTTTTATATAATTTTGTTTTTAGTTGTTAATTTTATATAGAGTAGAGAAATAGTATGCCAGTTGAAATATATACTACTTTACATAAAAATTACCTTACACCTAAGAAAATGATGCCTAACTTATTAAATATATAGATCAACATGTAAATCACATATCATTTAATTTCCAAAGCAAGATGACTTAGAAAATAGAATCATTTTCAAAACAATCAGTAATTTATATAACAATCATATGATGTGGCATAAAATAATACAAATGCTGACATGAATTTCATGTGAGATGTTTGAAAATATGCCTCTAAGTATTGTCCAATAAATTTTCATATACCTTATTATAAAAGATTTAGATTAAAATGGTCAAGATAAGAATATGCCTACTTTACAAGTAATACTGAATAAACATATAGTCTGCAATAATTTTTTTATTCATCAGAATATGATCTCAAGGTTATTATTGGAAAAATAAAATAATCAAGGGTTTAGAATTTTTAACAGAAACTGTCAGAACCCCAGTATGCCTTTGCAGATAATTTGCTTTCCATAAAATTTCATTTTAGATATATCCATCATTATTGTTGACATGTAGAAAATGTTTCTTTGCAGAAATCACCATTGTTAATAATTATTATGTCTGAGCTAATGTTTGCCAAATATATCAAACTGCTATCACATTCTCAAGCATGTTGCAACTTCAACAAATGATTGACTATGCTTAAACAGGGTCTATAATTATTATTCTTTGAAACAGCTGAGATTTTACATATAATTTATCAATAAATTTGCTTAGATGTTTTACGTAATACAGAAACATTCAAGATCATTTTCATTTGTATCCATATAACAATACATTGACAAAATGTTACAATATTTTATAATTCATTCGAATGCAGAAAAAAATTATCTATTTTGGAAAATTGAAAGACATATGTCAAGCTCAAATTTTTTAAAAAATATATAAATAGCTTCAGTTTAAATTTTCTTTTAAACTCAATACTATAAATGTACAATGTTTTCTAAAAGAAATTTTATAAATCTTGTAAATTATGTTCAAATGTATTAAATCAAATGGGAATCTTTCAAACATAAGATTATATTCTTTTCCAAGAAAATAAATTTTTTATAAATAGCTTTTTTTTTTCTTATTTAGCCAAAAACATGATACAGATGCTGCTTATTTTATATAATTATTTAGATTAAAATGACCTACAGAATTAATTTATTGACAGAAAAATTCAAGATTTAGTGAAGATATTGAAAATGTTTAGTTCAAGATTAGTCCTGTTTATAGCTACCATTGCACTCAATATTTTTATTTATATACAAAGAGAAAAAAAAATCCAAGCATACATATTAAGTAAATGAAAAATCTGAAATCAGTGCTTTTTCCTAATATTTTATTGATCAACAGAGGAACAAAAAAAAACTAATTGCAAATTTATAAATAAAAAATAATGTCAGTTAATTAAAAATGAAAAAAAAAAAGACTGTTTATTTACTTTTATGAAAAAAGATCTTTGTCATTCATTTCTAGTAACATAAAACTTTTACTTAGAAAAATCTTTTATTAACATTCAAGTGATTAAATTAAAAGTTCTGCTCTCTGTATAATCAAAACATTCAGATTTATTTACTTTCTGTACAATCACTTGTATGAAAAGTCAAGTGACATTCATATGCTGTCTAATTTCATTCAATTAGTTTAACTAAGATATATATATATTCTATTTTGGTCAGTCAGCATTAAAGATTGTGATAGAACTATTCAAAATAAGTTATTCAAACATCATTTGATCTCACTATATGCAAATTATAAAAGCTTTATTATTATTATTTCAAGTATTATTAACTGATCATTATTAAAATAATTAAGATTATTTTTAAGAAATATATAATTTATTTAAAATTTGTACATTTTATTCATCAATAATATAATAAATTAATTGCCAGAAATATAAAATAATTATTTGGCAATAAAATTAATCTCTTTAAACTTCCTATGCTTTGAGATGTTGTATCTTCTCTCACCATGACAGAAAATGGGAATTTTAAAGTTTTGCACATTGTAAATTAATTTGTTTCAGAATTTCCACAAAAATTTTGAGAATGAGATTAAAAATGAATGAGTCCCTATAAATCTGCTCTTTAAATAATGTGATCACAATTTCCAGTTTCATCTATGTGCTAGGCAGTGTTGTTAATATTCTTATATGCCTCTTTGATAACCAAATGGATAGTTACAATATCAGAGATTATAACAATGAGGGAGACTTTTCCGTGGAATTTTAATACAGCATTTTGAATAAGTCTAATAATTTTATAGAGTAAATAAAGACAGTTTTCTAATAAGAGGTAAAATATTTTGGAGAACAACATTCATAAGCAAGATATATATATATTATTTTTTTAAAAAATGTATTATGCATATTACAATTTATTAAGAAAGATTGGCTATTTTCTATTCCCTGGTGTTAGCCGTAAGATGGCGTTGATGCTAACCGAAAACATATACATATAACAATTCCGGGCCTGTGATTGATTTTATATAAAAATATCTGATTTAGATTTCTAATAAAATATTCTAGTAACTAATACTATATGATGTTAATCTTTCATTTTTGTAAATGTTCATTAATCTTATATTGGGTTGTTTTTTTTTTTTAGTTTATGTGTGTGTGTGTCTTTAAAGTTACAGTGTTTTTCTAATTTTTTTTTTAGTTTATGTGTGTCTTTTTAAAGTTACAATATTTTTTTAAGAGTAAATAAATAATTTTATTAAAAACCAATAGGTAATTATAAAGATATAAAAAGTAATGTAATTTATATACTACAATTTATAATTGATACCCGACTACTATTAGTAAATAATATTACTATTTAAAAAAAAAATTTAGAAATTCACATTCAATTTAAAAATGATACCCGAATAATTGACATTTTTTGGACAGTAATTAATCATAAAATGGGTAGTTTTGTTTGTGAGTATCTGTCAAAAGTTACGGGATTTTTTTAATCGAAAATAAAATTCAAATATACATTTTTTTAATTACAATTTACACAAAATTGCTACATTCACGCTAAATTTACAAATGATACCCGACTAAATTTGCTCTTTCCTTTTTTTTTTTTTTGGACAGTAATTAATCAGAAAGTGGATTCTTTTTGTGTGTATATATAAAAAAGTAATGTTCTTAAAATACTACATTTCAAAATGATACCCAACTATGTTGCAATTTTTTTTTTTTTGGACAGTAATGAATCAGAAAGTGGATTGTTTTTATTAGCATGTAGATTTTATCAAAAGCCGTAATATTATTGAAATACTAAATTTAAAAATGATACCCGCGAATAACTTTTTTTTGGGGTATTGACAGTAATTAATCAGAAAGTGGGTTTTATTTTCTTTGTGTGTATATATAAAAAGTTACGATCTTTTTTTCAATCGAAAATAATACGTAATTCTACATGATTCGATTTAACCACAACATTGAAAAAATTCACATTACAATTTTAAAATGATATCCATCAACTAATTTGCTTTTTTTTTTGGGGGGGGGGGGGACAGTAATTAATCAGAAAGTGGGTTCTTTTTGTTAGTGTGTATATCTAAAAAGGACCGTCATTGAAAGACTCAATTGAAAAATGATACCCGACTAATTTGCTTTCTTTTTTTGGGGACAGTAATGAATCAGAAAGTGGGTTCTTTTTGTTAGTGTGTCTATATAAAAAGGTACCGTTATTTAAATACTAAATTTAAAAATGATAGCCGACTAATTTGCGTTTCTTTTGACAGTAATTAATCAGAAAGTGGGTTTCTTTTTTGTAAATCTTGTGTATATATAAAAAATACTGTAATTCAAATACTACATTTAAAAATCAAACCCCGATTAATTTGCTTTCTTTCTTTTTTGGACAGTAATTAATCAGGAACTGGGTTGTTTTTGTTAGTGTGTAGATATAAAAACTAATCTTATTTTGAAATAATAAATGTAAAAAAAATAATACCCGACTAATTTTCTTTTTTGGACAAGTAATTACTAATAATTAGACACTGGGTTGTTTTTGTTTGTGCGTATATATAGCCAAAGTAACTCATCACGGACGAATTCTCGCAATAACATTACTTTTCGGGTGATCCTCAAAATTTTTGCCATTCCGCACTCTTAAAAGCAATTTTTGAGGGTTACCCATTTGTAATGGAATCTTCAGGACATTATTAATAAACTTACAACAGTAAAGTAAGTTACAGCACATTAAAAAAAAGATATGTCTAATCAAATTTTAAAAAACTATGACTGGCTCAAATACACAAACTCTCACACGAAACTACAGTGAAAATAGATATTCTACTATTACGATAAAATGATTAACAAAATCAACTATGGCAGCCAATAAAGGCATTTCTCTTTGCTTTTAGCATAGAAAAAAGCCATAACCGGCAGCCATCGGGAACACTTTCTGTGTTTTATCATAGGAAGAACTCTTTGTCTTGGCTTCTGTCACCGCCGTCCAACATAACGTGAGGACTCTTTTTTTTGCGTTTATAACGTAGAAAATTTCCTCTTTTATTGGATGAATGCCGGTGAAACAGTATATTTCTAGGAAGTGACCTAGAAATAGCATCATCTTGTGGCTAACACCAGGGAATAGAAAATTACTGAAAGATTATATCAAATGCATTAAATAGTATAAAATTACAAGTAGTTTTAAAATAGGAGATCCAAATGTGGTCAGTATTTAATGTTATTGTACACATTAGCAGTAATTGGATTAAATGCACTGCCTCAAACTGTAGCATCCTATTTGAAAATATCAACTCCAATGAAAATGGAAAAAAAATTCAATTAAAAAAAATCATAATGAATGAGTTTGTAAAGTTGTTTTTGTTAGTCAGCAAGGTAAACTCACAAATCTAAAATAATGACATATAAAAAAGAAGATATTAATGTGAGGATAAAAAACATAATTATTTAAATAGTGTGCATACATTTTATTGGATTTTCAATCTGGCTCTGATATTCTAAATCTGCATATTAATTAAGAATATTAATTGATGGTAGGTTACAGAGTATGTATATAGTTTACTCTGCAGGGAACTACAATAAAAAAAGCATTTTGTATATGATCTCTTACAAAATTGGAAAACAGCCATTTGTGTCATGTCAGAAATTTATTGTAATACATTGAAGAAAAAAAAAATGCTGATCATCATATAAAAGTTACCAATTTTTTTCCTTGATATAAACTTGTAGGTAAATGGAATTAATACTGAAAAAATGAGAAAAGAAAAATATTTGTTGCAGTTAAGCAAAAGTTAGATTAATTTCAATTGATTAAAAAATGTATATATAACAATAATGTTAAATACCGAGAACTAAACTAGTAATTATTAATCAAACTATATCAATTATTTAATTTTAAACTTCTAGCAAAATGTATACACTATTAATTGGTTTTGTTGTTTTACATAACTTTCTCAAGTCCAACAAAATAAAAAATAAAATAAAACTTACTATTTAAACAACCATTCAAATGGAAGTCAATCTCTGATAATGTGCTATTTCTTAAATATTATAAATCTCCACACAGTCTCCTGCCAGTAAGAATTTAAAAAACTTAAGTGAATCACTTTAAGTTTAGAGCGTACATTCTATATACACCAACTCTTACAGACCATGCTTAAATCAGGGCTTGAGTCTATTGTGTGCCTGATGTTATAATCAAATATTCAATTGTACAAATCTATTTAACCCATCGCAAAAGAAAGACAGTGTCTCATTTTTAACTACTTATGATTAGACAAACATGACTTATAAATGTAAACCTATTATTATAAAGCGCTGAAAACTTTGAAATTATTCAAACGGAAGTCAATCTCCAATAATGCGCTATTTACTGAAGTTTTTAAAATTCTTACCAGCAGGAGAATGTAGGGAGATTTATAATATTTAAGAAATAGCACATTATTGGAGAGTGGCTTCCATTTGAATAATTTCTAAGTTTTCAGCACTTTATAATAATAGGTTTATTTTTATACGTCATATTTGTTTAATCGTAGGTGATTAAAATGAGACACTGTCTTTCTCCTGAGATGGGTACAATTGAATATTTGATTATAACATCAGGCATACAATAGACTCAGGCAGTGATTTAAGCAAGATCTGTAAGAATTGGTGTATATAGAATGTATGCTCTAAACTTAAGTGATACACTTAAGTTTTTTAAATTCTTATTGGCAGGAGACTGTATGGAGATTTATAATAATTAAGAAATAGCGCATTATCAGAGATTAACTTCCATTTGAATAATTTCAAAGTCTTCAGCGCTTTATAATAATAGGTTTACATTTATAAGTCATGTTTGTTTAATCGTAGGTGGTTAAAATTGAGAAACTGTCTTTTCGCCTGCGATGGGTTAAATAGATTTGTACAAATGAATATTTGATTATAACATCAGGCACACAATAGACTCAAGCCCTGATTTAAGCATGATCTGTAAGAGTTGGTGTATGTAGAATGTACGCTCTAAACTTAAGTGATTCACTTAATTTTTTAAAATTCTTACCAGTGGGAGAGTGCGCGGAGATTTATAATATTTAAGAAATATCGCATTATCAGAGATTGGCTTCCGTTTGACTAATTTCAAAGTTTTCACCGCTTTATAATAATAGGTTTATATTTAAACAATCACAACATATTATAATTCAAAACAACTGCCACACATCCTTCACAATAAAAATGCAACATTTCTGTTACATATAAAGTTAAAAAATATTTAACTTTGCATCTATTAACTTTTCAGATGGTTGGAATGTTCACTGGAATACGAGTGATATGTTGTAATTACTTAAGAATTATTTAAATGGTAAACAAAATTTACTTTATTTAATTTGAGATGGCTGTATAAGACAAAAATTGATATACAAATTAAAAATTTTACTAGAAATTTAAAATTATGTAGTTGGAATAGTAAATTAATATTATATGCATGATGTGTAAGTTTACCTTACAGAATGGTGAAGAAAGAATAAGAATTGGGCAAAAGTAAACTAGTATTTTCAGAAATGGATAGAACTATAAAAATTTTAAATTAAACATTCTTTAAACGAGAATTGAGATTGTTCACTAATATAAGAAAATTAAGATTTTATCAGATTGTGAAATTTATCATTCTGTTAAATAAATTCCTCATTGTAACATTTACAAAAATCAGACTTTTAGATATTTGTGTAAAAGCTGGATAAAAAAAATACATATGGGGCTCAGCTATACTGGTACAGATTTATCATTAATTAATTAAAGTGATTAAATTTTAGCTTATTAATTATTAATAATTTCACTTTTCTATGGCAATTGGCTTCTGTAATATCCGATTAAAAATTGTTCAAATTATTCATAAAAAAATGATTTAATATTTAGAACTATCACATTTAAGGCAATGGTGCACAACGTTTTTTACAGTTGTGACCCCCACACTCAGAATGAAATTTTATGCGACCCATTGCTATTGTAATATTTAAATACAAGTAGAATTTATATACTTGGAGTTTAGACATATATTGGAAATCATTTATCTTTTTCATATGTGTATGGTCATATATATCAGTTGTACGAGATAGTGTGGATAGCTGAAGGAAGTTTTTACGTTCAAATCTCCTACATTACATTCTATTATAAGCATATAAAGACAGTAATAATAACAGTCATTTTATGACATACAAATATATAATAATCAAAATTGCTCCAAATTCACAATTCAACTAGACTAGCCAAAGAAAATAAACTCTAAAACCCAAGCATGGTTTCACTACTATACAAGCAGACTTCTCAAATGTAAAGCACTACAAGATAACAACATATTTACACTAAACCTTACCCACAATTCTACCTCCAACTCATAATATTAAAAGAACTTTTAAATAAGGTAATTGCTGCAGAATCGTAAATTTGTAATAATAAAGATTCTTTAATTCTTTTTATTTCATTTCTCTCAATGAAAACAATTTTAGCCTCATCAAAATTAATAGTGTGGCCTGTATCTTTTTCATGGATATATAAAGCAGAACTGAAATATTTATTTCTAACTCTACTTTTAAGAACCTTTATTCCTTCATTTAAGTTCAACCTACTCTGACCTATATTAACCTTGCTATTCTGATAAATTTGTTAAAATTATTTTATTTAATAGTAATATTTGTAATTATGTAATGGATAAGAGTAGATTTTATTTTTTGCCATTTAAATTATCATCTTATAGAATTGTATGTAAAAATAGTAATTTGGAAATAGAAAAATTGCTTGGAAAAGGGGTATTATTTTGAATAATTATTGCATAATACAAAGAAAATTTATGATAGAAAGATTATTCCCAGAGTGGTGTATATTATTCCTTGTCTTTGTAAAAAAGTATATATAGGTCAGAGTAGTTTGAGCTTAAATGAAAGAATAAAGGATCATAACAGTAGGGTTAGAAATAAATATTTTTTCTGCTTTAAATATCCATGAAAAAGATAAAGGCCACACTTAATTTTGATGAGACTAACGTCTTCTATGAAAGAAATGAAATAAAAACAATTAAAGAATCTTTACTATTAAAAATTTATGATTCTGAAGCAATCAATTTATTTAAGTAATTTTAATATTAAGGATATAAGGGATATAAATGAAATTGTGGATGTTTAGTATAAATATGTTGCTATCTTTTAGCCCTCTACAGTCATCTTTTAGTCCTTTACAGTCTGCTTGTATAGTAGTGAAACCATTGATTGTATTTTGAGGTTTATTTTCTTTGGCTAGTCTGGTTGAGTTGTGGATTTGGATAACTTTGATTTATTTTGTTGACTAGTTTAGCTTTAAGCATCTAGTGTTTGCTTTATATTAATGTAAAATAATAGTTATACAGAGTTTAAACATAAAATTTTAATAATATAATTGTACTGAGTATACTTTTGACATTTCACATCATATTCATGGTCAGTCTGCTGAGAACATTCATTTTTTGCTGATCTGAATGTAATTCCATTTTTGGTTCATTATATATTCATTTGGTATAATGAACCATGTCTCCTTTATTTTGTGTTTATGATATTTTCTCTCTTCACATACAACTCTAACAGCACTTGGATCACATCTATGACTGTGTTCTCTTTCATGATTGAGAAAGACAGATGAATTAGATGTTTCAAGCTCAATCTTAAGAGTTCTTATACATTAGTGAGTGTCGAGTCATTCTGGTTCTAAGATTTGCCCTTGTGTCCCTATAATACACATAAGGATAGTCTTTGTGGCTACAGCTTATAGCATAGACCACATTGGACTGGTCCAGTGTTAAAATTTTGTCCTTTGTATTGTTAATGAGCTTGTTTAAATTTATGGGAGTTCTGAATCCGACATTAAATGTGTCCTAGCATGTTTGTACTATTTTATTAGGCATATTTGATAGATATAGCAGAGCAATTCAGCTTTTTATTATTTATACCATTAGCCATTTTATTAATAATTTTGGTTCTGAATTGCTCCATATATCTATGTATGTCCTGTTCAACAATAACCTGCTTTTGTCAAGGCAGCTACACAACGTTAATGCCCCCTGTTCTCTGTTTTATTTTGACATAAATAATAATTGTCGTATAAGAAGTTTTTAAGCTCCGCAAATTTATGATACTTAGCACTTTAGATTTTATATTTATGTATTCTCTGATATGGGGGGTGTAATCATTTTGCATTGGAGTGCATTTTGTGTCCATTTTAATTTTAAATGCAGATATTGAATTAGATTATTATTTTCAAGCTCAGCTATTCAATTCAAGCACGAATTTATGTTCAAATCTCTAAGCATGTGGTGCACAAAGACATCGTCCACATACTGTATATAAATAGAATTTTTGTATGTGTTTAATATGATCATCATCACATTGCAGGATGAAGGTCTCTCCAAGTTCAATCCATCTTCTCCAATTTCTAGCCTCTTCTCCACATCGCTCCTGCACACTTTCTTACTTCATCCATCCATCCATCCATCTCACATGTGCTCTCTTTCTGAATCTCTTAGAATCCAGTTTAAGATTTCAATTGCCCATCGAATCCAGTTTAAGATTTCAATTGTCCATCTACTATCATCTCTTCTAGCAATATGTCCAGCCCAACTCCACTTCAGTCTTTTAATTCTTTCAATATCAGTAACAACTGTTTGTTCTCTTAGCCATATATTGTTTTTGACCTCTTCTTGTTACTCCTAACATGAATCTCTCCATACTTCTTTGAGTGGTCTGAAGTCTGTATTGCTCTTTTATTAAGTGTCCAAGTCTCATATCCATAAGTAAGAACTGATAAAACACTTTTATTAAAAACTTTCCTTGGCATATGATAAGGACCGCCACTCTTATTATATTTATAAATTATTTAAAGACTAGAGGTAACTAATGCAATCTATATTTTATTGAACAAAACAAATTATTATTATTATTAAATATTTCTAACATACTTGGTTTCTTAGTTCATCATTCTTTTTATAATTTTTTAAATGTTAATCCTTTTTTTTTTTTGGAAACAAAAATATAATTTTTTTAATAAAAAAATATTAAAATAATTAATTAATATATTTTTGTTTTTAAAAAAGGTTTTTCCCACCTTTTTTTTTTTTTTGTGATTATTTTTTTTATATATTTTTTTTTATTTTTGTGAGTTTGTGGGGGGGGTTTGAATTTTTTTTTTGGTTTTGTTTTTAATTTTTTTTTTGTGGGTTTTTGTGTGTTGTTTTTTTTTTGTGGTTATGTTTTTCAGGTGGGAGACACAAAATTTCTATTTAATATTTAGTTATTTCTACCAAAAGCACTCCAACCAAGTTTAATTTTACAATTAATTTCATCCATTATTAAGTTTCCATCTGTAGTAATAATCCGACCAAGGTGTTTGTAGTTGCTACTTTTTCTAACTCATCATTATCAATGTTTATTTTCATCTTTTGAGAAAATCTACTGAACATTACTTTAATCTTTTTAACATTTACTTTTAGCCCTACTTTCTTACTTTCATCTAATAACTCTTGCAACATTTCCTGAAGCTCTAACACAATATTTACAAAACAACTACATCAGCTGCAAAAATCTAAATAACTTAAATAATCTCTATTTACTTTTACTCTTTTAGTTTTCCATTTTACTCCACAAAATATTTCTTGCAGCACTGCTGTAAAAAGTTTTGGAGATATGGAATCACCTTGTCTTACACACTTCTCAATGTTAACCTTCCTAGTATCATTATGTAATCTAATTGTTGCTGCTGCATTTTTATATACATTCTTCAGAATATGACAATATCCCGAGTCTATATCTTGATGATCCAATGCTTTAATCACTGAAGAAATGCTTATAAAATCAAATGCCATAATTTCTCTCAACATTACTTGGATATGATCTACTGTACTAAAATCACTTTTAAATCCAGCTTGTTCTTTTGGTTGGTTGAAATCCAACGTTTCTCTGCAGACAAGTTATAATTATCTTGGTAAAAATTTTGTATAAAACTGATAAAAGGCTGATAGGTCTATAATTTCTAATATCTTCTTTATCACCTTTTTAAAGTATTAATATTAATACTGCATTCTTCCAATCATCTGGTACATCTTTATCATTTAGACATTTGGGATATAACTTTGCCAAAAAAAATTCCATTTCTTCACCTGCTTCTTTTAATATATCAATTATTAATATTAATAATGTTTAATATAGGGTCAATTATATTTGGTTTTTTTTTTGTAAGCCAGAGTCTGACTACAAACTATTCCATTAATAGATAAGCCAGTAATCAACTGAAATCCGGGCACGGCCGCTTGGGGCATTTATGCTATACAAAATCAATCAAATGTAACGTTACCGGTCCGCCGCAACTTTTTTTTATAGGACATGATTTTTTTTTTTTGATTAAACAAATTTTTATTTCATTTATAACATAATTTCTTTTTTATTAAAAAAATTTTTATATTCATTTTCATTTTTTTTTTTAACCTGACATTTTTCTTTATTCAACAAATTTTGGTAATTTTATTTTGTGTTTATTTTTCTGAATTTTAAAACTTTGGACTGTTTCACGACAAAAAAACTTGTTTTAACCCCACCAAAAAATTATAATACAATTATTTGGGACTTGTTTCGACTTTGTTCTACCTTTTTTTTTGGTTGACTAAATTGTTTTTCTTCTTATTATTAAATCAGAAGTAACTTTTGTGTTGTTGGGGGTTGAAAAATTGTTTTGAAACTCCCACCCCCACCCTCGGATCAATAATTATAACAAAAAGTCAATAACTTTTTTTTTTAAACAACTTTTTTTTTTTTTTTGGCTTCTATAATAAACAGCTTTTGGGGGGGGGGGGGAGGCTTTTGTACTGTTATTATTAACAAAAAATAAACAAAAATAGTCATTTATTTGAACCCCACTTGTTTTAAACCTGCTGAAAAAATATAATGCAATTATTTGGGAATTGTTTCGAATTTTTTCTACCTTTTTTTTTTTTTTTGGTTGACCAAATTGTTTTTCTTCTTATTAAATCAAAAGTAACTTTTGTGTTTTTTGGGGGTAAAAAATTGTTTTCAAACTCCCACACTCAGATAAATAATTGTAACAAAAAGTCAATAATTTTTTTTTTCCAACAACTTTTTCTCATTTTTTACTTTTATTTATATTTCATTTAAATTACATTTTTTTTTGGCCTTCTACAATAAACTGCTTTTTTGGGGGGCTTTCATACTTTGTTATTATTAACAAAAAGTCAACAAAAATAGTCATTTTATTTTAACCCCGCTAAAAAAAGAAAATCCAAATACTTGTCAATTTCTAATGAAATAAAAAAAAAAGTACACAAACTTTGGACTTTTTGAACTTATTTATAATTTTATTGCTGTAATAAAAACAGTCTGGTATTTGGGAGGACATTATGTGCCTGGAAAAAGAATACAGTCTCCCTCACTTTCTGTACTTAGCAATTCTGAAAAGTTGAAAAATTACATATTCTTCTCAGACCTTTTATTGGTCTCGTATATTTTCCATACTGAAATGTGACTTAGCGCATGAGCTTTGTCGAAGCGTATTCGAACATACTCTTTGCCAATTTTTTACATATTAATATTTTTTTAGGGAAGGGTGGGGACCATATGACAATTATTAGTAATTAACAATATTATTTAAATATAAATGACATTACTCCATTATGGAGATTTGAAAAGTTGTAGTGACTTGAAATTAAAACACCCTCAAGCGATACGGTAATCAGCTATGAATAGAACATGCATAAATAGTTTCAAAGCACAAAACAGGCCGTAATATTTTTGTGCAATGGCATGTAAAGCGGCCTGCAATGGATTAGTACAATATAAATGGATTAGCCATAAGGCCAGCCTCAGAAACGGCATTTTTATGTGTTTTGACACATAATGTCATCAAGCGGCCGTGCCCGGATTTCAGATGATTACCGATAAGTCCATTGACCAAGACTGACATTTCATATTCTGGCCTTTTGCATGTAACCACAATGTCATTGTCTATCCAATTAAAAACTCTATGATAAATTCCTTTCTATATATATATGTATTCTTATTTCTTGGTAATTCATTATAATTATAATTGATTCTTTAAGATTAACTGATCCATAAATCATATTAAAGGAGGCCATTCTATAATCATTAGAAATAGTAGCATTTTTAATAATATCCATAAGTTCAAAAGATAATTTTATGGTCTGTTTGCCCAAGCCCAATTCTTCTTTAAGTAATTGTGTGACAAATTTGGAAGTTTTATGCTAACACATTCCACCAAAATCTATCATTAGGCTGAGGGTGATGTTTTTTATACATTTTCATATTCGCAAATAACTAGATAACAGAGTACTAGATGGGAACAATTATGTTATTAAAATTTTATATTTAAACTCTGTATAAGTATTATTTTACATTAATATCTAAAATGGTAGAATATGGAAACATAAATCTTTATATTATATTTCAGTGCATACTACTTGATGTAATAAAATCTTTGAAAAAACTGCATATTAACAAAAAATGTATAATATTTGATTCTTAGTAGATCTGTCAATTTGTAGCAATTACAACTTTTTAGCCTATTTTAGAAAATGGGTACATTTAAGAATGTAGTACCATGTATCAACAGTAGAAGGTTATTAGCATGAAGAACAAAACTCTGAAATTGAACAAGCGAAATGAGAGCAAAATAAGCAACTGCCATTATGATGTGCTGTTTACACAAAGCATATTGGAATATAAAGAAGGAAGTGTTTAAACACAAGTGGTCAGACAAAAAATAATGGATTGAGCAGTTTTCATGTATTTTTTAATAGTGTTTAGGTTTTTGTTTTTTCAATTAAAAAATTATTATCCAACATGAGAATTTCTCAAAATATTTATTATCCCTGACAATTTTTCTGCAATCCCTTGAGGCTTCATGACTAACAGGTTGTGTGCCACTACATTAAGATTACTTTATGTTTTTTTGTTTTTGTATCTTATCTTTAGTTCTGAACTGAAAGTGCACCAATGCTTTTTTGTGCCCACTTCTGGATTGAAACCCTTTAAAAACCTGCTTTAGTATTAAGTTTAATTAATTCTTTGAGAAAGAAAATTTGAATTCATTAAAATCAAACTCCAGCATTTTATGAGATGTTTAGATGTCTATGATATTAGCAGCTCCTATTATACCATATAAAAAAAATCCAAGTATTATGAAGGTATTAAAGTAGCTTTCTAAGTGATAAATAAACGTTTGTCATTTTTGAAGTCAAAATAGAATGAAAAGTTTTTGAAGAAAGAAGTATTTCAATTGTGAATAAGTAAAATTTATATCCAAGTCTATTTGCAGCTAATATAATTTGAAAAAATTTCAAAGACTTTTAATTGATTGTATGTTTTTTAAAGCTTTAATTTACTTATTGATTATTTTGCTATTGTTTAACATTTTGTCAAAAATACAAAAATATCAGAAATAGAAATTTTAAATGTTTTATAGGAAAATTCTAATACTTTCTTTTATTTTATTTTTCAATACTGTCTTTAATAAATAAAAAAAGACAATTACAAAATGCCATTTTTAAATTACCTTTTTTAAAAAATTTATATATAACCTTGTCTCCCCACTTTACCAAATCTCATCTTTTTTTCTTTTTTTAAATAACTCCTCTTTCCTTCAATGACACATTTTTTCATAAATGGATAGAAAAGTCATCTTTAGTAATCAATAAAATAAAAAATATAGTATAAAATAAATTTATTAGAAAAAAAAACAGCAATTAAAAATAAAAATTCATACCTGTTCATTCGTTGTTCTTCCCCTAGAAATTAATACCATATGAAATCCAGTCAAACCCATTATAGGAACTATTAAAATTATAATTACAGACATAATGCACAATCTGGATAAATATTAAAGAAAATATATTCTTTCTTAACTAACTATAAATTTACAACTGTGAATTCTTTAATTTCTTTAAGCAGTTAAAGGAAATTAAGTTGATTAGTAACAATAATTACTAAAGAATAATTGTAATTTCTCTAAATTCAATCTACTACTCTTAATTCATATTTATTTATATATTTTTCTTTTAAGAAATATAGATATATTAAGAATAATTCTATATATAAATGCAGTCATGCATAATCCTATTAGTTTAAATACTAAGTGGATTATATTCTTCGTGTGTACAAATATCCAATACTTTTATTATTTAAACCAAAGACTACATAAAAAAAAAAAGATATTTTTGACCAATTAATACTTTCTTATAAAAAATAATAAATTTCCAAAAATAATTTTCAAGTTGTAAAAAGTTTTCAGTAGTTCATAAAAAAATCAAGACGTTTTTCATTTATCAAAGTACTATAATGGTCAATTGAGTTAATAATAAAAATTATATAAATTATTTAGCAGTGATTATAAATATTAGAAATTTAAAGTTTTAAGATTTATTTGATATATTACTAGTAAAATGGCATGTCCTGCTGAGTTCAGTGCAGTGGCAGATTTGGAGCTCAAGACAGATCACAGCTCCAGTTCAGATATTTCTAGTGTTCAAACTTTTTATAAACTTCCAAGCAATAAATCATTATAATATTTATATTTATTCAGTGAATGACTTACAGAAGATTTCACTTACAGTTAATCTTTGAAGTCCTAATATTTCAAAAGCTTGGATAAAATGAACTGAAAGTGAAAAATAAAAAAATGGTAATTCAATCAACTAACAATTGAAAAATGTGAAAGTGATAGCATTAGTTACAATAGAACAATGAAATTATTAATCATAGCCAAATAAAAAGTTTAGTGAAAGAAATACAAATTAGTGATTACAGATAAGTATAACTAAGATTAAAACTATGATCCAAAGATTTAACTCATCAAGAAGAAAATAAATAATCTTAAATATGAAAATTGAAAATTTTCACAAAATTGTAACCAAGTCAATTATATCTGAAACTATATTGAAAGTTCACTTTAAAAGGCTATATTAGTAACAGTTATTAGAATGTCTACAATGAGTAATATGAAAAATATCAACAATGAAGAGACAAATAAAAAAAATAGAACAAAATTCCTAAATGTCTCATGTCAAAAAGTCAATTTACAATGTTCTTCAAATACAATAAACAAAAAAAAACCTGTAATGTTGTCATAGTGAAAACTAATTTAAATCAATGAATATATAAAATATTTCAATTTATTCCTATTAAGAAATATTAATTAAACATAATTTTTAATCAATGATAATAATGATTTCATTTTATTTTTTTATCAAAATTAAAATTGTCAGTTTTCTTTAATTATTATCAATAGAAATAATCTTATCTATTTATTTTGATTACAGCAGTGAAAAATGATATACACCTTATTTCTAAAAAAAAAAAAAAAACATTTAAAAATACTAAATAAATATTTTTTAGTATCATATTTTAAATTTGAATCATTAAGTTTTATTTTTGTCAGAAATAATAATTAATTTATTTAAAAAAAAAAACACTTCTTTTTAAATTAAAATTAGTGTTATAACTAAAAATTATTTTAGTGTTTACTTTGACTTCTGTATAACAATAATAAATGGTATATAGCCTATTTCTAATATATTATTTAACAGAAATAAATGTTCGAATATTTTTTTTAAAACTAATATAACCAAAATAATCTGCTAAGATGAATTTTATTTAATGAAAAATCATGTTTTAATGGTAGCACTTTTTAAAGCCTCAAAATTTGCAAAACAAAATTAAAATTAATATATAAAATTAAAAATATTTATTTAATATTTTTGAATATTATCAAAATAAAATAATCAAAGTAGATAGATTATGTCTATTAACAATGAGCAAATAAAAAATTGACAAATTATATTTCTCATAAAAATAATTTCATTATTAGCATTGAAATTAAGAATACAACCAAATTAAATGTTATGTTTAAATTAAAACTTTTTAATGTTATTAATAATTTAGATTTACGAAATATATTGTCTCTCATTTCTAGTCTGTTTTTAATAGGACAATGTAAGTTTTTATCTATTTGCTTTTCAACAAATTGACCTTTCAATTGTTTGACCTTTGGAAATGTCATTCTGCCTTCCAACTGTATATATAACATTCTGCTGTTTAGAATTTGGAGTATACTCACCTGCAATAAACTTTATCTTTTATTATTTGATTCAATAAAAATGCTGCGAAAAAAGATGAATAAACAAACATGAAACAAAGTATATTACGATTTACAGATATTGATAATTACTGGTCTAGAGAAAATTAATGAAAGTAAGTTCACTTTAGAATATTCTACTGGTAGAGTAAAAAAACTGGACTATACTTTAATTATTTTTGCCAACCAAACAGTTTAGTCCTGTGCAAAAAAAATACTTAATACATGCATTTATATGAACAAGCATTTTCATAATTTGAAATAAATTCTTCAAGTGTGCTTGCTTATTTTAACCAATACCTTTGTATTTATATATAATACACATAAAATTTCCATCAATTAAAAACTATTGTAATATATATATATATTAATATATAAAAATTGATGAAAGGTGTAATCTGTAAATCAATACTATTTTTCTGAAGAGATCTATCTAATGTAAGAACATAAAATTAGTTAGAAAATATTATAATAATTATATTTATAAAGCGCATACTCGTTACTTAAAAAGTAATATTTATTAAAGCTATAACCTTAAGACTCATCAAAATGCTTTAGATTCTCCTATTTATTTAGAAAGTAGGTTAAGATAAGAATGTGGTCCCTACTGTCATTTTTTTCAGGCGCATAGTCTTAAGGTTATAACCCTAATAAATATTACTTTAGAAAATATTATAAAAATCAAAAGTTAAATTGGACTCTTTGCATATTCACAAAAATAAGTTCAAGTAGTATATGTGTATGGTTACCAAATGGATTTGTATAGCCATTACAAAACTATTCTTTAATATTTTCTTCTTCTTTTTTAATTCCAAACTTAGAATGACTATGTTCATTTATGACTGGTTACTAATGATCATGTTTGGAGTGATACAAGTAAATTATGCAAAACATTATTATATATGAATAACTTATTTAAATGCATATATTAAATGATGCAGTCCAAAAATTAAAATATTTAGCAATAATACTTATTCACTATTGGCGAAAGATTTTAGACATTGCTATTAATATCTATATATAGATAAATATAGGATTTAAGGAACATTTTATTTTTATCAAATTATTATTATTATTATTACTAAAAAGTTAAAATAAGAACAATTGATCATGGTTTTAAAGTTCTATTTTTTTCCTCCTTACTATAAATATCCCAAGTTCATTCTCAATTCAGACAAGCTAAATTATATATGTATCATTATACAAGCAGAGGAGGAAATAATACTTTACATAATAACCATATTAATGGACAGACTGGGTACTATCTATGAATATACAGACCATGGCCATCTTTCAAGGCCGTTCTACTAAAAGCAAAATACTTCTCTCATAGATACTTTAAGTTATACTGGGTTTGCATCCAGGTGTCATTCAGAGCAATAACTGGAAAATCCATAAGAGATTTTAAACACTTCTAGCACTTGTTTCATAGTTTAGCTCACTAAAACATAAGAAAATCACTTCATTAGTAGTCAGATATTGAATATTTGAAGCAAGATTATACAATTAATTGTTTTTTTTTTTTTTTGGATTAAATTTCACACAGTGAGAGATTCAGAGAGAATCTCATTCAGGTTAAATTAACAATTAAATAATATATTTGATATATTATAACATCCTAAATTATAATTACATCAAAATATAATGAAACTTTCTATAGAGATTTTAACCAGGTTTTGTAAGGAAAATATAAATCTTACCCCACTTTTGCTTCAGTTTGAGTATAGACTTTCAGTTTCGGTTTACATTTTGACCTATGTTTTGGTTAAGGCTTTTCTCGAGATGATCACTCATTCTTTTTCTTCCTTTTGACAGTGTTTAGAGTCTATAAAGAGGTCTTTAATCTCTTCATTTGCATGGAGTGAGCTCAAGAACAATATTCTTGCATTAGCCTTTGGTTTCCTAGTGGCTTAAAGCTTTTTCTTCCTGTGAAACACAGATCTTCATCTAACTATCCTGCAACATTCTTGAACATAGGATGAATGTTTTAGCAGCAATAGTTGAGTTTTAGTCATATTTCAGGCTATCAAAAATTCATAGGAACTGCATGGTGAAAGGCTGAATGAACACTCCTTCTGCAAATCTGGCAGGGCATGGTAATAGAAAGACATCTGCAGAGATTTCTATACATTGCTTGATCCACAAAACTAGAAATCCACGATGATAGAGACTACAAAATTTAGCAGGTAATATCAGCAACAAGATATCAAACCAACAGCTGCAGAATAACAAAACTAATAATTTATTAGCTTTTATACCTTCAACCAACTACTGTTCTGGGCATCACCCACGTTAATCATTTTCCTTTTTTTTTTTTTTTTTTACTAATTAGCATTTTTTTAAATTACAACATTACTTATCTAATCAGTTTATTGATTTACTTATTTACAGTAAAACAACTTAATCTCTTCTTTCTTAATTTTCTTGATTAGATAATAATTCTACAAAAATTATTTTACACTTCCTTTTAAAATTAATATTTTTGCTTAAAATATTTCATAATCTAAGTAAATTTATAATTAATACAATCATTTCTTCCTCTTTTTTTTCTCATTTTCATTGTACATCATAACATTTTGAATTTGTAGTTTTTAAAGTGAAAGTAAGCATCTATTACTGGCTTTATTTGGGAAGCCATTATTTTTATTAGATTTTATTTTGATAAAAAATCTAAATATAACTCTTTTATTCCTATAGTTTCATTCAAAATGTTATTATTTCTGTTTCTTCTATTTTCCCTTTATTTTAAAACAGAATTTTTGTCAAGCGTTGTTAGTCGAGTGGTCATCGCAGCAGCCTTGCAAGCAAGTAGTTGGTTGCAGACGGTTGAGGGTTCGCACCCCGGCCGATGCTACGACATATAGGAAAAAAAAACAAAAACAGAATTGATATAATTTGATCGGGTTTTTTTTGTTAAATTCTAAACCAGTCTTTTGTTCTCTATTTCAAAATGTCTCCCCTCTCTAATTGCTATTATGATGAAGTGATCTATGTTAAATAATCATTTTCATTTAAATATATATATATATTTTTGTGAAATTTGTATATTTTTGTATTAATTATATTACACCCCTCCCAATATTGAAGTAAAAAAAAATGTCAATTCCTTTTCTTAGATATTGACCGATTTTAATTCTGCCCACATTATTATTAAAAAAAAAAAAAAAAATTCCCATCATTGCCTAATATCACAATGAGCAAAAATTTTAAGAGGCATCAAATTTAATGACTTTGCATGCAGAACGATCCTGAGTTAGTTAAATTACATTTAATTTCTTTTTTTTTTCCTATACTGATGTCAAACATGGCTTTGAATATTTTATCTGTGAAGGTTGGGACTATCTCTATTACCATTCAACTTATGATTATTTTTATTAATTCAGCTACATTTTTAATGAGCCAGAGCTTTTCTCTATTGGTGCACTATCATCATCTTAAATGGGAGGATTTCATGCACAGACTCATCTGTAAATCAATGTTTCCACAAAGAAAAAGCTTCATCAAACACAGAATGCAATCTAAAATTCCTAAATTTACTTATATGTACACACATATCTCAATCACCACATATCTCAATCACCATTACCTGACCCATCATAATTTGACATATTCATTCAAAGAAATACCATTTTTTATTCATATCCATACTTATATGATTATGTCTCAAAATATTTCATTTTTCCCTTTTAATTCTTAACTTTCTAAGTCCCATTTTACTTTTTTTTATTTATTTGATTATGCTCTGCAGTGTCGTAAGCCCAGACTTATGAGTTGGGTTAATCACAAATTTTGGCTGTCACAGTCCATGGTTTAACATTTATTATTTACTTTCCAAGGTTTTCATGTTCTTTATTTATCAAGAATTATTATCAATACCTCAGATCAATTTCTGTCAAATTATCTGAATTCTATTATCATTTATTCCTTAGTTTGATTAACCAGGCATTACTTTGATAGCAATTTTTTTTTTTACCTCATTTATATTTATTATAAAAAAAATTTTTTTTTCCAATTTTAACCATATTTCCATAACAAAATCCTGTCTATATCAGCCAGTCTTCCCAATAACTCTAATTAACTTTTATCTGACAGTTCCTTGTCATTTCCTGTTTTTTGCCCTTTTTGCCATCTTTGATATCTTCTTAGAATGGCCACTTGTGCAAGGAGATTGTGAATTGTCTCTTGGTTTTTCATATTGTCTTATATGAGCAAGATCAGGCTGCCAGAAACTCTTTCTGGATTCATTTCAAGTTTTTCCTATGGCAAATTTCATGGGATTTATATTAGATTTTTTACATTGGGGTTTAACTATCACCTTTTGTTTCATAACACCCTCCTCTCTCAGTGCTGATGAGCATCTGTTCTATGTTATGAGGAAAACTGTTCCGCACTATCCTAATCTGTTGTTTAGCTAGAGAGCTGGCCTTCAATGCCCTTAATTTCACCACGTGCCTATGGCAAATGGAATGAATGGTTCATCAAGTTGCCATTTTTCCTGTGACACCTGGTGGCTAATATTCTTCTAGCATTCCTCACTCAAGTAATTGTCTAGCAGGACAGGTTTATATTCAATGAATTTTATGGGTTTCTTAAATAAGGAGTCCCACCAAGCTTAAGAGATACCCTGAAGATGGCTGCATGCGATTACCTTGGCCTCTTCTCTTAACTGATTTAATGTAAAGTACCTCTCCAATGTGTTCAGAGAGAGCTTCACCTACATACCCAGAAAATATCCTATTTTTAGAAACTTGTTAACAATTTCAGGAGAATTATTCACTGTGTGCCTGTTTACATTAGCACACTCCTACATTTGCTTCCTTTGCAATTGTCTTACCAATTTCTCTGTTTCATATTGCCTATTCTCATCTAAATCTATTCTATCAATTTACATGCTTAATTACTAATTTTTAGCTTGATATTTTCTAATATCCTTTCATTTTCTAATTGAGCCTCTGCTACTGCTTCCTGCATCAACTCTATTTTGTCTTCCTGTTCCAGTATATTTTTCTGAATTTCTTGATAGGCTGTTTCCATTTTATTTTCCATGTGACTTAGATTTCCTTCTATTTCTTTCATAATTTCTTCTTTCATTTTCTCATAGCCCAAATGAATCTGATATTCTAATTTTTCAAACACTTGAACTTAGTTTTCTAGTTTTATATTTGTTTCATTATTTTCATTCCCCATTTTTTCAAGCTTTATATTTATTTCATTATTTTGACCTTGACATTTTTCGGCTGTCTCTTTATCTTGGTTTTTAAGCTTTTCAAACATTTTCATCATCATTGTCATTATTTTCTTTCTTATTTGAGACTTCTTGTTTTTTGCTCTCATAAGTATTTATGTTTAATTTTATGATAACATTTATCTTTTCTTTTTTTTTTCAATATTGCTATCATTTTATTCTTTATTTATTTTCTTTAGCTACTATATTATAATTTTTCAAACTAACTTAATTTAACTATCTTGTAATTGGTATGTTCACCTATTCCTCCCCACCACAATCCATTTAATATTATCTGCCTGCTTACTTAATGGTTGTACCATTTCTATTTTGAGATATTTACTATATTCACCGTCCTGTTTTAATTATTTATTTCAGTCTGCTTATGTATTTCTAAAATTTTAATTATATCGATTATAATCTCTCTTAACTATACATACCTTTCTTTTTTCAATTATTATGCTATAACAAATTCTAAATAAATTATTATTTCACTGTTGGCCCATTTCTCCATTCTCATATTTCTTACCAAAATATTAACATTTATTTATTTTTTTATCTTATTTTTTTTATTTTATCTGATAGCTAAGGTCATTTTTATGCACATATGCTGATAAAACCAATTATATAACCATTACTTTTATGTATATGGTTTTTCTGCAACTACCTTGGTAGACAATTATATATATAATTGTTCATTTGGGCACTCACATTAGACTCCAATTATAATGGTCTTTTAGATTTTTTATTTATTTATTTATTATATAATTTAGATCAATCAAATTATGCACCATTATACAAGCAGAGGGAGGGGAGGGAGAATTCAGTCAATACTTTATATAATAACCATACTAACGATCAGACTGAGTCCTGTTTATGAATATACAGAACATAGCCATCTTTCAAGACCGTTACAGCAACTCTTTACCTACTAAAAATAAAATACTCCTCCCATGGATATTTTAACATATACTGGGTACCATCCAGAGAATTAAATGAAATGTCAATAAGAGATTTTAAATGCTTCTAGTGCTCGTTTCATAAGTTAACTCAATTGAACATAAAAAACTCACCTCATTAGCAATCAGATACTGAATATTTGAAACGACTATATATAATTAACATTTTTTTTTTGACTAAATTTCATATGGTGAGATTCAGAGAGAAGATCATTCAGATCAAATTAACAATTAAACAATATATTTATTGATATATTATTACATACACCTGGGTCTCTTTTTATGCGGACTTATTTAACACGATTTTGAAGTTACGCGATTTGTGTTTCACCGGAAGTCGAACTCCGATAATGCGCTATTACTTTAAATAATAAATTTCGCGCACTTACGTTATATTGAAAGTAATAGCACATTATTGGAATTAGACTTTCAACTTAGTAATTTCAATATCTTCAGTGCTTTATAATAGTAAGATTTTATGCAATAATGAAATTAAAATCATGATTTCCACATTTTATGTATACACACATTAAATTTTACAAGATTATAATGTAAATTTGTTCAAACATTGTGCGTGTTAATTTTGCATTTTAAATCACATTCTGTTTTTGCTTTTTAAAAAAGAACATAATCAATTATTAATCATTTAGTGTCCACAAGTTTATTTTTAAAAGGTCAGTAATAGCAGTGGGCACAATTAAATTTGACAATTAAAAATTAAAATCTGATTTTTAATTGTAATTAACAATTTAAAAATTACTTACGGCGACTTGAAATAATGTGATGTGAAATTTGATTTTTAAATGAAATTGAAAATTAAAGACAAAAATAAGAATTTAATTTTTAGTTGTTAGTTTCATAAACAGTTAATAAAATCATCGTCTCAAAGATTAATTACTAATTACGTTGTCACCAGAAAACCATTGACACAATATGAGTATGAAGTTGGCGCTAGTTGTTTGCAAATGAACGTGTTTTTCGGCAAATAGCTATAATAATTAAAACGTGTATAAAAAAATGTAAATTACTGTACTGTAAATTATGCATAAAAATATATTATTTTGAATAAAATTAAATATTATAGTTAAAAAAAGTCTGTCTTGTATCAATTTTTTTCAAATTTGAAATTTTTTATTAGTCATATTTTATTTCCTTATTTTTTTTTTTTTGCGCGAATTTTAAAGTGATTTTACGTTGGTGCTTTGCTTTTACGCGAATTTTGAAAAATCACAGACCGCACCCCACCCCCTTTTTCAATGTAAGTTACGTCTATTTTTGCCCGATTTTGTTTGCGCGTGTTTTCTGAGGAACCTATCTATCGCGTAAAATGAGACCCAGGTGTACTAAATTATAATTACATAAAAATATAACAAAACTTGAATTATTTATCAAGTTATTTTAGACAGAATTCATTTAGTCTTAAATAAAAACACAATAGTTTAGTATTTTATAGATTTTAGCCAGGTTTTGTAAGGAAAATATAAATCTTTCTCCCTTTTGCTTCAGTTTCAGTCTAAATTTTGATTCAGTTTTGGCTTATGTTTTGACCTAGATTTTGGTTAAAGCTTTTCTTGAGGTAATTACCCCCCCCTTTTTTTTTTCTTTTGATGGTATTTAAGAGTTTTTAAGAGGTCTTTAATCTCTTGAATATGGATGGTGTGAGCTCAGGAACACTATTTTTGTGTTAGACTCAAAGTTCCCTAGTGGCTTATAACTTTTTTTTCCCAGGACAGCACAGATCTTCTTCATCTAACTACCCAGTAACATTATTGAACATAGGTTGGACAGATGTTTTGGTAATAATAGTTCAGAGCTTTGGTCACATTTCAGGCTATCAAAAATTCATAGGAACTGCATGGCAAAAGACTGAATGAACACCCCTTCTGCAAATCTAGCAAGGCATGGTGGTGGTAAGATGTCTGCAGAGATATCTATACATTGCTTGATTCACAAAACTAGGAGTCCACAATGACAGAGACCACAAAATTTAACAGGTAATATCAGCAACATGACATCAAACCAACAGCCACAAAATAACAGAACATAACAATTTATTAGCTTGTATACCTTCAATCAACCATGGTCTTGGGCATGATCCATTCTAATCATTTTGCCATTTTTTTTATTATTAATTAGCCTTTTTAATTACAGCATTGCTTATCTAATCTGTTTAACTAATTTACCGATTTACAATAAAAACAACTTAATCTCTTCTTTCTCGATTAGATAATTTCACAAAAATTATTTTATAGTTCATTTCACTTTAAAATTAATATTTTGGCTTAAAATAATTCACAATTAAAGTAAATTTATAATTAATACAATTTTAAATTTCTTCTCCCCCTTTTTTTTTCTCAATTTCATTATATATCATAACATATTGAATTTGTAGTTTTTAAAAAGTATATAATTTTAATGCGCAAATACGCGCACAACAACCGAGCTTCATCAGGATTAAATAACAATATATTATAAACTCAAAATAATTATAATATCTAAAGAATAATGCCCGAGCGCTTTCAAGAGAACTTAGCTCTCATAATCATGGGCAACAAAGAATAAGAATAGCATGTTGGTATATGCTAAAATATGCTGATATATGTAAATTAGTTGAAAATAAATGTGTCAGCTCTAAATGATCCATTTCTTAGAGATTTTGTAACACGCATCTTTCCTATTCATAGCCTTATCATCAATAGCAATAAAACATGCTTCTTTAACTTTTCTCTTAATGTCATTTCTCTCCCTGCATGTTTTATTGCTATTGATGATAAGGCTATGAATAGGAAAGATACGTGTTACAAAATCTCTAAGAAATGGATCATTTAGAGCTGACGCATTTATTTTCAACTAATTTACATATATCAGCATATTTTAGCATATACCAACACGCTATGCTTATTCTTTGTTGCCCATGATTATGAGAGCTAAGTTCTCTTGAAAGCGCTGGGGCATTATTCTTTAGATATTATAATTATTTTGAGTTTATAATATATTGTTATTTAATCCTGATGAAGCTCGGTTGTTGTGCGCGTATTTGCGCATTAAAATTATATACATGTATAGTAAGCACCTGAGTTTAATAATTTCTTTTTTAAAAAGATAAGCAATTATTACAGGCTTTATTTGGCAAGTCATTGCTTTTATTACATTTTCTTTTGATAGAAAATCTAATTAAAACTCTTAAATTATCCCTATAGTTTCATTCAAAATTGTATTATTTTTCTTACTTCTATTTTCCCTTTATTTTAAAACAGGACTGGTATAATTTGATTGGAATTTTTTTTTTTGTTAAATTCTAAACTAGTTTTTTAATCTCTATTTCAAATTTTCTCCCCTCTCTAAATTACTATTAAGATGATTATTTAAGTGATCTATGTTGGATAACCATTTCCATTAAAAAAAAAAAAAAGTATACTTTTATGTAACTTGTATATTTTACATATTTGTTACAATATATACACATAAAAAAAATATTGTAAGTATGAATGATAATTTTGATCATGCAATTAGCAATAATAAACCTGCAGACATTCTAACTTTGATCATATAAGAATTATCAATTCTATTTGAACACCCTACTAATAATAGAAATATCAACTGAATACCATTATTCCAAAACTTTCTAATTTGAAAACTTCTAATACTTAAACATTTTTAAATCAGGCACTATAGCATAGCAAAATGTATACAAAAACTACAATTTTCAAAGTGCATTCACTTAAGAAAAAAAATTAATTTTCAATTGCATATAAAACATTTACAATTCTATGCTAAATATTTATCTTCAAAAAAATGAAAATGGTCATCTAATGACTGGTTTATGTCCACTTTCATAATGAAATAAACATATGTACAATTACAATTTACATAAAGAAACTTATAAAAAAGATAGAACTGTTAAAAAATCAATTACCTAATATTCATTCTCAACTATAAATTACAAAATTTAAGCAAAAAAAAGTTTACAGTCCTATGCTAAATGTTTGGTTTCAAAACTAATATTAATACAAAACAATTATGATGAATTGACTTATGGCCATTTTTATAATAGTATGCATGCATCAAGTTCACACTTTTCTGCATGCATTCATATTAAAGTAAAATTACTTTGTAATCAAATAATAATACTAATAATAAATTAAAGTGTTTTAAGTAAACACTTAAAAGTAATATTTGCTAATAAATTGTATTTTGTTTAATTAGTTTTGTTCAATTAATTTTATTTAAATTTATTTTTTTAATCAATAATTTTTTCAAAACAATAATACCAAGAATTCATTTTATAACGATTTCCCTTTTACCATTATAATTATTTTACTGACATTGTTCAAATCCATACCACAAAACAAAAAAAAAAAAGAGTTTCAGAATAGGATTATTCAACTTCTATCAACATAAGATTTATAATGTTACAAACTATGTTAACAAAGCTCCACTTATAGACAAATTATTAATTACCATTAGCATTATAAAACTTTTTTAAAAAAATTGAAATGATTAAACTCTTGTTAAAGCCAATTATTGAAAAGGTAAAATGAAATAAGCATATAGGATTATGGTTTTTAAAATTTAAATCCATCAACTGCATTAAAATTCAAATTTTATCCTTTACAATTCAAGAGTTACCATATTTATATATATACAATATAGAAATACATCTAATTAATTTTAGATGTAAAAACTATTGGTGGTATTACATATCTATTTAAGAAATGCTTAGTTGACATAATAAATCTGCAATGATTCTATTTCTGAGCAGATAAGAATTAAAAATTCAATAGTAATATCCTGTCAATTATTTAAAAACAATAAATAACTTTTCAATAAAATAATTTTAATTATGTGAAGAAAAAAAAGTTGTATAAAATAGAAAACATTTAGAAATAGTAAGTTAAAAAATATATATAATTTTGAATGCAAAAGAAAAATCGCTGCACCATATATGCTGATGATATATATAATACTCATAAATAATGATGATGTAACAAAATGGGAACAGTATTGATAAAATTGTTTAATAAGTTTGAAATAAAAATAAGTATAAAACTAAAACTACACATACAGACAAAAACAGTTAACTTAATTAAAAAAATAATTCTAAAAGAGATTATTGTTTTTAAATACTTTGGAAGTTTATTAAATCATGTTTAATGTAATAAGACAAAAATATGAAAAAAAACTTACAGATAAATTGTTAATTAAATTAATGAATAGGGAATAAAACAATCATATGGTTTAATTCCTTGATAGATTGTTTCTTTCAAATATCCCAATAGCAGATTGAGTAAATAATTACATTTAACTGATTAAATAGAATTTTTATTTTATTCAGCTAAGAATATATCCAAAAAAATTTTAACTCCAAGACAATGACTAATTAAAAAAGCATATGTTTTTTATGAAATGTTGCTTATATAGAACATTAAAAAAAAACGATTATAAAAATTTTAATGTGTGGATTTAGGAAAAGAAATGAGGACAGTAAAGATAGATAGATAGATAAAATTAAGAATAAAAACCGTAGAATAAAAATTGAATTTTTTTTTTGGAAAAAATTAAAGGAAACTGGATTAGACATTCTTACAGATATAGAGTAAATAATGGATTTGTAAAAATGATAAATAGTAAAATAAAAACAAAAAAATTAAAAAGACAGTGATGCATTTTAAACAGGGTGATTTAGAATGTAGAATATTTGATTAAAGACATATAACCAATGATGTTATATCATTTTATTAATTAATAAATAAAGTTTTTGCATACAATTAATTTAAAAAGCTGTTGAAAGTGTTTTAAACATTATACTGTACATAAAATTATAACAATTGTATATAAAAGGGGGGAAAAATTCAGATTTTTCAGAATTTCAACATGATAACTATAAGTAATTTATCCAATACCAATGAAATTCTGATTCTATGATGCTTTTCTGAGCCTGATCCTATCATTCATAGTAATGAATATTTTAATCTACAGATTTAGTTCATTCTGTATGGCATTAAATGAAACAAGGTATCTTTGATATTACTAAACACACACACACACATACACACAAAAACTTCAAAAATATCAAATAGCTAAATGAAGACCATTGCACTCTATATGATTTAGCACATTGGTAAAATAGCAGACTCAAAAGCTAATGATTCTTGAATTGATTCCCAGATAAATAAATTAAAAATCTCAGCTCAGTAAATTGAATGGAATTGCTGTGCTCAGTCTATCACTTTAGTATTTAAATATTTTCCAGACAACTAATATACAGTGATTTATCTAATGAATTCATATAAATTATTTACTACAAGGCAGACAGACTAGGAAAGTGTGTTATAATCAAACAATAACAACTGATTATTCTCAGTAGTATTCTCTCAGCAAAATTTATTCTAGTTTTGCAATTTTAGGCAATCACAAACTTTTATGAACCTTTATACCATCAAGATGCAGTCTATAAACCATTGTGATGTGTTAACTGTGTATCCTATCAGTAGCAATACATTATGTAATGAAAATAGGATGGCAACATACTGCTAAAAGACAAAGTGAACCTTGTACTAATCATTTTATAATGCTTTCATTTATCTCAGGTATAGATTATTTGATAAAGAAAAGTCTATAAACTTCTTCAAATGAAATTGTGCAGGACATTTCTGAATTTTAGATAAACACATTGATTTTCAATGTAAACAACATGTATTCCTCACATTTCAGATTCGCAATTAGCACTAACTGCTCCCTATTAAAAAACCAAGAAAGCAATTCAAGATAGCAATAATGCAACTTTTAATAATGGGTTATCAATCTGTTTACAAACTGTTAATATATTTTTCACACATTTTGTAAAAGACAACTATCTAAATTATTTGTAGGAAGATTATAATTTTATATATATATATGTATTGTATATTTCTTATATACTTTTATAAATGTATACATGAATACAACCACAAACATATATTGTACATATATTTGTAAATAAAGTTCATTTCTTAAAAATTTATAAATAGTTATATAAAAAATTCAATTTAATTCTTAAGTACTTGTTGACTTCAAGTTCTGGTGAAAAGATATAATAAACATCAACTAATTAAATACACTGAGCAAGTTTTAGGCAAAATACTGCTAGAACTCTAAGTCAATTCAAATTGAGTGCTTAAGAATTACAAGTTTTATGAAAAGAGTTAATACTTTGAAAATTCAATTTAGTAAACAAAATCTATTGTTTTTATAAATAAGGATACGAAACAATATTTTCTGTTGTTGTTAAATTTTCTTGATTATTTAAAACATATACAAGGCAAAATGCAAAAATACAAATCATATGAATAGTAAGGGAAATAAGAAACTGGAAGAAGTAGCGGTAATTGCGTCGCCCAATACAATTGTTCACCCATGGACAATGATGATCAAATGTCTATTTAAAAAAAAAAAACAGAAAAAAAAAACAAACAATTCATAAATTGTTAAAAAATATTTAAGAAATTTGACTTAATTTTTTTCAATTATGCAAATACTTTTTATTCACAAACATTGCCACACACATACTTACATAGGTATATTGTGTAATCATATTAATACAGTATTTATTTTCTCATCATAAGAAAAATCAATTGTGCATATTAGCATAAATAGTAATTATTATTTATACATTAAAAAAATTCCATGTATATTTTCTTATAAAGACACAATTATACATGATAATGTAATTACACAATAATCTTTATATTATATGAAGTGAAATCAATTACATTATCCATAACCATTATTTATAAAAATACTTTCATCTTTTCAAGATGTTTAAAGATACTTTTAACTTTTAAAAAAATATTATAAACAACTTTTTATAAATCAAACAAGAAAATTTTTTAATTATTTCCAACAATATGAAAAACAGAATATATAAAGGATAATATAAATGTAAACTGCAACAAAGATAGCTGGTAGAAAAATGCAGCAATTAACCAATAAAATTTCTACCGAGACTAGAGAATTTATGAAGAAAAGAAAAAATATGAAGATACACAAAAATGATGCATTAAAAAGGATTGAATATCTCAAATTTTGTAAAATAGTGAGGAAAAGAGTTGAAAATGATATAAGAAAGTATAACTGAACTAGCAAGGAAAGCTGTAGAAGAGAATAAAAGTCTCAAGAGTGTAAAACAACATTTTGGTATTGGTAGGAAATTTATATCTGCAATAAGAAAAAAAGATGGAATTATTACTAAAAAGAGAGATGATATCATGAAATGGATAGAAAACTTTTATCAAGAATTATATAGTAATAAAGAACAAGTACCTCCTATATCTATTACAACTACCGAATTGCCCAGAATTTTAAATGAAGACATGAGATATGCAATTAAATGTATGAAGAAAGAAAAGGCTCCAGGTAATGATGGAATTATAATTGATATATTAAAAGAAGCAGGTGAAGGAATAGAAATGTTTTTAGCAAAGTTATATACCAAATGTCTAAATGATAAAGATGTAACAGATGATTGGAAGAATGCAGTATTAATATTAATATTTAAAAAAGGAAATAAAGAAGATATTAGAATTTACAGACCTATCAGCCTTTATCAGTTTTATACAAAATTTTTACCAAGATCATTATAACTCATCTACAGAGAACATTGGATTTACACCAACCAAGAGAACAAGCTGAATTTAAAAGTGGTTTTAGTACAGTAGGTCATATCCAGGTAATGAGAGAAGTTATAGAAAGGACAAATGAATATGAGTTGTCATTATGCTTTGGATTTTTAGATTATAAAAAAGCATTTGATTCTATAAACATTTTTCAGTGATTAAAGCATTGGATCGTCAAAGTATAGATGCAGGATATTGTCGTATTTTAAAGAATATTTATAAAAATGCAACAGCAACAATTATATTACATAACATTGAGATGGGTGTAAGACAGGATGACTCCATATCTCCAAAACTTTTTACAGAAGTATTTTGTAAATTAAAATGGGAAGCTAAAGGAGTGAAAGTAAATGGAAATTATTTAAGTCATTTAGATTTTGCTGATGACGTAGTTGCTTTTGCAAATAATGTTTTAGAGCTGCAGGAAGTGTTGCATGAGTTATCAGATGAAAGTAGCACTAAATGTTAAAAAGACAAAAATAATGTTTAATGGATTTTCTCAAAATATGAAAATAAAGATTGATTATGATGAGTTAGAAGAAGTTAATAGTTACAAATACCTTGGTCAGATTATTAATACATAGATGGAAACATAATGGATAAAATTAATCATAGAATTAAACTTGATTAGAGTACTTTTGGTAGAAATAACTTGATACTAAAAGGAAATGTACTTATGTGTTTGAAAAGGAAGGTTTTTAATAAATGGGTTTTACAAGTTCTTACTTATGGATCTGAGACTTGGACACTTAATAGAAGAGCAATACAGAGACTTCAGATCATTCAAAGAAGTATGGAGAGATGCATATTAGAAGTAACAAGAAGAGATCAAAAACACAATATATGGGTAAGAGAACAAACAGGTGTTACTGACCTTATTGAAAAAATTAAAAGACTGAAGTGGAGTTGGGCTGGACATATTTCTAGAAGAGATGATAATAGATGGACAATTGAAATCTTAAACCGGATTCCAAGAGATTGTAAAAGACCCAGAAAGAGACCACATGTGAGATGGATGGAAGAAATAAGAAAGTGTGCAGAAGTGATGTGGAGAAAAGAAGCTAAAGATCGGAGAAGGTGGATTGAACTTGGAGAGACTTTCATCCTGCAGTGGATTGATAATGATTGATGATGATAAATGTAAACTGAATTCCTGTATACAAGACTCAGAAAGAAATTGTGTGAGACTCATAGATAAGACAAGTTTAATAACATGAAAAAAGGAAATTGTGAATAGAAAAGATCAATTAAACTCAGAAATAATCCTGCAATGGATTATAAAAACTGTATAATAATGATGATAAAAGTAAATATTTTTTCTTTTAAAAAAATGAGGGAAAATAGGAAAGAATATGTTAAATATAAAAAGGCTTGCTTTTTGACTTTTACAATATATTTATTTTAAAAAAACATTTCTTAAAGATATGAAAAAATAAAACTAACTTTGTTAATAATTTTCATTTTTTATTATTATATCCGTTCAAAGTAAAAGAATATGTGAAAATATAAAGATTAAATAATAAAAATCAAAACTTACATTTCCCATCCTAAGAATTTAAATACAGGTATACTTTATATTCCTGGAGTTTATAAAACTATCAAAAAAATATTTTGATAATATTTGAAATACTCCGATTGCTTGAGACAACAATCTTTAATCTGTGTTAAAAAGAGATAATTTAAATGCATATATTTTTCATTTATAAACTAAAATCAAGTTTGTCTTTTACAGCAGATAGTAAAAGATCGCTTAGAATAATCAAAATATGTTAAGTACTATAATAAACTACACTGGTAATTTATTATAACTTTTTGTGTTTAATATGTTTACGAAAAGAAGACATATAGAAAAAAAAAGTTTTGATATTTTATATGATAGCCTGTTCTAAAGAAGCAAGGCAAGTATAAAAATAAAGTAGTAAAAATAAAAGATTATATACAAGTTGAATATTGTTATTCTGAAACTTTTGGTTCTTAAATTCTTTTTAAATTGGAAAATTTTATATATACAAACAAGATCACTTATATAATTATAACAGTAAAAATAAAAATGTTTAAACAGAATTCATATGCTTGTTGTTTTCAAAAGATTAAGTAAATCGAAAATTAAATTTAAACAATATTAACAAAATTAAATGTAATTTATTGGCATAATTTAAATGATGTAATTTCTTAGAGAATGTTGATTAAAAAAGATTAATTAAAAAAATAAATAAATTGAACAAAATTAAATATAATAATATTATTAGAGTAATTTAAATGCAATTTATTAGCATAATTTATTGAATGTAATTTATTAGTGAATATAGTTTTAAAAGCATAAAGTAAAAATTAAAAAAAATCATTACTTACATTTACTTGATCATAAAGAATTTTCCATGCATATAGGGCAGAAAATTAAATAATGAAAGTGGCCCTCTTTTTTAATGCTTTTTCAAAAAGTATGATTTTTGGGCATTGATATTAAATAAAAGTAATCAGATATTAAATGATCATTTAACATAAAACTGAAAATATTTAGCTTTTGTATTTTATATGACAGTTGAGAATCAATAATAGATAAACTGATCTGATTTTTAACAATTTAACGTTTTCATAAAATGAGTTTTTTTTTATGAAAATTACAATCTGTGCATGTTTGCTAAATCATAATTGCATATGAAAAAATAATTAGATAATGGATTACTATCTTGCAAGCTTTTGTTTTATATTATAAATTTAGTTGAAAATCAATATATGTTATAGGTATTCACATAGCCTACAGAAAGATATGCCTCGATTTGACTTTTTAACAAACTTTTTCATAAATGGCCTAACACAAAATATATACTTTTAAAGTGCCATGATGACTATCTAAAAATATTTGAATAATAAAAATTTTCTAATTCATGGGTTTCAGAATAATGGTATTCAACCTACACATCAGCTTTTAGCTTCTTCATCTTATAATATACAGCTAAGTTTTACTGATAATTGTAATGTAATTGTTAACCTTAATAGTTGTAATGTAATTGTTAACTGTAATATATACATAATTTTGATCTGTATTATGATCTTTTGGAAAAAAACAACTGTTAATTCTACTAAAAGAATGCAATTAAATGAAAAGCAAATATTTGGTAAAATTGTAAAACCAAGATGAAATGAACAGTGATCAAAGTTTTTTTCTTCAAGAGGCTGGGAATATGGCCAATAAAGTAAATACAGTTTTGGGGCTAAATAGAATTTTAAATAAAAAAATCTGAAACTGTGAATTATTAGATATTCCAAATTATCTATTAAATTTGCAGAATTAGATATCATTAAAAATGTTACAATGATTAAAAAAAAATTGAAAAAACAAAAACAATCGAAGAAATAAATATATTTATACATAATGATTTACTGAAATAGAAAAGCTGTAAAATTGCAAAAAAAAAAAATTACAGATAAAACAAAGGGACTGGAAGAGGAGGACTGATAAGACTTCTATAAAAAATAAAATATTTGACAAATAATTACGAAGTTTAGAAGTCATAAAAAAGACTTGAAAAGCAATGGGCAATGAAAGCATGTTTCAGCTATGTTACATCTGTATTAGCAGGTAGATATGGTTTGAAACAATATCAAGAAAGCATACTGTATTATTCTGAAGTCAATTTAAGTGCTGATCACAATTTTGCTAATATAAGGTATATAAAAATGACTAGAGTGGAGGAAAAAAAAACAGAATGACAGAAAAATATTTTTCATTAATATAGATCAAAAAATTAAATTATAGAATTTAAATTGTAATCTGAGTTTTAATTATTATAATTTAATCTATAAATGCCAATTCTTTTTTTACATTTACATATTTCTCATCCTATTTGATATATCTAAAATGTGTGTAGTGTAACAAAAATTTAAAACATATCTCAATTTTATTCTTAAAAAAAAAAAATACAGCTACTGAGGCAATTCCTTATAATAAAAAAAAAAATTAATAAAATTGTAGAAAAAAAAATTAAAATACAAATACTAAAGACTATTGAGATATATATTTTAAAATAGTTATCTAATTCAAAAATAGATGCAAAAGTAAAAGATGTTATAACTGCAATGGATTTTATAAATTATAGAAATATCGGGAGGAAAAAATAATCACTAAAATCAAGCATTTGTGGAAACAATAAATAAAAAGTTATTAATAATAAAAAAAAGATATAATAAAAAATATATAGTTTAATTATAAGATACAAGAAACAAATTTTCAAAATTGTTAATTAAAAACGAAATAGTAAATAAATAGGGAACAATTTAAAGAAATTACCCAACAATGAAGAAAAATTGTAAACCTATAGTTAATATAAAAAATGGTTAACTTTTCCATTCACTGTTACAGATTATTAAAGAGGGTGGTGAATCAAATAAGTAATATTTGTAATATTGGATCATTTACAATTCAGATGAGTTATAATTTCAAATCTAACTTAATTTAGTGAAATGTGAAAAATTTATAACAATTATTTTAATCTATCAGAAGCTAAATTAAAGAAATTTTCATAAAATAGAAATGTTTTGATTTGTTTTAATCAAGGAATAATTTTAAAAATGAAAGATGAATCTACAATTTTACAACTATATAACTAAAGAGATATTTTAAATAAGGGGAGAAAGATTACACTGAGTTATTATTGTGTTTATGATATGACAATAAAAAAAAATGATATAAACTAAAGAAAAGATTTATTATTAATGGATTTTACACATGGGGATAAAAATTATTATATATTTTTTATTCACAAAAATAAAACAGATAAAGATTAAAACAAAATTCATGATTGTCATTTATATCCAGTTTATTTAACAGTTTTCCTTCATGATGAAGTTAATATTAGAGAAATGTATTGATAATATAACAATCCTTGAAAATCTTTGAAATAAATTAAATACCACCACTGGAAAAAAAAACAAACAATAATAATTATAAAGTTTACTACAATTTGATCTACAAATCCCAAATTTCTGGTACTCATATAGATGACAATAAGCGTAGTTTATCTAAAGTACAATATTAAATGTGTAATTAAAAAAAAATTGGCAATTGCAAAGCAAATTCTAGTAAACTGCCACTGAACAAATGATTAAAATGTATATGAAGAGTTTTTATTTATCCAGAAATGCATTTTGACATCACCTGATTAGTCAGATGTCTTTATTCATATATGTTAAGATGTGATAGAATGAAGATTTTAAAGTATACACTAAATGTGAAAAATATTAGAATTGTTTGTAAAAATAATGTATTATGTAAAATTATCATCAATGTTTTTAATTATTTAAAAAGATAGTTATGAAATAATAAGAAATATTAAAAAAGACGTTAAAAAATAAAATTAAACTAATAATTCAATTAAATAATTAAAAGACTTATGACAATAATTTAGATAATTCATAATCCACTGAAACTGGAATTAAAAATAAGCTTGATAATGTTTGTGACAATATAATTTTATATGCAATAGAAAAGGAAAAAAAAATTAAACTTTTAAGATAACATAAAAAAAGAAAATAAGATTAAAAATAATACAATATTAGAAAAACAAACAAAAATTCAATGAAAAATGTAAGCAAGAAATCTACATGTTCTTAAAAATAGAATAATAATAATAATAATGAATATATTAAAAGTTACTTGAAAAAAGAAATTAATAAATGCCTTTTAATAAGATAGTTAATTATAAATATCTGATGGGAAAAAAAATTGAAAAACTTATGACCAGAGTTAACTCTGCAATTTAGGTTAATGAATGGTTAAAATATACATATATAATCTACTTTACAGTTATTATTAAAAAATGGTATTATAATCTATAAAGTTCAAGATGACAATAATATTTTGAAAAGCTAAAATATATATTTTGAATAATGATATAAGAAAATGAGATGGCAAGTTTTAATGATATATTCATTCTATCTATTCATTTAGATTTGGATAATGATAATCAGCTTAGAGAAATTAAAATAGTTCTTTATCATCTTAAAAATGAAAAAAGTTACAGATCCTGATGATATCTGGAGAAATTTAAAATAGGGTGGTAATACACCAGCTTTAAAAGTACAAGATTTTAAAGATATATATGGAATCATGAAGTTATACTATTTGCTCTTAAAGATATTTCTATTATTTGAATTTTTAATAATAAAGGAGATAGACAAGATTGCAATAATTATTGTGGAATATCATTATTATCTAATACAGAATTTTATTGAATATATTATTTCAACCATATATGAATGTTTACTAGAAACTCAATGTGGTTTTGGAGTATCAAGAAGTATTATAGATATGATTTTTGTTGCCAGTTAAAAGCAAAAAAAGTATCAAAAACAAAGGAATGATTTACAATTTATATATTGTAATAATCAAAAAATCAAGTCATATATAACGTGACATTACTTTTATAAGCTTGTATTTACAAAAATGTAATACAGAGTGTACTAATAGCTCAAACAAGCCCTTAATTGATAAGTGTGGTATGAGAAAATATTTAAAATCTCTATCCAGAACCTTCTTATCTCCAGCCCAACTGGTTTCGAGCTTATGGTTCACGTCAGAGGAGAGCTAGAATATTCGGACAATAGATCTAAAATATCAACTCAAAACCCAGCACTTATTTCATACGTAATATTTAAGTAGAAATTCTGAAATTTTCGGACATGAAAATGTCTTTAAATCCAGCTATCTAACTTAAATAGCTATATAGGACTGAACTAAATTCGGATCTACCATATTTTAATAGCCTCAGCATAGCCAAAGCCTTAAAGGTAAAATTATAATAATCAAAAAAGCAAATCATATAACGTGACATTACTTTTATAAGCTTATATTTACAAAAATGTAATACAGAGAGCATACCAATAGCTCAAACAAGCTCTTAATTGATAAGTGAGGTATGAGAAAATATTAAAAATCTCTATCCAAAAATAAGTGCTGGGTTTTAAGTTGATATTTTAGATCTAGTGTCTGAATAATCTAGTGTCTGAATATTCTAGCTCTCCATTGACGTGAGCCATAAGCTTGAAACCAGTTATAAATCTACTTTAATTATAAATCTACTTTAATTTGTAAGTTATCTAAAAGGAGCGGAGATTTAATTAATTGTTGTTGTTTTTTTAATAAGTTAAGCTCTGGTCAGAATTATTAATTAAGATTGAGCGCGAGATAGAGATTTGCCTTGGGCTAAGACTTATAATTAAAAAAAAGGAAAGATTAAGCGGGAGATAAAAGTGGTATATAAGTAGACCTGAGTTTAGGAGTCATTATTCTGATTTTTATTCGTATTCAGATTTGTGATTATCCTAGATGTCTTAACCTAGATTATTCCAGGAGTAACAATGTAGCTAATTTCGTCGGCTGATTTGTGATTATTTTATATTAGCTTACGGAGATTCATATTTAATCGTGTTCGCTTTACCAGATGGCCAAGTTCTACACCCTGTGTAGTCAAATCTTAAGGATCCACTGCTAAACCTACTCTAAGACAGATCCTGATCTCCTAGCTGTTCTCTCCAATTATAACATAAAAGCCTAAACTAAAACTGATTCCTCCACATGCCTCCACACTCGCCGCCATCTTAAGACATCATCTGAAGACTTCAATCAATCTTACTTACACCCAACTGAGTACTTTCAACACCAAAATTACTTTCTTATATATTCTTTCCAGGGCTAATTCTAATCTCTAGTAAAATCTCCACTCAATCTAAACATTTATAAACATTAATATCATATAATCATTTAACGTATTCTTTTACCTATTTGTGAGTAAAATATACTATCTTTTTAATGCTATATTTTGTAATTTTGAATTATTCTTTATTATGTTGTGGAGCCTGTATCGAGAATTCCTTTTATTAGCTTTTGTGTAATTTAAAGACTTGATAGACACTTGGCAGATATTAATAATTTTCTTATTACTTACCTGTCTCCTTTTGAGACACTTGATTAATTTAAAGTAGCTTAGTAAACTGCCATCATTTGGCTGATGATTTCTCGATTGGATAGTCCTGGTTTTACTGTGGGGATTTAGATTTCATTTTAAAATTACATATGCCATAATATCTTCTCTTTTATATTTGCCCTTCTTGTAAAAATTTCAACCTTAGTAATTTTAAATGTAATTATCCATGAGCTGTCTAGCAGACAAATGATGCCTCTAGTTTCATTATACTAGAGTGTGTTCGTCCATGCTGATTCTTTACAAGACAATTTTTTTTTTTTTTTTTAAAAAATCTTTTGAAACAAACAAATCCTGATTTACTTTTTTTTTGTGAATCGTCAGCCAAAGTAGTTATTTCTACCTTCAAGAAATTCTATGGGAAGATTAGTGTATCTGCCGGGATGCTTGTTATTTTCTTTACGCTTCACTAGAAATTTAGGTTAAACTTTCGTACTTTGGTTTGTGATTTTAATAAACTATAAAATTATTGTTATCAACTTAATAAATTTTAGAATTTTATATCAGCTAACATTTGTTCTAGTTTTACTTTCTCAATTGTCTGAATAATAGTTAAGATCTCTTGCTATCTCCCTGGGTTTAGCCGGTGCTGATCATTGTCATCCTTTACTTTTGATCACGGTAAATAAATTTTTCGGTACATAGTGATTTGGTGATGCTCTCCGTGATCAAAAAGATTAAATAACACTATTACGCTATGGTCTTTCAATCTGTGCCCTAATAGTTCATAGTTGAAATATCAATTGAGTTGCCTTGAGAATAGGATAAATTTCTGTGAGTGAATGATTTTTTTATTAGATATTTACAATAACATTTTTTTATTTAGATTCCTACAACTGCAGATCACTTTCCAGTGAAGGAAGAATGTATGATTTAAAAAAAGTACTATATAATATTAAACAGACTTTGTTGAACTCTGTGGAGTTAGAAGAAAAGATGAAAGCCAATCTGAAAAGTGGATAAATACTTTAATATAAGGCACAGATATTGAAAGCACAAGTGAGATTCATTATAAGTAAACAGTGAATGAACAATAAGACTGATAATATGTCAATCATAGGGGCTAGATTAGTTATTCAAACTTAATAGAAGACAACAAATACAGATAATTCAGGATTATACCCAATAAGTTCTCTTATGAAAAAAATAGGATTTTTTTTATAAATGTACAAGATGCTTTTGATCACACTAAATAATTACATTTCAAAATTGCCATGGGAAACTTTAATACTATAATTAGAAAACAATTGAAAGATGAAAATATGATGGATAAATTTGGTAATGATGACAAATGAGAGATAACAAAGACTTGTGCAATTTGTAAAAAAAAAAAAAATGCAAATATTCTTTTTTTTTTTTTTGAAAAAAATGATAAATGAAATTGGACATGGAAACATTCAAATGAAGATACAGCAGAAATGGATTATATTTAGACTAACAGAAAATATATATTTCAAAACTGTAATGTTCTTATAAATTCAATAAAGAAAATGATCATCAACTAATGGAATGTAAAATACATGTTAATGCAAAAATACTTTAATGAATTGAAATTAAAATTGCTAATTGTTATAAAATATTAACAAACTTTGAAAATGATTCTAACTTAACTAAAATCAATAAAAATATAATATTCTACTAAAAATGACAGCAATTTACCAATAAATTTTCAATTGAGATTGCAAGAAATGACATGAAAAAATATCAAAGTATTTAAAAGTGATCTATTAAGAAGAATCGAATATCTGAAGTTCTGTAAAATAATGTAAAAAAAAGTTAATAATGATAGAAAAAAATATAGCTATGAATTGGCAAGCAAATTTATGGAAGAGAATGAAAGTTTCAAATATATAAAATAACATAGTGGCACTGGAAGAATAGTTATTTTAACAATAATAAGAAAATATGAATCTATTATTAAAAAGAGGTGAATCATAAAATGTGTGGAACAATTCAATTCTATAGCAATAAAAATAAATAAATAAAACAAATTAATCATTATAATTTATAAACCTGAATTGTTAAGTATTTTGAATGAAGTGGTAAAAAGAAAAAAACTTCAGAAAATGTGGCATTATTATTGATATATTAAAAGAAGCAATTGGAAAAAAAAAAAAAAATTATTAGCAAAACTTTATAATATCTAAATAATAATTTTATGATATATCACATGAATGAAAGAATGAAATAATAATATTGATATTTAAAAAAGATGATAAAACCAAGATTAGAAATTAAAAATCTCTCAGTCATCTATCATACAAAACCTTTGGATTCAAATACCCCAAAAAACAAGTTGGATTTAAAAATGGTCTCAGAAAACAGGATCATATCCTAGTATTGAGAGAAATTGTTTTGAATTTATAGATTATAAAAAAGCACTCGATTCAATAAGCATTTCACAGTGATTAAAGCTTTAGACCATTAACATAGAGACTTTCCAGAATATTGTTATATTCTGAAGAATATTTATCAAAATGTAATGGCAGGAATTAGATGAATAAGTGTTTGACAGGTAATTCTCTATCTCTGAAACTTTTTACAGCAATTTTATAAGAACTATTTTGTAATTGAAATGGAAAATTAGAGAAATACAAAGATTATTTAAGTCATCTAGATTTTGCAGATGATGTAGTTGTTTTTGAAAATAATGCTTCAAAGCTTCAGGAAATGTTGCAGTTGTTATCAAATGAAAGAAAAAAATTAAAATTAAAGATAAATATTAAAAGACTAAAGTGTTTTTCTCAAATAAAAATAAAAATTGATAATTATGAAGCAAAAGAAATTAACGATTACAAATACCTTAATCCTATTACTAATACAAATGAAAACATTGGATGAGATTAAGCATAGAATTAAACTGGGAGTTTAATACCAAAAGGAAATACATCTATGTATTTGAAAAAGAGTTTTAATAAGTGTTTTACGGTTCTTATTTCTGGATCTGATATTTGCATGTTGAAAAAGAACAACATAAAGATTTCACACCACTCAACAAGTCTGGAGATATATGTTGGACTAATTAATACTAAGAGATAAAAAGCAAAATATTTTGAGTGAAAGAACTGATAGATATCAATGATATCATTGAAAGAAGTGAAAGTGAAATAAAGCTTGGCTGTGCATATTGCTGGACAAGATGAAAATAGATGGACAGTTAGGTTTTAGATTGAAATCTAAAGATGTCATATGTAGTGGATGAAATAAGGATGTTTATTAGGGTGATCATGAGAAAAGCTACAGATTGGAGGACATGAATTAAACTTGAAAAAAGCATCTTGCAGTGAATCAATAATGTTTAAAAATAATAATAATGAAATGAATTGTTATATCATTAATGCATAAAAGCTTCGTTTTATAATTTTTAAAATTATTTTGTTGTAATATATTTTTATTATTTCTAAAGATGTATTAAACTAAAAATAATTTTATATCACAGCAAACTTTTGTTCAGTTTATGCCTCAATTTGGTTAGGTTGAATGTTTAACAATATTAATTAAAATACATTTGTTTACATAAAAATGAATTAAATTTCATGTATTCTACTGTAATATAATTTATAAAACTGTATATTTCATCTTTAAATTTAATTTATATATATATTAAGAAAATAAAGGTTACATCTTATATCGGAGAGCTGTAAAAAATGAAACCAATAAGTTAAATTAGATAATTAAATATGTGATTTGATGATCATTATTTAAACCCTAACTTAATGAAAATACATATATACCATGCAATTATATGTTGCACAAATTAAACAGTCTACCAGATTCTAAGACTTTTGCCTGAAAAATATAACTTTTTAAAAATCTCAACTATATAAACATCAACCAGAACCTCCAGCACAGTTAAACAGAGAAGTTAGCAACCATGTGCATTTAAGAAATATGACTTATCTAGAAAGCTTAAGAGAGCTCTTCTTTCACCAGAAGATGAGGAAGAAAATGAGGAAGATAAAGGGAAAAAAGATGAACCAGAATATGAAGAGGAAGACGGTGAACCAGAATATGAGCAAGAATCAGTATAAAAAGTTCTTTCCCCCCTCTATGATGCCCCAGTTATTATAAAAAAAAAAATGCAGAAAATGTTTCATCCTGGAAGGGGGCTGATGTTTAAAAGAAACATATAACTCCAGATGTCTCAAACCGTACCGAGGCGATCTCCGATCTATGAATAAATTAAAGAAAACTTGGAAATTTTTTTTTTGTTTTAGATAAACTGAATGATCTATTTTGTAATTTTTCTTGATATTGTGTTAATCTATCTAATCATTTACTAAACCATATATATACTCACATTATTTCACTTTAATAATCATCAACCATATAGGCAAAGAAAAATTTTTTTCTTTTTTTTCTTTATATTACCTCTGACTGTGGGGATACAAAGCAGTTATATATATATGTCATTCATATATATATTGTTGCCATAAAGTTATAATACTAAGGCATTTAAAAAAAAAAATAATGTAAAAAGAAATTTAATAGTACTCATTACTTAGCTGGGTTTGGTCACTTGATGGCATTGTTGTCAATCAAAATCAATATAATACAACATTACTGGGCTGCAATTTTTAAAATACGTCGACTTTTTTTTTTTTTTAGCTATATGGTAATTTTTTTTGACTTTATTTGTACTATGTGATTTTTAAAAATAACTTTTACTATAAATTAAATTTTTTTATCCTTTTATTTTTTTCTATGTTTTTAATTTTTTTATTTTTAGGGTTTTTTTTTCCCTTCCTACTAAGAAATTATAATAAAAACAATACACAAACACATCTTTACTGCTGATATAGTAAAACTTTTATTTTTAAAACTAATTTCTATTATCTTTTTTTTAAATAAAAACAAATCAAAAATAAATTTTGTCTCAGTGACGACACCTATCCATCCACCCCAAAAAAATAAAAAAAAATAAACAGCAAAACTTTTGATTTTGACTTTTTCAACTTTCATTTTCTTTTGTACTGGTTTATATCATAGAATCACAACCTTTTGTTTTGGAAACATGTGCAATCGAATATCTTCGGTTATAGAAGACTGATTGACATCAGCAACTGGCACAATTTGAAAATCTGCTGCGCCATTTTATGTGTCTCGTATATTTTCTCGCAAAAGCATGACTTTTCGCATGAGCTCGGCTGAATTATGTTCGACCCTACCCTTTGACAATGTTTTGCACATTCCAAGTTGTGTAGGGATGGGTGGGAATGGTGAAACAATTCTTAATGAGTCAGACTGCTTGATTTAAATAGAAATGAAATTACTCTGCTGTGGACATTTCAAAAGTTGTGGCCACTTCAAATCCAGAGACCATCAGATGATATGGTAACCAACTGTGAATTGTGTGAATTTTTGTAGCATCGTGAAGCACAAAACAGGCCGTAATATTTCTGTGCAACGCCATCAAATGGCCTGCAACAGCTAAGATAAACAGAACTGTTTTCTTAGCCGTAAGTCTAGGCTGCGTAAACAGCATTTGTAGGTGTTCTTGGATAACCAGAATGCCATCAAGTGGCCAGTCAAAGAAAAAGAATAAAATAATTTACCCTCTATGAAGAATTCATTAGTTATAAACAGTAATTATTTTAAAAGTTTATATATGTGATAAAGTGATACATAATGCACTTAGGCTAAAGCATGAAGTTGTGGAACTGAACACCAGAAACATAACCATGGAAGCTTAATATTTTTATTTGCCTATTTATAAATTGCCTGATAGAAGTAGATTTTGTCCAACATGAAATGTTTGAACGTGGACCGGCATAAACAAGGAACAACCGATGTGGAACTGTTTTTAACATGCAAAACAGAAGCGTTAATGAGCGATGGATACATTAATCAAGGAGGACTGTTCATAAAGTATAAACTATAATACATGAAAGACATTACCAAATCATGAATTCTAATTAAATTGATTTGGTGAAGTTTGATTTATTTATTTTTATGTATTTTAATTTTATAAATATCTCTAATTTTATTTTTTTTTATTATTTCATTCATTACATTCAGAGACATAAATTTCTATAATTTAGATTTTTAGAATAGTTCACTTTAAGAGAGCAGAAAGACAAGGGAGAAATGGTTACATTCAGTTTAATTTTCTTTTTTTTTTGTAAATAAAATTTAGGTTAATGCTCCTCTTTCTTAGTGGTTTGACATTTGATCATCATCATCATAATATGGAATGAGAGGTAAGATCTTTGATTCTCATACATTAAACAGAACCACTAAAACAGGACAGAATTTATATTATCTCGTTATGTGTTAATTAACAATTATTTACACTTCGTTATTTCTGTGCAAATGACTAAATTCCTTGAATGAATGGTCTATTCTATGGCAATAGGGATTATATATAGATTTTTTGGAGGGAGGACACTCAAAGGGATCAAGCACTAAACAAATGAATTCAAATCATGATGCTAATCTGAACCTTGTCAGAAGGAAGATCTAAATTAGATAGATTTATATGTGCTAAACCAATTTTGTTTTTATACTTTTTTAAAACTTTGTATATGTGTTTTTCTGAAGGTTTGTGATGATGGTGTTCTAGCTGTATTTTTATATTGGATTATTTCCATCATCTAATATGTGTGTTGAATGTCTTTAGAAAAGTTTTAATTTTTAGTTAAATATTCCAAATGCATTCAACTGTTAGTAATATCACAGCAAACAGGTTAGTATATGCACCAACTGTTAGTAATATCACAGCAAACAGGTTAGTATATGCACTAACTGTTAGTAATATCACAGCAAACAGGTTAGTATACGCACAATGTTTCGAGAGGTATTTTTCTCCCCTCTTCTTCAGGTGTTGCTGGCCTGACCAGTGACAGTACTAGCATGGGATTCGAACCTGGGTCCTTAGATTCTTGATTATTGAAATTTAAGGTAATGCTCTAACCAACTGAGCCATCCTGCCAAAGGCAACAGTCTGTAGTAATTTCATATACTTATCTATGAGGTTCCTCCTGATTTCTCCACTTTTTCCTAAGAGCAAAGTTGATTAGTGGTTTCCATACATTATGTATAGTCACACTAGGTTGGCTTATGGGATTTTTTGCCATTGTCATGTGAGCAGCTTCTTTAAATTTTCTTCTTTGTACCTTTTCTTCTCTATCCAATATTTTTGTATTTTCCCAATTGAACATATGTTCATTGGCACATACATGGTCTGCTACCTTAGACACATCTGTTTTCTCTCTTCTAATCATCAGTTTATGTTCTTGCAAGCGCTTTTCAATGGGACGACTGGTCTCACCAATATATGTTCTTCCACATTCACATGGTATTTCATAGATGCAGTTTTTTCTTTTCAGCATTTCAAGTTTAGGCTTTGTAGATGTTAGAATTCCTTGTAGTGTGGTATGGCTCTGGAAAGCTGTTCTGATGTTATACTGATTGCAGATTTTCCTTAATTTGTCTGCTATTTTTGGAATGTATGGATACACTACAGTACCAATAATTGTCTTTTCTCTTGATGGTTCTTTTTGTTGTCTATTTAATGTTTTCTTAATAACAGCTGATGGATAACCATTTTTCTTAAGAGTTTGTTCTATATAGATCTTTTCTTTTTCCAAATCACCGGTTTCTGAACAAACTTCTTTTGCTCTGTTCCACAGTGATAGTATAACTCCATGTTTTGTGTTTCTGGTGTGATTGGATGTATAGGCTAGGTATTTTCCTGTATGTGTAGGTTTTCAGTAAACTGTAGTTTTGATTTTGCCATGAGGGAGTCTTGTCACAAGAACATCTAAGAATGCCAATTTTTGTTCTTGTTCTGATTCTATTGTGAATTTAATTGAAGGGAATATGTTGTTGATATGTTTCCAGAAAGTTTGTAGCAGTGCTTCACCATGTGGCCATACAACAAATGTATCATCCACATAGCGAAGCCAAACCTTAGGTGGATAAGGAGTAGTTTTTATGGCTGTGGTTTCAAGTTCTTCCATGTAAATATTGCTAATCAGGGGAGACAATGGTGAGCCCATAGCCATTCCTTGATTTTGTTGGAAGAATTCTGTGTTATATTGAAAGTAGGTTGTTTTTATACAGAATGTTAATAGTTCCATTATATTATCAACAGGAAGAGCTGTTCTGGTTTGTAAACTATTATCATCATTTAATCTTTTTCTTACAATAGACAATGCTTCTTCACATGGTACATTTGTGAATAAACTTTCCACATCAAAGCTTACCAGTAAGTCAGTTCTTTCAATTTTCATGTTCTTGATTAATTCTACAAAGTGTCTAGAATCCCTGACAAAGGACTGAGTCTTGTATGCCAAAGGACTTAGAACTTTGAGAAGAAATCTTGCCAAATTTTGGCAAGGTGAATCTCTAGAACTAACAATAGGTCTTAATGGAACATGATCCTTATGGATTTTAGGTAGACCATAAAGATGAGGAATTTTGCTGAAATATGATGTTATTTTACTTTTTTCTGAATCAGTGAAGTACTTGCGATGCTTTCTGAGTAATGCTTGTAACTTTGTTTCCGTACTTAGTATCGGATCTTTTGCCACTTTTCTATATTGGCCTGCTGTGAGGAGTTCTTGTATTTTGTTGTCATAATCAGTTGTATCCATTACAATGTTGCATTGCCTTTGTCAGCAGAAATCAAAATTACAGTTTACCGAAAACCTACACATACAGGAAAATACTTAGCCTATACATCTAATCACACCAGAAACACAAAACATGGAGTTATACTATCACTATGGAACAGAGCAAAAGAAGTTTGTTCAGAAACTAGTGATTTGGAAAAGAAAAGATCTATATAGAACAAACTCTTATGAAAAATGGTTATCTATCACCTACTATAAAGAAAACTTTAAATAGACAACAAAAAGAACCATCAAGAGAAAAGACAATTATTGGTACTGTAGTGTACCCATACATTCCAAAAATAGCAGACAAATTAAGGAAAATCTGCAATCAGTATAACATCAGAACAGCTTTCCAGAGCCATACCACACTATGAGGAATTCTAACATCTACAAAGCCTAAACTTGAAATGCTGAAAAGAAAAAACTGCATCTATGAAATACCATGTGAATGTGGAAGAACATATATTAGTGGGACCAAGCACCCTATTGAAAAGTGCTTCCAATAACATAAACTGATGATTAGAAGAGAGAAAACAGATGTGTCTAAGGTAGCAGACCATGTATGTGCCAATGAACATATGTTCAATTGGGAAAATACAAAAATATTGGATAGAGAAGAAAAGGTACAAAGAAGAAAATTTAAAGAAGCTGCTCACATGACAATGGCAAAAAATCCCATAAGCCAACCTAGTGTGACTATACATAATGTATGGAAACCACTAATCAACTTTGCTCTTAGGAAAAAGTGGAGAAATCAGGAGGAACCTCATAGATAAGTATATGAAATTACTACAGACTGTTGCCTTTGGCAGGATGGCTCAGTTGGTTAGAGCATTACCTTAAAATTCAATAATCAAGAATCCAAGGACCCAGGTTCGAATCCCATGCTAGTACTGTCACTGGTCAGGCCAGCAACACCTGAAGAAGAGGGGAGAAAAATACCTCTCGAAACATTGTGCGTATACTAACCTGTTTGCTGTGATATTACTAACAGTTAGTGCATATACTAACCTGTTTGCTGTGATATTATTAACATTTGTTTGCTGTGATATTACTAACAGTTGGTGCATATACTAACCTGTTTGCTGTGATATTACTAACAGTTGAATGCATTTGGAATATTTAACTAAAAATTAAAACTTTTCTAAAGACATTCAACACACATATTAGATGATGGAAATAGTCCAATATAAAAATACAGTTGTATATAATGTGTCTTGGATATGGATTTCTACCAAAAGAATTATGGGTAAGGAAACATGAATTTATTAAATATTGATTTGGTAGAAATCATTATTAACACCCACTATCATATATATATATATTGTAAAATATTTTGGATTTAGTTATTTTTGCATAAATTAAATGTTATCAACGTTGTTAATCTCAATTTGGTCTCTACAGTCTACTTAAACCAACTCCGCATTCATTGATTAATCAATAACCTTGTAGGATAATAACATTGGAACAGATTAGAATGAATATATCTCTTTAGCTATGACATATATGGAGGTACAGTAGCTATCAGTCTGCATAAATGCATCTCTGTTAAGAGAATCAAAGGCAAATTCTCGCTGGGTTTGAATTCTGGGGCATAACAGAACCAAGAAGAGGAGTGAGATATGGAAGAACTGACCCAAATTGCATCTACATTTAATAAACGAACATTGAGCTAGTCTATTGGAAGTGGGTGCAATCATAGGTCAAGTACTTCATTGCGTTATCTTCAGCATCCCACCCAAAGTCTGACCGTAGTCAGATGTGTTCTTCCCTCACTTCTCTTGTCTTCGCTTTCTCTGGACTGTTACAATATATATATTGCATTGCGTGTCTGTTTGCCACAGAGAAGTCATATGGTCAATAATCTAATTCTAAGAATCTCTACCTCTCCCTGATCATTGAACCTAATTAAAATGAAGTAGTAAATGGGTTGGAATGGGTTATGGTTGTTGATTTTGCTGTTATCAACTCATTCCAACCATTACAATATCCTGATTCCAATAAATGGTAGACAGTATTTATTATATACTGCCAATTTTATTTAAGGATTATCTGATATTTGGCTTTTATTAAACTTTACACCATGAAAATTATTAGATATTTCTAAAAAACATGTCTGCTACAAAATGACATTTTTATCAATGTAAATTTGACAAATGATCCACTTACAATATTTATAGTGTTTTAAAAATTGAATTTACTTGTTTTAAATATAAATTGTATAACGTAAAGACAGATTCATTTTTAAAGACAAAAACTGCCAAAGAAATTCTTATATTATTCCTTTTCTTTTTTAATTTAACAAAAACAAAATTACTAAACATCACATGATCACTATCTCATACTAGCACAATAATTGTTATTAAACAATCCAAAACAAATGGCACTACTATAAGGAGAGTTTTGCTTTGTTTTGGATTGTTTAATAACAATTATTGTGCTAGTATGAGATAGTGATCATGTGATGTTTAGTGGTTTAACACCAATCCTGCCAAATAGGATAGTGGTGGCTATGGTTGTTAAAGAGCCAAAGACACCAAAATGTATGGGTACTGAATTGAGTTCAGACCCATATGACTATATAAGCTATTGAGCTTGAATTGAAAATATTAATTGTGTTTTCAATTTCATTCTCATAGTTTTGTAGTTAAATAGAGTTAAAAGGTGGGTGCTGGAGGGTTGCATTAGATCCTAAGATCTAGATGCAGTGCTCTCAGATCTAAAGCTCCTCACTGACGAAGGCCACAAGCCAGAAACTAGTCTGGGGGATATTGGATGAATAGGCACTAGATAGGGATTTTATGCAAAAGCCTTCTGGCATCCATTGATTGCTCTGGTTAGCACAAGATGGCACTACTATAAGGAGAGTTTTGCTTTGTTTTGGATTGTTTAAAAACAAAATTCTTTAAAATTACAGTTTCTTCGGTTAGACTCAGAACAAATATGATACAAGCAACAAATGGTTTTATGATATGGAATTGTGGCTTTTAGTTGATCTTATAAATATATATCTAAATAACTTTAAAAAACAATTTAAAAAAAAAATTGAATATATATAAATTTGTAACATTTTTAATTCTAAGAGATATTATAACAGAATATATTCACTTTTCTACAAATGAATAGAATGTATGCATTTCACTTCATGAATTTTTTTATCTACTCCATCCAATGCTATTTTATTGGGGCTAGTTTCATCAGTGTTGGATTATTTTTTAAATCAGCAGATAATATAATATTATTTATCTGGTATTTATATGCTTGTTTAGTAAATAAAAAAATATTTTTGATATTTGTTTTCATAGAAAAATTTACCTATATTATTTTTCCTGTTTCACAATGATGAATATCTAGGATGACAATAATATAATAACCATAAAAATATAAATGAAACATTACTAGACTAAGCAACTGAATTAATTTAATAATCCAAGAGATATGTGCTACTAGGCAAGCTATTTACAGAAAAGAAGTAACACTTCTTCATATGGTGCAAGAATCTAAAAAGATCTGATCCTTCGTGTCAGCCGCGGGATGGCGCAATTTCTAACCAAAAACACATTAATATAACGTTCCCGAGCTAGCAATTCTCTATTAATATTGACTTTTTTTTTTTTTTGTTTACAAAATTTTACTTTTTTTCGTTTCTAAATTATTTTTCCCAAATAATATTTTTGACATTGGGATAATAATAGTTGTTTTTTTTAATTTTTATTGACAAGAGGGTCTTTTTTGGTGTATGTTCAAATAGTAATTTGTGTTTTTTAAATAGTATTACTGTTTTTTAAAATTTGATTGACAAAATTAAAGAGAGAACAGGTTTTTTTAATGTATCTTTAAATAATAATTTATGTTACTTTTATAGGTTTACATTTGATTGACAACAATTAGTGGGAGGGGTGTTTTTGTGTATGATTAAATAATAATTTACGTTACTTTTATTTTACATTTGATTGTTGACAACAATTATTGGGAGAAGTGGGTTTTTTTTTGTGTTGCGTATGTTTAAATAAAAATTTAAGTTACTTTTATTGGTTACATTTGATTGACAACCGATTTGATTTTCTTTCATTTATAAATTATGGTTTGGGTTTCACAAATATTTTTGACAATGGGACAATAATAGTTGTTTCTTTAATTTTTATTGACAAGAGGGTGTTTTTTGGTGTATGTTCAAATAGTAATTCGGGTTATGTTTAAATAATAATTTACAGTCTTACTTTTATTAGTTTACATTTGATTGACAATAATTATTGGGAGGGGTGTTTTTTTTTGTGTGTGTTTATGATTGTCGACAACAATTATTGGGAGAAGGGGTGTATATTTAAATAATAGTTTACGTTACTTTTAGTGGTGTACATTTGATTAACAATAATTAGTGAGAGGGGTGTTTTTGGGTTATGATTAAATAATAACTTATATTACTTTTATTTTACATTTGATTGCTGACAACAATTATTGGAAGAAAGGGGTTTTTTGTGTATGTTTAAATAAAAATTTATGTTACTTTTATTTTACATTTGATTGACAACTGATTTGACTTTCTTTCGTTTATAAATTATTTTGATTTCCCAAATAATATTTTTGACAATGAGACAATAATAGTTGTTTCTTTAATTTTTATTGGCAAAAGGGTCTTTTTTGGTGTTTGTTCAAATAATAATTTGGGTTATGTTTAAAAAATAATTTATTTTACTTTTATTGGTTTACATTTGATTGACGACAACAATTAGTGGGAGTTGTGTTTTTGTGTACGATTAAATAATTTACATTACTTTTATTTTACATTTGATTGTCGACATCAATTATTGGGAGAACCGTGTTTTTTTTGGGTATGTTTAAAAAAAAATTTTAGTTACTTTTGTTTTACATTTGATTGCCGACAACAATTATTGGGAGAAGGGATGTATGTTTAAATAAAAATTTAAGTTACTTTTATTTTACATTTGACGAAGGCCATTTGGAATCCCTCAAACAAGCTGCCCTTTACGAAGTGAACATTTCTGTCGGCAACAACGAGACTTACAAATGAAAGTCAAAAGATGTTTTTGGACTTCAAGTCTGCATATATTTGCCGCACAATCATATCTTTTCTTTCAGCGGGATGTTTTTCTGCCGTAGAAATGTTCCAGCGCCGGCTTCCGTATTTGCAATTCCCATCTTTTCAAGTTTTCTGTGTTCGAATTAGCCATATTCTTGATCTCAGAAAATTTCTAGCTAAAACATGACTCAAAGCGTGATCGTCAAAAAAATTACATTACCCCAATCTAATAGAGAATTTAGGAGGCTTACAGCTTTATGAGGAACAATCACAACACTGTTAAAAGGTAACAGGATATCAATTCGTATTTAAAAAAAAGGCCCCAATGAAAATTTAAATAATTTTGACACGATCAACTTAACATACCCTCGTATGATATTGTTACATAAAATACATAACACAGCATTATGATGTAATGCGTGACACAAACAACTACAGCATTTTCCTCTGCTTTTGGCATTGGAAAAAGCCACAGCATTAGCCGCTAAGCCAAGTTAACACTTTCTAGGTTTTATCGTAGAAAGAAGGCTTAACTCCGAGTTAACATTCTTTCTACATTTTAGCGTAGAAAGAAGACTTAACTCTGAGTTAACAATCTTTCTAGGATTTATTGTAGAAAGAATGTTTAAAAGCTTGGGTGCGGCCACGGAAACAGCATATTTCTAAAAATTAAGCTAGAAATAGCGCCATCTTGCGGCTGACACGAAGGATTAGATCACAACCAAAAATTCTTACTGTAATTTCTAATTTTTAGCTCAATGCTTATTTTGAAAAGATGCATAATTATAATTTTTTTATCAAACTAATATTTTCTAAAATAAATAAATAAATAAATCACTGAATAATGAATTAGGAATATTTTTGTACTTTTTAATATGAAAATAAGACTGCTAATTAGTGATGTGATAAATAATTAAATTACTGCACATATAGTTGAGAATATATAGATCTAGTATCAATAGGTACCAATATGATATCTATACGTAGAGTAATATTATGATATACAAATTTTAGCAATTTTGGGGCATTAAAAGTATTATTTTGATTTTTTTCATTATCTAGAAAGTATTATTTTTAATAAATAATTAAAACATAATCAGTTAAATATCAAGTTAAGGATGTAGTTCATCAAATGTATATTTAAAAAAAAAAAACACATTATATGCAGTAGTGATATTCAAAATATTTAACAACCACCACTATTAAATATAAATTCATGAATAAAAAAAAAATTTCTAACATAAATTTTCAAGTAGTGTAATTTCTATTTATCTTTTAAAAAATAAAAAAAGTCACCTCTATACAATTGTTACATGTGCTGCAATGAGAACAGCGTGGTGGACGGTAGAACTGACACGTAATGCACCACTTAATTCGTACAGGAACACCATTTATTGTTACAGTTTTATATAATGGTGCTCGAAAATCATCTTCTTTATCTTCTCCAGGACTTGCTACAATGTGAATAAAAATATTAATTATCTCTAATTCATGACAATCACATGCACATATATAATAATAACAGGGCATGCAATTTTTAAAGCCAGTATTTATATCTGATGAAAAATATTTTAAACAAATCTATTTTTAATATGATTATATACAGAGATTTACCCTTAATACAAATATTATGGCTGAATAATCAATGAGAATTAACACTTGGTCATATTTCTCTGAAACCATGCTGAGTTAACTCAACCAACATCTTAATATAATGAAAACATAATACTTAAATAAAAAAAAAAAAGTTTAATCCAATAAATTTAGTTGCCTTTTCAATATTTCAAATCTGACAATTATGTGATACTTTGTTATAGATATAAAAAAGTTATTTCATCAGTCCAATTTATTATCATAATGGATATATTTATAATAAATATTAAAAAAAAAACACCACTGCATATTTATTATAAATTTTATTTGTCTTGCTAACAAGGTAATAGAAAAGTTACAAATAATTTTGATATTTTTAAAAAAAGATATTCATAAATCATATCATAAAGACATTCATTTGAAATTTATTCTATTTCCCTAACTATGAATTTTAAATCTTTGTAATGCTTTTATGTACTTTAAACCTGCTACAACAAAATAATGTTTATCTCAGGAATTATCATAATTTCAATTTTTAAGTTTTTTTTTTGACTGCATACATCATATCTAATTTTTACAAGATTATTGTTTGGTATATAAATAATCAAGTGATATACTTTTAAAATAACTATAAATCCATATTTATAAATGGCAGATATGAATGCAAAAAATTGACATTTGTAATTAAAATTGTAATAACATGTGAACACATACATATATAATCACATATACATAATCAAAAAATACTGCCCAAATATAATATTAAATGCAACTTTTTAATCTAAATTTATTTTTCATAAATTTATTGCATTCTTTATTGTGGAGTTCAAAAAAGACAAACTATTACTATTGAGTTCTAGTTCGATCATAAACCCAGATTTTAATTCGACTGTAGCTCTAATGATAAACTGAAAACATGCAATGTTATAAAATCATGCATTTATGGAGATATAAATACACAAGTAGTTTTTGCTTGATAATATAAAAAAAAATTGTACTAAAAGATATGCTGCAATCTTTGGAAATGATATTTTGGAAAACAATTAAAATTCAGTAACATCTTTATTTTTCATGTTAATCAAATACTATAGTCTTACATTAAAAAAAATAAAAAGAACAAAGAATGAAGATTAAAGGAATAGTGATTAGAATTAGGCCTTAATTCTGATGATTAAATTAAGTAAAAAAATGATAGAAAAATAATACACCAGAGTGTGGCATTATTCTTAAATGAGTCTGAAGGCTACAATTAAAATAGATTATTGTTGTATTGGCAAAAGAACCGTAAGACAAAAGGCAATATATTGTAACTCTATTTATTCATCTTGGTGACTGAATATATAATGAAGAAAGCTAGATTAAAAAGAAGAAACAAATAGAAATTAAAAATTGATGGTCGAAAAACAACTTTTTTTTGATATAGTAATACTTTTACTTGAAAATAACAACAGAAATAGTAATATATGCAGAAATGTAAAAAAAAATAGTTTTACAACTAAATATAAAAATTACAGTGATAACAAATGAGTTTAAAACTCAATGTTTTTACCTCTATGGTTCATTCAACAAAAATGATCCAATAGTTGAGTAATTCATCACACAAACCAAACAGTGTGGCAACAAGCTTGAAAAGAATTTTTTTAGTTATAAGAAAATGCTCAGATTATGTATAAAATTTCACTTAATGCACAAAAAACCAGATTATAAAAATGTTGATCATATTATGAAATGATCTAATTCATTTAAAAAATGGAAAAGTTGAAGATAAAAATAAATGGAGAAAATCAGCACTACGAGATTTGGGATTGAAGAACTTAAAAACCCAAATAGACAGATCATTGTGGAGAAATGCCACTCACATAAATTGACAGAATTTGATAGGAATGAAAAATAACAATTTTTATATATTTTATTCCCTTAGGAATGAGTCACTCATTAACATCATTTTAGTAAATTAGTGTTCTGAAAAAAAAAGAGATTTACCATTTTTTTAATTAACAGCTTGTTATTCATGAGTAACTGATAATGAAAAATTTTGTTCTAAATGTTTTGAACCAACAGTCTTTTCAAAATGTTTACAATGAATTAATTCAAGCAAATCAATTCAAAATCATTTTTTGTATTAAATAATATCTGTGTTATCCATTCAATTGCCTCTTCACTCAAAAGGTATCTAACGCATTTCATATAGGGCAAATCCATAAGCAGATAAACTCTCAAATTTTCACACTCTTTAACGCATAGCACCAGCCAAAACCAATAGAAAAACTAATAAGCATAAATCTAACTCTTATAAAATAGCTTATGATAGCGAACACACACACATGAAATATTTTCAAAATCACATCAGACAATAAAATGTTATATTAGCATTAATTAAATTATACATGAATCTAATACCCATGAAAAACTATGAACATTGAATTTCAAATTAATGTCAATACTATCAAGTGTAACGATATATAAATATGCCGTTACATTAATTTAAAATAAAAACTTTAAGTTCGCAAATAAAAATAAATTCATTAAAAACTAAAAGCTAAAAAAAATTAAAGAGTTGTTCAATATATATATTCGCACAGATGCAAAACTTTAAAAATTATTTCTTTTTTAAATAAAAAAAAAAGGTATTTGAACGTACTTTTTTAGAAAAAAGTATAAGAAAAAGATAAAATATTTTTGTAAATGGAAATGATTGTTTTATAAATTAATTGAAAAGCAAACTAGCCCTTGGGGCTCTTATATAATTAAAAAGTCAGAGGAAAGATATAGATAAGAGAATAAAAAGAATTAGCTTGACCAATGGAAGCACCAAGCCTCAGCTCGGACCCTAATGAAAATGACGGATTAGTGACGTTTTGTTCGTTGAATCCAGAGGATGATTATAAAAGGGAAAATATTGTAATTAAGGACAGTTCCAGACAGTTGCAGCTTGATTGTTTTTGATAGGTGTGATAGGACGCACATATCACCCTCTCTCTCTTTATTTAAAAATGAAATGACTGAAATACCAAGAATGAACCAGCTAAGGCCTCCTCCAGAACAACAGACCGGACTTCAAATAGAGATGTCGCGGGAATTGGCACCAAGAACTGGACTTTTCTACTGTAAGATATAAACGAAAATTTTTTTACTAAAAGTAATTAAGAACTTTAAAGATTTGATCAGCTAATCTAAATTTTAAAAAGGAACTTTTATCTGACTTATGTTTCAAATTAATTATAAATGTTTAATTTTTACATATTTGTTTGCTAAAAAAAAAATCATTTCCATTTTATTATTTTTTATTTGTATTAATATTTATTGTTTAAATTTTAAATGCATTAAATTTAAGTTGGGCATAGACGCTTGCATAGATTCATTCATGTTTAATTATGTTTTTGTTTTCATATATGATTAAAATATATAGACATTCGGTAAATAATGATATCTTACATTGAATATCTAAAATGTATTTATTCGGATGTCTTTTTAGTTATTGGTGTCAATGCGGCATCTTATGATGAATGCCATTGGGTTTCTAGTGAATTCCCTCTGCAATTACATCAATGACTTTATATTTTGATCATGTATGTTTATGTTGAAATGTTTTTGAGCATGTAATCTGTGTAGTCGATCTATGCTCAACATTAAACAACAAACTTTTATAAAATCCATCTGTGCGAATTTATATAAATGTTAAATTTAAGTTGGGCATGAATGGCTATATAGATTTGTAAAGTTATATTAATTAATTAGGGGAGGGTAATCTTAGGTTATTTGTTTCGTAGTTAAATTGGGTCAATGGATTGGATATATTGGTGTAATTAGTAGATGTAGTATGAGGTTCGCTATGTGCAGGATCTCCATTATACGCCGCACACCTCTGTTTGCCTATGGAAGGAAATAGTAAGATGGAGAAACACTGTCCCTTCCTATGGAGTTTTTTTTTATTGTTCTTCTTGCCATACAGATGTAACATTCCTGTATTGGACAAGACTCAATGTCTTCTCTAACCATGCTGTTCAGATGTACATTCCTGACAGTGTGGTATATATATTTGTGCTGTCGTATTTCATGCTACATTGAATACATTAATGTATCAGATGGATTGACGCCAGTTTGACTGCGAACTTTTGGCCTAAGGTTAAATAAGGGATAGAATATTTTCTTTTCAAATACAATCTATGTAGTCTATTCATACTCGACAATCTTAATAATAAAAAATATTAAATTCATTTGTACGGACAATCTTAAAATTTTAAAATAATAATTTAAATTGAGTGTTAATATTAAAATCTAAAATAATAAATATTATTCCTCAAATTTAAATGATTATATATGTGCGTAAATAAATATTGTTTGTGTGGTAATTACTGGCGGTGGCTTTTATTTTTTTATATTTAAGATATAAATTAAAGATATATATTATTATCTCTGCATCTCCACTGAACTAGTGACAATGGGCTAACGGTCGGAATCAAAATATATAAAAAAAAAATTATTTTTTTTTAAACTTACGTATCTGCCTACTATATAAATTTTCTAGGTTCAAATACCTAGTGGTGCCCTGTAGAGTAGATACGTTGTCTCTTATTCTCCCCGATTGTTATACAAGTAAGCCTGACCATTTGGCAATACTGGCATAAATATTTCTATGCATCTATTGATTATTACCAACTAATGAATAATGATAAAGCATTCCATTTGAACCAATAATATAGAATGAAATACTCATTTCATCTTCTCTGTTTTTTCCATTCATTAATATTAGCTTTATAAGCTTTCAGACTGTCAAACTAATGTGTATATTAACTGTTTTTAAAAGGTCTATATTTGTATTGCATTCAAAGCAATGTTTTTCTCAGTATATATATATATATACCTTATTTATTAAAATATATATATACAATAAGATGCCAACTTGCGCATTTTCAAGTTATAAAATTTTTTAGAATAGAATAAATGTAGTTACTTTTTGTCTAGACGTGATCTCTTCATGCACAATTTCATTAATTATGATCTAAAAAAAATATTAAATATAAAAAACTAAAATATGTAAATTTGAATTAATAAATTTCTCATCTGCACTCATTTTTTATGAACAGAATCATGGATCACTTTCCAATTAGCCATTTTCTCATCCTGTGTATTTAGTATTCAAACTGTATAAAGTTAATGATAATTTAATAAAATAAAACAATTGATTTTGTTGTAAAAAAAAAAATCAAAATATAAGAGAATACATTCACATATTTGCTCACTCAATCTAGATTTAAGTATATGTACTTACTAAAATATAAACATAAACTACATTTTTTCTCTTTCTCTCAATTTATTACTGTACTGTTTTTTCATAACTAATTATTTTATTTTTATATTGTGTTAATGTCATAATGTATACAATTTTAAAATTAAATTGTTAATAGATATAATACATTACATAAATTTAATTACAATGAACTTATTGCATTTTATGTATTCTTATTTTATTTCAAACAATAATTATTCCATTCAATGATTTTAAATCTTTTAAAGTTGTTTGCTCCAAATAAACATGGTGATAAAAATAATGTTAAAAATGTAAACATGTATATATATTGTAATGATCCTGCTATTTGGCATAAGAGCACATCAAAATTAAACTTAAGCACAAATTATAATAATCAATGCTTGATAATTAAAGATAACCTTGAAATTTATGCTTAAATATAAATAAGAAGGATGAAAGAAGATAGGAATAAAAATATAATTTAATTTAATCATAAATCTTAACAATGGTCAAACATAACTTTATTAATAAAATATAGCTTATGACACCTTTCTAGACCATTAATCACTCCTAAGTAACTGAAGGGAAAACTTATATGCCAAAACAAAAGAACATTACAATTGGTAATTAAGTGGTGCATTAGGTGTCCATTCTAATATCCACCACACTGTTCTCATTACAGCACATGTAACAAATGTATAGTGACTTTTTTTTTTAAAAAATAGAAATTATATTATTTGAAAATTTATGTTACAAAAACTTTAATTATATGCCAAAATAGAAGATCATTACAAGTGGCATCTAACGTGTGCTTGGGAATAATCCTCAGTATCTAGTAAAAGTAGAAAGCCGGAACAATTGGCTTCCAGCATAAGTGCTTGAGAGTGACCTTTAATATCTAGCAGTAAAAATATTCTACTTGTTACAAATCTTAAAACATATGGCTTGAATACATTTATTTACCATTCTCTAGATCTGAGATAAATTAGTTATAAATTGGCATCTAATGTGATTGTTTGATACCATGGCTATTTGATAAATAGAGAATAATACTTTGGTGAGAAATGTGTGAACAGAGAGGAGACTAACAGTTACATTATTAACTGAATTGAATTTTATATTTGTTGAATTTTGATGTTAAAAGAAAATATAAGCCAATAATATAAATTAAATGTACATAAGTAGGAAAATTTGTGAAATGGCAGATAATAAAATAATCAGGCTGGTAGTAATAGATAGGGTTACACAGTTAAAGAGTGAATGATCACATCAATTTATTGAATAAAAAAAATTTAAAAAATAAACATTAAAAATATTGTTATTAAAAAGAAGATAAATATTGTAATTAAATATTATGATTAATTAAATACATACTAGATTGAAAATAAAAATGCAGACTCCAGAAAAAAGAGTTAAAAATGTTTCCAATGAGGAACAAAGTAAAGATCAAGTACAAGTCTCAGATATAAAGATGAGCTTACGGTAATGATGTGTAAAATATTAGAAAAGATGGATACAATGTTTGAAAATAAAATAAGAAATTTTTAAAAAATTAGAAAATGTTTGATAGAATATTCGAAGATTAAAATAAAGGAATAGACAGAATGCTTGATAATCATAAAAATATAGTAGTAAAATCAGAAAATTAAAATAAAACTGAACAGGAAAGTACAAAAGAATTGACACATGAAGTAATAATACAAGCAAAAACAAAATCATAGGGTGTTAGAACAAATTTCTTTAGAAATAACAACTCTTGATGAAAATTTAGAAAGAAAAAAAAATAGAATATTCCGATGATGTAGTAAAAATCAAGTATATAAAAGAGCAGCAAAGCTTAGATATGAGGCCTCCAAGTGTTGAACAGTTACAATAAAATGAAGTAAATTAAAGATAGTCAAAAAACCATAAATGAAGTATGGCTAGAAAATAAAATTATTTCCAAAGAAATGGAAAATTTAGAGAGTAAGTTTCATAATGATATGGTAGAAATGGAAAATTTAGAAATGTGTAGCGCAAGTTTATAAAGTTATATATTATAGAGTAAAAGAAAGATTGAAAATAAATATTAACATAGTCACAGCTATAATGGCAAAGAAAAAGGAAAATAGAGCTTCTAGAAAACATATTAAATATCCACTCCAGTGGAAAATTCATAGTAAAAATGACCATGTGATAGATGGTACTATAGAGTAATTTTCTTGTTATTCCATTTGGGAACACCAAGAGTAATTGAAAATTACATGGAAAGGGGAAAGCTTAATCCCAGTTTAATACTATTGTAAATTTGTATGGCTTTATCCCCTCAAAGACCCTGGATCTGATTAATGAATCAATGACCTTATGGACGAATGGAAAATAAAATATAATTTTACAGAAACATAATTTTTTTTTAATTGTTAAAAAAAAAAAATGAGACAAATAATAATTTTGACATGTAAAGAACTGCCAATAAATAAAAAAAATTTTATAGTTAAGATACTTAGAAAACTTTAATTATATATTATACATATAATATTTGCTGTTATAACTTATGAAATTAAGAATCATGGTTATTATAAAGGTGAAGTGATTGACTTTTATGACTTTATATTCATAGAAAAATATATATATTGTACCAATATCGTATTGGTACAGATCTCTAATATTGTCTAAAAATTATTGAAATAAAAAAAATCTTTCATTAAAAGGAAATAGTATGTTCAAGTTTAAAGAGTTTGTTTTTGAAACACAAAAAATAAAAGTCTAAAGAATTCTTTTTAGTATTGTTGTTAGTTTAAAGAAAATATTGTTCATAAAAGTTATAAATGACTGATTAGAAAAAAAAAAGAAAGAAAGAAAAAAGTTTAAACTAAAATTCAAAAATATAAATCTCTTTTTATTTAAGTCAAAGAAAAAAAGTCATCTTAAAAACTAAATAGTGAATTGATCTTAAATTTGATATGTGCGTAAAGGACGAATTAATATGAGTTTGTTAGTAAAATATATATGTGCGATTGTAAATATAATAAATGTATGCGTATTAAATATTTAAAAAAATGATATAGAAAATTATCATTAAAAAACACAGCGATAGCTACTAATTAAAAATGTAAAACAACACATTTGCATGGCTGCTAACTAAACAATCTTCAAAAAATATATAATTAAAAGCTTATCTCAAGGAAGGCAATTAAAAACAAGGAAAAAATTTCGACAACAGATATTGCTGGCAGACATCAAAATGAAAACAGGCCTTAAGTATAAATAGTCCAGTTTTTCATCGGACAATCAGTTGAGATTATAGTTGAAGTTGAGAAAAAGTCGAGAAAACAGTTGAGTTGAATTCTTTAATAAGTCATTCAATCAATTAACCAGAATCAAAAATGCAGTGCTAATCGGCGTCTGAATTATACGACTTTCTCTAGCCTGAGTCCAGTGAACATCCACCTTGCCCGAAAAAGGATAATGCTTGCATAACAACTTGAAATCCGCCATCAATATTTAACTGTCTCCAAGAATAGTGCCACTGAATAATAATAAAACTCAAGAAAACATCCCAGCCGGCTGGAAATATTCTTACTTGAAGCAGCAACCAGGAAGAAAACAAAGTTCTAAGTCCACATTCAAAAATCCTAGGTAATAACATTTTTCTTATTCTCATTTCTAAAGTAGCCATCGCATTAATTTGAAGCCTCCCAGAGCCAAGTGATAATGAACTCTATAGCATACATAGATGAACTATTGATGTGTGTGTTTTTAAATGTCAAAGATTATTTAATGCTTTGTTATATGATATTCTAGTGTGTGAATTAAGAATGTGCGTGATCATTATACCAGTGTTATATTAGTTAAATAAGATTTATAAAAGTATTTAAAATTAGTATAATAAATGTTAATTAAAATAAATTGTCTTTTAAACTTAAAGCTTAATTTTGTCGGTCAATTCTTTTACCATTAATGATTGAGATAATTTGCTATTAAATTAAAAATAGACTGAACTAGTTAAGGGATTTTTTCGAGCGCTGGATTATGGGCCTACTGTCCAAACACGTTAGTTCTAGAAACTAGCTGGCACCCGGGGTTTACTCTGAAACAAATAAAGTGTTTGGATAATAGGGGTTTGAATCTAGCAATCGATGTGGGGCACGATCTGAAAATGTGATCATGTTATGCGTTGCACAGCTCGACCTGATTGTGGGTATTATTGATAGCTGTGCTATCAATAATATTTTCCACTCTGCTTGGACGGGCCGGTTCATTCACATAATATTTATAATATAAGATTATAAATTTATGATAAATAAGGTTTAAACCCAGCTAAACCTAGAAAGTAGAGAATGTTGGATCAGCTACCAAGTGGGCTAAACTCCTCATAAATGGCAGTAACTAAATGTTTTGTTACTGTTGAAAATAAAAATTTAAAGAAACGCTAAATTATGTATTTTAAAGTGGTTTAATTTTAAAAAAAGAATTGACCGAAACTTTTTCTCTTTAAATAAAAAGAGATTTTGACATTTATGCTATTTAAAATAAATCATTCTGTTAAATCAGAGACAGTTGGATACTTTTGGGCAGAGTTAAGGCATTAAGAATGTGTAGAGAAAAAGACAAGGGGGTGGAGTCAGTTGTATGTTCCATTTTAAAAAAAGAAATAAATAAACAGTAGTATTTAAATTTAGTTTAACGTAAACGCTAGTTAAAAAAAAAAAGAAATTGAAATTTTCAAAAATGGAGCTGAAAGAAAGCCTGATATATTTTAAAAATCCCCAGTTAGTGGAGAAAAAAAAAGAAGAGATATCTGATATGCAGATGATGATGAAAAAGATGATGAATATGATGCAAGAATTCAGGGAAGAAATATGAGAAATCAAGCAGAATTGGTCAGGAATTCAAAAAAAGTCAGCAAGAGTTCAAAGTAGAAATGATTAGAGAAATAAGAGAAATGAGACGCGAGATAACAGGAAAGGTAGAGAAGAACCAAGAAATTATAGTTAGATTTAATTAAAGAAAGTCAGGAAGATGAAAAGGAAGCTGAGGTGTTAAAAGACATGAAAATTGACTTAGAATCAGATAGCGTTGCAACAGATAAAGTAGAAACAAATGTAAATCAAGAAATAGAAGACATAAGTTCAAGGTAGAAGATATCATAGAAAAGTTTTCACAAAAATTTAAAAAAGTTAAGTTAAAGATTCGTCTTAAGTGTAGGGTTAAAACGAAGAGAAAGAATAGGAAAAAATATTCACAGTTAGGAAAAATACGGAGGTCTGCGAAGCATAAAAGTTTTCCAATCTATAAAGCAGAAAATAGAAGAGATAAAGCAACAAATTTTAATCGAGGGATAGACGTGAGGATATGGAGTATAATTTATGTTAGTGAATTAGTAGAAAGAAAGAAGGAACTGCCTGATGTAGTTTAAAATAGTAATTGGGTGGAATTGAAAAAAAAAAAAGGACCGGAAATGGACAATGAGCACGAATATTTTTATTCTAATGTAAATAAATCTGATAAATTTAAATCTGAAACTTCTATTTAAAACTAAAATAATAAATTTAAAAATAAATAAATAATAATAAATGAAATGTTTGGAAGTAATAATAATAACGGAGGCTTCGTAAAATAAAAGATTTTTTTCCACACACATATTAATAAAGAAGAATTTCTCCTATGTAAATTGGTCAAGTAAAATCAATAAAATCAAGTTAAATAAATAAGTATAATATATCTGTAGAAAAATAATAAAGAATGAATCGTAATAAAATAAAATGGTTTTTGAATATACGCAAGTTAATAAAATGAAGTAAATAAATGGTTTAAAGTAATCAAGTCAAATAAAATAAATAAAATATCTGTATAATAAAGGATTGTAATAAAATAAAATAGTTTTTCTGAATACATGCACATTAATAAAGAAGTTAAATAAATGGTTTAAAAATAATATTGTAATATAAATAAATATGCAAAATAATGTTCATAATAGTTGAAAAATAATATTGCAAGATTAATATAAATAAATGGTTTAAGATAAGGTTCAATGGAATTTAAAAATAATATTGTAAGGTTAATAAATAAAATACAAAAGTGAATCTAAGTTATATTAGGAGTGTATAAAAGTTTGAAATTAAAGGGAATGAGGGTAGTATTGAAATAAATTTTAGATAAGGATAAGTTAAAGCTGTCGGCCGGATAAAATTTAGCACCCATAACGGACTGTCAGAGATCATTCCTCTTTTAAAATGCATACTGGGAACAACCAGCGTAATCTGCAAATCACTTTTTCAGGGGAGAATCCCCATATCTCGTACCTTGTTTCCAAAGCGTAAGACAAATGAGACAGTAAATGAATCCTGCCATTTGCAGTGACTTTTCTTTGTCAAAGTCTGGTCAAGAGAACTGCCATCTGAAGCTTCGTTTGTCATATGTATAAGTTGGTAAAAGCCAGCGAATCTGCATCCGCTTTTTTTCCAAAAGATCCTTGCATCACAAAAAGTGCTGTCCTCGTAATCTTTATCCAGGACTAAGATCATTATAAGCAGTGCTGCCAGCATCGAAAGAAGCAAAGTATAATTGAAGATTGCCCTTAGCATGTAAAGTGTCAGATATTAGAGAGTAAACTTAGAAAAATAATAAATAATTTTAGATTTAAGAATAAGTTATCAGAGATAAAATGGTCAAAAATGACCTATTTTACTCTCAAACGGAGGGTGATGTAATGTACCAATATCGTATTGGTACAGATCTCTAATATTGTTTAAAAATTATTGAAATAAAAAAAATCTTTCGTTGAAAGGAAATAGTATGTAAAAGTTTAAAGAGTTTGTTTTCGAAACGCAAAAAATAAAAGTAAAGAATTCTTTTTATTATTGTTCTTAGTTTAAAGAAAATATTGTTCATAAAAGTTATAAATGATTGATTAGAAAAAAAAAGTTTAAACTAAAAGTTTAAAAATATAAATCTGTTTTTATTTAAGTCAAAGAAGAAAAAAAATCTTAAAAACTAAATAGTGAATTTATCTTAAATTATATATGTGCATAAAGGATGAATTAATATGAGTTTGTTAGTAAAATATATATGTGCGATTGTAAATATAATAAATGTATGTGTATTAAATATTAAAAAAATGATATAGAAAATTATCATTAAAAAACACAGCGATGGCTACTAATTAAAAATCTAAAAACAACACGTTTGCATGGCTGCTAACTAAACGATCTTCAAAAAACACATAATTAAAAGCTTATCTCTAGGAATATAATTAAAAACAAGGAAGGAATTTTGACAACAGATATTGCTGGCAGACATCAAAATGACAACAGGCCTTAAGTATAAATAGTCCAGTTTTTCATCGGACAATCAGTTGAGACTATAGTTGAAGTTGAGAAAAAGTCGAGAAAACGGTTGAGTTGAGTTCTTTAATCAGTCAATCAATCAGTGTATCCAGAATCAAAAATGCAGTGCTAATCAGCATTGGAATTATATGACTTTCTCTAGCCTGAGTCCAGTGAACATCCAATTTGCCCGGAAAAGGATAATGCTTGCATAACAACTTGAAATCCGCCATCAATATTTAACTGTCTCCAAGAATAGTGCCACTGAATAATAATAAAACTCCTCAAGAAAACATCCCAGCCGGCTGGAAATATTCTTACTTGAAGCAGCAACCAGAAAGAAAACAAGTTCTAAGGCCACGTTCAAAAATCCTAGGTAATAACATTTTTCTTATTCTCATTTCTAAACTAACCATCGCATTAATTTGAAGCCTCCCAGAGTCAAGTAATAATGAACTCTATAGCATACATAGACGAACTATTGATGTTGTTTTCAAATGTCAAAGATTATTTAATGCTTTGTTATATGATATTCTAGTGTGTGATTTAAAATGTGCATGATCATTATACCAGTGTTATATTAGTTAAATAAGATTTATAAAAATATTTAAAATTAGTATAATAAATAATAATTAAAATAAATTGTCTTTAAAGCTTAATTTTGTCGGTCAATTCTTTTACCATTAATAATTGAGATAATTTGTTATTGAATTAAAAATAGACTGAGCTAGTTAAGGGATTTTTTCAAGTGCTGGATTATGGGACTACTGTCCAAACACGTTAGTTCTAGAAACTAGCTGGTTCCGGGGTTTACTCCAAAACAAATAAAATGCTTGGATAGTAGAGGTTTGAATCTAGCAGTCGAGGTGGGCCACGATCTGGAAATATGATCATGTTATGTGTTGCATAGCTTGACCTGATCGTGGGTACTGTTGATAGCTCTGCTATCAATAATATTTTCCACTCTGCTCGGACGAGCTGGTTCGTTCACGTAATATTTATGATATATGATTATAAATTTACGATAACGTTTAAACCCAGCTAAACTTAGCAAGTAGAGCATGTTGTATCATCTATGGTTCAAACCCGGCACAATATATTTATAGAATATAAGCTCTTTATTTACTGTTTTATTATTATTCTGTATGAAGAGATAATGAGGCTTTAAAAATGCCCAGGTTGGACATATGATATATATAATTTGTAAACCATGACTAAAGTAAGACAGATTAATGAAAATAGGAAATCTAAGAATCAATAAGAAGATATCTAGCCAGACTAAAATTTTTAGTTAGATGATAAAGTTATGATTTGGATTAATCCCCTAAGTCATCCTGAAAACAGATCTATAAAAAAATTCAAGAAATTTATGCTGGTCCATTCACTATTATTTGCCAATATAACAATAATGCTTTTGTACTGGCTAATAACGGAATAGAAAAGGGAACATATAATGACCGCTCTTTGAAACTTGTCAAGAACTTAAATAGTGATGGTTTGACAAGTTAGAAGTATAGGATCTAAGGCTTATAGTATGTATGCTACTTGTGGATTGAAAATATTTGTATGATTATGCCTTTTCTTTGAGAAGTCGACTGAACTACAGGGGTGAGCTTGTACTCAAAAAGCCCATGTAAGTTGATAGCGAAGCATCAGTTGAAAGATATCCTGGGTTCACTACAGACTAATTGGTTGAAAGGAATTCCCAGTAAATGATAATTATATGTTGCAAGTTAAAATCAAATGTTCAATAGAGTTTTCCTGACATTTACAAAAAACCATCTATCCAAACTCAAGAATCTCTAGTTAGCAACTGTGTATTGCACAATTTGGCTTATACAGTATCTGCAACATCCTTAGAAATTAAAATTGGTTTTAGTTAAAATTTAATCAGTTTACTTTAGTAATAGTCTCTGCTATTTTGATCTCCAGTTCATTATCAAGGTAAATTAATATTTAGGCAGTTTACTTTCATATGGAAAGTGATTTTAAATTTGGCACCTCTCTCACTTATATGACTAGCTCATTATCAAGATTAACATTTACTCGGTTTTCTTTAATATTGAAAGTGATTTAAAATTTGTTGTGTTTTTTACTCTCTAGCTCATTATCAAGGTTGTAAATACAAATTTAATAATGTTAATGTTCAGTGTAAAAATAAAACCATCCAATGTCAAAGGTTTGAATTGACTTATTTTATTTCTAACTTGGAAGGAAGGCAATGTATCAGTTGCAAAGCAAGATACATAACTGGATACAAGAGTAGTTAAAACTGGTTTTAAATGTTGATTATATTTAGGGATAATAATTTAAATAAAAATATTAAAAAAAAAAAAAAGAGTAAACAAATATGTTAAAAAATAAATAAAAAGATTTCTTTTTGTTTACAAATTTAAATTTGCATAATCTCCAAGACTAAAATTCAAAAATCAATTATTCAAAGTTTAAATAATCTTTAAAAAAAAAAAAATGTTAAGTTTTATTTTGTTAGAATATCAATTTATATTATGTTGTAATAATTTTTTTTTTTATTATTCTAAGTAATAAAATTAATTAAAAGAAAATAATTAAAAACGTGATCAATAAAGTTTATTTTTAATCAATCAGTTTAAATTAAAATGTGATTTAAAATTTCATTGAAAGCTCATGTTCTTCCCAGCGTTTTCGATCTGCTTTTTGTTTTATAATCATCATTAGCTGCTCATAAAACTTTAAGTTTATTTTTACTAAACAATCAAGTGATGAACAAAAACAAATATTATGAAATGGTCATAATAGTGTGTCATGGCTAGATCCATTGGGTGTCCCATTTATCCTATACAATGTAGCCTGGATTATTTATTTTTGGCCTTACATGTTATCAAACTTCAATTACCATTTCTGAGTTCTGCTTAACCTTCAGTAAAAATTTATGTTTGCAATGTTAAATGAAAGTCCTCTCTCCAGCAATATTTGTCTTTAGAGAGATGAAGAAATATGATCCCAAGAGATATGATCTAAGTAATTTAAAAAATAAAGCTGTTCAAGGATTTTAAATTTTCAAGGATGGATTTATGGTATCTCAAATATTGGAATGGATTCCATAATGTAAAAACAAACAAATGAAGAAATGTTAAGCTTCACAAAAATGGAATTTTAAACAGGAAACTTTGATAAAAATTTTAGTGTTAAAATGTGTGATCACCTGAAGGATGGTAATACTTAAATATTTATTATTAATTTTGTATATTAAATTATCAAATGAGAAGTCTTGAAATCTTTAATATTTTATAACTTAATGTAATAGTGTTTAAATATTTTGTCTTTGTATAATAAATATTTTATTTGTTATTTATTAATCCAGCTTATTGTTTCTATTCTCAAATTTTTACCATTTAAATAATAAATTAAACTTTATAATAGTCTGGGAGATAAAAATTCATATTCTACTGAATTAGCCTTGATTAATAATACTGATGGTGTAGAATATCCTCCTAAGGATTGCCCAGTTTTGAGAAGGCACTCTGGTTTTAAACCTAATATCAATTTGTAATCCATAGTAGATCTAATTTCCTTTCAGTTACTTAGGAGTGATTAATAGTCTAAAAAGGTGAAAGTCTATAATATTTGTATTATTATAGCTATGTCTAAGTATGATTAATGATTAAATTATATTTTTCCTCATATCTTGTTTCATTTACTTTATGCCAAAATAGAAGATCATTACCATATATATATATTTGTCTAAAACAGTGATGCCCAACCTTTAACTTGACGGGAGCCAGTTGAGAATTTAAAAAAATTTGGGGAGCCACAATTATATATTGCATTTTTCATATTACATTTATAAACATAATTCACAAATTAAAAAAAAAAAAAACTGGTGTAATATGCTAAAAAGAAAAAAAAATGTAAATACATTTTATTTATATTTATTTATTAAAAATGTGGTAACATACATAAGTATATTTTAATTATTTTATTTAATGTGAAACCTGACACTGCATATCACCTGCGAGTTTATTGTATTCTGGTATATATGATGTTATGGCTAAATTCATGCAGTCATTCAGATGTTCATTTGTTATCCTGGAGCGGAACTTTGATTTTAACAAATTCATTGTTGAGAAACCACTTTCACAAAGGTAAGTTGATCCAAAGCAGGAGTTTAGCCTTTGAAAAGTTTCATTTAAAAGTGGATATTTTTTCTCACCTACAAGTACCCAAAAGTCTGTTTGTAATATTCTTGTTTTTAATTGTAAATCAGATTGAAAATCGATTATTTCCATTTCCAGATCAGTAGAATTTTTATTTAACATGTTTGCAATTTGTTGCAACATTTCAGAAATATTAGTATCAACAAATGGATTTGAAATGAATGAAGCAATGGGCTGAATTTTACGAAAATCAGAAAATCTAATTTCGAAATTATTTTTAAGCTCGACGAGACTTTCTGAATATCTCATTGTGTCAATGTCCTTATATTTCTTTGTGTAATTTTCCAAATTTGTAAAGTGGCAAAAGTTACATTCCTCTATTTGGGATATCCACAAATTTAGTTTTGATTTAAAAGCGTTGATACTTCCAATTAATTCAATAATAGTTTTTTCTTTACCCTGAAGTTCAAGATTCAGTTTGTTCACTTTTGTTGTTATGTCTGTAAGAAACGCTAAATCAGATAACCAGCTATGATTATCAAGTTCTTCATAAGTTTCGTTTCTGAATTCTAAAAACTGTTTTATTTCCGGAAGAAGACCTAAAAAGCGTTGTAGAATTTTTCCCTTACTAAGCCATCTAACTTCCGAGTGTAACAACAAAGTTCCATACTCAGCATCAAGTTCATCAGTCAGTATTTTGAACAATCTACTCTGAAGTGGTCTGGCACAAATGGAATTTACAATTTTCAAAACAATTTTCATTGTATGTTCATAACGTAAAACTTTTGTACATAATGCCTGTTGATGTATGATGCAATGGTAAGTAAAAAAGTTTGGAAATTCAGCATCATTCTTACAAAATGTGATGAAACCAACACCAGAACCAATCATGGCAGGTGCTCCGTCTGTTGTTATGGACACAAGTTTTTGAAGTGGAAATTTAATTTCAGTTAAATGATTTTTTATAACTTGATATATGTCCACTCCGCGTGTATTACCTTTTAATGGCAAAACTGATAATAGATCTTCTTTCACTGAGCAATTATCAAAGACCATCCTTATAAAAATATTTACTTGAGCTACATTGCAGATATCTGTTGATTCATCGCATTGTAAACTTAAGAAAACACATTTTTGTAAATCAGTTTTTACTTGTTCTTTGACATTTTGAGACATAGCTTCTACTCTACAAGTGATAGAATTTCTGGATAATTGGATGTCCTGAAAAGCTGACAAAATTTCATTTTTATTTTTGGCTTCTTGAAATAAAATCTCCGATGCAGCAAGCATTGCTTCTTTTATTATGTTGTCATCATCAAAGGGCTTTTTATGAATTGCAAGTATATGTGCAATCTTAAATGATGCTACTGTTGCAACCTTCGTTTTATTTGCAGACTTGGTAAACATTGATTGTTGGGCAACTAATGTGTTTTTCAGTTCTTTCACTTTACATTTTCTTAGATTGCTGTCTGAAGGATAATCAGTATCATATTTATTATGAAGAGTTTTAAAATGTCGTTCAACGTTGCTTTTTGTGTTTCATGCAAACTATAGCAAACAATTGACGGTAGCGCTGTAAAGTAGCGTGTTGACTGCACAATTCGAGAATGGAAAATGAAACCAATGAAATTCGTGTATTTCAAATACACTTCTTTCATTGGACACTGTTATGAATCATCTGATTTGTTTCATTCCCATTATCATTTGTATTGTAAAAATGTTTATTTTTTAGTGTGTGCATGTGGCGTCAAGATATATAAAATATTTTATCAATTTGAAGAGTGCAATGCGAGCCACATTAAATGGTTGTGTGAGCCACATGTGACTCGCGAGCTATGGGTTGGGCACCCCTGGTCTAAAACATACATTATACAGATCTTGTATTACTTGTGGAATCAATTATCTGTGTGAAGATTTAAAAGAAGAGCAGCTGAATATGGAAATGATGTGCAGTGAAGTGTAACAACCTACATATTACTCACAACAGTATTATACTAAATATTCTCAAAAATTGTAAGACTGATTTTTAAGAAACACACACATATGATTTTTAAAATAAAGAAATCTTGAAATGTAAAATATTCTACGGAGAATACTAAATGCACACAAAACAGACAAAAAGATGAAACATCAAGTTAAACATGATAATTCAGCATTCTTTCCAGAACAGTGAAATAATTATTTTATTAGATTAAAAAAGATAGTAAATATTAAATAATAACTACTATTGATTTTCCTGACTACAGGAATTTTTTTATTTTTATACTATTACTATATTTTATAATCAAAAAAGAACATTTAAATAAACATTACATGTAATGGAAATATATTTTAAAAATTAATAATTCAAATTTACTTCTATTTCTTTCTTTTTTTTTAAAAAAAAATTGCTGATAAATAAATCATGATTTATTAAAATAATTGAATACTTTTTCCTGGTAGCTCAAAGTAATCAACAAAAAAGAAAGCAAAAAAAGAAATAAGATGTTACATCACCCAAGAGTTAATTTATTTATTTAACATTTACTTAAGTACTTAACTCATACTAAAATTATAATATCTAGAAAATAAATGTTTTAAGGGCTTCTATCTAATTTTGCCTACATATATAAAAGATTCTTAATTATTAGACTTGTATATTATTTTAGCAATTATACTTTTAAAAGATTTAATTAATATCAACTATTAAAGACCTAAGCTATTTAATTTTTTTTAAAAAAAAAAAAACAAACATTAATTCCAGGAGTATTTTTTCTTTAATCATGATCATTTAATTCTAGAAAGAAAAAATCTATTAGTTTAATAGCCTACTTATCAACAACTTAAAATTTTCATCTTATTTTCAGAAAGCAAAGATCAGAAAACAGATATCATAAGATCTCAAATAGCAATCATTCTACTTACATAAAAAAAAGAAAAAGTACATATTAATGGTTACTAAAAATGCTACTGTACTGATTTTAAAATATTACATCCATTATTCTATAATTGTGAGATTCTTTGCTTGAATTTTTTTTCCTTATTTAATATACTGACTGCAAAGATATATTAAACTCACCTCACAATCTTCTGAATATTAAATCATTTTATTTTATCCAAAATCCTATTTATAATATATGTTCATTATCAAACTACTGTAAAAGCTTGAAGTTGTTTTTTTTTTTTTTAAAGCATTCTAGGAATTATCTATTGTTGGGTTCCAAGAAAAAAAAAATTTGCAGAATAAATGACATTTCAAAAGTTAACAAATTAAATGGGCTGGAAGATTTGTTATAAACTATTCAAGTTATGAATAACAAAGAAGTAATGTGCCATATTCATTGCCATAGTGAGGGGTACGGATGTATGAACATAACATTAATTCAAACTACATAGATTTCCTATGTTTCTCAAAGAAGGAAGAGATGGTTAATAAAAAGTAAGAATGGGAAAAATATGAACATCCAACAACTGATTAAATATATATATAATTTATAAAACCATTTGCCAACTCCAGATTTATTTATAAATAATATTTATATACAAATAACAAATTGCATAAAATAAAATCTCTATGAATTATGAAAACTACAAAAAGAAATAAGCCATTAATCTCCACTATGTTTCATTAATAAATGAATAAATATGTTATTCTAATATATGCAATTTTGAAGAAGTCAATGGTGATTAAAATGTAAATTAGTCAAGAATCATTATATTGTACGAGCTCATCTAAATAAAGAACGTTTCAAAGAATGGCATTATGGAAAAAAATTTACAAATAAGATTTTATTTATAGAACATATTGATATGAACCCTATTAATCTCAATAACAAATTTAATTTTTTTTTATCTAATTGACATATAGGCCATAATGCTACAATAAACCAGGCCATTAAATATCTCAACAATAAGATGAAACAAATGTTTAATATTCCAAATTTTCTTTGCATGCACAATCACAAAATTTCATCCACCATTTGAGATTATCTTTACTTAATTTTTATAGATATTACAATGCATGCCATTTTTAAGTCTTTCTGGGCGCAGTATCATAATGGTTAATTATAGAAGAATCTATAATTATAATCATATTCCCACTTTGAAGATCCTGTTCAAGGTTTATTATATTTAGATCCAGTTTCCCTAAACTCTATAACTAGTCTATCAGTACAATTCCGCCACTGTCTTCTGATCTGCATAAAATGTTAAATTTATAGCAATTTCTCTTTGAATTCAATTTTCTATAATCCGAAGTATTTGAATTAATTTTTCTAGCTCAGATACATTGTTATGTGTTATAATAATAAAATATTCATTAATTCTAAGAGATTGGACTCATGATATAAAATAAAATGATTTATAAATAAATAAGCAAGTAAATTATTTACCCATTTATTTATGAAAAAATAAATACCTGAATCATATTTTTTTAAGTTAACTAATAGACAAAATTCTGCTAAATATATTAACTCACTAACTTAAACATGTCTGAAATATTTATTTGATTCATTCATTGTAACATTTCATTATTATTATTATTTCTAAGAATAGTTATTTAATTTCTGATGCTAAGATGATTTTATTTTACATGCATACTATTTAACATTTGTTAATAACAGATTTGCCATTGATGAATAAAAAGTATACTTAATCAATAAGCTATTGCAAATTTAAATTTAAATAAATCCAGAGAGATGTCAACTCTACTCATCATGCATAATGTATTTTATTAAAATTGCCTTACTACATAAAAAAAAAAAAAAATTAACAAATTATTTATCACTATACATGCATTTTAGGAATAACTTCCTTAGCTGTTTTGGAATGCTGTCAACAATCCATGCAAATATTACTGCCGTCAAATTTATATTAATGTATATATATCAACATTTTGAACATGTGAAAACGAAAAAATTATTCAATATTAGAATCTTTAAAATATGCTTTTGACTGCTAAGGCCAGATTCATAGCACTCATAATCTGCAGGTTGCGTAATGAGACTTAAATAAAATAAAAGAAGATTGACTTTGTGATTTTAAAATAATATTTGGCACTATGGTCACTTTCAATAAATTATTCTATTCTAATATGTGCTTTAACAGTAAGTCAATCATCATTACAACATTAATGTAGATCGAATAACTTCTATTTGCATAGATTATTGTCAATGCACCAAGGCAACTGACAAAGTTATTTCTTACTTTGAATATATACTGTACAGTGATTAGTCAATTTTTCATGAAGTATGTAGTAAATATGTAAATGACAAATGGAAAATATATATTTCTTTTCTGAAAGTGGTCAACTGAAAATCCATAACTTATAATGATTTGTATGGAAGAATTTATCTAGTAAGAGAGATTTCATATCAGCAATCAATGTGTTAAGTTGATGATTAGTAATAAAAAAATGAATAGATAAAAACATTTATCAATTTTAGCCATTATTGATGTAATAATTTCATTGAAATTGAATTATCTCAAAAGTTGAATTATAATCATATAACCAAAGTTGTAATCTAAATTGTTAAATTGTGTGATTTCTTTTTAATGTTATTATGATCTGCAATAAGTCATTTATAGTTAACTGATATAAGTTCTGAAAATATGCCACCTTTTGTTGGGAAATATTTTGCTTAGCACTCTGCTAGTTTAAATCAAATTCTTATCTTCTTTAATGATTTCTCCAAACTCATCTTTTAACTGTTCTACTATAGAGAATATATTATTTTGAAGTTATAATAAAAATAATAATATCAAAATAATGGGTAAAGATAGAAAGCATCTTACCATAATACACTATCTTAATAAAAATATTACTATAAACAATTGCTTCTGACAAAATCTAAATAAAATACCCAGGATTGGAGATGAAAAACAAGTTTCTTTCTTTTTCTTTTTTTTAAAAAGGGTATTTTTGTTTAAAGTAGTTTTTTTTTTTTTTCACTAATGTTTTAATAACAAAATTGAATTCTAGTTATTATATTAATATTATGGACATTTTAAAAAGGCTGTGTTTTAATACTTTCTAGATTAACAATCCAAATTATTAAATTGTGATCAATAAATACTAATTTTTACACATTAAATATGAATATATGTAGAATATACATAATAAAACATAAAATATACTCAAGATAGAATGATATTGAAAATAAGTTAATGTTAAGCATTAGACCTAATTATTGTATAATTAAATATTATTGTATAATTAAATCTGAATAAATACCAATACAAAATGGAAAAGCACTTTTAGCATTGCCATTAATTACTTTAACAAAAAACACTAATAAGCAATTATTTTATCTAGCACCGTGTTTACAATTATATTACATTCAAATATCAGCCTTTCAAGCTAATTGAGCATGCGCCTTTTGAGAGTGGTAAATAAATGAATACTTACCTCTTCAATCCAAGATATAGTATTTATGCAGGAATAAAAAGGATCTTCTTACTCCTATGACTCAAATTCTTTTATATGAGCAAATCTGAAGAACTGTTGAGGAGAGCGTGAGTAGAATTCTCACTTTAAATTACTATTTACGATGTTTTTTGACTGAATGACGTCGGTGAAATTGCTTAGAATTTACTAAACGTCATTCTTACTGAAACTTAATTATGAGTAAATAAGCAATTATTTTATCTAGTGCCGTGTTTACAATTATATTACATTCAAATATCAGCCTTTCAAGCTAATTGAGCACACACCTTTTGAGAATGTTAAATAAATGAATACTTTAAACCATTAAGCATCACATGATCACATTTCCTATACTAGCACATTAATTGTTGATAAACATAGCAAAACTCTCCATACAGTATTGCCACCTGTGCTAAACAGAGTAATCAATGGATGCCAGAAGGCTTGTGCATATAAATCCCTATCCAATGCCTACTCATCCAATATCCCCAGACTAGTTTCTGGCTTGTGGCCTTCGTCAGTGAGGAGCTTTGGATCTGAGAGCACTGCATCTAGATCTTAGGATCTAATGCAACCCTCTAGCAACCACCTTTTATCTCTACTTAACTACTAAACTATGAGAATGAAATTGAAAACACAAAAAATATTTTCAATCTAAGCTCAATAGCTTAAATAGTCATATGGGTCTGAACTCAGTTCAGCACCCATACATTTTGGTGCCTTTGGCTCTTTTACAACCATAGCCACCACTATCCTATTAGGCAGGATTGGTGTTAAACCATTAAGCATCACATGATCACATTTCCTATACTAGCACATTAATTGTTGATAAACAGAGCAAAACTCTCCATACAGTATTGCCACCTGTGCTAAACAGAGTAATCAATGGATGCCAGAAGGCTTGTGCATAAAATCCCTATCCAATGCCTACTCATCCAATATCCCCAGACTAGTTTCTGGCTTGTGGCCTTCGTCAGTGAGGAGCTTTGGATCTGAGAGCACTGCATCTAGATCTTAGGATCTAATGCAACCCTCTAGCAACCACCTTTTATCTCTACTTAACTACTAAACTATGAGAATGAAATTGAAAACACAAAAAATATTTTCAATCTAAGCTCAATAGCTTAAATAGTCATATGGGTCTGAACTCAGTTCAGCACCCATACATTTTGGTGTCTTTGGCTCTTTTACAACCATAGCCACCACTATCCTATTAGGCAGGATTGGTGTTAAACCATTAAGCATCACATGATCACATTTCCTATACTAGCACATTAATTGTTGATAAACAGAGCAAAACTCTCCATACAGTATTGCCACCTGTGCTAAACAGAGTAATCAATGGATGCCAGAAGGCTTGTGCATAAAATCCCTATCTAATGCCTACTCATCCAATATCCCCAGACTAGTTTCTGGCTTGTGGCCTTCGTCAGTGAGGAGCTTTGGATCTGAGAGCACTGCATCTAGATCTTAGGATCTAATGCAACCCTCTAGCAACCACCTTTTATCTCTACTTAACTACTAAACTATGAGAATGAAATTGAAAACACAAAAAATATTTTCAATCTAAGCTCAATAGCTTAAATAGTCATATGGGTCTGAACTCAGTTCAGCACCCATACATTTTGGTGTCTTTGGCTCTTTTACAACCATAGCCACCACTATCCTATTAGGCAGGATTGGTGTTAAACCATTAAGCATCACATGATCACATTTCCTATACTAGCACATTAATTGTTGATAAACAGAGCAAAACTCTCCATACAGTATTGCCACCTGTGCTAAACAGAGTAATCAATGGATGCCAGAAGGCTTGTGCATAAAATCCCTATCCAATGCCTACTCATCCAATATCCCCAGACTAGTTTCTGGCTTGTGGCCTTCGTCAGTGAGGAGCTATTTAAGCTATTGAGCTTAGATTGAAAATATTTTTTGTGTTTTCAATTTCATTCTCATAGTTTAGTAGTTAAGTAGAGATAAAAGGTGGTTGCTAGAGGGTTGCATTAGATCCTAAGATCTAGATGCAGTGCTCTCAGATCCAAAGCTCCTCACTGACGAAGGCCACAAGCCAGAAACTAGTCTGGGGATATTGGATGAGTAGGCATTGGATAGGGATTTTATGCACAAGCCTTCTGGCATCCATTGATTACTCTGTTTAGCACAGGTGGCAATACTGTATGGAGAGTTTTGCTCTGTTTATCAACAATTAATGTGCTAGTATAGGAAATGTGATCATGTGATGCTTAATGGTTTAACACCAATCCTGCCTAATAGGATAGTGGTGGCTATGGTTGTAAAAGAGCCAAAGACACCAAAATGTATGGGTGCTGAACTGAGTTCAGACCCATATGACTATTTAAGCTATTGAGCTTAGATTGAAAATATTTTTTGTGTTTTCAATTTCATTCTCATAGTTTAGTAGTTAAGTAGAGATAAAAGGTGGTTGCTAGAGGGTTGCATTAGATCCTAAGATCTAGATGCAGTGCTCTCAGATCCAAAGCTCCTCACTGACGAAGGCCACAAGCCAGAAACTAGTCTGGGGATATTGGATGAGTAGGCATTGGATAGGGATTTTATGCACAAGCCTTCTGGCATCCATTGATTACTCTGTTTAGCACAGGTGGCAATACTGTATGGAGAGTTTTGCTCTGTTTATCAACAATTAATGTGCTAGTATAGGAAATGTGATCATGTGATGCTTAATGGTTTAACACCAATCCTGCCTAATAGGATAGTGGTGGCTATGGTTGTAAAAGAGCCAAAGACACCAAAATGTATGGGTGCTGAACTGAGTTCAGACCCATATGACTATTTAAGCTATTGAGCTTAGATTGAAAATATTTTTTGTGTTTTCAATTTCATTCTCATAGTTTAGTAGTTAAGTAGAGATAAAAGGTGGTTGCTAGAGGGTTGCATTAGATCCTAAGATCTAGATGCAGTGCTCTCAGATCCAAAGCTCCTCACTGACGAAGGCCACAAGCCAGAAACTAGTCTGGGGATATTGGATGAGTAGGCATTGGATAGGGATTTTATCCACAAGCCTTCTGGCATCCATTGATTACTCTGTTTAGCACAGGTGGCAATACTGTATGGAGAGTTTTGCTATGTTTATTAAATGAATACTTTCCTCTTCAATCCAAGATATAATATTTATGCAGGAATAAAAAGGATCCTCTTACTCCTACGACTCAAATTCTTTTATATGAGCAAATCTGAAGAACTGTTGAGGAGAGCATGAGTAGAATTCTCACTTTAAATTACTATTTGCTTATTTACTCATAATTAAGCTTCAGTAAGAATGACGTTTAGTGAAATTGTAAGTAATTTCACTCGACGTCATTCAGTCGAAACTAATCATGAGTAAATAAGCAATATTTTACAAGTGCGAATTCTACTCACACTCTCCTCAACAGTTCTTCAGATTTGCTCATATAAAAGAATTTGAGTCGTAGGAGTAAGAGGATCCTTTTTATTCCTGCATAAATACTATATCTTGGATTGAAGAGGAAAGTATTCATTTATTTAATACTCTCAAAAGGCGCGTGCTCAATTAGCTTGAAAGGCTGATATTTGAATGTAATATAATTGTAAACATGGCACTAGATAAAATAATTGCTTATTTACTCATAATTAAGTTTCAGTAAGAATGATGTTTAGTAAATTCTAAGCAATTTCACCGATGTCATTCAGTCAAAAAACATCGTAAATAGTAATTTAAAGTGAGAATTCTACTCACGCTATCCTCAACAGTTCTTCAGATTTGCTCATATAAAAGAATTTGAGTTGTAGGAGTAAAAGGATCCTTTTTATTCCTGCATAAATACTATATCTTGGATTGAAGAGGAAAGTATTCATTTATTTAACACTCTCAAAAGGCGCGTGCTCAATTAGCTTGAAAGGCTGATATTTGAATGTAATAAAAAACACTAATGTATAGGCCTTACCGTTTTTCTATTTGTTTTGAATTAACTATACCAAAAAAAAAAATTCTTTCTACACTAAGCTGTAAATACCTAAGCAATCAAAAATTATTCAATAATGATGTAATACATTAAGATTAACTTTTTAATTGCACTCTTTTGACTCTTCTAACATACCTCAACTGATACTTGTAGCACCAGATTTACAGAAAAATAGTTCCTAAAATGATAAGAGGTTTTGTCTAGAAATTCACTACTAAAGATAATAATAAACTTGATTCAGACTTTGAATAAATATTGTGTTTAAATTAAAGCGGTGTCATATCTGTTTACTAAGTTATTAATACATATTATGTTTTTAAATTCTTTCCATAGATATATGACCCAAGTAATGAAACAAAGTATTTTTTTGTACTTCATCAAGAGTCTCAGCAATAAATTTTGAAATGCAAACCATATTTTGATTTTGTTAAGAATTACTGTTATGAATTTTTAAAAGTATAAGAGCTTTTAATGTAAGCATCCAGACAATCCAATAAATTGTTTCAATGGTTTTCAATTGACAAGTTTTGAAGTAACTGATTGTCTACAGAGCATTTGAGAAATGGTTATTTCAAAAACATTTAGTAACATTGACAATATATTCTTTCAGATTTGGAAATTGACAGAAATTAACTACGAGATTCAAAAAGTGTGCTGCACAGAATTATAAATCATCACATTCATGTTTTTGTAGTTTTCTAGGAGTCAATCATTCATCAAACATTAAATGCCCTATAAGTCACAACTTAATACACAAAACACTTCAACTCATTTCTACAATCACTACCAGGTATTCATTTAAATGCATTTTCTAATGTGTCCACAGTATGAATGCTACTGTCTCATTATGAATATTTAATCATGAAATGACTTTTATAGAAACACAATTTTATTTTTTAATAGACAGCAACAATCTGCCATTTCTTTTCTATTTGAAGAATTATAACTAGGATATAGTTGCAATGGATGAATTGTGGGTCTTCCATATTTGAAAATGCAGCTTTAGAAGTATCACAAACTGAATTACTTGTAAATTTAATCAATCTTTCTTTTCTAATGTAATTTTCACAACAATTATATACAATGAAAATGAAGTCACTTTCTTATTCTTTCTTTTAAAAATATTCTGGCAATATTCAAGTGCTTTTTGATTTTGCTTCTAAGTGAGACATGGTCTGGACAAAAAAAAGAAAAAATATCCATAGAATAGGTTTATATACTTATATCTCCAAGATAACAAAATACAATTTTTAAATTAATTCTTTTATTAAAAATTTATTGATCTATAAGAATATTTTAAAAAGCAATAACAAAATACAATTTTTAACTTCTTTTATTAAAAATTTATTGATCTATAAAAAGTAAGATTATTTGGGATTTGAATAAAAAAATTGAAATAATATTTAAGTATGGCTTAATAAAATTATTACCATCTATCTATATAAATGATTCTCAAAATTAAACATACACATGTAATATAAGTTTATGCAATGCAAACATTATTTAATTTCTTTACAATTTCAACTTTCTAACAGTCATCTTCAGAATAGAAAAACAAATGAAGATAATAAATTTACTTATATATATATTAATAATAAATGCATAGAAAATAAAGTAGGAAAAAGAATAATATTACTTTTAAAAAAAAATTAAACTTTACAAATTGTCATAATTGCTCAAATAAAATACATTCATTATAACAAACAATCATCTACTGATTCATTCCTTATATTATTTTAAAAAACAATATTAGAAATTGTATTTATCTGCAAACCTACAGCAACCACAAAACTGGAACAAAACTAAAAATATACTTCATGTTGACTTCAAAGTAATAAACTATAAAGTATGGATAATTGTATACTTAGTAACTTGTCATTGCCCTATGATTGTTCTGTTTATATCAAAATCAAACAATGCAATAAGGATTATATATGTCTAATGAAAACACAAGTTCTTAGTGAAATTTTGTCATCAAGGAAAATTACTACAAAAAATCACATTTAATGATTCAAAAGATTGCAGATAAATGTAATTGTGAAAGAAAAGGGCAGGCCATAAATAAACAGACAAAAAAAAGTTAAGACTTGCAAATATATATTGGTCTATACATTATTTTGATATTTTCTGGATAATAGATAACATTCAATGATGAAAACAAATTTAACATTTAAATGATTTAATTCCTAAAGCCAATGATAACTGCTTTTATCAATGCTTTAAGAGCAATTACACTTCAAAGAAATCTTTATGTAGTATGGCATGAATTTTACAGTGTTTGTAAAATTAACTTTTAAACCCGTTACTTATATGGGTTTTCAAATCCACATCTCTTTTATATTACACTCTTTTCTTATAATTACATCTTATCTGTAAACCTTTGACTTGTTGGAAAAGATTTTTTTAATATGTATACAATTTTGCATTGATTTTGCCTTGATATAAAAATTTCACTATCAAATTACATTCTTCAATAAATATGTTTTAATGTTATTTTTATATATAAAGAACAATCACTGACAATAATGGTATGGAGAGTAAAAATAAAGATAAATGAAGGAAATTAAATACTTATATAATAGAAGTGTATACTCAATAGAGATTTATATACATAGAAAATAAAAATATCTTAAAGAAAAATATAGTTATTTAATCCTGGTCACACACTCATGTTATAAAACTAACCGATTAGAGAACACAATTGAATGATTACCCTCAAATAATATATTGCATGACAAATGTAACAGCAGAAGTTATATTTGCCATTCATATATTAATGTAAAAAAACTAGAGTGAGGATATGTTTATAAGATTAATATCTTTGCAAGCAATTCATTGATCTACAATAATGCGGTAATTAACTAGAATAGACTAAATAAAAAATGAACCCAGAAAATTAAGATTTTTTATCTTTTAAATGATCTTAATAATATCTTCATACACCTAAATGGAAATGCACTAATATAGAAATGTATATCTTGTAAATTATATTATTAAAGCAACTCTCTGAAAATCAGCCAAAAAATAATGTGATAATAAAGCTTGAATTACCATAACCATTCCATAATTAGTCTATTCTAGCCTCAATCTCATTTTATTTCTCATAATGCTAATTTTTTTTAATTATGGCAACTAATTATTATTTGCTAAATATAGATTAATATCTGATTATCATATACATCTACTACTATCGTATACTTCGAATAGTGAATAAAATTGAAAATAAAGAAATACAGGTTTTAAAGTTAACAAAAGAAACAATTTAATAAAGCAGAGTTGGAATCTGTATAAATAAGCATTTCATAAATCAAATGTTTAATAAATATATTGGTATATATCAATATTCAAATTGGTAATTAAAAATGCTAATTTTAAAATGAAATTACTCTCATTATCCATTATTATAATGAAACTCCATATTTCTAACTTGATATGTATGAGTCTAAAAATATTTAAATATCCATAGTTCTAAGAAAACTTCATATTTCTAATTTGACATGTATTAACATAAAAATATTTACATAGATAATTCTGATATTCTGTCAAAAGGACAGTCTATATAGACATAACAGTTTTATATAAAGATAAGCAAAAATAAAATGAATTATGGGTAAGCTAAGTGGATTATCATTTTTTCCCCCAAAGATTAAACACAGGTTTATGATTCAGCTAAATATGTACAAATAATAATAAAAATATAAAAAATTTCAAATATTAATAACCCTAAAATGATTAAAACAAATAAAATAAATCCTCACCTAGGCTTGTGTTTTAGTTTCAACTTTGAACGTTTGTGTGTGAGTTTTTGAATTTGCAGATGAACAAATATATGTATAGTAGTGTTTTTGAAGATTCAATTATTTAAAGTTTTCATCCTTGTTTTAAGGTTACTTTTCAGTAGTTAAAGTTCTATTAAGCTTTCACCATTTGACATGGAGATTTTGAAGGCAGTTATCCTATATTTCCATTGAACACATCATAAGAAAGACAGATTTAAAATCTGGAGATAAGACACTGAAAGATATGGCATGTAACATCTCAACAGAATAGGATCACAACTATTACCAAATGATTTGTCTAATCATGCATTTTGATGTCTACTGCCATGTAATGATTATTTCTATACTGTGATTAATAAAATAACTTTAACCTTCAGTAGACAATTATTTTCTACTGGAATGTCAATTAACTTTAATATTTGAATCCAGACTTTATATACTCCTCTACTTATGAAATAGCTAAGACTAAATATCAATACCTTTGTTCAATAATTCCTATAATTTTTTGAATTACAATTTCATTAATTAACTACACATATTTTTGGTAAGTCCATAAATAAGCCTTATTGTCTAACTTGAACTCATTTCCTAACAAAAGTTCTTTCTAAACATGGTGATTGTTATTTTGATCAACTTTAATAAAATAATTTAAGTTTCTATATTTTTATTTTAAATCAAAATCATTTATCAATATTACAAACTTTCATTTTTATTGAATCATTATATATTATAATATTCATTCTAATTTTAAAATAACATCAATAAAATTATTACAATGTTTTAAATTTACAATATTTATATAAATTTTCAAATTTATATTTTACATATAAATAATTATAAACTCTAGATATTATCTTTTTATTACATCAAATTGATCAATTTTTTTATAAAACATATGAAGATTAATAAAACAAGTCTTGATATTTGCTCACTTTCCAAATATCTCCTATTTCCAAATGCCAAGTTTATATGGTATACATGTATCTATACTTTATAGTTTATCTTAAAATATGAAATCAACATGAAATGCATACTGAATTTTGTGCATCCTGCACATATCAAATCATTAGGTATGCCAAATAAAATACCTAATATTATTTTTTGTTTTAACAATAATGTATGAAGTCAATCGATTGTTTGAAACAATGAATGTATTTCACAAGTAAACTATTTTCTTTTGAATTTACAATAGTTTGCAAAATTTAATTACATGCTTACATTCAAATTTTGAGAGCCACTATATATAAAAGAAAATTCTTCTAAAATATGTTTAAAACCTCTTTGCCAGCAGCTAACATTTTTCTGTTAAAAATTAGATAGCCCAATACAAAATACAGAAAAAGTAAGATCATTATAAATTTAAAATTTTTAATATAAGAAATGAAATTTTATTAAGTAAAATATTTCTTTATCAAAGCAGTTTATGTGTATGATGTGGGGGGGGGGGGGTATTAATACTAAAATAACATTTAAATTAATAACCATCTTCAACATCACTGTTCTTCAAGAAGTATAATAACTAATCTTTCTTATTGCATTGCCAATGTATATAATATAATATTAATTCACCTATGCACTTTACTACTGTTTCACAAAGCTTTTTTAATTAACACCCTCTTTGACAGTTTTGATTGTCCCAGCAATCTTCTTTAGAACTACAACATAATACAAATATATGAATATAAATACAATTATAAAGAAATCAAGTCATATATCAAATGATCTAATTTAACAAGCTTATATTAAAAATGTTATACAATGGGCTTGCAAATAACTCTTAACAAGCTTTTCAGAATATCTCCAACCTCTCAGACCGGTTTCATATATATTTCAATTTATATATTTGTATTATGTTGCAGTTTTGAAGAACATTGTTGGGATAATCGAAACTGTCAAAGAGGGTGGTAATTAAAGCATTGTGAAACAGTAGTAGAGTGCATAGATGAGTTAATATATTATATTTATCATCATTGCTGACTTTTTTGCATTTTTCTTAATGATTTTTAAATCTGTGTACTTAATTTTCCAGCTCACATTCTTATTTCTAGTAGTTGGCTTTTAAATTTTTCTCTTATCAAAACGCAAGGCTAATTTTTTCTTTCATAACAGTGGAATTCCCTTACAATAAGCAAATTGTGAACTCCTCTAAATCATAGAGATTTCCAGACTGCTGACATTGGGATTATAGTGATAAGTTGATAGCTTATATTTAGGACTGTAGAATTAAGGCAGTATAGAGCTAAATCAAAATGCACTTCAAATATTAAAGCTACTGACTTAAATAATAATAGTTCTTTCTTTCTGCAAGGAATTTCTAGCATTATAAAATACGGTATTTTAAAAATAAGCTATTGAACATTGAAAACTGAGATCTAATAATGAACAGTTAGTAAAATGTTTAAAATCAAACAACCATTATATTATTCTAGTAATGGTTTTGGAAATAATAATAAAAGTAAGACAGTTTAATATGACATTTAACTCTGAAAATAGAAAAATAAGGAAAGTTTACTAAAACATATGACAAAAAATGGTTATTGTAGCAAAAGTGAATCTCAAAATAAAAAATTACTTACAACAGGCTCATTACTTTTGTTTTTCTCCCCAAAATGCACAAAGCTATTTAATTATAGAGCAATTAAAAAAACAATTATCAATCACAAAATTACTAAAAACTCAAACAAAATATGCACATAATTGACATTTCTTTGTAGATTTTAACATTTGAAAATGGAAAACATAACATCAATTTTTTTTATTTTAAGGAATGAGGGAGAAATTGGTTCAAAAATGTCTCCTTACTAAAGTTTGATAAGTTATCCAGCATGCTAACTTCTTCATATAAATCAGATGTATTTTAGTTGCATTCAACCCAAACATTACATACATGTGTGTCAATTTTATCAATATTTTGAATAATCCACATCTCTTGGGGAAAAATAGGAAAATGAACTATGACATGAAAATCTTTGATATTATACAGACAAAGACCAACAATATATTTATTAACACATTAATTCACATATCAATAGTTAATTTATTTTATAATTCTGGAAAATGGAATTTAAAAAAAAAGCATAATCTTACCCTTTGGTATAACTCCTGGATCCATGAATGTAGCAAATGAAAAATTTGTTAAAACAAAAAGAGTAATGACGCCCTGAACTATTGGAATGGCTTTTGATATATTCTCTGTGAGCCATCTGCACCTACGATTATATATAACTTTACATTAACACAATAAATAATGCAATAGACATAAATAAATTATTTTCTCAATACAAAATTATAACAGACATTGCTTAACATAAAACATTACTCCATCCAACAGATAAGATATATTAAACTGGCAACCAATTATATGTGAACTATAAAAAATATAAAAGAAACAGAGTTGAAGAAAGTTAAGGAGTAGCTGTGCTTCATAGCTTAGAATGGTTGCAGCATTTACACAAATTAAATATATATCAAATATTTTGTTAATCTTATTAATAATTAAATGAAGTTTCAGAAAGGCATGTTCATAAGCTAGATGATTGGTTCAAGCATTAAATTGCACTCACATTTTGGAATTAACAACATCTGGACTGATTGACAACAATAGCTGCATGAAAAACAGAGTAATCGTTGTAAACTATTGTATTCAGATATCAAATTAAATTGATTAATTTATGTTAGAACAGCATATTAACTAAAAATTAGCAAATGCAAATGGGATTCCTAGTACCTTTTGTGATAATTTCTAATGACCACAAACAAGACCTTGCAACTTTGAGCTGAATAGCAGCAAATATTACCAGATCATAAATTTGATATATATCTAGCCAATGACAATATGATATATTGTTCTTTTTTTTGGATATCTTTATATAGGGTACTATCAATTACAACAGCGTGCACTTTTGTCTTCTTATTAATAGATTACAACTAGTGGCATTGCCTTTCCTATTATAACTATGAAGATCATTTTCTATTAGAATAATGAAGGAATATAACCAACAACTTTCAATACTATCTACAAAGTAATAATTCAACTAGTTAATGTTCACATCTCCTATCCCAAAGGATCTATAAAATTACATTGGATAGTTGTATTCTTTGAGTACTCCTCAATGCAATCTAATTATAGGAATAAATAGATATGTAATTCATGATATATTTATCACATCTTACCAAATTAGTACCACAAATAAAATGACATATATATAAGATAATGTTTTATCTTCTTATTGATTAATGGCTATAATACTTTGAAAATGGAACCTTATTCATTTTATGATTCTGGTTAATTCTATCTCATTCATATCATTACTTCTGAGTGATGCAATTTTTATGTTAAGCAGTGTACAATAATATTTTAACTTTATAACTTATTAAAATGCTTTCTACATATAGGATTATTTTTGTACTAGTATTTGAGATATTCTTTACAAATATTCTTTATATATAATAAACATCAGAAATAAATATTATGTTCCTGATAATGAAAATCTTGAAATAGTTTAAAACTGCTAACAGCTACAGTATCATAAAAGAAATGATCCAGACATTGACTGATCATGATTTACTAGATAAATCACTAGATCACTGACTTTACTAGTCTAAAATATTTATTGCACACAATATTATATTAATAGTCTTTTAATGCATATATTTCAATACATTTTATTTTTAAAGAGTAAAACTTATTATTTCACATGATCACAAATTAATTGTTTAATCAAATTTAGTAAATTATATAATTATATAACATATGTTAAGAATAATTATAATAAAAATTAAATATACAAGTGTTCTTTATAGTATAAATTTTAAAAAATATATATATTAATATTATCACCAGCCGTAATACCATAAAAAAAGGCTTCAGATCTTTGTCAAACGCTTAATTTTATCAGATAAACTATTGAATCACTAAATGCTTTGTGCTTAAAATACCCATTCTTCTTGGTACTATAGTAGTAATATTTTTCTATATAGATATCTCAATATAACAAATTTATTCAATCATAATGGTTTTAAAAAATAGTTTAATATTGCATAGAAAAAGTGTTTTAAGCTCTAGAATGTCAATTATCTGATTTATTTAATGAAAATTATTCTGTGAATGCCTGGATATTTTTTTTTCTTCAATAGTACTATGGTTTTTGATAATTATTAAATACCTTTAAGATCCACATTGTAAAAAGAGTTATGTATAGTAGACTAATTTATAATTATTGTTAGGGGCTGTTAGTATAATTATAATATTGTTAACTAAATATATTTCCAATAATGGTATACAAATGGGCTTTAAAATTTCATTACTTTATGTTATTCTTTAATATTATATTACTTCTTTAACACAACTACTTTCACATTTTGAAAATATATGGTACTAAAATATTTATATAATATAGTTGACATTGCTAACTTTAGAATCTTATATAGGATTCTTAAATGAAATCTCTCCACTATCATTCTATTAGGTGGATTGTAGTTCATGCTTGATGTCTATACAGTAAATTAAAAAAATATCAGCCCTATATGCAATTGAGTTATAATTGCAATAGTCATAAAATTATGATAAAATAGCTTAATACATAAAAATTTGTCTTGCTCCTCAATAGACATGCATGGTTTCATTAATGAGGTAGATGTTATTATTTTATAAAAATTGTTTCCAAGACATATGCAATATTGATTTCCTTTCACTGGGAAGATATAGATGAGAATAAAATATAGTGGAGAGTTAAAATAAATAAAGATATTGAAGTCTTTCAAAAAATAAATTTCACTGTAGATTAAAAAATATTGTCAAATAAAGATATTAAAGGACCAACATATAATAAGTGTAAACAAATTTGTGCTTCACTGATTGGTTTGTATAGTAATCATAAAATTCAATCTTTACACAACTTTTTATTCATTATTTTTCTTCATTTTTTCCCCTTTGGAATTAAGATAACTGTTTAATAATGACTGCTAAAGATGATAATGTCAAAACTACAGTATTATATGCCCTATAGATGAATTTCTGTTGTTTATTAATTAATTTTAAAGTACATTAGGATAATTACAATATATTATAATAGTACAACTAAAACCAGTGGGTTATTGGTTATATTAACATTTACTGAACAGACATGCATCAAAATCAAGGGAATTATAAATTCTCCGTTTACACTTAGTACAAGATAATATTACATCAGCGTATTTAAACATTTGACCAACTGATTATATATAAAGAGGAAACATTGTATTTCTTATTTAAAAAAGATTTAAAATATGTGATATTAAAACGGATATCAAAAAAAACAATTATAATAAAAAAATTGATTTGTCTTATTCCAATGATGCATAGCCTCACAGTGATTAAAACTGTAAGCTATTATAAAAAAAATATATATCAGTTAATTATCAAGCAAACAAATTGCATTAGTTGAACTTTCAACTAAAATCATTTCTTAGAAAACTAGAACCTGACTTAGCTAAATTAAAAGATTTTAACTAATCACGAATTAACAAAAGAATTGGTTACTCAGGCTGAAGATCCTTGAGTAGAATCATTTCCCAATGGCTTACATATTAGATAGGCAAAAGAAAAGCAAAACAATGTCGGGTTAATAAACATATGAATGCAAATGAAAGAATAAACGCAGGTAGGGTCATACAAGCCGATTCACAGACACTCGCATACCTAATCCAAAGAAAAAAAAGGGAATTCGATACGTCTGCCATGTTGCGAACAAATATCGAAAGCAGATAGGAATCACGGAGAGCCCTCACGTCCGCCTACACGGATATCATGCTGACTAACCAACTCTACCTCAACCAAATGCTCCAGCCCACAGATGTATGCGTAACCGGGAGTCACTCCTAACACAAATAAGTGACCGTTTTAGGTCTGTCCAAACTACTCCGAGCATTCTTTATTAACCCGAGATATTATAATTACCAAATATGAAATAACTATAATTAAATAGCCTTAAATGATCTAATACTGCATAGAGATCAACCTGCGCAACCAATTACTTTATGTAAATATTTAATCAACAAAAACAAGCATAAAGAATAAGGAAAATTATTTCTCGAATAAATTCCCCCTTCCCACTTTCCTAACTTTTAAAAAAGGCAAGATAATTAACTGATGCTTTCCAGCAGCGCTGTTAGTAGGTCAAAAATATATAGCTTTTTTTTTTTATTTTGTTTTAATTTAAAGAAATCTAAAATTATAGAATCCCATTCTGGGAAATCTATAACCAAACTATTTAAAAGATTACAGTAAGTATATTTTGATATACATACATTAGACCAGGGGTCCCCAACCTTTTTGCACTTAAGAGCACATTCTATAATACCGGCCAGGTGGTGGGCACCATTTATTTTTTTCAACAAGATGGTGGGCACCATTTATTATTTCACTGTAAATTTATAGTTGGATATTGTTAATAATACACATAATGTACAAACAAATATTTATTTCAAAAATAAAATTTTAACATATATTTTTACGCTGTAAAAGTATAGTATGCCCTGCAATGTGATTACAATATAATACAATAATTTATAAGAAATTTTAAAAATTAAATTTATTTGCATCAGATAAATAATTTTTTATAGTGTTCAGATAGGCGGGCACATGTAAAATGGTCTGCGGGCGCCATGGTGTCCGCGGACATAGGGTTGGGGACCCCTGCATTAGACATAACTTCACTCACAAAAAAATATATAGATCAACTTATTTTTATTTTAAAATTAATTCGTTCTTCGCTAAAAAAACTCCCTTCTCCCTTGTGAACATAATTTGCTCTCTTAGCAAATTACTCTCTTTGAGCCCCTGCGAGTGAAGTTTGTCAAAATAAAAAAAAATCAAAGCATGAAATCTCATACTAAAATTAATATAAAAACAAATAAATATTTTCATATTCAATAATCAAAAATATTAAAATTGTTGTGAGCTTGAGTTATTAAAAAAAACATTATAAATAATTTAAAAGAAAAGGATTAAAGAGTCAGTTAAAAATATTTCTTAATTACATACTTTTAAACTTAAAGAAATTACAATTCTAGTGGTAATGAACTTAAGTTCTAAGATCTGGATGACAGGATTTGAAGTTTTCGGCATTTTATCTGGAGTCCCCCGGGATGAGTTCTGCAGGTGAAAGTTGATGGCTGGTGGCATTTGAAGGCAGGTTCTGGCAGCAGCGTAATAGGAGATTTCAGGTCTCAGGAAGAGACGGTCGGTGATTTTCCCTTAACTACTCACTCAACATTTTTACTTGCATAGAGACGTTCCGCCACTTTCTCCTCTTTTTTTTTTTTTAAAAAAGAGCACTATTTATACCTTAGCATTGGTATTCGAATTATGTGCTGCCTGGGGTGATTTGTCTTCAGATCTTCTATAACACAATAGGAAATAATACTTTGTTTCTATTTTAGAAAGTTTATACCTCGATAAGGATCGATAGAGATTTCAGTATAATTTTTATCAAACAATAGAATCTAAATAGAAATTCCAAAGTAATGGATTTTGGTAATTTAAACTTCTTATTGAGGTACAAATCTTTCAAAAAAGACCATCTTGGATTCTTAAGGGAAAAAAATCCGACATTTTAAATATATATATAAAAAAAAATATCAAAAAAAAAAAAATTCAAAAGTTATTATTTGAATTCCTTTTCTTTTTAATAAATACAATAAATTAGTGCGTTAATATAATTAAACATTATTAGTACTATCCAAAATAAATTTTAGTAATTTATTCAGGATAGTTGTGTTGAAAATAATAAAAAACAAACATTGAAAAAAAATAATTTCTTTATTTACATAGGTGGGCTTTAATTAAATCCCCTTAATAAGTGATTAGGTGGGTCAGACAGTGAACCGGCAAATCTGAATCAGATTTACAATTTCAATATATATAACTTCATCTTGTATACTGAACATTAAATACAGATATTATATTTATCATAATCATTGTCATGTAATTACACTAGCTGTGATATTTCCCAACATTCAGGTGAATAACATTTTATTCTTGCATGTTTTAACAATGAAATAATAAACGCAGCAATGCAGGCACATTAATGAGAACGATTGTTATTGTGCTGTTTTCTGTAACAGTATGGCTGCACAACTCGAGAAAGTGTTCAACATGTGAAGGTAAGAAACACCATTACTATACACAGTAACTAGTGTGTTGTTTTGGTCAGTTATAACAGTTATGCTCATCTATGGCTAAGGAGTTTACATCTTTAAGAAAATTTATCTCTAGACTTCTGCCAGTCCACGAAACCTTATCCTTATTTTTGCCAGTCCGCAAATGTGAAAAGGTTGAAGACCACTGGCATAGATCATGTCCAAGTATTTAAAAAATTTTTTTACAAAAAGGGCCAATGAGTACATATTGCAAGTTTGCACTGTATTTGTAAATTTAAAAAAGAATATCACTATAATGTGATTAAAACTTTGGATTATGATTCAGACCAAATAGTATCAATCTACTCAATTATCTACATTCCATTTTCTCTTTGTTTCTTTAAAACACTGCTTTGACATCATGAAAGAATAGTGGAATGATTAATCAATCAATTCAAGATTCTTTGGATTTGGAAAAGGGATTTATTACAATACTATATAATTTATAAATTCAAAGTATAATCTAAAATTACTTGTTACCTTCCACTGGTAAGAGTGTTTGTTTGTTTGTTTGTTTTTTTGTGATCTTTTAGTATTATTTGCCCTTTTAATTTGGTTTTAAGAAAAAAGGAGAGAGGAAATAAAAATATGATCAATATCAAGTTTTCAAGGTTTCTTTAGATTTCTCTTCATAATATTACATATTGTAATGGTATACATATGCCATTACATTATTTTAAAATTAAAATAAATAGGAAAAGATCGTAAATAAAAATTGATTTATTAAAAACAAAAAAATGGAAAATTAAAATACTTATTTAACATATATATTATCATACAGATGGAAAACTTTTTTAAAAAAAGTATTTAAAAACAAAACATGTAAAAAAAAGTAAAGATCTATAGATTAATTAATATAAAAGAAAATAGAAAAATGTTAATTAATTTCTATTTACAGATCATGTTTAAATCTTAGTAAATGGAAATAATTGAAATATAATTGTATCTAAAGCAAATTAGCCCTTCGGGCACTTAAATGATTGTAAGGTCAGATAAGAAATTTAAAAAATTAAAGATTGTGAAGAAGAATGACCAATGTAAGCACCAAGCCATGCACAGGCCAGAAAGGAAAACATCAGGACCTTAAGAACAAATAATGTCATGTTCAATCGATCCAGAGGATTTGTGATAAGGGAGGCCAGAAATTATAAAAGGGAAAATTGAATTCATGAATTAATCTGACTATTAATCTTGCTATGTATTACAGCTAGCTATATAATGCAGACTTCATGATGTAAGAGTCTGACCCTAGATTTAATTTCCTTCATTTGTGCTGGCTGAGGCCTCCTGACCACGGTTCCAGAAAATATGGCTTGTAGCGGTCACATCTCCAAAGAACTATTAGCAAACAATAGGATCAGCAAGGACTTCCATAAAGGGGAAGTATAAACTTTTATCAAATGAACTTTCTTTTAAATATATCTCCAATAAGTAATCAATCCATAAAAAAAATATAAATAAGTGAACTCTTATCTGACCAGCAACAGGATTCTATATCAGTTAATAATCTTTCATTTATGTATTAAGTTTGTGAATTAATAATTTCCATTTCCGTTTTTTTTATTATTATGAGTTAATTAAATTATTAAATTTAAAATTGGTTGTAGATGGCTGCATAGAGCCGTTAAGTTTGGGATTAGGTCATTGGGGCTAATTTCAGACTATTGTTTCGTAGTTGAGTTAATGCTGGTAGAGAGATATATGGATGCTTATATCAATGTAATGTGAAGCATGTTAGCATACAGGGCAACGTGCCCAAATGAATGCAAGACCCAGAGGTGTAGCCATCACATTGCAATGGATGCAGAGTATTCCCTGCGACACTGATCTCCTTTTGCTCTATGGATAGGGACTATATGTTTTATATATACGATTCCTTTGCCAGACAGACGCACATTCCTGTACTGGACAAGGATAATTTCTTTTAAATAATATGCTGCTGCAGATGCACATTCCTGTCAGCATGGTTTTATACTAACATTTTCATATTGCATTGGTTACGTCTGTATATCAGGAAGCTAGTGTGGTTTGACTACGAACTTTTAGCCTGAGGTTGAATGTTTTGAAAAGTTTTTAATTGTGTAGTCTATGTAGCCTATCTATACTCAACATTCTAAAATATAATTATATAAACTAACCATCTGTGGGAACTTACTAAAATAATTTAAATTTAAAATTAATAATAAAATCTAATGCAATATTAATTAATTCCTCAAAGTTATATGTATGTAAATAAATGTTTTGTGATTATTACTGGCAGTTGCTTATTTTATTTTATTTTTTAATATTGAAATACGTTTAAGAATTTAGATTATAAATCTCTGCTTCTCCTTGAGCTAATAACAAGGGCATAACTGTTAATAAAATAAAAAGTTAGAATCTTAACAAGAAGTATCTGCCTACATTATAAATTTTTTGGTTCAAATAGCCTAGTGGCACCCTGTACAGCAGATAGAGTAAGGGCTAGATTCCCTGACCATTATAATATTAACTTACAAAATTAATTGATATATAATTTCAACAAACCTCTTTTAGTATTTGTAACTGACAAATTTGTTTGGAAATTTTTATTATTATTTGTCTAATTTTTTTTTTCTTTGGTTGCTTTTAAAAAGTAGGAGATGGAAGGGCAAATACAGTCAATCATAGTGACTTGCTGAAAATAATAACTGTCAGCTACATTCAACACAAAATACAATCAAACCAATAATCCAAATAAAAATGAACTGGGTGGCTTTGAGACAACATCAACAAATTTACTAATAAAAAATCTTAAAAAGAAACTCTTTTTCTTATTTATTTGAAACTCTTCCATCCACCTATAGTTTACTTTTTGACTCATTGTTTTCATTTTGAACTGAGTAATTTATTAGCAGTGTTGGACCATGCAAAATCATACTAAACTATTCCTTACCTTTCTTTTCTCCATTATAAACAACCAGAGGTCTCTAAATGAAAAATATAAGATTTCTTTTTATCTTTTTTTTAATAAAAACTAAAAAAAATTAATTTAAATGATCACCTCCAAATCTAATATTTCTAACTGCTTTTGAATCAAAATATTTTAATAACATGATCAATGAAGAACATAAAGTTGAGGGGGAAAATATTTACTGTAATGCATGGTGGCAGTGAGAAAATGTTTCCTTTTTATCTTTTAGTTTTCTCTTGTATTTTTTTTAACTATTTATGAAACTAGATTTTAGGTAAATAAATTATGTTGAATCTTAAATTTACAGATTAATTATCTCAGAATTATTTGATCATGTAGACACAATGCTTTAAAGAAACAAAGAAAAAGTAGAAAATAGCTGAGTAGATCAATACCAATCAGATATTTATCAAATTAAAAAATAGCTACCAAAATATGGTAGCAATGATTTAACTTTAGAATGATACTAAAGTGATTAATATTGATATAAGTAAATTGCAGTAAAAATAGCAAGCAATGAAAGTAAAAAAATAAATGGACATTATGCAATACATTTAAATTTTGCAAATGAACTGTTTATTTTTGCAAATAATGCTTTAGAATGGCAAATTAACCAAATAAAAGTATAAATTATAAACTAGATGTAATGATTATGTGATGTTAATATATATATAAGATATTAACAATTATAAATTAACTGCTTTAATTATTAATACAGATAAAAATATAATAAATGAAATTAATCATAGAATTAAATTTGGAGAGTCTTCACCAGATATTAACAAGATATTTATTTATGTTCATGATGATAAGTTTTTAATAAATGTTTTCTATCAATGTTATTCGTGAATCTGAAACATGAACATATAATAGAAAAGCAATGAGCGCAAATCATAGCAAAGAATTGAGATAGGATATAAGAATTATGAAGTTGGGAACAAAAGTGAAATAAATAGATGAAAAGATGATACTTATGTATTAGATCAGCGATAAGATTTCAGATACCTATTAGTCTGGCAATATTTATTTTGAAACATGATGATCTATAACTTTATTTATTGGAAATAATATAAACGTCCACTAACATGCATTTAGGTATTTTGTAAAAGATTATCTTCCACCATCTAAACTTATAAGATTTTTTATTTTGAAAAATGGCCACCTTTAACTTTATTTAATGGAAATAAAACAAACACACTTTTGTGTTTTATTCTAGAAATGATCTTCCAATAAATACACTTTTAACAATCTAAATTTATTACAACTGGTAACCAAACCAAAAAAAAAATATACATATATTTTACTGTACAATTCTGTCCATTTACAAAATGTTGTTTCTTAGTACCACTGCTGTGGACTGAACTTTCTTACCTTGAACTCTGTTTCATAATGAATGGCTACTCTCTTTTGACAATCCTGAACAAAACCCAGCCATTAATTGACCTTAAAATTAGCAGAAAACCCAACATTTTGGCTAATAACTTTCTCCTCACCAGAATATTATCTAATATTCACTTAAAAATTAATTCATTTTCATTTTAAAAGATTGTGTGTTTAATTCAGTCTTTTTATATACATTTGTTTGTGAAGATGACTTTCATCACTAATATAATATGTATGTACCAAAAAACAGACAGACATTGTTGAATTGAGACAAAAAAGAGGTAAGTTAGTCATGTTACTAGAAAAAATAAAGAAAGATAAACAATTGATAGTCTTAACAGAATCTTAAAAGACTGTAATACATCTAGAAAAAAATCAAATTACAATTGGTAACAGGAAAAAAAGAGGTTGCTACGGTGATGTGGAAAAAAGCAAAAATAAATTCAAAAATCATTCTGACAATGATATACAAATTTATAAATGCAGATATTGGAATTAAAAAAAACATATCAATGACTTCTAAAATGCATTTCAATTAATCAAGTTTTAAGTTAAATCAAGCTCTACCACAACAATCGCCTTTTAATACATACATGTTAGAATTTATTTCATTTCATTTAACCACAAACAGATTCAATTATATAACTTTGAACAATGTGTATAAAAATAATAGACCATTTCTTTGAAAGAAATAACCTATAAATGGGTAACATCACTTTTATTCAAAAATAGACAAAGGTCCAATAATATCTAATTCAAATGTCTGAAGAAGACATGAAAAATTCTTAAAATACAAACTAATGTTCCATAACTCCTTTGTGTGTATATCTTTTTTTTTCCAGTATAATAATCACTTCCAGTTCATATTTGCCTCTACTATTTCTTAAAGGAGGGAAATGCTTATTGTAATATCTAATATAGGCTAACTTTTTCATGGTTTAACAATTATTACAATTCCTGTGCTACTTCTCTCTCTCTTTTTTTCACAGAAAATTAAAAATTCCACATTTTTAAAAATTACATCCATTAAGTCCTGAACTGCTTTCTTCTCTTTTAATGAGTTTTCATAAAAAAAAATGTTCATTTTTTGTTTTCAATCAAATGCTTCAATAATAAAACTATAATAAAAACCTTTTTTTTTTTTACTAATATAATTTGTATTGTAACACTACAGGAAAATAAGGGGTTTTAAAACATCAGGGATCTGAGGAATTTTTTGGTCATCCTCAAGAAAAAATAATAATTTAATGTCAAAAGGGTGAGCATGATAGATCATTCTGAGAGATCAGTCCAGTTAACACCTTAGAGCAACTAATTAGTATACTTAACCATATCAGCATTATAAATAAGTAAAAATTATCCATCATCATCAAAATAAATCAACAATCAATCTTGTGACTGGATTAGAAATGGGTCTACTGTAGAACAGGCCAACTATTTAGCCTTTGCCAGTAGCGTACAATTAATGAAACATTAATTTGGGTGCACCAACTAAGTGCTCATCCATAAGAATATACATCCATAAAAACAAAAAAATGCTGGGATATTAACACATGCTAATCATCATCAATGCTCTGGCCACTTAATACTATTAAAATACTAGCCATTATAAACTTAAATTCTAATAAAGATTAAACTAAATAAAATGTAGTGCATGGGCTTTGAAGAATATACTTTGCGCAAATCCAGAATCATTATCATCTGCAAATCCAGAATCATTATCATCTGGATGCCCATATACTAAATATAACCCTCTATCCCATATAGCAATATATTATGCACAAATCTAACTCAGAAAGCAAGAACTCTATAATAAATAAAGCAGCTTATAAATAATCTTAACTAATTCATAGATTTACACTACTATAAATAATTAGTTTTATTGGGATCATCAAAAAAACCACAACTAAATCCTAGAATATAAGCTGTCATGATATAAGGCCACACACACTGCAATTCATAAAACAGGAATTGGATAGAATAAAGTTAATTAAGATTAGAAAGAATATTTTTTAAAAATTATTTAATATCTAATTAATAACAACAAAAACAAAAATGGCATAATATGACATTTCAACCACCCATTTCATTAAAAAAAAATACATTTTTACAAAAATTATATTAACCAATCAATTAATTTTTATTCATGGATTGACATTAAATTCATTAGGGTCTTTAAAACTGTATTACTTCATAATTTTATTGATGATATTTTTTTTAAAAAAGCGGCAATACAAAAAAAAAAGGCCAACTAACTTTTGAGTTTGTTTATGTTCTTTAATTGTGTACAAAACACTGTAACTTCATCATTTTTTTTTAAACTACTTTTTTAAAAAAGCTGAAAGACAAAACACAAATGTAACAAAATTTTTACAATAAGTTGATTTTATTTTATATTTATTTATTATTTGTTGATGTTAATAAAAATGTTTACAAAAAATGAAATAAAATTAGTGTTAATTTATTTTTAAATAAAAAAAAAAAATCAAAAACAAGTAATTCAAAAACCAGCAATTCAAATTGAAAAAAAAAAAAAGGCCTGGAAATGTTCATAATCTATATTATTTCAAAAAAAAAAAACGACATCCTGCGGCGTGGATGTGAACAAAACAACTACCATTTTTATTGTTATTACATGTTATTATATTTTTTGTATTTTATCAGTATTACTTTTCATCTGTTATTTTTAAAGAGAGTATGGATATATATAATTTTAAAATTATAATAATTAGTTTAAATAAGCAAATATTTTATCTAGCACCGTGCTTGCAATTATATTTCATTCCAATATCAGGCTTTCAAGCTAATGGAGCACGTGCTCAATTAGCTTGAAAGGCTGATATTGGAATGAAATAATTAGTTTAAAAAATTGGAATATTAATTATAACAGATACAAGCACAGTATTTTTCTTCTGGCTAACAAATGCAATTTTTTTTTTCTAATAATGTGTTTACTTTTTATTTCAACTGTAGATTATTATTTAACTGCATGAATGTTATTTCAAACCAAGAATGTTAAGCAGCCTCATTTGAAATAATAAGTTTCATTGTCTTTCATTTAAATCAAAGGCAAAACAGTATATAGTAAAAATGTACATATATCATCTGAAAGCTTTTTTAAAATTATTCATAATAGAGCAACCTATAATACTTTTAGCTTTATACTACTTTTAAGAATCTTTTTCTAAAGTAATGAAACGGCTATTTTATCCGATTCAAAAGTCTCATCACAAAAATAAAACTAACTTTTGTTTTAATAAAGTTTTAAAAAGAAAACTATTTAAAAGTTTTGCATATAACAGTACATGTAATAACACATGTACACAGTTAATAGTCAAGTAAGTCATAAATCACATGACCCTATCTCTTAAGCTTGTAAAGTTATAAACAGTGAGGATTGCCAATTCCTCTCCAAGCTTTATGGTAAATGCCTAGCCAGAGCCAGCTCTTAAAATATTTCTGTCAGAAACCCCTCCCCAAACCTTTGACCATGGTTTCGTGCTTTGGCACTCCTCAGAGAGGTGTCAGGGTAGGTTCAGACACAGTTGTTTTAAAATTCGGTCATTTAAATTTTTTTAAAATAGATTTTATTTTAAAAGTTTTCTTTTGGTCACTTGTTTTTTTTTTTATCAAAGTAATTAAAGGCAAGCAAACTTTTTAATTGCACTGTTGTTTTGATTGTAATCAATTTTTAATTTATTTTAACTAAAGCCGAGACTTGATTTTACATTTTTTAAAATTAATTATGAATAAGATCCCCTGATCAGAAACTACTAATTAAAAGATGTTTCAGAAAGATAAGAGCTCACATAAATAGCCCTCGGATTCAGACTAATTATTCTTCAGCTATTGATACCTATTCTGCTTGATTAGTTTTGCTTCACCTTTTAGTACGCTATGAGGAAAGTGTGCCAAATTTAAATTACTGTCTTTAAAGTGCTAAAAAGAATCATTCCTGCAGAATGCTAAACCTGTATGCTGGGAAGAATTGCCTCAATATCATGCCATGCTGAACCAACATAAAGATGAACCTTGGCTTCCAAATCGTCCCTGCAAAATCATGTCATAGGAGCTTAAAGGGCATGCACTGAGAGTTTATTTCTTAAAGCCATTTACATTTATAATTACTTTACTTTCTTAATAAATGCTTGGGCAGACATAAATAATTTTCTGATTACTTAATGGACTCCTATTAAGATTTTTAATTATTATTATTATAGCAGCTTACTTTTGGCCAATCATTTGGTTGGTGATTCACCAGTTATATATTTGTTTTCCTTAAATTAGAGATTTGATTGCATCTTTGTTTGTTTAAAAATTACCTACACTGAAGTATTTTCCAAAATTTCTATTTTTGTTAAATTGGAGATTTAAGTTTTCTCCCATTCTACAATTCATACTTCGTCATATTCTTTATATCAGATTTATTTTTCTTGCATCATGGCAATCTTCAATGTGGTTGACCATGCTGTGGTTTTGCAGACAATGACATCATTAGTCAATAATCTAATGATCACTTATCTGCACTGGTTTCAATGATTCATGTAAGAATCTTTCATTCATTATTTGTTTTAAAACTTTTGAATAAGGAAACCAGAGTTGCTTAGGTGAATCGTCAGCTGAAAAAAAATCTTCCCTCCCTTTTAAAACTCTATTAAAAAATTAGACTGTCTGCCAGAGTGTTGATGTTTTATTTTTGTTCGTACATACCTAAGAGAATTTAATAAAACCGCACCTTTCTATATATATCTCTGTATTTAACTTTTTTTTTTAAAATATTAATAAACTTTAAAATTACATTAGCTGAACATTTGTCCTGCTTTTATTTCTCAATTGTCTGAACAATATAACAAGCTCTTGCTCTCCCTGGATCTGGTCGGTGCAAATCATTATTAACTTTTCATCACCTTATATAAATTTTTCAGATACGCAGTAACTTGGTGGCCCCCTCAGTGATCAAAAGCAGAAATAACCATCCGATACAGTTTATAATATTAAAAAAATTTGCCATAACTTCAAAATAAATAATGGAGAAACTAAGTGACTATTCATAAGGAATTGATAGTTATGATTATGTTAATATAATTTAGAAGAAATTAGATCTCAGCCTTTCAATCTACCCACAGCTATCCACTCCTTCTTATACAACCGAGACACAAGACCACATATATGTGAAAAACATAAATGATCCCCAATATAATATTTCATACTGAATCAGCATTCATCAGTTGGTCCACATAATTTTTTCTATTTTCCATTATTAAAAATATTTTTTTCCATAAAATATAAAAATGTATAACATCAATAAATTATTATATCGGAATTATTTTTCCAGAAGATAAATTAACATATTTGTCTTTAAAAAAAAATTAAATATTAGTTAGCACTTTGGCCAATTAATTATTCAAATATATATATATAATGTTATTGGGGGGGAAATGACAAAAAAATCTGCCAAAATCTGCCAACTATTCAGTCCCTATAATTGGATAGTCATCTATGTGATATAAATTTGACATGGTTTTATATGGTGACCTGGTGCTAATATTGGTGGTCATGAATACCCAAAATACATTGATTTCAAAATTTACAATAAAAAAGGATGTTTATATCAAAATTCCCATGAGTATCATATTTATATAATGTGTGGTTTAACATTCAAATTTTTTTGTTAAGTGAATAGGACATATGTAATTAAAGAGAAAGAATTTCACTTTTTCACATATGCACTTTAATAAATTTATATAATAGTTTGTGTTGAGTACAAAGGAAATCTCAAACCCCACTACATATATATGACATTATTAATCAATTTTAAATCAGGATGCCAACCATTATTCAGATTCCATTTGAATATTTTTCTTTATTTAATCTAAAGAAGGCACATGCTCACTAATTCCCATATTATTACTTTATTCATAAATATCATCAGAGCTAAATCAAATAAAACTAAAAACTCAATATAATGTTTAAGAAATCAATAATTAGCAGAGATCCAGAAAATTAATTAAGGCACATGCTGAGTTAAATATTGGTAATAATTTATAATAATTTTGATTTACAAAATATAATTATAGATTACATAATTCAGACTGAGTTTTCTAAGCAAGATCAAGTTTATGTGGACTTCTTAGTTTATAATATTTTACCCAATTTTCTTTTTATTCCTTTAATTATTTGAAAACAAAATTTATTTTTTAAATAATTATCTTTGAATATAAATGTAGGATTCTTAATTTACATATACAGTATAGAGAGTAAAACTACAAAATTCTTAAAATAAAATAATTGTACACACTCAAAGTTATTATTGATTTTCTCTATGTGCTTAAAGACGTTAATTCTACACATGTATTTGACATGCAAAGATATACAATAAAAAATATTCATCTATTCAAGTATTATAATGGCAGATTTAAATGATTCTATAATACAACTTTAAATACAGTATTGTGATAACAAATTTAGCTAAATAAATTTAAAAATATTTTTTTCATAAAGTCCTTAAAGGCAATGATTTATTTATTATATTATAAACTTTAAGAATTCAATTTTAATTTCATTATCATTTGTGGGTATGAATTTAATAATTTTCCAGTACAGATAAGTAATAACCTACAGTTATCTGTATTGCAATGGTTCCTTTACTGATGCAAGCAGATTATTGCCAAATATAAGCATGATGATAAGTTTCAGTTCAAGTCTTCCAGTTTTCCTTAATAATGGTTTTGATATGACATACTTTGGATATAAGATCACTGAGCACTTATTTGCTTTCTTTTATTCTAATATTAACATTAAATGAAAAACTAAAATAATTTAATTTCACATTTTATAAATTTATATGAAAAAAACATTTAATCTGCTAAACACAAGAGGTTTTTGTCTTCAAATATTTTTTATATAATTATTTTGTTTCCAAAATTCAATAAATTAGTTTGATAATTTGTTTTATCTTCATTTTAATTAAAATGTGCGTTTTCTTATACATATAGTAAAATTTTTAAAATGTCCTGTTTTCTTTTTCAAATACAATATACATATATTGTACGGAAAACATAATATAAAATCCACAACAAGCAAATATAATTTTTATTTTCTGATCGCGCCAAAACCTCAATCAAAAATTCTTTTGGACTCTTTTTTTTTTAAATCTATTTGTATTGTCAAATTATAATTTATAAACATTTCACAATAAATCATTATATAGTATAATATTGTGTGCTAATAGAAAGAAATTACACACCTCACATAACTCAGTAATGATGGATCTGGGATAAAAATATAACATTTTTATTTTTTTAAATATGGCAGCATGAGCTGACAGACATTTTTATGTACATTTTTAATTATAATTTTGACAAATAATGTAATAAAATTTCTATTTTTAAAACTATCAAAATTTAAAACGTATGAATAAAATTAAAATGAATAATTTTAAAAAAATGTAACGTCTACTATTTTTATTTTATGACTGACTATATTTTCCCAATTTTATTGTTATATTTTTAATTAGCATCAAGTACAATAAATCTTCAAGCAAATAAATAAAAAATTTCAATATGGTAACCATGAAAGTCAATACTCAAAAACTTCATAACATTTTTCAAGTTTCTTTTTTTAAATTCTTTTTATTAATTAATAAGTAGGAAAGAATTAAAGCAGGAAAAAAGAAGTTGTGGAAACTAGTAATTTTTGATTATCCATAAAATTTCATTAATTCCTTTTAGCAAATAATATATATATATTTCTTATGTTAAATAAAAATCTATTAGTCTATTACACTTATAACATTCCTTTATAATTTTTTAAAAATCCAGAAATACTATAAAAATAATGGTTGTAGTATTATGGACAAAGACGCCGCTCGATGGTGCCATTATCACGCTAAAACTATAAAATATGAACATTCCCAGGCTGTTGATTTTAATCATTTTGATGTGTTTTTTGTAATGCGAAAATAAAAATAAAAACAAAATCGTGTTTTTTAAATTTTTGGTTGTCGTCGAAGAACCAACATATCCCACTGGATGGCGCTGTTTTCACGCTAAAACACATAAAAATGCCGTTTCCGCGGCCAACACGTTCGAACCCGCATTTTCTATAATACAACCTTTTATGTTGTACTACAGATTGCAGGCCGCTATGTCGTGTCGCAGTACAGCATGTATGTTTACGCAGCAAATACATTTTTCCAATTCGCACAGTTTATAAAAAGGTTACGGCTTCGGGAGAGGGTGTGTTTTTTTGAATTGGATGGAAATGTTATTTTCATTGGATTTTTTTTTATTTTAAAGTATTGAAATGTTCAGATTTTGTAAAGTAATAATTAACAGACTTTTTACACCGTAGTGTATTGAAGTTTTAAGTAGTAAATGTTGACAAGATATATGTATAAAGTGAATTGGAATTAGGTAACGCGTCAAGTAACATACTGTTCGTAACATTTCCACGAGACATTTTAACATTGTACCGGGTGTATATTTTTGAAATAAAAAAGAGCGTTAACACAAAAATATCCAGTAAGAAAAGTACAATTGTACACTGTTTTTTTAAATGTCATAAAAAGCATATATTATAAACATTTTATATATATATGTCATTGTTTAAAAAAGTTTGTTTCTTTCTTTAATCCAACTACTGTTATACTTTCTTGAATATAGTGTACGTTTATTATCATTTATTTTATAGATGTTAGTAAAAAAAAATATTTACAAAAATACGATTTTGATATTTTTTATTTTAACCGTAAACCTAACCCTAAAGCTAACCGTAAAACTAACCCTAAAGCTAACCGTAAAACTAACCCTAAACCTAACCGTAACAACTTTTACTTTTAGTTGTCATTCTATTTGAAATAAAAAATAGTGGTAAACAACAACAAAAAAAAGCTGTAACCCAGTAAAAAAATCTCAGATAGAAAATTGATTTTTCTAATAAAAAGAAAACTAAAAAAGACGAATCAAATTGTAATTTGTTTATTTTATTTTACATTATTATTATCATTTAATTTGTATACGTTATTAAAAATTAATATTTAAAATTAAATAATATTTAAAAAAGACGATTTTCTTTTGTTTTTATTTTCGCATTACAAAAAACACATCAAAATGATTATAATTAACAGCCCGTGAATGATCATATTTTATAGTTTTAGCGTGATAACTGTGCCATCCAGTGGGATATGGCTGCTCATCGACGACAACCAAATTTTTTTTATTATTAACATATACAAATTAAATAACAATAAATGTAAAATAAAATCAACAAATGACAATTTAATTCCTGTTTTTTATTTTGCTTTATTAGAAAAAACAATTTTCAATCGAATTTTTTTTTTAGGGGGGTTACGCCTTTTTTTGTTATTGTTGTTTAAAAACTCATAATCGAAATAAAAAGTGAAAGTTCTTAGTCTTCGTTTTACATTTTAATTTTTAGAGAAACTGATGTTATTGTGTTACCGCTATTTTTTACTTTCTTAATCTTCGTTTTACATTTTAATTTTTACAGAGAAACAGATATTAGTATCGTGTTACCGCTATTTTTTACTTCAAATAGAATGACAACAAAAAGTAAAAGTTGTTAGGGTTAGGATTAGCTTTAGGGTTATGTTTGGGGTTAGGTTTAGAGTTAGGGTTCTGTTGTTTGTAAATCACAGAATCGAACAAGATGTGTGATTTCCTGCGCAATATTGTTGGCCTCGTGGAATGTTACGAACAGTACACGTTACTTGATGTGTTACCTAATTCCAAATGACTTTACACATCTATCTGGACAAGATTTTGCCATTTAAAACTTCAATACAGAATGGTGTAAAGAGTCGGATAATTATTACTTAAGAAAATCTGAACATTTCAATACTTTAAAAAAAAAAAAAAAATTCAATCAAAACCACATTTCCATCCAATTCAAATACACACACCCTCTCACCAAGCCATAATAATTGTATAAACTGTGCGAATTCGCCAAATTTATTTGCTGCGATGTGACGTACATGCTGTACTGTGATGTGACATAGCGTCCTGCAATCTGTAGCACAACAAAAAGTTGTATTATAGAAAACGTGGTCCTACATCCTCTGATGAGCAGGAAATATTGTTGTAGGGGGGGTTAACATCTGCATTGGGGAATGCCAATCGATAGTCCCTTCCTGCAACATGTTCATCAGGAAAGTGTTATAACCGAAGTAATAAAGGGGTTGTATGGTGGTCCGGTTATAATATATATTTGTATTTTATAAATATGGATTTTTTAAAACTTTTTTTTTTTCATTATCATTAATATTAAAACTTTTTTAGGTATTATCAATAATGGAAAATATGATAATTTTATAAACACTAACAACAAATCTCAAGCCTGCTGGATTTTCAGTCACTGATTGATTTTAAAAGAATGAAAACTGTCAAAGCCTTATTTATATGTCATTACAAATTGTGAAGTTGTTACCCTTGTCATTATATGCTGCGTTCATATTAAACCAAAATTGTGCTAGAAATTAGAATGACAATATCTCTTGAAATCCAACTACCTGAGATTCGAGTGACAAAAAGTTCAACATACAGATAGCCAATACGTGACAAAATTCTAAATTATTATATATAAACAAGCAGAATTCAGTTAATTTTAATCTATATAATGAAGAAATGTTTACTATCTGGATAAAATAACAAAGATGGCTTTTGATCTTTCATAATTACACACTTTATTTTCAAAGCATAAATTACAATTTACTTAAATAATGTTTATTTAATCACAAAAAAAACAAATTAAACAAATAAAGAATACTATACAGTAAATTAATTAATATATACTTGGGGTTTGAAAATAAAAAAAACTCTATTAATATCTATAAATTAATAAACCTAAGGAACCAGGAACTTGTTACATTTTTCTCTTAGTACTACAGTTCTATCCAAGTGATAAAAACGATGATAATCTTTCGAAAAAAATAAATGTTTAAGAATGGGCAAAAGAAATAAGCTAATTTACTGAAAAATTATGTTTTTCAAAATCCTGTTGATCTTTAAACAAGATTACATTCAATGACTAAGTGTAAGAATAAAATTACATGAGGAAATGATTCATTAGTCTTTTTGTATTCCAATAAATCTAGGTAAATACAGACTCAAATTATAAGATTAATTTTTCATATAAGGAGCCCTCAATCGGATGAGAGTTCTTGACAAAATAAAATTACTTTTTTGAAATATTTATTAACAAAAATCATTTTTAAATATGTATTTAAAAAACAATAAAATTATCATATATATAAAAATTTATATTGCTGATTTATCCAAAATAATAAAAAATATTTTATTTCTTACCATGTAAATTTAAATACTTCACAAAAACATTTTTAATATTAAATATAAAATATATTTCCTTTTTACAACTTTATTATGTTTCAAATTGACAAAAAAGTTTAAAAAATTAAAAAATAGCAATTGAAATTTAAAGAAAAAACACTTGAAATTTTCTTCTAAACATAATGTAAATAATGCCTATTAAAATTCTCAAGTTGGTATTTGTGCTTCAGAGTTTTATTACTTTTTAATTACACCTTCTATTAAAAAATAAAAACTAATATATAGAATGCTAGTACTAAAATAGAACTTTTCAACACAGACAGAGGCTAACTCAATGCTGCAATATATTATTTGGGAATGAATCTTATGTTGATTGCAGTGCCATAATGCATCAATGCAGTATATTTTCTAAATTTTATAGAATTTTAATATTTAAAGCAAGATTAAATAGAATTACTGTGAGGAGAAAGGAAAGAAATCACAGCATAAGCTGATCTGCATTCTGTTTTCTTTGCAAATATACTGGGATATGAGCAGAGATAGATAAGGAATCATCTTTACTGCCAAATAAATATATGATTCAGCAAATAGTTTGATCTTCCAATTCCAATTTCCCCTGCAATTTGTCTCATTATATTTGTTCTTCCTGTTCAATACTTATAAATTTTTCTTTTAGTCAATATATTGATGCTGTGACAAAAATATATTTAAAAAAACTAACAAGTATATTAAAAAAAGTTTTGTGTCAGTATTTACTGAGAATGGTTTTTAATTTAGCTTTTTTTTAATTACCATTTCACCTACAAAATATTCAATGTTTATATGGTATAAATTAATTTTTTCTAATTGCTGAAAACAATTTGAGACCAAAATATAATTATGAATTGTTTATTTTAAATCATGTTAAAATTGCTTTTAATAATCAAAAAAACAAGTCATATATAACCTGATATTACTTTTATAAGCTTGTATTTACAAAAATGTAAAACAGAGAGTGTACCAATAGCTCAAACAAGCTCTTAATTGATAAGTGCAGTATGAGAAAATATTTAAAATCTCTATCCAGAATCTTCCCATATCCAGACCAACTGGTTTCGAGCTTATGGCTCATGTCAGTGGAGAGCTAGAATATTCGGACACTAGATCTAAAATATCAACTCAAAACCCAGCACTTATTTCATACGCAATATTTAAGTAGAAACTCTGAAATTTTTGGATATGAAAATGTCTTTAAATCCAGCTATCTAAATACAATTTTTATAATAGTTCTGCCAGAGGTGCAATATTCCAACAAATTATCTATATTGTGTGGTCTATCTGACTACAGATTAATCTACGATATTAATGGCATTTTGTTTATTAGAATTTTACTTTGTTTTATTATTATATGATCGCTACACCAACTATGATAAAAAACAAAATCGACACAGAAAATTGTATTTCAAGAGAAATAGATCAATACATATTTTTTTAGAGAAAGAAATAGTATATCTGAAAAGTATTTCAGTTAATAAAAAACACTATTTATCAAAAACATTCTGATTACAACAAAATTATTAGAAAATATTAAAATAGAAAACTTGAAAAGAAACTTTATCAAGTGATACTCATAAAAAATCCAAACAAGTTAAAAAATTCTGTGAAGGCAAATTACATTTTTTTTTTTTTTTTAAACAAAGCAGAAATTTCAAAAACATTTTGCAGTTTATAAATGAATATATCTAAGCTGCTGTAGAATTAATCTGTCCACAACATAAAAAAAAATTAGAGAATATAAATATGTCATAAAGAATAATTAGAAGGCAAGTTGGAAAAATTGTCATTAAATGTGCAACAGATATTAACTTTATTTTTAATTCATAAAAAAATTATAGCTCTCATTTGAAAAGGGCCTGTCAGCTGAAAAGATTGTCCACTCCTAATGATGAGGAGTAAATTAATTATTAGATCAAATGAAGCATACTAATTTTTAAATCGATAATTTTGTACAGCCCACAAATAATATAAATAACCAAATAGCCTTTGACAGAAATGAGAAATTCAAATTCTATTTTTCTTCTAGTTAAATAAATCCATATTAACTATTTCATAAAATACAACTTAATTATTTTGTGTGTGTGTGATTTTTATTTAACATATATTTAATATTTACACCCAGGATGTGTAGCAAACTACATCATTAAGTTCTTATTTTCATTCACTTATCATTTTATATATATAGGTAGGTAATAAACACATTTTTATGTATGCAAAAAATAATTCTATTCACAAAGTATATGTATTAATATTGTTATATTAATGAATATACAATATATGATAATGTTAACATTTTATATAATATCATATAAACAAAACACATCTTATAACTGCAGATGCAAAAAAATATCCTGTAGATAATAATCTGTAAGCAAATAGTATTATAATGGGAACTTAATCTAATGAAGATAGTAATGATGCCTTTACTGAGGACTCATACATGTAAATACAAAATTAAATTGCTGATAAACACTTCTGGCATATAACTAAATTACTTTAAAATCAATATGCCAATTATCAGTTTAACAAAGATTAATTAAAATTTGATTAAATATAATTAAATTAATATTGATAACAATGAAAAAATCTTAAATCTTTTACATCATGGCTTAGCTTATCAAGTTATATTTTCTGTTCATCATAAATCGAATTATCTTAAGAGAGTTTTATCATTCTTTCATAAGTGTTTACTAAATATACAGAGTTTGAATTCCATTAACCCTAATTTGGGGTGAACACATATACAAATGCTTTTAAATTTAATTCATAATAAACTTCCGAATTGAAATAATTTTTTTCTTAAAAAATATCATCAAAATCTTTAAAGCTAGTTGAATAATGTGGAAATTATGATTTTACTTATATTATGTCAGTGAATTATGATTATTACAGATAAAGTATCAAAGAACTAGATGTATAATAAATTTTTATATTTGCTTGTCTTTATTTAATAATAGTATTTTAAATGATGAAACTTTGGATTCAGTAATTCTAGTACCAAAAGTTGTCCACATTTTGAAATAAACACTTTTTAAGAGGTTATATCTCCTTAATGCTTCATTGCACTTTATTACTTTGTGCTGGAGAAGATGCATCACCTTAAGCACATATACAATTGTGGCAGATTAGAGTTTGTTACAACTTGTTATTTCTTATTTGTTAAAATATTTTAAAGATAAAATAAAATGATACATAAATAAATAATCAATCAAAATAGATTGAAATAAACAATTATTAATAATTGTTTATTTCAGTCTTATTTTGATTGATTATTTATTTTATGTATTTGTGACAACATTATGGACAAATAAATTGTATTGGATATTTGACCAATATAGTAAAACGATATTTTTATATATGTTTAAAATGATTTACTTTTGAACTATATTAATGTATTTAAGATTTAGATTGTAAACACTTTTAAGACAGGCTTTAGTCTGTACCAAATGCACCTTGAAATTTATAATAGTCAAGCAATATCTTTATTTTGATTTAGATTGTATTAAATTACATACTGTTTAAAAGTATAAACTATGAAAGAATAACAGTTACTAAATATTATATTTGTACTAGCTTAAATATTTGACTAACACAAATATTTTAAAATCATATATACATGTACACTTACACACATTTTAATACATGCCTAAAATTAAATTTCATTATTTTTTGTGTTGTTATTATGAAAAATATATGAACTTTGGAGTAAAAATTAGAATGATAATCCTTTTTTTTTTAGAGATACAATAAATGTCATATATATATATTACATTTTCATAAGAACAAACTTGGAATTAATCTTATTAATTTTCCATCAAATAAAAAGTGAACAAGAAAAAGATATGTAAAAAAAATTAGATTATTTGATAAATCTGTTAATTCTGCTTTATATTAATTACTACACTTTTTTTATTACCAAATTTGAATATATATTTTTACCATCAATACAATTAGTTAATTTTTTTTATCATTTTTTTATTTATTTATATATTAATTTAAATAAATTAATTTAACATCCATGCCCTACTAAGATTCCCAATTACAAGAATCTCGGCCTCAGGGTGGCCTTTGAGCATTCCATCAACAGATTTTCAATTGGATGGACGGTTGAAGAGTTGGAGTGTGGAGTAGATTGAAGCCTGTCCATTAAGGTATGAGGTTTGGCTGTCTTAATATATATCTGAGCACTTATAGCATATATGTGTAGAGATGGTAATCTGGACCAACGGATGATTGCTGGTACGTATATTGGTGATTATTTATCTTTTCAACATATATGTGTTCAAGTGTATCAGTGTTATGAGATAGGGTGGAGAGTGGTGGGTTGTGTGAAAGTCTGTGCTCATATACCTTGTATATTATTAAATAATGATGAGTAAAAATATACTAGTGTTATTTTGTATTGATTAAATCTAATTATCGTGCCCATTATTTTTCTATTTTCATTAGCAGTATTGCATTGTACAACAATCATAATTACAATGACATCTCTGAACAATATGCAGTATATTTTAACACATTGTAATGTTAAACTATTCTTAAAATTAATTCTTCCTAAATTATTCAGTTTTCTAAGCGTCTTTAACTTAAAATATTTAAAAGTTCTTTTAAATTATTATGAACTGCATTTAATATCCCACAATATTTTATTGAGGGTAGCTGAGATGCATAAAAAATCCCTTTATGTCACAATGAATGATTCATAAAATGAACAATTTTACATAGATAAATTATCATCACTAGACAATCTATTATAATAAATATAGTTAGATGAATGTAAACTACAGCAAACTAAACCCTACTCTTCTGTTACATTTAATTTTATAGTCCAACAAAAAGTCTGGGTATCTTATCAAAATCCTCTTCTTTCCAATGTAATATATAAATAACCAAAACAGATTAATAAGGATCAGCCTAGTTAAATGAACATAATCAAACTTCAAGATACCTATTTACCAATCAAATTTAGGTGGCTAGCTATGTTGATTATATTAGTTAATTTTGCCACATCTATTTATATAAAAAAAACTCTTAATAATTACTTCTTACTTTTTCACACCAATTTTTTTTAATGACGAATTTATTAATTATTTCAGAAAATTAAATGACAAATATCTTTTTCATATTTATTTCAGATTATTTATAAGTAAGTAACACATATATAAACATGACTATCTGAGGAATAATAATAGCATTAGTTTATCTTTCAACAAAAAATAGATGAAATTTGTGAAATTATTCCATTTTAGAAAATAATTAAGATTAATTTATTGGTGAAATATAATTATTGGCATTGTGAAAAAAGAAATTCAGAAAGTTGGAAAAGTAATAAGATATTTAAATGAAATACATTATTTGAAAATTCTATTGACAACAATCATGAATGTTTCTTAAATCAAGACTGCTGTTGTGGGAAAGCAAGCAAATGATTTACAATGTGATATTAGTCAAACAAGTGTATTTGCAATTATTAAGAAAACTTTACTGAAAATGCATTCAAACACAGCATATAAGACAAAACAATGAACTTCAGAATTACATTCGCTTGATGAAGTAGTTATCTCAAATGATTTGTAATACACTAAATGATGAAATATTTATATTGCTTTTTGTAGTGGACTATGAGAAAATTCTTATTTTCACCATAAATCTAAATATTCAATGTTTATCATATCCTCAATACTGGAAAAGTGTGATAATCCTTTAAAAACTATTTTGAATTTTTATCAAAGAAATAGTCAAATTCTTCTTTAATTTCATGTGGTAATAATTATTAAGAGGATGGAAAAATTATAATCAACCATTTTGAGGCATTATGATTTTGTTAATAAAATTGAAATTAAAATGGCATCCAGTTTGCATTAAATAAAATCTGATATTAACAACTATGCATGTTTCCCAAAATGAATTGTCTAATATATATATATAAAAGTTTTAAATACATTTTTCAACAGGAACAAGAGATATGAAGAAAAATTTAAGCAAATGGGCTATAGCATTAATGAAAAATTTAACTTATGGTTTGAATGCTTTGTCATTTATTTCTAGAAATATTCGATGCATTTAATGTTAAGAGTCTAAAGCCTTATTTATCAAATAAACCAGTAAATTTTCCAATTGTATGAAGAAAACTACAAACTAAGAGATAACATTATACTCATGTAAAATCCTGGTATATGAACACTAATTCATGCTCTACCACTATTCTCTTCAGCAGTGCAATTAGAATATGATTTAACTGTAATTTCACACCTAAAATATTACCGATATCTAACATAGATAGGAGCACATATAAACATAAAAAAATCATCAATCATAAAGATTAACAAAAATAGCAGCAAGTCAATAATAATTTATAATACATTCTTCGTGAAATGACAACACAGTAAAATTAAGATTGATTTATTACTGTCAACAATTGTAAACAAATCTATGAGATATTAGCAATATTTGTAATATAATTTGTAAAGATATCTATATAAAGTTCATACTTATATTAAAATTATATTTCTAGATTTGATGAAGAATGTAGTTATGTCAAAATTATAAAGCAAATAAAGAATAATAAAAGTATTGAATTAAATGGATAAGGATTGAATTTTTTAAGATTTTGAATTCATATTAAAGCATTGCAAAAAAAGATTGGATTTTAGGAAACAAGGTATACATATATAAAGTATGTTGAACACATATAATTCAAAAATTTCTATTATTTGCATAAATTAGAAAGCAGATTTTGACTTTTTGCAAGAAATTAGTATTGCATACATTTCAAAATAAATTTAAAAAAAAAACAAACTTCAGCATATAACTGTAAATGGTCCTGTTTTATTTTTTCCTCATTGCAGTAACTCTAATTTGGGATCATTTTTTTTACAACGGTTAAATGAAGAGGGAGGAAAAAATCATTGAAGAAAAAAAATGTCTTTCCAAATCTCTTGAATTTTTTTTTTAATTTTTCATTGAATTTATAAATATGGGAATGAATAATTCTGAAAAACAAATATTTCCATTTTTAAAAAAGATTATAGAGCAATATATGGCTAAGTGGAAAAAAAAATAAATTAAATAATTTTGAATAAAAACGTAAAATAAGGTTAAATAATAAAAAGTAGATTGTCTTGATTTATTGTTTTACTTATGTTGTATAAAAATTTTGTAGATATAAAAATAAACATATACAATATTTTGAAATTTTATATTGTTACAGTATTAATAAAATTAAACTTATGCAATATACAGAAAGTTTTTTTTTTTAAAAAGAAAAAAAAACTAAACTACAGATATATAAGGGACTCGAACTCAGACTTTCGCATGACCCTCAACTCTCCATGCCATCTCATATTGCTGACCCACCTGATCACAAACATGTTGAAAAGATAAATAATCACCAATATTTCATGCTAAATCAGCAATCATCAAGTGGTCCAGATTACTATTTCCACACATATATACGATCAGTGCTATTTATCTTTTCAACATGTGTGTGATCAGGTGGGTCAGCAATATGAGATGGCATGGAGAATTGTGTGAAAGTCTGAGTTTGAATCCCTTATATATTCCTTATATGTGCAGGTATAAGCCTGTACAGTGTATTAAATTAAATTACAGATAGCAAAATTAATGTTTATGTAAATTGTCAGAAGTTTATAATGAAAGCATAAAAAGTTTGTTGTTGAAATAAAAAAAATTCACAAATCTGAAAAAACTCTGGATTCTCCATTATAAATAATGTATCCCTCTCCTCCATGTCCACAATTTTATATTAGCAATTTCAATTATTCATGGGAGAATAATATAAATTTTTTTTACAAAAATTAAAAATAAAAAAACAATTTTAATTTTCTCTAACTTTTTAGATTTTTTTTGTTCACAGTGCATATAAAGTATATATGAACAATGAATGGGTCAAAAATGCATATTATAATATTGTTTATAAGTAACAATGAATTTCTATAACCATGACATAGCTTGAAGCTAAATGTAGTGGATATGTTTAAGAATACTGTACTGTAGATTATTAATACATCGATTAACAGAAGCAAAACTCTCCATATAGTAGTGTGATGCAAGAAGGTTTGTGCATAAAATCCCTATCTAGTGCCTACTCATCCAACATCCCCAGACTATTTCTATCTTGTGGCATTCATAGGTGAGGAGCTTTGGATCTGAGAGCACAGCACAACCCTCCAACAGCCATCTTTTATCTTTTTAGTTAACTAAAAAGCTACGAGTCCAAAATAAAAACACGTTTTCAATCTATGTGCAGTGCTCTCAGATTCAAGGCTCCTCACTGATGAAAACCACAAGCTAGAAACTAGTCTGGGGATGTTAGATGAATAGGTATTGGGTAAGGATTTTATGCACAAACCTTCTCACATCCATTGATTACTTTGGCTTGCACTGGATAGCACTACTGTATGAAATTTTGCCTCTGTTATAAGAGTTGGGTAAGCATAGTGAACAATGATCATGTGATATTTAGTGGTTTAATATATTAATTACATGTAAGTAATTATCTTCAGGTAATTATTTTGTAAATACATTAAGTGTGCATTAATTAATTCCTAATATGATAAAAAATATTAGCATTTTCATATATTTTTAAATAATTATGGTATATTTAAATAATATTAGATCAGAATCCAGTCATTGTAGTAGTCTTCTCATGCCATCAGTTATCTCTGTACTAGCTACAACATTAAGATTATTTATTTTTGTAGTCATTTTTCTATCCCCTTATTCCGATTCATTTCTGTTCTAACTTTTTATGTTTTGCCTTACTCCCTTTTAGTTCTGGAGTTTGTCACTTACAAATAGCTACTAATGATGATGATGATATACCTGAATATATACATATTTAAAAAAAAAAAAAAACAATTCTAGATATTTTATATAGACTAAAAAAAACAACAATTCTATTAGATAAGAAATACTTTTAAAGTTATATGATCAATTGGTGATGTTTATGAGTTTTATACGAAGTAACTGCTTTTGAGCTGAAAATGTTTGCATAAATCAATAAAGAATACGTTTATTGGATGACCCTTTCTATATATCAATCAAAAAAATATAACTCATTAAAGCATTCACAATTCATTAATGTAGCTCTAATTAGAGATATTAGAACAATAATAAAAGAATCGCATGCTAACGATGATCAAATTTATAAGTTCGGCTGCTGTATACTATTGGCTTATTGAATATATATGTATCTAAAAAACAAGATTCATATAAAATAATTACCTTTTGTGTGTGTGTTAAATACATACGAGTAAATGTAAATAATGAAATTCACAAGGAATATTACTTTTGATATTCAATTTTGTACTTTTTTTAATCTACAAAAAAAAAAAAAGTTAAAATCTTCATTTCACAAATAAAACGCAATCATATTAATAAAAACTGCCACATTAATTTATATTAAATTCAAAATAAAATAAAAAAAAACAAATTTTAAAAAAGAGAGATAAACCCTATTGCAAAGTGACAATTAAAAACCATCCAAAACCTCGACTTTCTCAAATAATATATAAAAGCACTGCCGTCCGACAGTTCGTGAAATGATATATACTAATGGATTCTTATACATAAGCAATAGTATTTTTGTTTTTTAATTCATTTATAAAAGTTTTTCCAATTAATTGTCATTTATACATAATCGGATACTTTTTTTTTTTACAATTAAAAATTACACTAAGAGTTTATAAAGCGGCTATAACGTTTTAAAAACAAAATCCAATACTATTAATCAGGATCAAAGAGATTTTAAACTTAACAATACCTTGCTGATTTTGCTTTCAACTTTTTTTTTTTTATATGATTTCTGAAATAAAAATAATTCTTTAAAACGCGCTTTTCAATAAATATTTCTAAGTTATAACGTTTATAAATATTTAGGCTTCTATCAGACTGATGGCTTTAGTTTTTCCAATTCCTCTCGTTTAAAATTTTGTGAATCATTAAACTGTAAAACGCATTGTATTCATGGATCATTGTAATACCGAACAATAGTCTGATAATTTTCAAAAATATTTGTTTAACAGAAAACACAAATTAAAAAAAAAAAAAATAGGAGAAAAAGAATCTTAGAAAATTAAATGTCCAAGATGGCTGCACTGCGCTTAAGCCTTATCAAACACTGTATTTGAAAAAAAAAAAAATACTTACGGAAAAACAAAAAATAATGTTGTCGTCCCTAATAATAAAATCCACGAACATGTTGCTGGTATAAATCTAGTTACTGACTTTCCACTGGGCATTTTAAATGAATAAAACGCTTACAGGTCCAGAGAGTCTTCTTTTATGCAGATCATAATACCATGGCCACATAACTAATGCATTGAACTATGTTATGACGCTAGAATAAAATAGTTCGTAACTGAATGCTAAACACGTCTTCCTTATTATCAATCAATTCAACAAGTAGCAGTTTGTAAAGGATTTCTGAAATTTATAAAAGTCATATTTACTTTTGTTTAATTTCTGAATTAGAAGTATGCGTTCTGACTTTTGTAACGAATTAATAAGAATATTTTAGAACTATTCGTATTGTTATACTTTCAACTAATGGCCAAAAAGTGTTGTCCTATTAGAGAGAGAAAAAAAATATTCGCAGCAATTTAACTGTTGAGATTTGGATTAATTTTATTCTGATTTTTACAAAATGGGTAATAGTCATAGTTCTAAAAATGTAGATGCTTCTTTAAAAGTTGACATGCCTTTACCGGAATCTTATAAACCTCCCGAAAGCTTAATAATTCGAGCTAAGGTAAATTGTGTTTTTTTCTTTAGTATTAATAACGTTGTAATACTTCTGCTTCCGTTTTATTATCTCTGTAATAACAATTGTTAAAACTAAATTCATTATAATAATGATAGTTATTAGTTATATTTGTTTGTTTAATGGTATTTTATTTATAACTGTTTGAATTGATAATACTTCTCTTATAAACCATGAATGGTATTTTACATATTTTAATTTTATTCATTAACGTTTATGTGTCGGCCATAGGAGAATAGGTTATCATTTCTATTAAATGATTCATGTTATTAATTCAGAAATGTTTAAGCTACAACAAATATAAAATATTAAAACTAATTGCATTAAAAAGTAATAAGCCATGAAAAATTATCGTGAACAATGATAAAGTGGAATTATTATTCTAGTTTTGAAATAAGTAATGTGTAAATATAGTCGGGAAGTGCATGTGTATTTAAATTATGCAGTAATATTGATATTCTTGCTATTTCAAAAATTGATCTACAGAATGTTCATAATCATTTGACAGCAATCCATGGAGAATTTTGTTTAGTAATTGAGGCTATTTTTAGATTGCAGTATCGATGTCATTATTATTTCTCGTAGCGTTGGGTGTTAGTTCGTTGTTTTACCAATACGTATATGTATTGAAATCCCCTAGAAAGAAAAATTGAACTTTTATTAGTATCGATGCAATGATATTACCCAACAAGGCACCAAAATATTCTGAATCTAATGGGGCAATAATGGAATATTGATAAGATGGCAAAGAAAAACAATTTAGCTGTCTTTTTACTCAAATGTTCTATAACTATATCAATCATAATTAAAACTTAACTTTTTAATAGCATGGTCCTGTGTTGTATTAATATTACTTAATAGTACAACTATTTTATCATTTTATTAAATGATGTGCTAGATAGAATTTGTGAGCTCTTTTAATCACTTTTTCTAGATTTTTCCACATCTTGTGAGGAGTATGGCGATCCCGAAGTAAGGCATTTCACACACTACATATTTGTAAACACAACAAAAAAATTATTGAAATGCATGTTATTAAAGGAATGGCAATTATGTAAGGGTTTTATAACATTGTATACTTACCTGTTATTTCAAACCCAATATTAGGATATAGGTTTTGATTTTTTAGATAGCCAACCTAGTTAGTGATTCAATAGCAACAGATATCTAGTTGTTCTTTACTAGAGGACAAAGTCTCTGATTATTCTGAATTAGTCAGATAAATTAATGTACTAATTGTAAAAAATAGTATTTCAATAGGATATAACTTTCATTATTTGTGATGAAAGAATCTTTACTCCTGTAACTTCTAAGTCTTATCTTAATGAGCTACACAACACACAATTCTATTAATATAGTTAATATAGAGAAATGGCCCATGTCTTAAGAAGTTCTTGAATCTGAAATGACAGTGAGACAAAAAAGAGAGAGAGAGAGGAGACAGAATGAAAGAATATAGAGAGGAGGCAAAAAGAACTTCAACAGAAAGAGTGTTGAAGCATTTAATAATTCAACATCATATCCTTTAAGATAATGAGTTATATTCTGGCTTAGGCACTGCTTATTATCTATTTGTAATTAAATGTCATTTTTAAAAGTCATTCTACTATTTACCAATAAAGGATCTCAGTAATCTTGAGTTCAGCAATTGTCTGTTGTGGTAATATATACATATATATAAATTAAATTTATATCGGTCTTTCATAAATTTAATACTGGTAACAACCATATATTAATTTGATCCATAATAGCAACAAAGATAATGAGTATTTGAAAAAACTTGTAAATATTAATGAAAATGTTAAAATTAAAAATTTCAATTCTTAGAAAAAGCAATAATGAAACAAAACTAATAGATATCTAACAACAGGCTAGACAAACTGATGATAATAATAATAGTGAAAATGAGAATAAATAATTTTTAAATTATAGTAGTTCTATTAGTCATTTTAATATTCACTGTTTTCAGTTATTCATGTTTCGAAAAAATAAAGAAATTAGAAATTAATAAAAAGCACTTTTGACTGAAGCTTAGTTGATGAGCTTGATCATTCTACCTTTTACCTTAATAAATATATATATGGCTTGAGAAGATAATTTCTGATCACTGAAACAGATAAATGTTGAGTGATTACATACCTATTCATATTATTATTATTAGAAGTTCATATCATTGTCACAATGTGTAAATATGCAGTGCAGCGCAAGTGATAATGATGTGCATGATGCAATTCATTTAATTAATGTATTCTTTGGAAAGTAAACAATTTCTATGGATCATATCTTGTCCCTTTTGCATCTTTGCTGTTTAAGCAATTTCTATGTTGAGCAGTAATAGTTTTTCATTTAATACATTTTAAATGTTAATCATCCTACTTAAATCAGCTTTTTAACAATTACAATTTTTTTAAAAAAAAATTATGTCTTGAAGATTTCATTATGTAATAAATTTTAGAGATAGTTTAACAAAGTTAAAAACCTGATAATTATTAGATTAATAATTTCTCATTGACCTTATTAATGAAAGAATGAGCGTGAATAAAATATTTTTAATAGTTTTCTGTTGCAACTAACAGATAAAATGCATCTTTCAAATCATAGTTTTTGGAGAAAAAAAATTTTGGTAGCCATAAAAATAAATATAAAGACACCTCATAGGTCTAGTGCTTGTGAAGACTGCATTCTATTAAATTCTATTTTTGTTTTACAGTCATTGTATTGATCAACACAAATTAGTATGAGATTCTGATTCTCTAGCTAATAATAGATATATCCAGTTATCTACTAATAATTAAATAATAGATTAAAGTTATGGGACAAAAAATTGCATGTTTTATCCAAATTTGAACCTAGGTTGCAGCATAAAAACAAATATGCTTATCACTATGTAATGAGGCCCTTGTCTTTCATTTTTCTATTTCATAACTTTTAAAATTATTTATTATTTTTACATTAGCTTAAGAAAGTTTATATAATTGAAAAGCTCTATTGCTCGAGAGTTCACAAGAAGTTTGAAAGCCAGAATTGACGCAGCATAATAACAATTCATGGGTTTTACAGCTCCAGAATATATCATTTTATCACTATGCCAAACTATGCAGAGCATTATTATGATAAAAACATGTAAATTCCTCTAATTATCACTTTTAGTGGAAAAATAAAAAGGCATGCCATTAAGAATGACAATGAAATTAAATTGATAGAGAAACATTCTTTTTTCAATTTTGGAGCAACAATAAAATGAAAGACCCAACTACTGAAAGTTTTTGAATCTATTTCCAGTTGAGAAAAGTAAAAAAGAATAATCTTATTTTGATTAATGGAAAAAAATTGAGTGCATAACCTCCCATTTCAGTGCTCGAACATTTCATGGTCTGAACAACTGACCATAGGATTATTTTATATATATTTATTTTAATAATTAGTTGGAGTTTGTATGCATAATAATACTATTTATAAAAAAATGTCTAAAACTATTATAAAAATAGTAACTATAATAAGTTGTGTAATTTAAAATTTTATTTTGAAGTCTAATATTTATTATACAGTTTTGTAGAACAATTTATTAATATTGGGTTTCTTTTTTCAACTTAGCATGCAGAAATTGTTTATGATTGTTTTCTCGCATGCAGTATGAAGTGATGTGTATACATAACTGAACAATTGTCAATCATTTCCCCTATTGCAAATTTATCATATATAATTGTTAGTTATAAAATATTAAGAAAATATCACAAAAATAGAAACAAGTAATGCATAGAGAATATTAATATAACAAATATAGATGATTAAAGTAGGAAAGTAAAATATGAGAGATGCAATGAATAATTGATAATCATTATACTTAATTCTGACAACTTTGGTTTGCTTTTATAAATCCAGATTCCCAGATCCAGTAATTATGATAATATACAATTTCAATTGCTGAAATTCTCTCCTATTAAATGAAAACAATGGGTATAAATTATTTTTTAGTGTTGAAATTTAATAGATAAAAGTTTTTGAAAATTATTTTGCGGAGCATTTGAAAATCACTGTTTTAAATAATATTATTTAGACATACCCATATATTTAATTGTAAATCTAGGAAAAGTATCTTTGCTCTGAACTTGTAATAGAAAAATGGTTTAGATACAAATTACTTGTTTGTAATTAATATTCAAATGTAAGTATTGTTAATATGGGTATGACAATAATATTGGAATCAAAAGGGCTTTAAATGCCCATCATTGGATTTTAAATGATATGCATGATTGAAGAGTTGGAGGGTGGAGAAGATTGAAACTTATCCATTAATTAAAGTTTGGTGATTTGCTATCTTAATATAAACTAAACCCTGATTATATATATGTGTGGAAGATGGCGATCTGGACCAGCTGATAAATGCCACTTCAGTACAAAATACATGTATTGGAGATCATTTATCTTTTCATGTTATGTGGTCATGTATATCAGTTGTATAAGATGGAGTGTATAGCTATAGAGAGCTTGATAGTCTGAGTTCCAGTCCCTGCTAATTGTTTATAATTATATATATATATTAGGGTATTAATATTTCAAAGTTACTTTTTATGCACCTGTTTTTTTACAATGCTTTTTATTATCATTATAATTTACAATTTTGACTATTAGTGACTGTTAAAAACATTAGTTATATACATGTATGGATGTATTTTATATCAGTTCATTTTTTGTTTATTATAATGGAAGCATATTGTAATCTCTCTAACTACATTCTAAGTAATTTATATACGTATTGGAAATCTGTGGTGATCTTGTGTTTATATTGTAGCACCAAATTTATGTAACAAATATCGCCAAATTTACTTAGTGTGAAATAATAATGATGATGATGATGAGCCTTCACATTGCAAATCTTTTTATGTAATGAAAAATGTATGTGATGAATCAAACAATGATTAATCAAATAATGATTATTGTCAAGCTTTATATTAGTTTAACAAGTTTATGTACTGAGAAATATGTGTGATTACCAAGCAGTTGTTTTTTATTTTTAACTATAGCAGAGATAATACTTTAATTTTCTTTTACACCAGGATTATTCAAAACACAGTCTGCAGACTGCATATGATCCACCTAGAGATTTTGATTTTTTCAAGGGAGAAAATAATTTGAACTAAACATTTATTAAATATTTTAATTCTATCATTAATGGATAATCTTGGTATTAATATTATTACTTGGTGTTTTTATAGCACAGTATATCCATTTTTTTTTTTTTCAAATATAAGATATGTCAACGAAGCAACCTCACACTCTTTTGATCCATTATGCATAGTGACAGTGTGCATGATTAGTGTATTTTTAGTTCTCTTCAGTTATAATTTGTTTATTAAGAAGTGAATTTTTTTTTTTTTAATATGGTTTTTGGATTACTTAAGATTGGATAGCCTTGCTTTATGTTTATTAAGTGCTTGTTTTTATTTTTATAGAAATAATCATTTGTTTCACAGGAGTGCCACAATTGTACTAAGTTGACTGATGAATACACAAAGCATTTAATAAGGTATATGCTCTCATGCATTCATGTATATTACTAATTTTATTTGTCAAACTTCATCATAGAAACATGAGATTATAGTTATCAGTATAATCAAGGTTTTTGTTTAAATAAAATAATAATAATAGTAATGTTACAGTTTGCTTACAAGTATTAGTAAATAAATACATAAATTATATTTAATTAATTAAGGCAAGCAAACCATTCTTTCTCACTTATGAGTAAATAACATTCTTTATGTTCAGTAAAAATCAAGATTAAAATGGATCCACCTATTTAATCTTTTAATGTTTAAAAGCTTACTCTTACCATCAATGATGGAAATTCAGAGTGAACTTAAAATACGAGTCACATGAAAATATGGCTTTAATAATTATTAAACTAATAATCATTTATCCAACAGTACAAACAGAATTTCACTTTTTATAATCTTGTTTTAATAATCAAGCATAAGTTTATAATTAAAAAATAATATTGTTAAGAAAATGTAGTTAATATCTTGACACATTTTAATTATTAATATAAGTGTAATTAGCTTAACTATTCAATTGTTATAATGATTCTAAATTTAAAGCTAATAAACGTCACATGATCATTTCTTATGCTTGCTCTTAACTGTTATTAAAGCAGGCAAAACTCTCTATACGTATTGCCACTCAGTGCAAGCCAGAGTAATCAATGGATGCTAAAAGGCTTGTGCATAAAATCCCCATCTAGTGCCTACTCATCCAATATCCCCATACTAGTTTCTGGCTTGTGGCCTTCATCAGTGAGGAGCCTTGGATCTGAGTGCACTGCACCTAGATCTTAGGATCTAATGCAACCCTCCAGAAGCCACCTTTTGAAAACACTATAATATTTTCAATCCAAGCTCATCAGCTTATATAGTCATATAGGTCTGAGTTCAGTTCAGAACCTATACATTTTGATGTCTTTGGTTGTTTAATAATCATAGCCACCACTATCCTATTGGGCAGGATTGGTTTAAAGCCAATAAACATCACAATTATCACCATTTCTTATGCTTGCTCTTAACTGTTATTAAAACAGGCAATCCTGGCCAATAGGATAGTGGTGGCTATGGTTATTAAAGAACCAAAGACACCAAAATGTATAGATTCTGAACTGAGTTCAGACCTATATGACTATATAAGCTGATGAGCTTGGATTGAAAATGTTATAGTGTTTTCAATTTAAATCTCATAGTTTTATAGTTAAGTAGAGATAAAAGGTAGCTGCTGGAGGGTTGCGTTAGATCCTAAGATCTAGGTGCAGTGCTCTCAGATCCAAGGCTCCTCATTGATGAAGGCCACAAGCCAGAAACTAGTCTGGGGATATTGGATGATTAGGCACTAGATGGGGATTCTGGCATCCATTGATTACTCTGGTTGCACTGAGTGACAATATGTATAGAGAATTTTGCCTGATTCTAAATTTATTATTGCCAGTAAGGTTGTTAGAATGGTATTGGTTATCATAATATAAAAGGAAACATTTATAAAGATTATAAATAACAATTATAAAGTTTTAAATAAAGAGCTTTTATATTATCCAGGTTTTAAATGAAATAATTTTATGAATACACTTGCTAAATTATGACATTTGTCTGAGTGAATATCTATTTTTAAAGTTATCCTTTCTCATTTGAACTTTATGTGCTGCTCATTCATAGTTTTCAGGAATTTGGACATATATAATAATATGAATTTGTACTTTAATTTTTTACAGTTTTTTTTAATTTATAGTCAGATATGAAACTTTCAAGTTCTCTATTAGTATGTTAAATCATTGAGAAGTCAGATGCACCTTCCAGGTTTAGTCAACTTAATAACTATAAAAAGTACTTTATTTTTCTTTCATCTTATATCTTCTTTATAAATTGATTAATTTTATAAAACAAATAAATAAATCCACCTATCTTTAATCACTCTTGCAATGCTATGTTTCATTTCTACTTGATTAATCTTACAGTTTTGACTAATTAACTATCTTCTTCAGAGCTAAAATATATAAGTGTATATGAATATATAAATATAGATTATATTTAAACAATATAAATATAATCAATTATACATTGAATCCTTTTTTATATACTTATGTTTATACTAAATATATACCCTCAGAATTTTATATAATGAACATGTTAATTCTTTAACCTCTAAATTTAGGTTTTATATTCTACTAATTTTAAATTTTTTATTAAAATATTAAAATTATAAAAAAAATTGATAGAAAATTTAAAAATTTAATCTTTAAAATAATAAAGAAAAAAAAAGGAAAATATAATTAACATATTAGATAATAAGTATATTTGAAAATATAATGAAAATCCAGATAATTGTATAAATGGAGTATATGGTATTAAATAAATACAAAAATTTCCAAATTACAAAAAATTCAATTTATAAAAAATTAATACAACATAAATATGATAAAAAGTTGCTATTTACTTAGATTCAATAGTCAACAGGACATGTATTTGGTAAGGATAGCATTAAAATGATATTATTAATAATGAAAGAGAAACCAAAATTAAAGAAGCTATCCAAATAAATAATATTAAACTTACATTAAATAAGGATTAGGTGTAAAAACTATGCTAATATAAATATGAGTTGAGATAAATCCTAATAATATTACTAGAAATGAAAATTAAGTTATAGAAAACATAAAAAGAGGGAACTATACTCAGCAGTTTTTTAAATTTTGATTTTCATAAAAGCACGTATTACTAAAATATAAATTAATTGTAAATTACATATTTTTAAATCTTATTAATTGTAAATTAATATACTTTTTAAAATTTTCTTATTTATCTTTCATATTTTTTATTTATCTTTCAAAATGACCAAAAAATAAAGTCAACTATAAATGCTGAGTTTTATTAAATACAATACTAAAGGATAAATAAATTGTAAATTACATATATTTTTTTTCATAAAAGAAAAAGTGTAACTTAAGCAATATGCAGTACAATAAAAATGAACTGGTTTAATAACAAAAAATAAAAAGAAGAGAAAAATTGATTTTTTTTTTTTGATTACCAGCAATAAATAGAATGAACTTCCTGAAAAAAGATTAGAAAGATGGTTCTGTTCATAGCTGTTTTATTGCAGACATTTCCCAGTATATATGATCCAAATGAGACTAATAGTTTGGGGGGAGGGGGCTCTTTTCTTCAGAATTTTTAGTTTGGCTTCAAACCATGGACATTCAATAATCAATGCTTTTGATGGTTGACAGTAGAATGTATATTTACACTCTGGGGAAAATGTTTTATTTTTTATTTATGAACTACTTGCATTAATGCTCAATTTTTTAATAAAGAATATTTTATTATTATACAAGTACAATTATATTTATTTTCAGATCACTTTATAAAAATTGAAAAAACTATTTAACATTACAGGAAAATGTTTTATTTTTCATTTATGAACTACATATAAATGTTCAATTTTTCAACTATTTATTTTTAGATTATTTTATAAAAATTTAAAAAAGTATTTTATTTAAATACCAATAAATGTTATAAAAATACAAATCTATGTTCCATTGTTTATGTCTTTATATATGTATCAATATAAATTATGCTTAATCTTTAATTTATTGATTAGTTTTAACAGTAATAGCTCCACATAGTGGGTAAAATAGAAATGAAAGGGAAAGTGAACATAGAACACCTATTATTCCGATAACTAATTTTATAAGTACAGGATCTAAGTTAAATATGTTATCAATTATGTTTATGAATAACTATATTTACATAAAAAGTTATCTATGTCTTCTTTGCATTGAAAACTGCATACTTGCTCATTTATGCTGTCACTCATTTAAACATTTTCTTAATTAATACATTGCTTGAAGTACATTATTAACAAGTTCATGAAAGTGGTATTCTGAGGAACACTTCTTTTTTTCTGTATTATTATTTTTTTCTCCTGCTTCAATCTTTAGATATGATAGTCTGCTGTGATTATTTATAACTCATGAGGGTATGTTTAATTCCGATTTTTATACATGGAAATGTGTGGTGATTACTTTATATAGTTGGTGTACTACATTCAATTTTTCTTTTTAGTTTCTACTTTTAAACACTGTGTGGAACTATTAAACTCGTATTGATATAACTCATTGATAAAACGAATATTTGGCGGGGGGTATTGAGTTCTTATAAAATTATATCTTATGAAAGTACAAATTAATTGTAAATTATGTATATTGTAATGGTCAGATTTGTATATTCACATAACACAATCCAGGCAAATAGACCAAAGCTGACCAGAGTGGGATGGTGAAGTCCCGAATTCGACCAAGCTCCAACTTATTTATAGATATTCCATGACTCAACACCCTGCAAATGATATATTTGAGGTTACATTTGGTCTCCATTTCTTCATGGCTGGCATAACACAGAGAAACATGAGATTCAGGCTGACTCAATATAAAACTGACTAAAAGGATTTAAATACACTGATAGCATGATGACGGGGGTAATATCTATAAATTAACATTAATGCATATGTCACTCATATGTAATATAATAACTAAGATGGAATTGGATTGAAATTAGACTATGAGAAATACATATGAAATCAATGTAATTTTAACATATTTATTAATTAATAAAGATAAAATAAGCAAAGAACAAAAGAACATAATTTCATAGATGTGGGTGAACGCATGCAGGCATCACAGTGGATGAGACAGGATCATATCAATCTCATCTTTACATGTGTGTGTGTATGCACAGTCACTGAGATTTTGCCTATAATGAGAATGCCAATTTTATTTTACTGTTGTGGGTTGCTATTTGAAAAGTAATTTTACTAACCCTGGATAGATTATCCATTATAGTATTATACAAATGTATATATTTCTATCTAAGGTGTGAGCGCATAAATAAGCTCATGCTGATGTAGATTTAATCTAGTAGCTAAGATGCAGTTTCAGATCAAAGCTGAATATTTAAATGATAGGGAGAAGAACTGGCTGCTTTAGGTCACCAATATGTGCTATAGCACTGGCAAAATATTACTAATAATGCTGCCCTGCAGATGGATAATTCTTCAAGGGTTCTTGCAACCAATGCATGGTACCCTGGGACCAAGCGTCTTGCTGCTAATGATAGGAACATTGAAGTTCAGGAGCGGGGTGGCTTACCAAATGACCTGGCCTTAAACTTCAGGGATAATCTTGATGCACAAACCCAAAATAGTAGAATGGGATGGCCTAACCGAGGTCCCATTTTAGAAGATGCAGCAACATGTAAATACATGGATTTAATAAAATACATCCATGCAATAAATGATATAACATATATATTTAAACTTAACTGTGCTCTAACAATAGCTTTATCAGTTTAGCTAATAGAAGCCAATTCTTAAATAGCGTTACATTTAGGCTAATTAAAGGATAAATTATTTTGTCAATCTTGTTAATACGCTTTAATCTACATCTTATTAGTTAATTAAGGAAGGGAAAGGGGTTTAATAATAGATTAACAAATATGTTATAACAATTCCTAAGGCTAATCTATTACTTATTGTAACAATACTTAAAATCATAAATCAGATTTAGAAGCAAACCACATTATGCATTTATATAACAAACAAATAATAATAAAGTGCGCATGGCAATTCGTTATTATTACAATATAGGATTTCGAAACAGTGCACGTAATTGGCAACATTAATAAAGTTAATTAAATACAGATATTTTAAATTACATCTTCACTAAATTTTACTGAATTTAAAGGCTTGCAGTTTCAAAGCATTGACATATAATAAATATAAAATACGTTTTAAAAATAAATATAGAGAAAGGTATAGCAAAACCACAGTGATAGAGAAATAAGAATTATGTAAGACATTGTTTTGATTTAAATAGAGTATTACTAGTATAGATAGGCAAGTTTCACAATTAAAAGGTTAATTAATTTAGACATAGTTTAAAGTTAACATTAGTTTGAATGTTTAATTATTTTTTTATTTTATATTTAGCTAGCTTTTAAAAGTTAAGAGTTTGAATATTAAACATTAATTGATTCAGAGCTCTGCGGTTCTGGAATGATATTACCGATTCTTCATTGCAGCTGGATGATGTAGGCACTTGGACTTCAGGCATGGTAGCATTCTTTTCTAGACAGATTCAAGGTGTCTTCTTCTGGTGGCAGGCTATTGCTGAAGAATTTCATCCTTGCGATGGTCTGGTTGTTAGGCACATAGAATGGCATTAACTCACCATTCTTCCTTGGAAAAGCAGCAAACATTGTCCTCCTTAGCCAGACATATCAAAATTTCAAGCAATGTGGATTCTTTATGGCTAGTTTTTTTTCAAAAGTTGGTGTGTATGTGTCTAGTTCAAAATATGACCTATTTATACGATATTCGTCTCAGCCACCTGGTTGTTGACAATTTATTATTGTCTGAGAACCTATTAGCATTAGATGTTAATTTAAAATTTTAGATTTTAAAATTGATTTTAAACTTTTGTTTAATTTTTTGCAAAGTATCCAAAATCCTACCAGGAATTTGAATAGTGCCAGTCAAATGACTTTACTTGTATAACATTTTGTTGTAAACAAATTATTTTACTAAATTTAAACTGATTTCCCTGCAGGTGCAGTGGCTTAATGCTAATTTATTTACAACTATTTTACTTTTAATTTACAAGAGCTAAAACTTTTAACAAAACTAAATCATGCCATCCTATATATGTATCACTATATAGGGTGGATTATACATATACATACGATTTTATAGCAAAACAAATTAATCAATTGATCTTTATATAAATAATAATGATGATATAAATATTTTTAATTGTTAATTGAAACTTATCTGCTGTAATATTTCAATATTATTGATATTAACAGCATCTGTTTGTATGTACTTATATACTTCGATGCACATAGCTATTATAGTGCTCTTATTTATTTATTATCAGTGGTTTTAAACCCAGCAAAGATAGGGCTAGTAACCAAAAGTTTAGGTGAAACGGTAGGAGATCAAAACCTACCGTTTCAATATATTATTTTAGCAATTCTTATTTGCCTTCAGAATAGACCTAAAAATAAGTATCAATGATCAAGTTTTAAGAAATACATTAATAAAAGACAAATCTTACTATAAATAGCATATTTTTTGTTTTGTTTTATTTTTTCATCAAAGAAAATGCATTACTTAATGAGTACATAGTACATGAAAATGGTGAATTAGATTAGGAATTAAGTTTTTTAAAAAAAGAAGAAAATGGCCAATTATTATTTTTTTCTGTTATTTTGATTACCAGCAATTAATAGAGCAAATGTCCTGAAAAAAAGGCTAGAAATTCTAATTAGCTGCTATTTTATTGCTGAAATAGCATATACTATCCATATGAGATTGTAATCAGGGGCTGTGGTTGTCATCTTTAAAATTTGATTTCAATACTCATGAACTCCTGGTGTTTACTCAAGTCACTGAATCAACAGAATGCTTTTGATAGTAATCAATAGTTTAGCTAATGTCTAAGTGTTTCATTTTGCAATGATGAACTAACCATATGCATAAATGTTCAATAAATCTAATATTTTATAATCATATAAGTACAAACATATATTTATTTTAAGATTACTTTATAAAAACTTAAAAAAACAACAACAATATTTTCCATGATGAACTTTACATAATATCTGTTCAATTTTTGTAATACTATTTACAATATTAGATTACATTATAAAAAAGTACTATTTTATTTAAATATAGGTAAATGTAAAAATACAAATCTATGTTCCACTGTTTATGTAATTATTTTTAGATTATATAAAAATCTAAGTTCCACTATCTATGTCTTGAAATACATGTTAATGTTTTCATTTTATTGATTAGCTTTCCCAGTATAGCTTCAGAAGTTCTATGCTATGTTTAAAAGCAGAAACTAGATCGAAAATGGAATGTAGTATATCGACTATATTGATAACTTTCTTTAAGTATACTCTGGATACTAATATATGTATTGGGAACTTCTGTACTTACCTTGTCTATATTTTAGAATATCAAATTATGAAATAGTCATTGATTTTATGTAATGTAGAGTGGTAATGATAAGACTTCCTGTTGGAAATGAATTTGTGACATGGAAATTACTTAAGTGATGAATTCTACAGTGACTTTTTGGTAACTCATGTCATCATTAAACTTCGCATTGTTTTTCCAAATTTCTATAAAAAGAAATGTGCATGACTGATGAGTAGTAGTTTATATCTTCAATTCTGGCAGAGTCAACACAAGTTAAATTTTATACTTATTACAAGTTTGCTTTTATTTTATCAAAGAAAGTAGTTTATTTTCCACAAGCACCACAACCCTATGAAGTTTAGTGATTAATACACATGGCACTTAGTAAGATATACACACATATAAATTTTGGGTGTTAAATTTCAAGGATGAAAGCCCAAGATTATACTTAACAGCAAAAATCAAGATTTTTTGATCGATGAGACCAGTAAAATAAGATGCAGTAAATAACAAGAAAAAAAACTATTTAATTAATGATATAATAAATTGAAATAACATTTAAAGTTACTTCTCAATCTTCAGTTTCCCAAGAAACCAGAGAAAATAAATGATAGATAATGTAAAAAATGAATATATTTTTAAAAAATCAGAATTAATATTAATTGTATGCAGTTATTAGATGTTTTTTTTTTAAATAAATAATTTTATCTTACCATTGATTTATTATTTTTAAAAAATATATAAAATTGTGTTTTTTTCTAAAACTGTTATGACTTTTAATGTAAAATTGAGAGCAAAATAAAAATGTATAGCAAAATGATAAAAAAATTGATAGGGATTTTTTTTTTTTTTACCTAAAATAAAAGAAATAATTATTGGTTATCAATTAACACTGGTATCTACATTACATTTTACATTTAGTTGATTTTTTAAAACTGTGCTTATGTCATGAAACAATACTAAAATAACTAATTGATAAATCGAAGATTCAGCTTACTTACATAAAATATAGGTCAGGTGAATAGTTAAAAGATAGAATAGTAAATAAAAGATTAAAATGAAACATTTTCATGCCTTACAATAAAAACTTTTTTTTAGAAATTAATCTAAAAATAAACTTTGTGTTCTTCATTTATATTATTACAATGTTTTTGTTGTTATTTTTGCTAAAGAAATTTAAAAATAAAAACTTGTGTTGTTTCATTTATAATACTATAATATATATATTTTTTTACTTTCTAAAAAATAAATCATGTATTCTTCACTCAAACCTCATGGTGTCAGAACACTAGCCATTTGAAGTTCTAAGAAAATTGTTTGCTTTCTGAATTCTACATGTCATTGTTTAAAATAATTGTTTTTCTAAGATTTCTATGATAAAGTAATTTCTCAATATATTTATTAAAGCTTTATATATTCATTGATGTTAATTGACTGGTCCGTTGATTCTTGAGGTCTATACTATATCAGTGTACTATTTAGTACTTGATCTTCCAAGTCAATCTTTATTTATGAGGCTCCATGTATCTTTGTGTTTAATAATAGGCGCCAGAATTAGATCTCTCCTGAATTCCTTTAATTTGTTGCTAATAAAAATTTCTTCGTTTTGATATGGGTAGTTGAAGCTTTTGTTGCATATCATCAGCCATATTGCCATTATTATGTAAAGGGATAGCTTTATGGTCGCAAAATGCTTAGATTGGATAATCTGTTTTAATTATGTAATGGTGTAGTAGTCTGCTTTAATGTTTCTGTAGATGTATTGTTTTGTTATTAGTAATCCATGACAGTTCTCAATGATATGATTAAATGTCTTCTGTTCTTTCGCAATTGGGGCACATTGGGTTGATTTTAGATATGCCCCTTTTATAGTGTAGGAACCAATTGGTGGGCATGGCATGATAAAATAATTGCCAGTGAAGAGACCTGCATTGACATTTTGATGACACAATGATCATCTTAATGATATCAAATGCGAACTACATTGTGTCAAATGCGGGTCAATGACTATGATGCAGAAAAAGAAAAATTCTCAGGAAAAGGGGATTTAGAGTGTATTATTTCACTTACTTTTGATTTATTGTTGTTATTTCAAAGCCAGTTTCATTTGTACTTGGATTGTTTTATTTGACCTATTGTAATTTGTATTGAGTAATTAGAAAAAAAAAACCAAAACTTTTTAGATGACAAATAAAAAAATTTGTAACTGACAGCTATTTTGGCCTTTAGTATTGTTTTTATAGATGTCTACAACATTTACAATTAATTGTATTTTTTTTCTCACTTCTTCAAAGCCAAATTAGAAATTTAAAAAGTCAATCAAGTAATCATAAAAATCCAACAAACCAGCTAATTAAAACAGGCAAAGTTCACTATATGTATTACCACACACAGCAAGCTAGAGTTATCAATGGATGCAATACGTATAGTGAGTTTTGCCTGTTTTAACAACAGTTATATACAAGCATAAGAGGTGGTGGCTTAAAACCAGTTAATTACAACTAATAAAAAGTTGATTTATATTATGCACTTAATTTTTAAACTAAGGTTGTAGATCAATATCAGATACTATTAGGAGAAATCAATTTTCAAGAGAAAACTTATAATTGACCATATTTTTTCCTCCTTCTATCCTTTTTTTTAAAGCAAATAAGAAATAAATAATATTAAAAGTTGGATACAAATCTGCCAAATACAAGTAATTAGAGCTTTTTAAATTACACATTGAATTTATAAATTAATTTGTAAGTCAGTATTACATATAATTAGAGAAATCATTTTTCCAAATAAAAAGAATCTTAAATTTATTAATTAATTATTCCAGTATTGTTTCATGATGTCAATCCAGTGTTTAAAGAATCAATAAAGATAAAATCAAATGTAGATATCCAAGTCCATCAATATTATCTGAATCATAAAAATTAAGAGAAATTGGATATGATTGTTATTGTTTTTAATAAAATGTTGATTCAAAATTTAATGAAAGTATTTGGAAAATGCATGACAGATCATGATTTGTCAGTGATAGATGTCAAAAAAATGACACTTTAAACAATAATATATGCATATTTCTATAAGTTGTATTTTTATAACTGAATTTGGACTCAGTGAAAAGGAATAATTGAATTGAAAATGATAATATGTAGATCTGATGGATAAAGAGCTCATTGTATATGAAGTGACTATTTACTATTTGTTTGTATTAATAAATAAATACATTTAAGAATATTTTCCATTCATCCATTGCATTATCTTGACATAGTTTAAGTAATAATTTTAATATGGAAATTCTACTATTTGATTACTAGTATAAAACTAATGTAATATTTACATGGTATATATGTTTAGATAACATTGATTATTATCGCATAAAAGAAAATACTTTTAAAAAAATATTAAGACAATAATAATTATACAATTTGAAATAAAGATATAGTATTCATATCTAACTCAGATTTTAAATAAAATCATTTTATATATATTTTTACTAAATAGTGAAAGTTGCTTGGTTGAATATCTTTTTACAGAAGTTTCTTTTTCTGGTTTGACTTTTATACTAGTTCTATGTTCATTCCCAGTCTTTAGCAATTTGTTTTACATAGTTAATAGACTTTGTTCTTCAATTAATTTTTGCACAAAAAGTTTCTTCTGCTTGTAGTTTAAAATTGAGATGATAATTTTTTTTATAGAATGTTAAATCTTAGTTGAAGTTCAATGCCACTTTCAGTTTCACAATAAAGGTGATGACTTCAATGGATAAGCTCTAAAGATAAAGCAATGCAAGTAATCTAAAGTGTAATCAATTCAATCATTTCAAAATCCCTGTAATATTGATAGTAGCCAGTATTAATTTTTAAATTTATCTACACAAATTTTTGGTTAAAGCTTTTAACTCTTGATCTTATTTCAACTCAACTCAAACACTAACTGATCTAAAATTGACTTACAATCAATTTATATGGTTAGACTTGTTTGTGAAAAATAAGGAAAGCAAGATATAATCTATTTGTACAAATCTTTATCAACATATTGCATTGAATTTTACAAACATGCAGTTTAATTAACTAATTAAGAAGTCCAAAAACATGAGATTACGTAATTAAACATATTCTTGGTAATTATTTTCAAGGCTTAAAATAGATTGTTTATGTAAAAAATGGTTATAAAGATAAATTGAAAAAAATAAAAACAAATTAACAATAATTATTTTATTTTTGGTTTTTATCAATACATCTGGCATTTCACTACCATATTACAATTATCCACAAGCACAGAAACTTGGTAATTATTTATTTAAATATAATTTTATAATTATTATAACTAACAAGTAAATTAGCAAAAAAAATTTTTAAAAGAAAAATATAAACCACAAATTTGTAAATTTAAAAAAAAAATGATATAGCTCAGCTTTATATATGTTAGTTTATATATATTATTTTATATTTTAATCATCGTCGATTTAATACTCATTACAAATGAGATCATATTGTCTCATAATTCTTTTTATATAATCAAAGTAATATTCTTTTTTTTTTTTTTTGTATAATTAAAAAGTGTGTATATTCATCTGAAAGATAAATTATTATATATGCATTTACATGTGTGTATATAATATAATACATTTTTATTGTTTACCAATTACAAATAAAAAGACTTTTAGACAATCAGAATTTTAAAATTAATAATAATAAAGTTACTATTAAAAAAAAGACATAACTATTATAGAATAAGAACAATTGGTGTTAATTGATTACAATTACATCAACACAAAACATTTCAAAATGCATGGAAGAAAACAATCATAAACTACTTCTGTATACGATTTTGAAAATTATACGTGGACTATCTGTATACATATTTATATATAAATAAAGTTTATTATGTGATCTACATAATATGTACAGACAGTCCTTTTTTTACTACCCGAAAAGTAGTACACTCTAGAGCAGTGGTCTTCAACCTTTTCACACCTGCGGACTGGCAAAAATAAGGATAAGATTTTGCGGACCGGCAAAATTTTCTTAAAGATATAACCTACTTAGCCTTAGATAAGCATAATTGTTATAACTAACCAAAACAGCTCACTAGTTATTGTGTATTGTAATGGTGTTGCTTACCTTCACCTGCTGAACACTCTTTCTTGAGTTGCACAGTCATATTGCTACAGAAAACAGTACAGTAACAATCGATCTCATTAATGTGCTTGCATTTCTACATTTATTATTTCATTGTTAAAACATGCAAGAATAAAATGTTATTCACCTGAATGTTGACAAAGTCAAAAGTTTTGATCTTATTTTAATTTTTTTTTTTTTTGGGGGGGGGGGGAGTGGGTTGAGAAATTCTTTGTCATCACTGGGACAAAAGATAGAGACCAAAATTATTTTTTGTTTGTTTTTATTTTTAAAAAAAGGTAATAGAAATTGGTTTTAAAAATAAAAGTTTTAGTATTTTAGCGGTGTACAAATAAAGCCAAAAAAAATAATGCCTTATAGGCCAAAAAAAGTGGGCGTATTTTTAAACAAAAAAAAAAAAACAACTGAAACTTGAAAAAAATCAAGTTTTGATCTTACTTTATTTTGGGGTGGTGGGGGTGTATTTTTTGTTTTTTATTTTTAAAAAAAGGTAATAAAAATTGATTTCAAAAATAAAAGTTAAAGCCAAAAAAAAAAATCGCCATATAGCCAAAAAAAACCCACTAAAAATGAAATATTAAAAGAGAGAGTAGAAAAAATTTAAGAGATCAAAAAAAGTCACGTTACATTTTATTGTTTTAACAACACTGACAAGCGGCCGTGATTGGCGATCAAAAGACAAACGGAGTTTGTATAATAAAAAACTTTTCTACCCTCTCCCAATAAACATCTGTGATAAATAGAAAAGCAAATTAATTTATATATGATTGATTAGATTTTGTTTTTGTTCTGTTTCTTTTTTTTTAATCGGGTAAAAATGCGATGAAAAAATAAATAAAAATTGTTTATATTAATTAAAAGTTTAAAATCTTATTATTTTGTTATTACAAACTTTCTTGCCAGTCTAGCACGGACTGGCAGAAAACTCCTGCGGCCCGGTGTCGGTCCATGGACTGGTGGTTGAAGACCAATGCTCTAGAAAACTTTGTTGTTAGAAGAAATCGAATACTAATTATGCTAATTAGTGTAGCTAATAAAGAGACAAACTGAACGAGTATCAGAAACAAACAATATGTAAATGCATAAGCAGTCACATAACTAGCAAGCTGTAGAGAGCTGTCAAGTTAATAATGCATTCCTAAAGTTAAAGCAGTAAAAGTAATTGCAATAATGGTAAATAACAAAGAGTTTAGAATATACATAGACTTTAAAATATGAGTTAAAGCAACTCTAAATTAATGAACTGTATGTATATTCACAGAATGTGAAAACAAAGTATTTTCCACTCACAAACTTATACTATTGGTTGTCCCAAAGTTGAGGGATAATTCTTGTTATTATAGTGTTATTTACTATTATTTATTTTATTTGTTTATTAATAGTCTTCAGCATAGAGAAATAAATTTGCTGAGATAAATGAAGTTTTTGTGTGATTTAATTTATTGTTGCTGACATGATTGGATTTATAGATCCCCCTGAGAATATAGCAAATAGTACAGTTGATAATTGTATTTGTTCTGGGGAAACAGTGAAAGTAGAGAAGCATAGTTAACCTGTGAGTGAATAAAATGTCAAATTTAACAAGAATTATGGTGGTAGTACTGACTCAAAATCTTTGAGAGTTTGATGTAAAACAGTCCAACATTATGGAATATGTAGCTGAGCACATCAACTGTTACATGTATATAAATAGTTTGGCAATTGCAAAATGCATTGCACATGGAATAGCAACAGAAAATGTTTGGAATTTCAAACCATGACGAATGAATTAGAAAAATTTAGAAAATTTAAATACAGCTAAAATGATTTCAGCATCTACAAAAGTCTCAAGAAATGAACTACCATATTGTTGTTGTTGAAGTGCTAAAAGGCATACAACAAAATTTGTGTAAAATTTAAAATGAAGAAATGCTGTATTTGTGTTATTACAGATGACCTAGCTTAAATTTGCAAGAACATGGATAATAATGTAAAAGCCAAACCATGCCTGGACTTTAATTCAGGGAGATGTGGAGCTTGTTTATAAATGAAAATGTTAAAGGATTCAGTTAATGTTGAATTACACAAGACATTACTATTTGTAATAATAAAATGAATATTGAAAGTTGACAGTCGTGCTGGACCATCTATTCTATCCCTTAGCAAATGATATAAAATAAACCTTCAATTTATTTGGAAAAGACTGACATACTGGCTATGAATGTGAATGGAAACAAAATTTTTATTTGGGGGAAAGTATCAATTCCAGTGAAAATTAACCAATTGAGAGTATCACCCTATGTAAGTGAAGAGAAATATCAGCCCATTGCTCAGTCAAAATTGGTTTCGACCAATAGGTCTATGCCTAAAAATAATTTAAGTTCAATTAGAAGTGATTATAATTAAGTTACGCTATTTAAATAAGGAATAGCTGAATTAAAGACCCAACCAGTGGATGTTGAATTATTAAAAGACACGCAAACTATAGTGAACAAACCACCAAAGGTTCCATATGCTCTTAAGCCAAAGGTTGAAGAGATGATTGCTAATATAGTTAATAAAGGAATGTTGTCATCTGTGAAAGACTTGTCATGTGCTACCCCTGTAGTTGTAATTGTTAAACTGGATGGGTCTATTTGTCTTTGTCGAGATTAAAGAGTTACCCTAAATAAATATGTTCACAAAAGTAGTTATCCTTTGCAATGGATGCATGAGGTATTAGCATTTTTGCAGAGAGCCTCATTCTTTGCAAACATAGATATAAAGTCTGTGTTCCATTAGATACCAGTTGCATAAAGAACTGTGATGTTAATATTGAACTCCCATGTTGGTCTGTTCAAATGTAACAAATTGCTATATGGGATTACAGTGGCTCCAAATATCTATCAAATAAAGATGAAGCATTATTGCAAGGCATAGATGAAGTCATTCCCTATTTAGACAACATTTTCACAGTCTAGACTGAAGTAGAGTTGGAAAATTGAGTCATAGAAGTGTGCTCAAAATTAATTAAAGTTGGAATGAGATTGAATGCTGCAAAATGCCTTTGAGCAATTTCAGAGATTAAATTTCTGCAGCATATTATAAATAAGGATGGCAAGTATCCAAGCCTAGAAAAAGTGAGTGCTATAAAGGAAGCAGCAACTTGAAAGAATGTCAAGGATTTACAAGCCTTTTTGGATTTTTAAACTTTTATGAAAGTTTTCTCCAGGGCAAATCGTATATACTAATGCGGTTGTATGATATTATGTAAAGAACACTGTTGGAGATGGATAAAAGAACATAATATAGCATTTCAAAAAGTGAAGGATCTACTTATGTCCAATAAACCCAAGGTACATTATTAGAGTGATCTGGAAGTGACTGTTAATACAGACACTTCTGAATATGGAGTTGGAGCTGTCATCTCCCATTGTTGCTATGGACGCGAATGCTCGATTGCATACATCTCCTGAACTTTAATATCGGCTGAAAAAAAATAGTCAGCTAGATAAGGAATCCCTGGCTATTATTTTTGTAATAAAAAGTGTCTATCCATATGTATATGGACAAAAATATACATTATATATTGACCATCATCTCTTACATGAAATTTTCAGTAAAAAATATAAAAACTTCTAAACATGCAAGCCAAAGACTTTTAAGATGGATAAACATTTTAGATGCATATGACTATGATTTAATATTTAAGCCAGCTAAGGAGATAACACATGCTGATGTTTTACCACATTTACTCATGAGAGATAGAACCCAGCAGAAGTTTCTAGATGTAAATTTATTAGACGTATTTAATCTAGAAAATCTGAATAGTTTCAAAGTAGCAAAAAGCTTAATAGAGATTGTGGCTATACTGAGCTGAAGAACTGAATCCTTTTCAGATGGCCAAATAGTCAATCAAGCTATGTTGCCAAATCAATTTGGAATGTCTACCAGATTTGTCTGTTTGCAGTGGATGAATCCTAATGACTTTCCAAGTGCTGATATCAACTAAAGCTCAAAACAGTCGCTCAAGTTGCTACACCATGGAATCCAGGAGTGATACCAGTGAAGGCGTTAGCAAATTAATATGGTTGGTAGCCTAATTTAAATAGCAAAATAGAACAGGTAGTAAAAAAAAAAAAAAAATTGTGGATGCAGGCTAAAAATCCACAGTAATGCATTTATATAGATTTTGCTGAACTTATGAATAGTTATTTATTTTTAATAATAGTCGATTCATATTCCTGATGGGCCAAATATAAACTTGTGTAAACCACAAATACAAAGTGTACTATTAAAGCCCTCTAGCCTTTTTTACTCATGACTATCCTGAGATCCTTATATCTAATAATGAAACAGGATTTTTTGTTTACTGACTTTGAAGAGTATTTAACAGATAAAGAGATACATCATATTCTCACTCTGCCTTATCACTCAGTCTCAAATGGAATTTCTGAAAAGGCAATTAAAAGTTTAAAGTCTGTTTTAAAGAAAATAATGGTTAAATATAGGAAAGATGGGCTGGTAGAAGTGCATTTTACTCCAAGTGCTTCTAACAATAAAACACTTGCAGTTGTTATTTAGATGAAAATATCATACTCATTTGTCAAAATCATTATTAATTAAAAAATGAATAGGAAAAATTAATTCAGTCTGAAATCTGAAGTTGCCGAACAAGTTTAACTTGACTTTGAAAAATTTCAAGTCAACGAGACTGAATAGATTCAGAGATCAGATCAAAAGATATGGATTCCAGGTATCATTGTGGAAATCATATCTGAAGTTATGAGTAATTAAATTCGAAAACTGGTTGTATCTGGAGACACATAAACTACCTATGTGAGCATTTCTCTATACATCAGTTGTGATGAACTAAATCTGCAGTAGCCAAACCTAAATTGGAAACTACAATAAGTGAAGAGTATAATGATACTTCCTTATTGTGCAACCTGATAAACTGCCCATTGAGAAGGATATTGAAGCTGATCTTAGACTGATCAAAGATGTTGCAAATCTAAGTGATGATAATCAAGATTTAAAGAAGAAACAGATTTAAACAAATTGAGATAAAAGAATATATCTACTCCAGACATAAGAAGAATTGCAGAAAACCTGAAATGTTTAGACTATTTCCTAGAATGTAGAGTGGGGAGGTCTGTCTGTACATGTATTTATGATTATGTAAATAAAATTTATTTTGTGATCTGTATTGTTTTCTCTTGAAAGATAGAACACTCTACTTAAAAGAAATTGGCTTAGCTAATAAAAAGATGAACTGAGAGAGTTTAAGAAACCAGCCTTATGTAAATTGAAAAATGATAGAATATCCAATAGCAGTAGAGAGCTGTCAAATTGATAACAATAATGCATTTCTTGAACCAGCCTTATGTAAATTGAAAATGATAGAATATCTAATAGCAGTAGAGAGCTGTCAAATTGATAACAATAATGCATTTCTTGAATGGAGACATGACAATACTAAAGTTAAAGCAGTGTACATAATCGTGTTGATGGTGAATAAGTAAGAGTTAAGACTACTCATGTATAGAATTTAAAATGTCCTAAAGCAATTCTAAATTCAACATCATCATCAACCATTATCAATTCACTGCAGGATGAAGGTCTTTCCAAGTTCAATCCATCTTTTCCTATCTTTAGCTTCTCTTCTCCACATCACCCCTGCACACTTTCTTATTTCATCCATATATCTCACATGTGGTCCTTTTCTGGATCTTTTACATTCTCTTGGAATCCAGTTCAAAATGTCAACTGTTCATCTATTATCATCTCTTCTAGCAATATGTCCAGTCCAACTCCACTTCAGTCTTTTAATTTTTTCAATGAGGTCAGTAACACCTGATTGTTCTCTTACCCATACATTGTGTTTTCGATCTCTTCTTGTTACTCCCAACATGCATCTCTCCATACTTCTTTGAGTGGTCTGAAGTCTCTGTATTGCTCTTCTATTAAGTGTCCAAGTCGCAGATCCATAAGTAAGAACTGGCAAAACACATTTATTAAAAACCTTTCTTTTCAAACACATAGCCATATTTTCTTTTAGTATCAAGTTATTTCTACAAAAGCACTCCAACCAAGTTTAATTCTATGATTAATTTCATCCATTATGTTTGCATCTGTATTAATAATCTGACCAAGATATTTGTAACTGTTAACTTCTTCTAACTCATCATAATCAATCTTTATTTTCATATTTTGAGAAAATCTATTAAACATTACTTTAGTCTTTTTAACATTTATCTTTAGTCCTACTTTCATCTGATAACTCCTGCAACATTTCCTGTAACTCTAAAGCATTATTTGCAAAAACAACTACATCATCTGCAAAATCTAAATGACTTAAATAATCTCCATTTACTTTCACTTCTTTAGCTTCACATTTTAATCCACAAAATACTTTTTGCAGCACTGCTGTAAAAAATTTGGAGATATGGAGTCACCCTGTCTTACACTCTTTTCAATGTTGATTTTCCTACTATCATTATGTAATCTAATTGTTGCTGTTGCATTTTTATAAATATTCTTTAAAATATGACAATATCCTGGATCTACACCTTGATGATCCAATGCTTTAATCACTGAAGAAATGTTTATAGAATCAAATGCCTTTTCATAATCTACAAATCCTAAGCATAATGGCAACTCATATTCATTTGTCCTTTTTATAACTTCTCTCAATACTTGGATATGATCTACTGTACTAAAACTACTTTTAAATCCAGCTTGTTCTCTTGGTTGGTGGAAATCCAGTGTTTTCTGTAGACGAGTTGTAATTATCTTAGTAAAAATTTTGTATAAAACTGATAAAAGACTGATAGGTCTGTAATTTCTAATATCTTCTTTATCACCTTTTTTAAATATTAAAATTAATACTGCATTCTTCCAATCAACTGGTACATCTTTATCATTTAGACATTTGGTATATAACTTTGCTAAAAAAATTTCTTTTTCTTCATCTGCTTCTTTTAATATATCTATTATAATTCCATCATTACCTGGAGCCTTCCCTTTCTTCATAAATTTAATTGCATGTCTCACTTCCTCATTCAAAATTCTGGGCAATTCGGAAGATATAATAGGTATAGGAGGCACATGTTTTTTATTACTATATAATTCTTGATAGAAGTCTTCTACACATTTCATGATGTCATCTCTCTTTTTAGTAATAATGCCATCTTTTTTTCTTATTGCAGATATAAATTTTCTACCAATACCAAAATGTTGTTTTACACTCTTTAGACTTTTATTCTCTCTTGCAACTTTTCTTGCAAGTTCACAATTATACTTTCTTATATCATTTTCAATTCTTTTCTGCACTATTTTACAAAATTCGAGATATTCAATCTTTTTTAATGCTTCATTGTTATATATCCTCATGTTCCTTCTTTTCCTCATAAATTCTCTAGTCTTAGTAGAAATTTTATTGGTCAATTGCTGCTTTTTTTCTACCAGCTATTTTTGTTGCAGTTTTTAAAAGTGTATCCGTTATTTTCCTATTAATGTCATTCAAATCTGAATCATGTTCAAAATCTACTAATACTTGAAACCGATTTGTAAGTTCTAATCTAAATTCATTAAAATGTTTTTGAAGATTAATAATATCAACTGTAAATATTGTTTTTCTTAATAATTTTTGTCTCTAGTTTTGCATTAACATGTATCTTACATCTTACTAATTGATGATCACTTCCTGTGTTAAATTTATTAAGAACATTACAATCTTGAAATATGTATTTTCTGTTAGTCAAAATATAATCCAATTCTGCTGTACCTTCATTTGGATGCTTCCATGTCCATTTCCTTTTAACATTTTTCTCAAAAAGAGAATTCATAATATAAAGTTTTTCTTTTTCTGCGAACTCCACAAGTCTATGTCCTCTCTTATTTCTATTACCATAACCAAAATTACCTACAGCATTTTCATCTTTCATTTGTTTACCAATTCTAGCATCAAAGTCTCCCATAACATTTTTAAAATGTTGTTTACTCTGATCAAAAGCCTTTTGTACATCCATATAAAAATCTTCTACTACTTCATCACTATGAGAACTTGTTGGGGCATAAACCTGAATTATCTGCATTTGGTATCTGCTATTAAGTTGTAAAACTAATCTTGCCACTCTGTCCGATACACCATCAATCTCCACAATGTTATTTTTCCATTTTTTATTTATAATGAATCCTACTCCATTTGTATTTTCAATATTCGTGCCTTTATAGTAGAGTATAGTCCACTTTTTAAATCAATTGTTTCTTCACCTTTTCTTCTAACTTCACAAGTCCAATAATGTCCCATTTAATATAAGACAGTTCTTCTTCTAATTCTTGCAATTTTTCTTCACTTGAAAGTGATCTGCAGTTGTAAATACCTAAATAAAAAATCATCAAATGGCAGCCTGAGTCCGCAATCAGGGGATTCTTAGCATCCTCTGCCTTCGGCCATCAACCGCTGCTTGGTTGGTGACTTTACAGCCTCCTGGGAATAAGGGCCATGATTTATTTTTGTCTGTCATAGTTTTATATATTGGAAAAAATATTCTTAAACTCTGAGGTAAAAAACCAATAAACTCACCACACTGGCTAATGCCTGTTGGAGAGCAGCTCATCTACGTTCATATACTATATGAATAATCACATAGTAATAACAGCTGCAATGACAAGAACGTATGGAGTGGACATTAGGAATTTGGCCTGCTCGGTTCCTTTCAGGCCTCCAAGAGGAATAAACTATATATATTTGCAGTGTTTGAAAATAAAATATTTTTTATCCAGAAGCTTATTCTAATGTTTGTCCCAAAGTTGAGGGATTATTCTTGTTGTTTTTATTATTATTTATTTTATTTGTTTATTAATAGGCTTCAGCATAGAGAAAAAAAACTTGCTGAGATAATAGTTTTTGTATGATTTAATTTATTGTCTAACATAGCTGGTATTATAAATCCCCATGAACACAGCAATATGAATAGGCAGAATATTATTCATATGTAGTACTTTTTATTTTATTTAATATATTATAAACAATGCAAACAATGGAGGAATATTTAAGAGACCTTCTTAAAAAGATAAAGCATTACACAAAATAATACTGTATGAAAATTAATATCTGTGATATAATATAAATTTTAAGATATAATACAGCACCAGATAAGGAGAAAATTGTGAATTAAATTCAATAGTATAAATCTTTTTAAATATTATTATTGGTGATTCATAATTATTGAAAAGTTTAAATGAAATCAGTTAAGTAGGAAAATACTTCTAAATTATATAATCTTCATAAGTTATCATTTGTTAATACCTATATTTATATTTGAGTACCCATCTATGTTCTCATTTTTTACTTTTAGGTGTAAAGTATATAATTATTGTAGAACTTTTTAATGCATTGTTGGTTAGATAAAATAAAGCTAAATGTATTACAGACTTGCTAAATAATATATGATAATATCTATGTAAGCTAAAAATAAATGTTGAGTATAATATATATTGTAATGGTATAAGCAATGTGAGCGATCTTTGGTACATATGCATGTGCCTCTGTGCAAGGGTTATATTCATGAACAGATTATTTAATTCATGAAATTAATATATATTAATTAAGACATGGAAGAACCAATATTTATATAGCATAAGTTTCTATTTATCTTGATGAATGTCTTGGATTTACTCCTACTTATAATGAACCATGCATAGATCAGATTCCTTATTCCTAATTAGTTTAGTTTAGTGATTATCCAAAGAATGAGGATATTTAAGTCATAGGAAAATAATTTAATTATGATGGTTAAGGTATTAATGCTAAGACTAACTCTAATCACAAGGTATCATGGTTTTCTTAAATGATAATATATGCAAGTTCTGGATGTGATGTGGGTATTATTTCTAGTGGAGGAAGATAAACTGATTAAAAACTAAAATAACCGATTTAATAAAACTATATACAAAATTTAATGAAACAATGAAATAGTATAAGATGGTAGTATCAAAATTGCTTATTTATATTAAAATAATCACAATATCAATATCTTATAAATCATAATAACTTATAGCTCCTTCCTTTATCATAAGATGAAAAGCTTTCATTTATTTTATTTTAATCTAATTATTTTATTAATGTGATTATTGATAATAATAACTGTGCTCTATGTGTCAGTATCATTACAGCTATTTCTGTATCTATTGTTGGTAGTAATTAAGAACAATCTGTAAATATAAATTATTTACTGGTTAATTCTTCTTGAAGAATCTATTATTATAAAGAAAATTGTCTTAATATTCAAGTTATACACACTCATAATTTGGTAATTTTGTCACATGTCCTTACATCTTGCATATGCACGACACAACTTTACAATTCTGTTATTTGTATCTTTCATCCTTTATAATATTGGAAATGATGTAATATCTGATTAATTAATTCAAGGGTTTTGGTTTGTAAGATGTAAATATTTCTCTTTATTCATAAAAAAAATAACTACTATGCATAATTTTTTATTACCAAAAATTTGTTAAATTTATATATATAGGAGAATATTCATCTCAATCACATAGTTTATATAAAATTGTATTTCACTCTTCCTATCAACCGTAAGAAAATATAATGATGGTAAAATACCAATAACATCAAAATATATTGTAAAATCGAATAATGACATGTGATTTAGAAGTATATACATTCTCTCATGGCAATTTTCTTTCCAAAATTAATGATCTATACCATTTGAAATTGTATACTCACTTCATAAATTCATTTAGCACCAAATATCATGAAATCCCAATGGATTAAACTTGTATTGACTTAAGGAATAAAATATGTCACCTACTAGAAAACAATGTCTCATATATAAATTATATATATGTATGTATGTATTTGTACACACATAAGATGAACTAACCAATGTCAATATCAGTATTATTCCAAAATATTGCAATCTTAATTAAAGAGAAGGCAAAATAGCATGCATATTTCTTATTCTGCCAATGTGCATTATGTCTAACTAAGTATGAGTAAATATTGGAAAAGGTGTTTCATCTCATTGTCTATGCAATCCACCAAAAATATTCAGTATTATATAAACAACTATAAGTTCATTATCCAAAACTGAACTAATAATTTTATTCATGTATATGTTACCATTTTATCTTTTAAATACTGAGTATTTTTCAGTTAAGAAGGATATCATTATGTAGAGCATTTATCTAGGTATATATAATTAAAATATAACAATTTACTCTTTATGATTAAATTAAAGACATACGATTATCAATGGATGTGTTTGCCTTAACACAATTTAAATTGTATTTTAAATAATTTTCTCAATAAATCCAATGAAGCATATTATTCTTGGAATTATTAATGATTTTGAATTAATAAATAATATACATATTTTTTTCTGTAGTTATTAGCTCACCTCAATCTCAAATATTAGTATTAATGTTGTGGAAAACAATAACACCCCCCCCCCCAACAGAGTCTTTCAGAGTATATAAATTTATTGTGACATCACGTTTTTGAATAAACAGGGCCAGGGGATTATTATATTTGATCATGAAGAAATGAATCTTTTGATTTTTTAATGTTTACTACTGCTTGTATTCTCAAAAAAGAAAAAAAAAAATCTGTCACTGCTTTGTGAAAATAATTAAAATTTACTTATGTCTATATGATGATTGGGATATTTAACATGATTTTTTATTTTATTTTGTTCATTTTTATTAGCATGACATTGGAGAGAATGTTTATTCTGAAATCTGTAAATAATTTTTTTAGCAAAATCTTTGAATGCATAAGCCATATTAATTATTTTGAATCTTAATTCTCCTTTTTGCAGCATAATATTTTTTTAATCTATTTTCCATGGTGAATGTTTCAATGGGATGGCTTGTCAGGTCAGCATATAGAATAATAGGAGGGAGAAGTTAGTGGCTTTTTAAACAAAATGTCATTTTCACGAAGCTAATTCTTCTTTTATTTCCTTAATATATATATTGGAAAATTGAGAATTTTAAACTTTTTTTAGCAAAAAAAATTGACAAGAAGTCTTTTTTTCACAATGTCCTTGCAATATTATTTCAAGTGCACTATATAGATATAAATGTGAACATTGAAACTTGTTTCTATGTATGGATAAATTGTTATAATTATTATTATTATTATTTTGTTTTCACTACACCTCTAGAGATATTTGTATGTATGATGTACCAAGGCACACATCCATTCCATGTTTTTTTCCATTTTAGATAGGTTTATATTCCTTTTAACTTCCACTTGGGTGATCCACAATTAATAAATTCATTGCAAACTCATTAATAATATTTTTTCCCCTTCAAATTTATGATTGCAGATTAAACTAGACACTAACCTTAATCTATTTCATTTCTAATTATTTGGTTTCAGAAAGATAAAAAAAAACCTATTATATTGATTATATAATTTGTTTAATTAATTATGTTATAATGTTCTTATTATCATATTTTATGAATCTTATAATTTTCAGCTTATCTGCACTAATTATTATATATATTTCAGTTTATTTCTTGTTTATTGCTTTCAATAATTGAAGATTATAGGTCCCCTTGATTATCCCATACTCCACTGTTAAATGTGCATTTTTGCAATACCATCTCATGATTATATATGGAGCTTTATAATTTGGAGAAGTGCTTTTTATATTGATTCAGTTGCAATTTGCTAACCTGAGGGTTTTGACTAATGTGAAGTCCCTTTCTTCGAATTAACATGGATTTAAATTGTCATGGATTTATTGCTGGTTTTCCATATGTGTTATTCTTTCCTTGACTTTATCTAAATTATTATCGATTAGATAAGTACTATATTGAGTTCATGGGTGATCATTAAGATCTTAAGAAAAGTTCATTTGTAAAGTATCAATTTCCTGTATAATCACAGTTCATTTTATCTTGATTAACATGGGATTATTTTCTCAAAGATGACGTCTTATTGGTGAAAATCATATGGATTAATTCCTGGTCCAATTAATGTAAATAACAACTTATGGGGTCTGATTGAACCATCCACAATGATTGTCTATAGATGTACATGATAGAGTTGATTCAATTCCTGCATATCTCTTTTACAAGGGTTGGAGTGTGAATTTCTTGTGGATGTGAGAATGTGTTTGTTATTATTCTTGCTAATCCAATTTTCCATTCTTTAAAAGGAAATGGGATGCCTTTATAAGTCTTATTTAGTTTTCCTCCAAGAGGAATTTATTGATTTTTGAGTCTATTGATTGCATGAGCATTTGTGATGAGATATGCACTAATATATTTAGAAAATGTGCCTTATATAACCACCAGAAATCTGTATTATCTAAATGCTAGTAAAACCTCATAAAAATCAATAGCCAAAATTTCATTTGGTCCATTTGGTATGATAGGTTGAGTTTTGCCTATCTAGTTCTTATTTTGCATGATTCAATTTGAGACAAACTTCATATCTTTAATATTAATTGGATGCTAGCATATATTCTTAGGCCAGCGGGACAACCTATGCAGTATATGCTCCATTTTTGGGACCATAGTGTCCATATTAATAGTTGGCATATAATTAGTCTATTCCTAATGATTTTTAGTATTGGAATCTTTCATGGATTTTCATATCTGATTTTGTGCAAGTTAGATTGTTCACTAGTTTGTACTTATTTTGAATGTTTGCATTTTAGTATACTGATGATAGGCAATCTACCTTATGAATTTTATAGTATCACTATATTCTGGAAGTGCATTTTAATGTTTGAAATTGTTGCAAATTCTCTTCAATAGAATTATCCATCACAAGTGATTTGGTAAACAATAAATATATTTTTTACTCTTAAATGTTGTTGAATTGCTAAGATAAGATTTTAATTTATAATGTCAGTCACTATATATTTGGATCCAGTACAATATATAATGTTATGTTTAAATTTCTGCAATAACAAGCTCTAACATATTAAGCTATCATTGGTGAGACAACTATGGTTTAAAAATCTTGATTCTAATATAAAATGTGAATTTTCTGAAAGCCTATACAATTGCTAAAGACTTCTTTGTCACTGAATAATTGAGTTCTACTCCTGAGTGTTTTGTTAAGAAAATAAAGTACTCATGATTGTTCAGCATAATTCATTTGAAATAGCTCTATGTCTAGATCATATTCACTACTATCAATTTGCACATAAAATGGCCTGGAGAAATCAGGATAGGCAAAGCCTACCCTCTCCAAGAAAATTTTTTTAATAATATTAAAATCCTGGCCTCATCTAATTTCTCACTCCTACTTTTTTCTTTTTGAAAATTTTTAATGATGATTCATTATTCGTCATGAAATTTCTGTAAAATCTGTGATAAAAATTGCAAAGTCAAGGGATGAACTTAACTGTCTATTATTGATGGATTTTGGAAAATTTTAAATTGCCATTAATTTTATCCGAGTGTGATTTAATTTTCTGTTCACCTATTATGTGATCTATGAATGCCATCTATCGTGAAAGTATTTTTACTTAGATGAACTTTAATAGTCTTATTTTGACATTGCATAGGGGATAATAGGAAATGTTTCATATGCTCCTCTAAATCCTAAGATGGAATCACTACATCATCAACATAGAAAACAATAATTTAAACTCATCTAACAACACCTGATCTAAATATTGTTCAATTTACTATCAATCAATCCAAAGACTATTCTCTTGAAGATATATGAATATTCTTCATATTTAAAATCTATATTTATACTCTTATGAATGGAATAAAATTTGATAAAGGCATGATATAAGATTTGTTGTTATAAAGATTGTTTCATCTTTAAATTTAATTAACAATTCATGGATAAATATGACACATTTCTTTTTATTATGTTGATTGCATTTATTTATCAGACATCAAGGCATATTCTTATCAGTCCATTACCATTCTAGCATTTGACTGTTCTCTACTTCTCCCTGGCATTGATAATGGGTTTCTTCTTTCAGCCTAATATATACATGAATAATACTAGATATCTTTGAATAAATTTGGTTAATATTTTCTGATTAATTTCATTGAGAATTTTGGATTCCTTGACTTTTAACACTATATTCTTGATACCAATTATGTATTGTCTACAACTAATTTGAGAAGGGATATAAAATTTTATTAGCCCCCCCCTTAAAAATTAAGTTTTTATTTAGATAATTCAAATTATATTTGTACGGATCCTAGAACCACATCCTGGATTAAACTTGGCATCACCAAAAATATGTAATTACCAGTTTGTATGTCAATTTGCAAATTAATCCTTATTTGTTTGGAGTCTATTCTAGAATTTCTTTCCCTTTGCCAGAGTTATTTGAGTTGCTTAATTGATAATGTTAAAATGTTGGCATTTTTACTTAATAGATTTTTATATAATGATATTTGACTATCCCTATCAATAAGAGCTTTCTTTGGTCTCATATTCTTCAAGAATGATTTTAATTAATGGACAGTTGAAAATTTGAACTTGAAATTTTTTGGTTTTCATCAAATGTTATTTGATATGTAATTAATACATTGTCTCCATTGTTGATATATGGGCCTCATGGTAAGAGACCTTGTGATAAAGTTTGGTTCAGTTTTCTGAAACTTGTTTTGAGTTTATTAGGAGGTTTAGGTACTATATCTTTTTGGTATCTCCCTTTCTCTTTGTTACCTTTATTAAAATTGGAATAAAGAAAATCTCATATTTTTTTCTTTTCATGTTTTACCTCAAGATATTTATTATTGACAACTCTTTGCTTATATATCTGTGGCTTAATATTAGGTTTTGTCTAAATCATTTCACATTTTCTAATGCTATCATTCCCATTGAATTGCAAATTACCCATATCTAACGTATTCAGCAACTCAAATATCTCCATTATAGGCATAGTAGCAGCTATTATAATTAATTGTACCAATTTTGACATATTATGCCTTAATATTTTTAAAATTTGATCTTTAGTCATTGGTAAAGATAAAATTTTTGAAGCTTATTAAATCACTTGCTAGTAGAAGGGTTGTTCAGATATTTTTCCTTCTGGTTGATGTCATATACCATCTTGTTTCTCTTACAATGTCTTTCGAAATGATATCTTAAACTTGTAAAATGTTTACACTTATTTAATAAGACTCTCCATCAGTTCTTTGTGGCAACTTGACTGCCAATTTAATGAATAGAAATCTAAACCTTGTAAATTTTCTCCAACATCACTTCTAAATACTTATAATTTTATAAAATTTGTTATTGGATTATTATGTCCATTTTTATTCACTATTGATCTGTGATGATCATATGTAGTTAGAGATGTAATATCTCTAGAATCAATTATGATTGCTGATATCTAAATCATCAGTCTTAATTGATTTAAACCTCTTTTCTTCCCTATTAGGTCTCAAAATTCATCTACTACCACTTTTTTCATCTGTTTCTTCTTTTTAACATTTAAAATTTATATTTTTTTTATATCTTCCATCACTTTTTCCACTAAGTTTTTGTATCTCTAAGTGTTATTTGTTCAGATCCTATTTATATGCTTCTTTATACATTCTACTTCTCATGTATATTTTCAACAATTAATATATCTTGTTGAGTTATATTTGTGTCATTACTATCTAAATCGTTTCTCTGAATTTGTAGTTTCAAATGAGTTCATTATTTAATTCTTGATCAATTGTATTTGTTCATCATTGAATCTTTGATGGATTTCTTTAAGCTTTGTTTATTTCACCTATTTTATCATTTATTTCTTCAGCTTTTTTTCTTTTCAGTGTCCCTTACGTTTTCTTCTATATTATGCCTTTTTATTTTTCCTTTTATAATCTTTTTGTGTCATTTCATTCCTATTTTGTTCTTTCATAAAATCTATTTTAATTTCTCTTTTAAATTTATTCATTTCCTTTTTTAATCTTTTTGTGTCATTTCATTCCTATTTTGTTCTTTCAAAAAATCTATTTTAATTTCTCTTTTAAATTTATTCATTTCCTTTTTTAACACTTGTTGTTTTTGTTGTGATTTCTCTTTTTGTGTCATTTCATTCCTATTTTGTTCTTTCAAAAAATCTATTTTAATTTCTCTTTTAAATTTATTCATTTCCTCTTTTAACACTTGTTGTTTTTGTTGTGACTTCAATTTATTGCTTTTTATTTTATTAAATTATTCATTTTTTTTTTATTATTATTTCTTTGAGATATATTTTGGCCAATATCTTCTTCTATTTTCATTTTTAATTGTTTTACTTCAGCATTAGTTTGACTTATTTCATTAAATTTTTGGTCAATTTTCGGATCTAACTTCTCAAATCTTTTGTTCATTTCTTTTATATCTTATTTTTTTCTTGACTGTGTCTCATTTTTTCAAGTTTTTTATTTATATCTTGCCTCATTTCACTAAATTTTTGATTGGCTTTCTTAGACCGTTGTTTCGCATCAACATTTCCAGCATATCAGAAACAAGTGATACTGTTTTTTTTTTTTGTTTTTCCACCTGAACTTCCTCTGCTTCTGACTCAATATTTTGTTTGGTAAATGAATATCTTAGTATTTCTACCTTTTTTCTTAATATATAACTTTTATATCTTCAATAAATAATGGGATTTAGTCTATGCTTTTATATCTTTATAATTCACACATATAATTAATTCTCTTCCTCCTCACTAATTATATGCCAACTCAATAACTTTATTCTTGTGGTTTATTATCATCAAATGGATGCTAAAATCAGTAATTCAACAAACAAGTAAACAATGATAACATTCTGCACTTTCCTAAATTATCCTCGGCACTCATATTTAATTGTTTTATACTTGGATTGACAAAAAAAAATTTCATAATCTATGTGAACATCTAGTCATTACTTTGCCCAATAACTTTTTCCTGTATGTTTTGCTATATGTTAGACTAACATCTTTATATGGTACAATAAATATTGATAGGAAATTTATCCTCTACAAGCATCTGATTACCTTGATAATCATGGCAATATTCAGCATACTGATGAAATAGCTAATCCATGGAATCAATCTGTTCTCCTAAATTCAAGTAGATAATATGAATCCAAGAGTGATAATATCATGCCATAAGTTGGATGCTCAAATTCAAAGATAAACATCATTACTTATCTTATATTGCACCATTATCTTGTATTCCAGTATCAAGCATTCAACTTAGGCAACTTACAAATATACTTTATCATGTCCTACATAAATATATCGATTTTATATAATATAAAAGTATGATTAATGCAATGTGACTTGATGCATATGTCTGTGCAAGGGTTATTGTCTTGTACAGATGATTTAATTTATGAAATTCATATATATTAAGATTGGCAAAACCCAGATTGATATGTTAAGTTCATATTTATCTTAATGTGCGCCTTGAATTTATCTTCCACTTATAATGAAATGTGCATTGATTAACTTTCTTATCCCTAACTAATTCAGTAATCATCCCAAGAGACAATGATTAAGGCTATAGGGAAGTAATTTAATTATGAAGTTAAAGTATTGATAAGATTAGTTGCTAATCACAAGATATTATGTTTCTCTTAAATTAATAATTTTTGCAAGTGTCCAGATACAATATAGATATTAATTCCAATGAAAGAGGGCAAATTATTTAAAAATTAAATAACTGATTTATTAAAATTATATATACAAATTAATGAAACAATATAAAGCTAGCAACAAAATTATCGACTTCATATTAAAATAATCACAATAACATTATATTATAAATAATAGCAACTTATAAGTTTTTTTATTTTATCATAAGGTGAAAAGCTTTCCCTTCTTTTAATAACAGTATCTGTACTCTATGTGTCAGTGCCATTATAGCTAGCTATATTCTTATCTATCATTGATAGTGATTAAAATTAAAATTGAACCATAAATATAAATTACCTACTGATTAAATCTCCTCTAGAAAGCTATTGTAGTAAATGTAATTATCTTATTATTCAAGTTATGCACACAAATCATTTGGTATCTCTGTCATTGGAACTGATCTTATGTCTGACTCAATAATTCAGGTGTCATGGCTTGTAAGATGAAAATATTTTTTTTTATTCATAACAAAGATAACTATTGCATATAATTGTTTATTACCAGAAAATTGCTTAACATGTTATATAATGTAGGAAAATAATTTATGTCACTCATGTATAGCTATAAGTGTAATGTGAATGTTTATCCATCTCTTTGAAATCATATTTCACTCTTCCTGTTTTTCCTAAGAAAATACAATGTTAGTGAAATACAATTATGGTAAAATTCTAACAACAATAAAATATATTGTACAATTGACTAACAGTATATGTTTTAAAACCACATATATGCTCTTACAATTATTTTCACTCAATTCCAAAATATTAATGTATATAATCAGCCAATGATCTAAAAGTATATGTTTTTTTGGAAAATTTACTTGGCACTAAATATCATGAAATTCCAATGGATAAATTTCTATTGTGCTATGGAATTAAATATTTCACCTACTGGGAAAACTGTGCCATATAAATAAATATAATAAAATTCATAAGTACTTTCAGTTAATTCCATAACCTTTTTCAGCTGAAAACCTATTATCAACATTATAATTCAATATTTTTATTATAAATGTTACTTTATAATGAAAATTTTATTTTATTAAGGAGGATGGTCTTAAATATTCACACAAGCATGACTGACCATAAAATGTCAGTATTAATGTTATTGTGAGATATTGTAATTTTAAAGGGAAGCAAAAGAACATGCATAATTCTCCCTATTCAAGTGATGTATGTTATATCTAACTAAATATATAGGTAGATATAGTAAAAAGGGTTTCATTGCAACACTGACTATGCAACAATACCTGAAATAGTTAATATTATAAACAACTCCTAAGTTTTTATTGAAATATGAACATATAAATATATGTATATGTTGCTATCTCATCATATTTTAATTAGTGATGGTTGTTCATGTAAGAGGGATATCATTTTACAGAGCATTTATCTATAATTTACTTAAAATAATTTACCCTTTATAGTCAAATAAAAGGATTTTGTTATTATCAATGGATGCACTTGTCTTAAGGCAATTTAAATAGTATTTTAAATAATTTTCTCTATAGATTCAATGAAGTACTTTATTCTTGAATTATTAACAATTTTGATTTAATAAATACTATAAGAAATTTTATAACATATAATTATCTCTTTTTTTTAATTTCCCCCTCCCACCAAAACAACAATAACAATATATATATATATCCCAACAAAATCTTTCAGAATATATAAATTTATTGTGAGATCTCTCCTTTGAATAAATGAGTCTAGATGATCATTATATTCGATGTTTGAAAAAATAAATCTTTAGATTTTTTTATGTTTACTACTACTTACTTTCTTTTAAAAAAATCACTTCTTTTTGAGACTATTTAAAGTCTACTTATATCCATATGATAATTTGGATACTTTACATGATTTTTTACTTTTTTTAGTTCCCATTTAATACTATAACAAACCTCATTTCTTCTTCTCTTAAGACCTTATATATTTATATTTATCCGTATACATATGCATCTATATATATCACTTTGCGAGGTGAACGTATTGTTTTATTCATCAAATTAATGTAGCAGTTTCCCAACACGTGTTTATGGACATCACTAGGATTCCAAGCGCCAATCTTATGTTAAATAAGAATTACATGAAGGGAGAGATTACTAATAAACAGCCACGGTCTTTAATAAAATGTAAGAGGTTTAACCCTCAGCTAGCTCAGGCTCAGGGCGGGTGGTGTTATGGCCGGGAGTAGATGCAAATGGGAACAAGCATTCTTTTTTTTTTTTAACAATACAATAGAAAAAAATAAGAACAATTCAATAACAGATTTCGACACATGGTTTCATTATCACCAATATTTATTAAGAGTTACGCTAAACATCAAGTATCGGTATACAAAGATAAAAGAATAATTTAATTTTAACCCATTAACATATAAAACTAAAGCTCTGACATCTCGATTAATAATATATACATACACACACACTTTCAAATACATTTATAATTTACAAATGGTTTAAAAGTTGCAGATAGACAGAAAGAGATCTCCAACTATTTTTTTTTTATTTACTTCTTTTAAACTTAGTTGAAGACAATTCATTTCATACAAGTGTTTCCTCAATCACTAATAGCTATAATGGGCTTATACAATTTAAACAAACAATCTCCTTATCAAATTTCTTATGGAGTTCTACGTAAATCTATAGAATCGGCAACTGATTTTTTTTCCTTTTTATTTTATTCATTTTTTTAAACAATAACTCAATATGCATAGTTTATACTACCTGCATGTCCCCAGGGAGTTCGTGGAATAATATTTTGTAGTTCAAGTCAGCATAGGCGAACATATGATCCGTCTTGAGGTTTTTCTATCTTTATTCTATCTAGGGTCTCCATTTTTGAAAATCGTCGTTTTATGGCTCCGATCTTGGCAGTTGCTTCAAATCCAGAGAGGCTTTTATTATTGAATGTAGCAGATACATTGTTGGAGATGGGGTTTGAGCCTGATATGTTAGGCTTTTACCCTGACATTTCCATTTCTTTCGGCATTAAAATTAACAAAATTATAAAATTAACTTTACTGCACTAACGATCTCGCTATGTTGATCATCAATTTCTGCAGTGACAAGAGAGATAGCATTCTGGGTTCTTTTCTTTAATAGCCCCTCCATTTGTTCTAGAAGCTTCACTCATTTTCCACTTCCTGTCTCTGATTTCTGCCAAACCGGATTTTGATCAAGGTGTGAAGGCTTTTAGCACCTTCGGCCTTTCTTGTTTAAAATCCATTTCTTCTAGAAATTTCTAGGCTTTTAGAACATAATTGAAAGAAAACCTCATTTCCTCCCTCTACAACAATTAAACCCATTCATATGTACATCTATAACACACCCATACATACTATTTCAAAATGATAGAGCACTCCTCTTTCTAAGCTATATACGTATTTTGTATAACCACCACTGGGTAATATAATAATTAATCTACATACCTTAACTAACTATATATAATGACCACCACCTATTATGCTAGTTGTAACCGGGCTTGAACCCATTCTGTCATAGTAAGTACAGAACATTTCTGATATATTCTTTGAATGACTCGACCTTATTAATTATTTTGACTCTTGATTTCTCTTTTTGCAGCATAAAAATTTAATCCATTTTTTTTGGTGAATGTTTCGATGGGATGACTTGTCAGATCGGCATATAAAATAATGGAAGAAGTAAGTGGTTTTTTAGCAAGATGTCATTTTCAAAAAGCTGATTCTTATTTTGTTTTCTTTTTTTTTAAGTTATTATTATTTAGGAGAAACTAAACATTTTAAACTTTTTTCACCCAAAGAAAAATTGACACTTTTTTTTCAAATAGTCACTCATAAATGTCCTTACAATGTTATACCAATTGCGAGGTTTAGATGTAAATGTGAACTTTGAAAAATGGTGTCCTATGTAAAGTTGTTTCTTTGTATGGATATCTATAGAAATATATTCCATGTTTGTTCACTTTAGACATTAATAATCTTCTCTATTCCCACATGACCTAAAATTGAAAAGTTCACCATGTACAGTGAAGCCACTAATTATGCTATATCAAAGTTACACGACTTCAGTTTTATACGCTATGCTATAAAAAAGTATAAATAGTCAAACAAAAAAACATTAAAATTCATAAATTTAAAACTTTTTACAACAGGTGAGCAATAACTTTTCCATATCTGAGCACCATATATGAAAATATCTTTTTAAAAAAATAAAATTTGTAAATATATTTTACAAAACGCCTCAATGCACTGTACGCTCTCATATTTACTAATAATATTTCTTCTTTTGTATGTTCAAATTACATACATTATATTCTTTTTTTATTATTCTTTCCAATTTTGATGTATTGTATATTGCATAATGAAATATTTTCTAAATTTAATGCTAAAACTTGTACAAAATTTTAAGACATATTAAAAGTTAATACTGACTTTAAAAATGTCAAAACAATTAGAGAGATTTTATTTTCTTAATAACAAGACCTCTATTACATTTCTATAACAGAAAAAAAATATTGTAAAAAATGATATTGCCTAGAGAATAATGAAAGATAGACATTTTTCTCTTTATTTAAAAAATAAAAATGCAGTATGGTTAGTTTCTTTTCCTTATTCTTATTGTTTCAGTGAATGAATTAGTGTCCACATACTAAAGTAAAATATATGCAAATGTGTTTCTTCAGTTTATTATTAATTATATTATTGCTATTTTAAAATTTTGTTTATACTATAATTTTAATTTATATATGCATGCTATAATATAAAAAAGTTTGTTATATATATATGTACATTTTGAAAAGTACTCTATACTTGCAGTTCAATAAATAATATGTATTCTATTATTATCAAAGTTTATCAAAAAAAAAAAAGTGAGCTATTATATGCTATATATGTTTATATGTGAGGGGGGAGGGGCTTGGAACAAAATGTAGCATTGTTCACAGCTCCACTGTATTCATTATTAACACTTCTTTTCAACTTCATTAATGCAGATTAAACTAAACCTTAACCTCATTTCATTTCAACGTATATAGACTTATTTACTCTTGAATTGTAAAGAATGAAGCTAGACAATAGTCCTCTTATCCTATTCTCATTTTAATTTTTCAATTGTTAAATGTAATGTGTTTTAATCTTTAAAAAATGCATTTTTTTAACATTTTTCATAATGCTTTTTATTCACTTCAAAATACAAAGAAATGATTCTTTTTTTTTTGAGAAAGAGAGATTTATTTATTTAATATAAGCAATGCAAAAAGACTGAAAGATTATTGAATGAACATCTTAGAAAGTTTTTAATCTTCTATATATTCATCATTTTTCAAAAAAATATTTAACATATTGTATTAAGAATATCTGAAGGGCATCTTGTCATAAGTGGTTGCACTTCCAGCTACCGTACTTATGAACCTGAAGTTCAGGTCCTGACTGAATAAAAGTAAAAAAAAAAATTTCCAAGATTTCCAGGTGGGTTTATAATTTTTTTTTTTTTCAAGTAGTTAACTTATAACCAACCAGCTATTCATTTAAAATTATTTTATGGGTATCTACTGTAACGGTAAGATTACGTATGCCTTGTTAACATGTTGCAAAATTCCACCACCATGTTCAAATGGCGGCATAACAGGTGGGTTCAAGGCCTGTGATACCGTATTCGAACATAGTAAATTTATTCACAACAAAACCCACATGACAATGCATCGACCATAACAATAGCACTATTTTCTAGGCCCGGTGGTCAGGTAAACAAGAGACTCTAATTAATGATTTCACCTTACGGACTACTACTATATTCTACTATTCATTGATATGAGTGATACTAATTATTATTCAAAATTAAGCAGACACAGACATGGATATAGATAATTTAACTATTTAATTGCGGTTAATTTACATTGGCAAATATATTACGCTACCTGGATATCAATATAAATTACATCCCATGCCTCATGTTTAAGTGACGAAGGTTACGAGACACATTACGAGATCTTAATGAGGAGTGCATTCGTTCACAAAGCTATCATCCTATTTACTTTATAATATTAATATTTATCCTAATAATTTACTAAAGATTAACATATGTGGAGGAGTGGAGCTAGACCCAGCATAAACTTTATAATTATTATTAAAGTGATCTGCGGTAGTATGGATACTGCCGAGCTATAAGAGAATTGGCTTTCAAAAAGGATAATCGCAGAAGAAATGTTGGAGGCTGGTGGGACGATCAAACGTCGGATCGGAGCCCTGTAGGTCTGTCATGAGCGTGGTATCGGTATGGGGTCATAGCCTTTCCATCCCCGACCGCATGACAAGGTAATTACTAGTGGAATATGAAGAGGGTCGGCCAAACATCGGGTCGGAGCCCTTAGGAGTGGTCACGAGCGCGGTGTCAGTATGAGATCGTAGCCTTTCCATCCCCGACCACGTGACAAGGTTCTGTGCTATATATATTTTGTATGCTCCTTAAGTGCGAGAGCAAAACATTGACAGTACCTCTATTACATTTCTGCGATATAAAAATTCATGTATCAATAACTAGCGCAGTTCATAACTCTAATGCAAACGCATTTATTTATACAAATCTATCCCCAATCTCCACACGACTAGCATTTAATTTACTATCATTACCCCCCCCCTTTTCTTCTTAACATTATGGCTTTATTTAAGATTTAACTAACCTAGCATGAATGATAGCTCATTAACAAATACATTAATTAATAATATAGGTCTCGTATTTATAAAACATATTAAAATATTATATGATTCCCGAGCTGAAATCTATTAACCGATGTGATTTACTGTTATGATATTAAACTCGCAGAAGAGGGTAGCCCTTCCACGAATTATATAAAAAAATATCAGCTTGGAAACCAGTGGGATGAAATATAATCTTAAAAAATAAAAAAAAATTAAAAAAAAAAAAAATAAAAAATAATTCGAGGTTCATTATAAATAGTATTATTACAGAAAATAGATTTAATTTTAGGATTACATAATAGTGGAAATTAAAATGAAATTAATATTTTAGAAATATAGAGTTCAATTAGAGTTCCAAAATGAATTTTAATCTTGGGTATCATGTTACCTTTAGTTCATTAAGTGTGCACACTGTTTGGAGAGTCCGAGTTTCCAGGTTCAATGGCAGTTACATTTAGGAGAAGATTTATTCAACGGAAGCAGCAGAATTCTAGGTTTATCACATTTTGTGGGATTTTAGTATTGTATAACCATCAGTCTGGAGGAGCATCGCACAGCGCCTACTCTTGGCGCATTGCTTGATATAAAATTTGGATCGCGAGAAATATAATAAATAGCATAATTGGAATTAACGTTTCTGGTTCTAACTTTTCATTGATCAAAAAAAAATAACCAGTTGTGGCTTTTTATTCTCTATTTCCTTATCTCTAGGATCCATCGAGCAATACATCATCCATGCAGCTGTCTCTCGGGTCTGTGCCATACATCCCTTTAGGTCACGGATGCAATAGTTATACAGGTTGGAATTTCAATCTGACCACTTTTCAAATTTTACCTTTTACATGACGTAATTTATAAAAGTTGTTTTTAACAAACCTTTTTCTTTGTTTCTGTATGTTTAAAAATACCTTTTAGCTCTGTCATCTTTTTCCCCCTCCCGCTATGACTTGCCTTTAATTAGCAGGGGAATTTTAAAAGCATCTTTATTTTAATTGAGAATTATTTATTTTTATAATTTAAGTATTACCTGGATCTGACCTAAATAATAATATGTTTTCGTTTTAAAATATAATTATTGATTTTATTTATAATTTAAAATATTATTTAAACCTATCAGAATAATTAATAGGATTATTTAAATTTATACAACTTACGCACGGCAATTTAATAATACCTTGCAATGCGTTATTTTTAAATAAGCTTATCGGAGTATGTGCGCATATATAACATTTAATTATTTATTTAAACACTTTACAGATATTGTATATTATTACGCATTAATCCGATATTCAAGGTCAGAATCCATGTAAAACTCATACTAAAGGGGCGAGAGGTAGAATGATGACAGAACTAAGGTGAAACTAAGATTTGAATACAAATCTTACAGTTTCATATTCCCTTACTCGGAATGGGTGGTAGTAAATGAATCCTCCCTTTGTAATAAAGAGGAAAATTTAAAATTAAAACAGAATAACATAATAAAAAAAAACTCTAGAATTCATGACCGAAAAAAAAACCTGGATTTTAAGGGTAGAATGATATCATACTCTGATCAGTGATTAACTTGCTAGCTTCTACCCCCCCCCCTTATTTCTTTCTCTCCTGCCTTGAAACACCAAAAAAAAATTTTGAGACCCTCCAATTGTGATTGCGGCCTTTCTTCTATTTTCCCATTGAAGGTTTCTATCTGTAGTTTCTATCATTTCTATAGCGTTTTCCTAATCTATTGCCACATATCTCTAATGGCTTATTTCTAAACTCCCCCGGTACTATGGCTATATCTGCTCTTCCCATTATTCTTTCCATTTATCCTGCCCTACTCTGGCTGCTACCCGTATCTATTATAATTTGCTGCTGCCACTACCCCTCTGGCTTTCATACATATTTTTATTATTTTATATATATTTTCAGATCTGAGTATGTTTCGTCAACACCCTTTTACATACGTTCGTACCCATTCCATGTCCGCTGCCTGCTCAACATCTCACTTCACTCATTTGATTTATTTATTTATTTATTTATATATATAGAAGTTATAAATAATATATGAATGAAAGAAAAATTCAACAAAACAAATTTCTCTTTTTTTTCTTTTTTTTTTTTTTGATCTCAGGGTATTTTCGTATTCGGCCCATGTTGCGGCGCCAGCGGCTAAAAAATATATATACTATGTAACGGTAAGATTACATATGCCTTGTTAACATGTTGCAAAATTCCACCACCACGTTCAAATGGCGGCGTAACAGGTGGGTTCAAGGCCTGTGATACCGTATTCGAACATAGTAAATTTATTCACAACAAAACCCACATGACAACGCATCGACCATAACAATAGCACTATTTTCTAGGCCCGGTGGTCAGGTAAACAAGAGACTCTAATTAATGATTTCACCTTACGGACTACTACTATATTCTACTATTCATTGATATGAGTGATACTAATTATTATTTAAAATTAAGCAGACACAGACATGGATATAGATAATTTAAATATTTAATTGCGGTTAATTTACATTGGCAAATATATTACGCTACCTGGATATCAATATAAATTACATCCCATGCCTCACGTTTAAGTGGCGAAGGTTACGAGATCTTAATGAGGAGTGCATTCGTTCACAAAGCTATCATCCTATTTACTTTATAATATTAATATTTTATTCTAATAATTTACTATAGATTAACATATGTGGAGGAGTGGAGCTAGACCCAGCATAAACTTTATAATTATTATTAAAGCGACCTGCGGTAGCCTGGATACTGCCGAGCTATAAGAGAATCGGCTTTCAAAAAGGATAATCGCAGAAGAAATGTTGGAGGCTGGTGGGATGATCAAACGTCGGATCGGAGCCCTGTAGGTCTGTCATGAGTGCGGCATCGGTATGGGGTCGTAGCCTTTCCATCCCCGACCGCATGACAAGGTAATTACTAGTGGAATATGAAGAGGGTCGGCCAAACATCAGGTTGGAGCCCTGAGGAGTGGTCACGAGCGTGGTGTCGGTATGAGGTCGTAGCCTTTCCATCCCCGATTGCGTGACAAGGTTCTGTGCTATTATTTTTGTATGCTCCTTAAGTGCGAGAGCAAAACGTTGACAGTACCTCTATTACATTTCTGCGATATAAAAATTCATGTATCAATAACTAGCGTAGTTCATAACTCTAATGCAAACGCATTTATTTATACAAATCTATCCCCAATCCGACTAGCATTTAATTTACTATCATTAACCCCCCCCCCTTTTCTTCTTAACATTATGGCTTTATTTAAGATTTAACTAACCTAGCATGAATGATAGCTCATTAACAAATACATTAATTAATAATATAGGTCTCGTATTTATAAAACATATTGAAATATATGATTCCCGAGCTGAAATCTATTAACCAATATGATTTACTGTTATGATATTAGCCTCACAGAAGAGGGTAGCCCTTCCACGAATTATATAAAAAAAACCTCAGCTCGGAAACCACGTGGGCATGAAATATCTTAACAAATACAATAAAATTGGATACCCAAGTACAATAATGATAGATAGAGTAATTTACGAGGTTCATTATAAATAATATTATTACAGAAAATAGATTTAATTTTAGGATTACATAATAGTGGAAATTAAAATGAAATTAATATTTTAGAAATATAGAGTTCAATTAGAGTTCCAAAATGAATTTTAATCTTGGGTATCATGTTACCTTTAGTTCATTTAAGTGTGCACACTGTTTGGAGAGTCCGAGTTTCCAGGTTCAACTGCAGTTACATTTAGGAGAAGATTTATTCAACGGAAGCAGCAGAATTCTAGGTTTATCACATTTTGTGGGATTTTAGTATTGTATAGCCATCAGTCCGGAGGAGCGTCGCACAGCGCCTACTCTTGGCGCATTGCTTGATATAAAATTTGGATCGCGAGAAATATAATAAATAGCATAATTGGAATTAACGTTTCTGGTTTTAACTTTTCATTGATCAAAAAAAATAACAATCAGTTGTGGCTTTTTATTCTCTATTTCCTTATCTCTGGGATCCATCGAGCAATACGTCATCCATGCAGCTGTCTCTCGGGTCTGTGCCATACATCCCTTTAGGTCACGGATGCAATAGTTATACAGGTTGGAATTTCAATCTGACCACTTCAAATTTTACCTTTTACATGACGTAATTTATAAAAGTTGTTTTTAACAAACCCTTTTCTTTGTTTCTGTATGTTTAAAAATACCTTTTTAGCTCTGTCCTCTTTTCCCCCCTCCCGCTATGACTTGTCTTTAATTAGCAGGGGAATTTTAAAACATCTTTATTTTAATTGAGAATTAGTTATTTTTATAATATAAGTATTACCTGGATCTGACCTAAATAATAATATGTTTTCGTTTTAAAATATAATTATTGATTTTATTTATAATTTAAAATATTATTTAAACCTATCAGAATAATTAATAGGATTATTTAAATTTATACAACTTACGCACGGCAATTTAATAATACCTTGCAATGCGTTATTTTTAAATAAGCTTATCGGAGTATGTGCGCATATATAACATTTAATTATTTATTTAAACACTTTACAGATATTGTATATTATTACGCATTAATCCGATATTCAAGGTCAGAATCCATGTAAAACTCATACTAAAGGGGCAAGAGGTAGAATGATGACAGAACTAAGGTGAAACTAAGATTTGAATACAAATCTTACAGTTTCACTACTTATTCTTAGCTAGAAGTTAAAGAAAGATGAAATAATGTTAAAACTTATCTCCCAACACTTGACAAGCCTGGTAATTCTTATTTATTATTATTCTTCAGTAGTAGACTTTTGGAGAGAACATTGTTTTGCTATGTGTTATTTAAAGGCTGATTAACTATTACATTTTTTTATTAACAATATATGTATTTGTATACTAATAGAAATAACATATACTAAAAATATATGTGCATTCATAATTTTTTTTAGAAAAGAAATATCTTTTAATAGTAACTTAATATTTTGAGGAATATATTCATACAAGATTTTGAATAAAACAATCATTAAAAATTTACATCAATATTTTATAACAAATATGTAAAAATAATAAGAAAGAGAATTAAAAATGGTATAAGAAAATATAACTGAGAATTAGTAAGATAAGCTATAGAAGAGATTGATGGTTTTAAAAGTATAAATTGACATCTTGATATTAGAAGAAAAGATGAAATTATTACTAAAAAAAGGAAATTATCTACATATAATAAAAAAAAAAACAAGAAAGCAAAGTAACCGCTACAATTGCTACATTTTCTGAATTGCCAAGCATTTTAAATGAAACGGCAAGACATGCATTTAAAGCTATAAAAAAGGAGGAACCTCCATGAAATGATGGAATTATTTTTAAAATTTTAAAAGAAACAGGTGAAGAAAAAGAATAATTGTTGGCAAAACTGTATACCAAATGTCTGAGTACTAAAAATATATCTAGTAATATTGATAAAAAAGATGATACAGAATATATTTGAAATTGTAGATCTAACAGTGTTTTATCAGTTCTGTAGAAAATCATACTAATGTAATTACAACTCATCTAAAGATACTTTTGAATTCAAACCAACCAACAACAAAAAAAAGGATTTCCAAAGTGATTTTAGCACAGTGATTTACATCTAAATACTGAGAGAAGTTATAGAAAGAAGCAAGTAATTGAGTTGCTATTATGTATTCATTTTGTAGATTATGAAAAAGCATTTGATTCTGTAAGTATTTCCACTGTGATTAATGTTTTGTATAATCAAGATATATGATATTGTCATATTCTAAAGACTTTTTTATAATGCAACACAGTGGTTAGATTACATGATGATAGAATTATGAGGGTGAATGAAAGATTGATTCCATATCTCCAAAACTTTTTAAAGCAGTTTTACAAGAAAATTTTGTGGATGATGTGGTTGTATTTATAAATAATACTTCAGATCTTCATGAAATGTTGCAAGACTAAAGGGAAATGTAAATACTAAAAAGTAATGGTTCAATGAATTTTCTCAGAAGAAACTAAAGATTCATAATCGTGAATTAGAAGTTAATTATTATAAATACTTGGTCATATTAATAGAATGGAAACATAGAAAATGATATTAATTATAGAATTAAACTTGAAAGATGTGCTTTGATTAGAAATAACTTAATACTAAGAGGAAATATTATTTTAAGTAGATGTTTCATCAGTTCTTACTAATGAGTGAAACTTGGACACCTAACGGAAGAGTAATATAGAGACTTCAAATTATTCAATGAAGTATGTAGAGATGTATGTTAAAAATAAAAGGAAAAGATTGTGAGCAAACTATTTGGGTGAGAAAACAAACAGATCAATGACATCATTGAAGGAATTAAGAAATTAAATGATATTGAGCTGGACATATTACTAAAAGAGATCATAATAAATAGACAATTGAAATCTTAATCTGTATTCAAAAGATTGTAAACTATCTAGAAAAAGATCACATATGAGATGAATGGATGAAATTAAGAAGTTTGTTGGTGTAGTGTGGAAAAGAGAGGCTATGGATAATAGATAGTGAATTAAATTTGAGTTAACTCCAACTTGTAAAGGATATATATTTACTGAAAATGATGATGATAATACTTTTATGATTGCTTTATAAAACATTTATAAACTTTTCAATACAAAAAGAGAATAACAAAATTAATTTGCTAGATAAAGCATTCATAAAAGAAAAAATTAATAATGAAAATTATAATAAAAATAAAAATTTATATGAATCCATAGAAAGATTTCTTTCAAAATGACATTCAAAGATAGAAATCACCTACAATTGATAAAATAAATGTTTATTTACATATGTTTAAAGTTTCATTTGTGAGTGACGTCTAGTAAATTCTAGATAATTTTGTCGACGTCATTCATTCAGATATCGTAAACGGGTTTAAAGTGAGTGGTCTATCCTCACCCTTTCACTTACAGTACTTACGATTTGCCCATATATAAGCATTTGGGTTGGAAAGAATAAGTGGATTCATTTTATTCTTTCCTAAATACTATATTTTGTGTTGGGAGTGAAAGTATTCATTTATTATTTAACATCACATCTCCTATACTAGCACTGTATGGAGAGTTTTGCTCTGTTTATTATTTAACACTTGTAAAAGTGCACAATAGCTTGAATGGCTGGTTTTAAATGTACTACAATTGATACAAAATTAAGAAAAGTTTGTAAACAGATCAGTAATATTTATGAGATAACTCTAAACATTAAATTAATGGAATGGTGGACTTTTAGTGATGATCAAATGTTATTGTTTATCTTACTTGATACACAAATACATAAATAATGAAGTTCCTTAAAAATAAAATAATCAAATGACTTATTATTCATGAGTTTAGCCTATAAATAACAACTAGAAACATGATCTATGGCCTCGGTCTGTCATCCTACCATTACATAAAACCACACAAAGCATGAAATTTTTATGTAAGTCTAATTTTAATGACAATGCAACATACTCATTTGCATGGGGCAGTAAAAATAAGGTATACTATAGAACATTGAAAAGTAAAATGAAACGAAATTATTTTTTTAAAAAACATTTTTTTAATCTGACAAAAGCAAACAATTCATTTGTATATTTAATTATTTTTAAATCATAATTACTCATCTGAAACAATTTAGTGTATTATGTTTGAGATTGTACCTAAAATATTCGTAATACATATGATAACAGCTCTTAACTTAGGCAGAATTGATTCCATCCATCTATGGAATGCTTCTGCTGTGTCTGTTTCTCAATCCTTTGTCTGCTATGAGTTGAACTTATGTTAAAAACCATATTATTTTGTCATGGTAGAATATTTTAATTGTATATATTTTAGAGTCAATGTAAGTTGATTTTCTGTTTTATGTAAATTGTTTTTTTGTTTTAAAAAAAATGTATTAATTATTAAGTAATCTCTTTTATTGTTACATGATTATCATTTCATATGCTTACACATGCTGTTAATAAGAAGTGCAAGGCTTCATAATCAATGGATGCAGGAAGGTTTGTTCATAAAATCCCTATCTAGTGCCTACTCATCCAACATTTCCAGACTATAGTTTCTAGCTTATGGCTTTCATCAGGAAGGAGCTTTGGATTTGAGAGCATTGCACCTAGATCCTAAAATCTACAAGAGTTGGAAACATTATGGGGTTTTCATCTTGGGATCTAGCTTTATAGTTGGATGCTAGAGGGTTTCATTAGATCCTAAGATCTAGGTACAGTGCTCTCAAATCTCAAGGCTTCTCACTGATGAAAGCCATAAGCTGGAAACTAATCTGGGGATGTTGGATGAGTAGGCACTAGGTAAGGATTTTATACACAAACTTTGCTGCATTCATTGATTATGAAGGCTTGCACTTGGTGACACTACTGCATGGAGAATTTGGTACATTTTATTGTTATTAGGATTTAAAACAATTTATAACATTTAAATAGATGTTAATATAACAATCTTTAGTTTAATAAATCATCATTATGTTTGTACAAGTATTATATACTTTTAGATTAAATTGTAATAAAATATAATGGGTAATGCTGATGAAATACTGTAAAGATATATCTTGGATACTGTTTGCCTTTTTCTCTTCTCTTTATTCATTTGTTTGAATGAGGAATGTTGAGCAATAAATTTACAAATATATATATATCAAATAGATACTATGTTTAATAACTAAGATTTTGAATGTCATAAACAAAAAAAAAAAGGAAAATGAACTTGATATTCTTTGTGAAATTGCATAAATAGTTAAAAACTGAAACATTCTTAATAGAATATGAAATAAATAAAGATACTGAGATCAATGACATTGAGCATATGATAAGTTTTTACTGGTATTATAATAGAATAAATTTTAATTATGGGATTGGATGTGGCAATAAAGTATGGCATTGCAGAAGGCAATATAATTTCTAAAGCTAGACCCTAGTTGTATGTCATTAACATTTTTGTCAATTATTCTGATTTATTTGATATAGTTCTGTCACTTAGTTTTTTTTATGAACCATATGGTTTTATAATCAAGCATGTATACAGGTTATTTAAAAATACATGATGATATAAACATATAATAAGCGAATAGTTGATTTTTTACATATAGTAAATACATAATTAAATATATAATTTAGGCCACACAAATTTCTGTGCAATCTAAAATCCTACTAACCACTAGTTCTAATACAATATATAATTTTCTCTATATGCATGTACATATAGAAAATGTAAAAATAAATACTTAGAAAAATATCCACGTTACAGAGCACAAAGAATTATAAACAAAATTTTCCTTTGTAAAAATATTCACAAATTTAAGTAAGTTAATTATGTGAAAGAAATAATTATCTTAAATAATATTTATTGTTCTTAATTCTTAAATATTTTTTATTGGCTTTTAAAACCTTATGAGAAACTTTTTCATAATTTATGGAAAGGGTAAAGGATCATGGTCATGCTGTTCATAAAAATGATATGTGAATGATGTGGGCTCACATTGATAATGAGATTAAAGGCACCATGGCATCACAAGTTTTGAAGTATAAAATACTATACTGTAATTAGAAGGGACTTTCAAGCTCCTTACAGCTATCCACTCCATCTTATCCAACCAGTATACGTGACCACATACATGTGAAAAAGATAAATGGTCTCCAATATACATATTTCATGATGAACCAGCACTCATCAGTTGGTCCAGATCACCATCTCCCACATATATGCAGTCAGTGCTTCAATTTTCTCCAAGTCTTCAGCCATCTGGACCAAATGATGAGTGCTGGTTCAGCAGGAAATATGTATATTGATCACTTATCTTTTTCACATGTATGTAGTCATGTGTATTGGCTGTATAAGATGAAGTGGATAGCTATAGGGAGTTTGAAAGTCTGAGTTCAAGTCTCTTATAATTACATTAAGTTTAGTATAGACAATATACATATATTTAAATATTACATATTTAGCTTGTATTCTGCCCATCCCCCTTCTGTATATTTATAATGTCCTATATGTGAGGGATCATAGTGACTTAAAGTCAACATGGGTAGGACAGTAATATTAGTATCAACAGGGTTTTAAACGTTCCATCCTCAGATTTTTAATGATATGATGGCTGAAGAGTTGGAGGATAGAGAAGATTGAAGCTTATCCATTCTTTGAAGATTTTTTATCTTAATGTACATATGAGTGGCAGATGGTGATCTAGACTAACTGATGAGTTCTGGTTCAGCATGAAATATGTATATTAGAAATCATATTTTTCACATGTATGTGCATTGGTTGTCTAAAATGGAATGGATAGCTGTAGAAAGCTTGAAAGTCTGAGTTCAAGTTCCCTTCTAATGACATTAAGTTTAGCATAGACAATATACATGTGATTTAAAATACTATACTGTAAATTATTTTTTAATCATCTGTGTGTGTGTACATATATATATATAACTAATAATTTTAAAAAATATGTTTATAACTTTATTCTTTGTTTTATATTAATCTTTTTTTTTTTTTGTAGAAATGTATATTTTTAATATTGAACCTGATAGTATCCGTTTCAAAGATTGTTTCCAAAAGTAGAACTAACTTTTGGTTTTATTAAATTGAAAGCAGAAAGCTATTTTTTTTAAAAAATGTTTATTTGAGTATACATACACATTTATATTTAAAATAGGGCATTTTAATTTTTTTTTATATATAATTGATTTTAAAATAGTTTTCTTTCACTGCTTGTTTTTAATCAATTTGATTAAAAACAAGCAAGCTTGGTAATTACATTCTTGTTTCTTTTGTTTTAATCATTTCTAAGTTCATTCTAAAAGCAGAGATTTAATTTTGTGTTGTTGTTTTTGTTTAAAATAATCCCTGGTTAGAATTCTTCATTAGATTGAGCAGGAGATTGAGATTTGCCCTGCCCTAAGGCATAGAATTTGACAAGGAAAGTTGTTGTGGGAAATGTAGTGTAGTATAAATAACCCTGCAAATTTTAGGACAATAGTTTTTATTCTTGGCTGCAACAAGCTAGTCCAAGCGACTAATTCAACATTCGAACCGTTAGCAGTTCGGACGTTAATTTCTTTTAAAAGAAGAAAGTTTTGCAGTTGTTACAAGATTTGTTTCTTCATGATATCCATACCCACTGTCTTATGTATTCTAAACTCCAACATGTCTTGCTAGCTTAATTCAAAAGACGGACCCATGCCTGCCGGCTCTTCTTTAGTCATGCTCTAAAAGTCTAAAATAAACCAGATCCCCCTATGCCTCTGCACTTGCCGCTGTCAAAACACCTGAAATATGAACTTAAATAAAAGTGCACACTCCTTGAAAATATGCAAACTTTGCTTTACCATAAGATAAATATTTTCTTTTATTTTTGCCAGGGTAAATTCTTTTAGTTAAATCTCCACTCAATCTAATAAATTTGTAGTCTTTATAATTATTTAACTTTCTATTTATTCACTGTATTTGCTTTTCATTGTATTAATAATGTGTCTTGGAATCTTAGTTTTAAGATTCCAAGTTTGCTTTCAATTTTATTTATCAAAGAGTGTCTAGTGAGTTTGTATTTTTATATGCTTAATATATTTCTAATTATATGCCTAACTTTTTATAAATGCTTTAGCAGTCTTGTGTAATTTTAAATTAGCTTACCCATATTTATTTTATTATCCACTTATTGATTTAAATTACTGTGTTTGTGCTTTTTGCAAACTGCAAAATCTTTTGACTGGCAGTTTATTGTGTTTATTGTTCTGGTTTTCTGTAGTTAGAGATTTCTTTTATTATTTTCTAGATTACGTAAGATCGTAATCATATTTTTCATTTGTCTTGCATGTAAATTGACCCCGAATTGCTTTAAAGGTAGTATATCGAAGGTCTGTCCTATTGGCAATATGACATTCTTGCCTCGATGCATTATTCCGGGGCAAGAAATGCTCGCTGGTACCTTTTCATCGATTTCCTGCAAGACCGTATATTTTCATATATCTCTGAATCAGGAAACTAGGATTGTTATTCTTTTATAAATCGCCAGCAGGAAGATAATATTAATTCTCTTTTATAAATTATAGTGAAAGAAACCTTTCTGCTAAAGCATTTAATGTTTAATATTTTCTGCTCATATGCACTCTCTGATCATTTAATTTACAAAAATCTACATTAGCGTTTATATTTGCTTGCTAGATTTATTTTTCTCTACATGTGGCTTTAAATTTTATCAACATGTGTACTCAGAACTTGGTTTGTAAATTTATTGGTAATTATAATTATTTCACTTTCTTGAAATGCTTGGGCAGACGTAACTGGTTTTCTAATTATTTACTTGTTTCCTATTGAGACCTCTAATTATTATTAGTTTTGGCCACTCGTTTGGTTGGGGATTCACCAGTTTTAAATATCTGTTTTTGTTTTTTTTTTCATAGATTTAATATTTTAGTAATTTAAAATCATTATGTCAGAGTATTTTCTAAGTTTGTTATTTCATTAAATTGGAGATGTAAATTTTCTCCCGTTTTTATAATTTATACTCCGACGTATTAATCATATTTTTCTTTTGTTCTTGGGATAAATCAATCATCTTTGCTTTAAACGTAGTGTAAGATGCAGCTTCTATCGGCAATATGACATTCCTGGTTCCGGCGCATTTTCCGGGCCAAGAAATGCTCGCCGGTTATGGTTTTGTTGATTTATTTCAAGAACGTATTGTTTTCATATCTCTGAATGAGGAAACCAGTGGTGAATTCTCAGCTGAAGGAAATTTGTTCCCTCCCCTTCTAATACACTATTAGAAAATTAGTCTGTCTGCCAGAGTGTTGAATTTCATTCTGTGTGGTACACGCCTGAGATAATTCTATTTGTTGTGTTATAAACTTTTATTTTATAATTTATATCTCTTAAATAAAATTTTAAAATGTGTTTAAACTTAATTTGGCTGATGTTTGTCTTCGTGCTTTTATTTCTCAATTGTCTAAACAATATTTAAGATTTCTTGTTTCTCCCTGAATCTAGTCGGCGCAAACCATCATCCTCATCCATTTTGATCACAGTAAATAAATTTTCCATGTGATGTGATGTACTGTAACTTCTTATTAAACAAAGTCTAGAATCTCTCAGCAATTATACCAAGAAAAACTTGTTAGCTACTTAATTTTACATTCTGTTCCATCCCATTTTCAACTTTAGCTCATGATTCTGATTCATTATATTTATTCTTGTGAAATATTATTTTGGATAATAAGAGGATTTACATTAAATAGGGTTATTATTTATAATATTTTAGTAATTTTGCTATTTATAAAAAGCTTTTGAGAAAATTAATAGTTGTTTTCATGTTTTAGCTATTTTGGTGTAGCTTGTTAACTGGTAAAATTACTATATATTACTATTACAATATTAATAGTGTTATTATTTTTGTCAAGTTTCCAACTCCGTTTACATTTAAATTAATTGATTCATATAAAAAGCAAACATTACATCAACAAATGTGACATGCCTCCACCCTACCTCAAGAAAAACTGTTTGGTTGAAAGATAATTTCTTTTAAACATTTGATAATCTTAAATTGTTTGGTTGAAAGATTTTTTTAAAAATAATTATGATATCACACACTAATAAATTGTTTTAAAATAATGTTTCAGGGAAATTGTTGGCAGGGAGTGGGGGGGGGGATCTATTTTTTTACTAAAACGGAGATTAAAATTAATAGATGATCGATCGGATCCTGTTATTATTTATTAATTGATAACAGGATGCGATAAAATGCATTAAGTTTACTTGTAAATTACATTTATTATTAAGGGATCTGTTATTTTAAAATGTAATATTTGTGAAAATTAAGAACTAACTAATTAAGTTTCCTAAATCAATTCAAACAAAAAGAAAAAAAAGTTTCAATTTGATCATTTGAAAGAAATTTGTACTCTGCTTGGTCATGCACTACGTAAATATATAATTATATTATCATAAAATGAAAATATGTTTAATTTCCTTTTATTGATTTACTATTTATTAATGGATTATGTCCTTAAATAGATAATAATAATAAAGTATTGTTCCAGTATATTTATTCTGATATTAACATCAATTTATTATATATATGTAACACTGAGGAAGTTAAGTTGAAGTTATTAACGAAAAAAGCTTTTATGTTTTAAAACAATGACTTTTTTGTAAAGTAATCTATTTAGATATTATTTACATTAACAGTTGCTCAGAAAGTCATTTGGCGTTCTAATGCTCAAATAGCAGGCCAAATGCAACATTTTTTTTCTATTGACTAAGTCGAGATTTTTGGTTTATTTTTATGCATGGATATCATTAGCTCTGAAGTCCACCACTCTATAACTATGCTAGAGTATAGGTCAGTACAAAAATAAAAATTATTGCATTATCAGTTTTTATAACAAATTCCTTACCAATTTAATTCTATGTAATGTGGTAGAAATAACTTGATACTAAAAGGAAATATGCCTATGTGTTTTAAAAGGAAGGTTTTTAATAATTGTGTTTTGCCAGTTTTTACTTATGGATCTGAGACTTGGACATTTAATAGAAGAGCAATACAAAGACTTCAGACCACTCAAAGAAGTATGGAGAGATACATGTTGGGAATAACAAGAAGAGATTGAAAATGCAATGTATGGGTAAGAGAACAAACAGGTGTTACTGATCTCATTGAAAAAATTAAAAGACTGAAGTGGAGTTGGGCTGGACATATTGCTAGAAGAGATGATAATAGATGGACAATTGAAATTTTAAACTGGATTCCAAGAGATTGTAAAAGATCCAGAAAGAGACCACATGTGAAATGGATGGATGAAATAAGAAAGTGTGCAGGGGTGATGTGGAGAAAAAAAGCTAAAGATAGGAAAAGATGGATTGAACTTGGAGAGACCTGCATCCTGCAGTGGATTGATAATGGTTGATGATGAATGTGTATATTGTTTTTTTGATTAAATATCAGGAGAGGTTTCCACTATAGTTTTTTTTTATGGATATGAATATATTGATTATAATTTTTTGCTTTTCAGAATGTCAAATTTAGGCTCTGTGGATGTTAGAAATTCCTCATAAGGTGGTATGGCTCTGGAAAGCTGTTCTGATATTATACTGATTGCAAATTTTTTTTAATTTGTCTGCAATTTTTGGTATGTATGGATACACTACCATACCAATAATTGTTTTTTTTTTTTTATGATCCTTTTTGTTGACTAGTTAATGTTTCTTAATAATATCGGATGGATAACCATTTTTTATAAGTTTGTTCTATATAAATCTATTCTTTTTACAAATCACCCGTATCTGAACAAATTTCTTTTGCTCTGTTCCATAGTGATAATATAACTCCATGTTTTGTGATTCTGGTGTGATTGGATGTATATGCTAAGTATTTTTCTGTATGTATAGGGTTTTCTAAAGACATTCAATACTTATATTAGATGATTGAAATAGTTCAATATATAAATACAACTGGTATGCTGCTAATTTCTATAAGTACAAGTTGTCTTATTCTTTCTTTGTATAATGAATTACTTTATCAAAAATAAATTTTGGAACTGCTAGATGTATGAAGTCCAACAGTCTTGAAATTAGAAAAGAATTATTGATATTTGAATCCATATTAGAATCTATTTTTGTTTTTATCTAAAAAATTAAGGCAGTCTTTTTTTCCAAAAAGTCTTAATAAACTGATGAGGTAGTGTGGGGTGGGGGGTAAATGAAGTTATTTAAATAAAAATTCAAACTTTATTGTAGAAAAACATAATATATATCATCAGAAAAATAAAAAACAATTATTTTAATATATAATTTTTATTATTATTATTATTATTATTATTATTATTATTATTATTATGCAATTCAATGCGTAATTCATATGATTTTTCCACAGTTTTGAAATGAAAACAAAGACATTTTAAGTATTTAAAAGTAGAATTTGATAGGACTAGAAGGAATCAAGTTACTCCAGGTCTCATATATATAAATATCATATGTGCCACACACATGCATACTATAAAAGACAATAGATTCATGCATCCACGCACAAATATATGCATCCACACACAAATATATACATCATTTTCCTTTATTTAATAACTCTCCTTTTTAATAATAACAATTTTTATTATTTCAATAATTGGTTATCATTTCATTAATTCTCTGTTATAAACATGAGATCAAATGTGCTACTAAATGACGATATTTAGGGCTCCTGTTGCAACATTACAATAATGTATACAGACAAACAAACACAGTTGTACTTTACTTTTTCATTCCTTAATACCTTACAGATTGATTATAAATTCATGCAATACATCATCTTAGTTTAAAGATAATCATATGCCCTTACAAATATAAGGCATATAATAAATTCATAAATCATATGGAATATTTTGTTTTTTTCTTAAATATTTTATTTTTTAAATAAACCAAATATTTAAAAACTATTAGCTATTCAATCATGCACAAGCTTATTAAACTGGTCAACTTTCAATTGTTTTTGACTATAAAATATTTTTGTATCATGGAAATGTATTGTTGGGCTATTGTATAATTTATTTGAAACCTGATGTTATAACTTTTTTATGAAATAGAAATTTTTATAAATAAAATAATCATACATGCTTAAAAGATATTTGAACTTTTGATTTTTGCTGTACTTTGAACAGCCACTTCTTATAGTTGCCTTGTCTTTCACATGAACAATTTAGAGCATCAAATTATCTATAAAAGAAAGAATTTTTTTTTTTTTTAAAGAATTGTTCGGATCACAGCAAAATTATTTAAATATGAATTAATTCATTTCTTCCTATCATTACAAATATTTTAAAAATTGCTATAGATTTTATTATTATTGTATAGCTGTATATAAATTTTATGTTTCAAAAATAATTTTATTAAACTTTATTTACAAAAATTACACAGGTTTGATTGCAAGGGTACAGTGGCAATCTTTTTTTTTTTCTTGGGTTTAAATTATTCAATATTATTTGAAGTTACATCAATCATTGCAATTTATATTTAACTATCAAAGATTTTAAATTATTAATGTATCTGCAAAAAACTTAAGTTTTATCTTCAGGTTGCTAAGCATAGTTCAGTATATAAAACCCGACAACACTAAGTGTTGAGCACAATAAAGATCACATGATCACCATTTTTTCCCTCTTAATAACTGTTGAGCAGTTTGTACTGTTTTAAATTAGAGGCTCACTGGTTGCTTGAGAAGGAATCAAGTTGCCAAATGTATGTCTGGAGAAGCAATTCTGGAATTCCTATTCTTAAGTTGCTTAAGTTTGTTTATAAATATTGATGGGTATTATTTCCGAGAATAAATGTACATCGAGTACACCATGATGTAAATAGCTGTTTATAAATTTTAAGAAAGGGGTTAAAAGGAATTTTGTGTTATAAACAACCCCAACTCAATGAACAACTTCTGATTTAAAGACATCAATTCATTCTTAGAAATGGTGCAGTTCATTTTGATTAAATAATCAATAAATATTGTTTTTTGTTATTTTGTATTTTTTTAAATTAGATTAAAAAAAATACTATTAAAAATTGCTATAATAATTATGGTACTATGATTTAAAATAGCTACTTTAAAAATTAATAAAACGATAGCCATATGTTTAACTTGGGATACTCATTTATCTTTTTGTCTCAGGTAAAGAAATTTAAACACACTTCTGTAGATTTCTATGTTTATGCTATTGTTCACAATTTATGTATAATTTAAAAATTTATATATGCCATTTGTTATAGTTATTTCTCATCCATTACTTGCAAAAAATATTCTGTAATGAAAGCAATTAATAAAGAAATGTCCTTAATTCTAATATAATTGGAAACCTGAAGAAGAAAAAAAATAGTCACCTCAATCCAAAGACATATCACAAGTATCAGACTCTAATTTTTGATTGATCAATTAATCAGTTCCTGAAATTAAATATTATAACTTAAAACTCATAATTTAAATACTATATATATTTTATATGTAAAGTATATACTTTCAGTATCACAATGTTAATATGCATTGTATAAAAAAAATAAAAAAAATCAAATATTATGACAGAAATGAGGTATATCAAAAAAAAAAAAAGTTGATTAATACATATATTTATAATCTTCAAATCAGTAATCAATCAGTGATTTGAATAATTATTTTAACTCTGATTGATAAAAGTTTTTAATAAATACATTATATGACATTGAAACCAGGTTTTTAATAAAATGAATGCTTCCATATTTTTTTTATCTTTATTTCTATTTTATTTTCACTAATGCAATCACTTCAAATCATAGGTAGGATTTAATTACTGAATACAACTGCATAACATGAAAATATTTTGAGTATAACAGTAGAATTTAATTAAATTCCATATATTATTATTTTTTCAATCTAGTTTCTCAGTCATCTTAACCATTATCTGAATATGACAAGATCTCTTAGCATTTTTGTTTTCTCTTGCTTATGTGATTATAATGATATACCAGTGTTGATTATGTTAAAATCACCCACATTAAGACAGAAATGAGATTTGAAAAACACGAGTGAGAGCATCAGTAGTCATTGATGGTTAGAGATATTACAGCAGTATCAGTCAGCCTCTACAAATGATAGAATGAACAGACCCCCTACTCACATTGACCATTATCAAAGCCCAGAAATGTTCTTGTTGAATTACTGCACTTGAAAGAAAAATAAAATTCTGCCTCCTTTATTTTTATTAATGAACTCTTGAGGCAGATAACTTTAATTACCAACAGTAATATAGTATTGTATATATTCTAAAAATTAATCCAGCTTCATAGTATTTTTATAGAACCAATCTTTGATCAGAAAATTCTACCAATTACCAACAATAAAACTCAAACCTCATTTATACAAAATATTATTAAGTAGTAGATGGCAGTTATTAGTTTAAATAGTTAAAAATAAAAATTCCCATATTCTTAATATAAAAGTTTATATTCAAAAGTCTGAGTAAAATAACCTTAAATATAATAAAATAACACATAAAACATTTGAAAAATTCAAACTTTCCAATGAATTATATGTATATTAAAATTAAATATTTAAAATGCATATTATTAATTTACTTTTTAAAATTATTTTTCAAATTTTAATTCTCTACAAATTTATTAACTTTTAGTTAACAAAAGGAAATAATTATTAAATTATTTCCAAACATTTTTTAAATGCTTACATTGAAATTCTTTTTGTTAAGAAAAATTTGAAAAAAGAAAAATTATAGCAGGCTTAATTAGGATTTTTTTTTTTAAGAAATTGGAATATCATGCTTACTACTAAAATGCTTTCATATCAGGTATACTTTCTGACAGTAGAACTTCTGAATTGATTATCATTTTATCACATAATTATTCATAAGCTGCTGATGTTTGATTTACACTCACAATTTATTTCATTTTTAGCTACTTGTTTTTTTTTCTGCAGAGATGACAAATATCATCAATTTGAGGCTTTAATGTTTCTCATTTCTAATCATTATTCTTCCCTTGTAATAAATAGGCTAACACCCCTTAAATTAGAAATAAACAAATTTGAAAGCAGCTGAAGAAGGGGGGGAGGTAATTATTGAAATGCATGTATATTACAGACTGATTGTCACTTTTTTCACGTATTATAATACTGCAGTAAAAAATATATTATACAAAATGATTGGAGCTGAATGTCTTCAAGTGTATTTATTCTCTTCTTGGTAAAAGTGATTTGTGAACCCACCTACCTGAGATTTTACCTTTTTTTTTTCACTTCATCTATCCTTACACAGAAATTGATCTGATACCAAAGTGGATGTTTTCAATTAAAACTTATATTTTTTAAAAAAAATACAACTAATTTTTTAACTAATCTTTCTAAAGATAGGAAATATATTTGACTTTACTTATAAATGATTTTTATCAAATAAGTCAATTTCTCAAATTTATTAACTCAACTAAATTTTTACAAAATGAACATTGTCTTTAGAATGATTAAAAAAAACTTTTGTATAGTTTAAAATTTTTTCAAATATTTCATATAAATTTTGATATGAAACTTAATTAAATGTTCAAATCAGGTAAATCTATACTTTCAATAAATGTTTAAAATAATGTATTTATCAGGGTTGAAATAATTTATTTTTCACACTTATGACCTGGATTTTAAAATAAAATGGATTTTTTTTATGTATTTGGTTTATAATTTATTCATTGCCATTTATTACTAGTTGATAGATGAATGTCTAGATCTATTACTGAAAGGTAAATATCTCAAAATGATTTTTTTGGTTTCACACAAGTGTCAGCATGCTGACCATCAATAGAAAATGTGATTCAAAACATAGCTATTGAATCCACACCTTAATATCTTCGCCCATATCAACAATGTTCTGCATTAAATTATTTAAAATTCTCACATATTTAATTTTTATATATTAGTTTCAAAATATCAAGATTTCTGAATTAGATAATCATTCGTAAATCAAATAATTTATTATTACTTGAATACTTTAGTTATATACCTAAGCATTCTGCAATAATATATAAATTTTAATTAAACTGAAATATTTTTATAAAATATATACAATATAATAGTCAGCTGAGAATTTGCAGGTATGGCTGAAGTCAGTCACCAGAAGATGTGACTGGATTTACAATCTAAAATTTCCTATATCTGCGATAATTGATAGAATGTTTAATATATATATTGAAACAGTCAGATTTATCCATCCGCCTTTTCCACGTATTTTACCCCCCATCTATGTATATGCCAGGTTTAAACCCTCACAGTACCCATTTAAATAACCTTAAACTACTATATATGCTAAATCATGTATATATATATATATATATGCGAATGGTATGTCTGTAATTTAATAGTATATGTATATATTACAGATATGTATATTCATTTTAAAATATTTTACTTTAAGAAATATTTTAGTTTAAATTACTTAGCCAATTTTATTGTTGTATTATTGAAATCGCATATGTATATTTCCGTTGTTATTCTACATGTATGGTAATAAAATTTGTTTTTCACTAATCATCAAAGAAACTTAAATTTTTGTAAACAACTTTTAAATTAGCTCACGCAATAGCTGAACTTGATCTAAAATGCTAATAATAATTTGCAGAATTTTATAGCGTTGTTGCAATAAACTACAGAGGTAAAAAAGTAAGAAAACAAAATCTAAATTACTTGTCATTAAATATGTTTTTCTAAAATAAATAAATGGGTTTTTCTACTAGTTGTTGCTATTAAATATACTTTTTTAAAATAAACAAATGCGGGACAAGCTTGTAAAATTAAACAGGTGGCCAGAGTCAAGAAAGATATAAATTATTAAAGTTTTGTCACCAAATAGATCATATATGTAATAAGTGAAGTGTAACCAGAATCTACGTTCGTTTCACCTTTAAAATGACGGAATAGGTCGGCAATAGCTCACCGCCTCTCTCCTTGCAGTGAATGGAAAAAACTTTGGTCTGATAAAATATAATGCCGTACACCAGCAAAGCAGCCTGTGGAAAAACTCCATTAACTTTTAACCATCGCCAAAAGTGTCAACTTATTATTGTCTCCAGTGCCCAGAACTAACTGCAATGAAAACAACTGACCGGTAAATTGATAAATTTTCTCTCAGAGCTCTGTTTATAAACTGTGCCTTTCATTCTTTATCTAAAAAGCTAGCTATTTATTAAACCTGCCTTCCAAACACCTTTTCTAAAAGTCTACAAAGAAAGCTGTAAAATCTTAATGCTTAAATCTTGTCTGAATGTAAAACTTATAATATTGAATTCTCTGTTAAAATGTAAACCTCTAATAATCTATTTTAAACTAAATGTATAATTTCCTGCGGTCTTTTATGCTTATTCCTAATCTATTCAATTTATTCTATAATTTTTTTATTATTTTAATATTATATGTATTTAATATGCCAAATAACTTGAAACCGCGAGTACGTATAATTTTAGCTTATCAATATGCGAAGATAATTACAAATCTTCGCAATAATAAATATTAAATAATTGAATCATTATTCTTCTTTCTCACTCGCTGTTTCGAGATAATATTATTTTACTGATTAATTTTTAGGTATTAATATTGCAATAATCAGTCATTCTCTAGTTAAAATTGTAGTTTGCTTAATTCTAGTTATGAATTATAACTATTTATATATGTAACTTGTACATCATAGGAACTAGCCACAGAGATATTCTCAAAGCATATTTTAATGTTTTATTCGTAATTATCCCGCAAATATGCTTTGTCCTCCTTAGATTTATATATGTTGAGATGCAGGTGATAATATTAAACTAGGTTACTAATTAATTTAGTCCCTAAATAGTATATTTGAAATACTAAATTTGAGAACTGGATTGTATAGATATGCAAATAGATGCTATCTAATTTTAAGGCACGATAATATAATTTTATGTATTTGCGTTATATATATATGTATAAGTTGCGGATGTGTCCTTACTAAGTACGCAATGTACAATTATCTGCTTGCTGCATGATTATTGATGAGTTGATGGCGGAGGTCACACTTATCCACTTAGTTCAGGTAAAGCACATACTTTTAGAACTAGGGCAAAGGACCTAGATTATTCATAATTAATGCTTATCCGACTCCCTGAACTACTGATGTTCCTATTCGTAACAAGTTGAGCGGATTTAGGGCAACCGAGTCTTTGAGACTGAAGCCCATGAATAATGACCCATTCGCACCTTTGAGCTTTATTAATATTTTGATATGTGCCATAGAGTATATAGGTAAACCTATTATAAACCAGTTTTCTCTTTTATATTAAATGCTTATCTGGCATTAGTGTATATCCTAATCTAGGTTAACATGCTAACCTGTGTATCTCTGAGCCTAATTACATGCTCGATTTAACTTTGTATAGATAGACGCCATAGGAGCGCTATTATAGTTAGTTATATAACTTTGGCTATAAAGTTCTGTATGATCTAGCAGACTACAAAAGAGCTAGAAATTTGGCATATTAATATAGGCATAAACTCCAATACTGCACTACACTTTATTAAACACTTATAATGAGATAGGTAACATTAATCTCATTAGTTATATAATGCCTGCGAGCATAATATCTCACGTTCCCATCACATAATTTTGTATATTTTAATTTCACTATTTGTTATTGTTTTATTAAATTAATAATATTTAAAATTATAACTCGTTTTCATATTTTATTGTCCGTGAGTTCATTTTATCCAGCTCTAGATTTAATTGCACATACATCATTATATCTATAGGTAGATCATTCTATTAAATTTTATAATCAATCATTGCTGTTTTAATTAATCACTTAGTCTTATGTGTGTATATCTGACCAAATCAGTGCTAAATTAGTTAATTTATGAGACTTTTGTTTTACGCTGAGTGACTGCCAGACCGAGGTTAAATTGAATGTCTGTGTATGTTGAGAAATGTCATCCATAGAGTATTAAATCATTGAGCAGAGGTGAAAGGATTGAATGTTGGTTGGATTCTGGATCCCAGCATCCGGATTCGATCAGCTTTAGTGTATTTTGCCTGTGTTCTAGATTTTGTTACGTGGAGGGACAATTCTTACCGTTACAATATATAGGGAATTTAAGTTTATTGGTGAAGCTATCCAACCACAAATCCCTACAGAATCATCAATCACTACTGATACTTTTATATATGTTTTTTAGATCTGGGAAATCCTTGAGACTCCTTTGAATTTTTTGTTAACCATTATATAAGATCATCATTGATATAATGATAAGATAATAAATAAATTTTAAATTTAAATAAATAAATAGCAAATATTTATTACAAACTCATTATTATTATATTCCAACTTTCAACATAAATAATAGCTTTTATAATTTGAAATTCTTGAAATCTATGGTAAGATAAAATTTACATAGCAATGGGTCATTACTTAATCTGATGTATCCACACAGATGTTTTTATACCCCTTTTCACATACTGAACTACCATTGAAGTAATGACTTTAAATCTGGCTATAAGGGATGGTTCAGAGAGCTCTATAAAGTATTTCTGTTGTTTATTTCATTAACTAGTTAATCCTTCACTAAACACTTATACAATTAGATATAAAAATTTCCAAATTAAAATTTGATAAAGAAACATGGTATAGATTCAATGAATAAATATATATAATAATATTAGAATTTTAAATAAAAATTATATATATTTTTTATTTTTTTAATCTGTGTATAATATTTGTTTTTCTGCAATCATATGTAAACTATTCTATAAATTAACTTTTCTTTTTTATTTTCTTTTGAAGTATTAAAGTTTGGGAAGGAATGAGGAATTAGGAGTAATGATTTATTTGTTAATTTTTTTATTAATATTATTTATTTTATTGGTATTTGAAATAAGAAAATTGTACTTCCCATTTTTATGTTTTTCATATTCATGGTTTCATTTATTTTTCAATATGAAATGTATATATACAATAAATTGTTTGTTTTCTGTAGTGTAATTTTTTTTGAGTTTATGTATATTATATTATATATGTTTTTAACATATAGATGTAGTAAGTATATACATGTGTGATTGAACTACATTATCCATGCTAAGGTTTGGTTTAAATGTCGTAGATTGAGAGATGAAACTATATAATGGAAACTATTAAAATGATAAATCATGTAACTCTTACAAAATCATTAAACTCAAATTGTTTCAAATGTTTCCAAATTGGTTTTTCTTAACATATACTTTTAGCAATGATAATGGAATCTTTTAATTTTCATTAGCTATAACTAAATTTCTCTTGTAATCATTGTGATTTTATTTTCACTATCCAAAGCAAAGAACTAGTTTCAATAGATATAGTATAGTGAGCCACAAATTATACTGTACTACACAATTTCTCTTTTATGGTATCCAAAAAAAATTGTAAACAAACAAAAAAATATTAAAATTTACAAATTTTACAATATTCAGCAGCTATTTTTCCTCCTCTGAATGTCAATGTTTTAAAAAGAATGTAAAATTTGTAAATAAATTTTTGCAATATACCAGTAGCCATTTTTACATCTCAAGAGTGCTGTACACAATTATATATATATTAATGAAATTCTTTTATGTTGAAAGACATGCATTTTATTCTTCATTTATTATCTTTCCAAATTTGATGTGCAGTATTTTATGGAATAAAATATATTCTGAGCATATTGCAAAAGTTTTACAAAATTTTAGAACACACATAAAATTAATACTGACTTAAGAACATCAAAGTACTTAAAGAGATGATAATTTTTTGATAAATAGATTAGTCTTATGATTCTATAAGAGAAAAAAGTTATGAAAAAATATTACTCAGATTGTATTTAATGGGATAAAAGTCAGATATTTTGCTATTTATCTATTTTAAAAATAAATTATGGTTATTTTTCTTATTGCTTCAGTGAATGTATGAGAAAACATACACTCCTTAATATATATAAATATGTCCCTTCTATTATTAAAAACTATTATTATTTTTTAAAATTTTGCTTTATACTATAATTTTGATTTATATATGTGTACTATACAAATCAAAAAGCATTTGTGTTATATATATATGTGCCTATTAAGTGCTGTACACTTGCAATTCAATAAACAATACATATTCTAGTCAATGTTTATCAATTAAATATGCTATGTACATTTGAACATGAGGGAGACTTGCAACGAACTATAGTATAGTTTATGGTTCCACTGTATTTCATTGAACTAATTTAAAATACAGTAGTTCATTATATTTTACTATGCATCTGATTAAGCAAGAAGTTATTCTTTTTTGGTTAATGATATTTTGCTTTCAGGAAAAATTGTTCAATAAAATATTTCTGTCATGGTATCTATAAATTTAGACATTTTCAAATTTCTATATTATTAATAATTTCTTTTTGTTTTTTTTTTAAAATATTTAAAAATAATGTATGTCAAATTGTATTAATAAATACCTCATTTATTGTGCTGTAAAAGCAGCTAAATTTATTAACATTTTTAGATAGTAATTTGGTCTTTCTTATTTTTTATTTCATGAGTTTGCCAATGTCAGTTAATTGCAAATATTGGAAATCCTATACATATTTACATGAATAAAGCTGGAACATTTAAATAGCTTTCTTGAATAGGTTTACATTATTAATCATGATTTTTACTTGAATCTGTCACATTACTTGGTGAATTTATCAACAATTCTATTTCATTAATTATTAACAAAAATTTTATAGTTATTTCCAAAATAATTTTTTTTTTTATTACAAAAATTATATGCTAATCATACTTATTTCTAAATCTAAAAGTCCAGATTTGATTCCAGGGCTAGTACTATTACTGGTTAAGCTAATAACACATGAAGAAGAGAAGAGAATAATAACACTCAAAACATTGTGTTATATACTAGTAAGTGTGCTATTATTAACAGATGTGTGTAATTGAAAAGTTTAAATGAAGTTTGAATTTTTTAAAAAACATTTAACAATTAATATTAGATAATAGAAACCTTCCTATATATATATAATTACTATTTCCAGTGAGTTTGCTATATCAAATGATAATATTTCAATAGTGTAATACAAATTAATATTAATTATTATGTCTACCTTACTATTTTAATCAAAATGGATTATTATACAGTATTTTAATAATTTTGCAATAATTATTATATTTCAAATAGAAATGATTAAAACTTTTTGCTCCTTTTCATATAAATATATATAGGTTAAATCTTTTTAAGTGTATGTTTTTTTAAATTAAGATCTTCATATATTTAGTTTTTTTCTCCCCACAAATATAAATATTTTTATAATAATTATTTATCTTTTTTAGGCATTTGCCGAAAAGTCTTTAAGTAATGGATCTGTTAAAGATAGCGGCTGGATTTCTAGAGATACGATTGAAGTAAGAATTTTATTATTAAAAATAATTCTTTTAGATATTCTATTGGCAAATTTAAATTTTATTTCAAAGTATATTAACCATGCTTTTCAAATGACATTTGTTTGTTTAAATTTTGAATTAATTTAAATACTAGTACTATAAATCATTTTTATTGACATGTCTTTTGAGTCTTATAATCAAATTATTATATAGGTTAGTGTTTGACTTCTTACATTCTTTTATAAAAATGGAAAACTTTTTTTTATAGTTTTGTATTTTTATTTTGAGTGTTCATGTCTAAACATAATATTAATATTAAATATTTATATAGCAAATAGAAAATATATGCTCCTATAGGATTAAAAAAGATAACATTAAAAAAACTTTGACTATATCTATATATTCAATTTTAATAAGAATTATAAAAAGATTAAAAAAGATAACATTAAAAAAACTTTGACTATATCTATATATTCAATTTTAATAAGAATTATAAAAAGTGTTTTTTTTTATTTCATTCAAGGGTGTATATTTGGGTATGTAATAAAATAGGAACACACATATATATAGAATATTAATCTTGTTTTTAGTCTCTATTACCTCTTGTCACTTATACAAATTTTCCTGAGATTTATATCCTTTATTAATCATTATTATAGTTGAAATATTTTGGAAATTTGAGTAAGTCATCTTCTATTTATAATTTTATTATGCAGAAAATGTTTTTCTTTATACAGGAAACTATATTCACACCTTACAACTCATGTGTATATTAGGATTAATAAATATTTTGCATCAAGTAAAATAATATTACAGTATTCAAAAGTAATAAAACTATTTAAAATTAATAATAACAAAATACTAGACAATTTGAAAATCCAAAACTGCTATTTTTTAAAAGTATTTATTAAGTCTGTTCAAATAAAAAAAAATCATAATCAAAAAGAGGTCATGCCTGGAGGGAAAAAAAGTGTATGATAACTTATGATAATTTGAAATTGTAGTATATATTATGATTAGCACAAAACTTTTTTTTCTAGATATGTCTTATTGGCATAGAAAATGAGTTTTGATTTTTAATTTTTTTTGACTGATGATTCACTATTATAATGTCCGAATTAAAGACAATAAATTGTTGCTAAAAAAACTACAAAAAATAGTAGGTAGGAAAGCATAAATGAACAAAAGCTTTTGTGCTATTCTTTTACTTGCTTACTTTATCAACAGGGAGTTGGTATGGTACTCTTCTTCCAACAATAACCTATCCTAATGCAATGCATCAGTTTTATGAAGGGTTTCTGAACTGATACAGTTTAATGTCTGTCGATAAGTGTTTTCAGAGATCTCAAAGAATTTATCAGAAAATGATATCAGAAAAGAATGCTTCCATTCTAGATGACATTCTTGTTTGGTCAGATTTTTTATGAATATAGAAAACACTTATTTTAGGTACTAATTACTTTATCTATACTAAATTACCTATATTTCAAACTTTATATATTAATTTACAATTTTAAATATATTTCCTCAGGATTTTTTTTATCTGTGAATACCCAGTCTTTTTATACTATGCCAATCTTCAGTTTGCATTAAACATTTGAAATCCTTTATTAAAAGGCTATATATATCATTGAATTCTTTTTTTTAGCTTACATTAATTACGCAGAACATTGTAACATTTCTTTTCCAATTTCTGAAGACTAAATGTGACCAATGGGATTGCTAAATAGTAACATACCCAGATTTCTATGGCCAGTTTCTGCTTTCCAGTTAAGCACAATTGTCTGCAGAAATCTGTCCATACTGGCACTTATTTTATCATCTGATTTTATTCATTATTTACATTATGGTCTCTTCGTTGAAAGAGATCTTTGATATTTCACTAATCCTATATATTCTGAAAAATTATTAAATCATATATTGTTAAGTGCCATAGTCTTATGAATGATATTTCTCCCGAATAATTTGACATACATTTATTACTTTAATAATGGAATCCATCTTTCGCATTGCTCTTTATCTTCATCTTTTTAAACATTATATATTTTTATAATGAATTAGATTGTCTCATGACTAAAATTGAACACTTTCAATCTAGGCTTTTATATTTCAAGTGAAAATTCAAGATGAATTTGAGTGATATCAATAAAGTCAATTTAAATTTCGTAGTTGGAACACTGATATGTTCTTATAATATAATCTTCAATAACTTCTCTTCCTCTTTCCTTCTTTATTTTTGCTTTTCTAATATATAACATATAATAACCACATTCCACTCTTTTGACACTTTGAAGCAAAATATATTTATTTATTAATATTACAGTTTCGACTGTTCCTAGCAGTCTTCGTCAGATCTGAATATCTACTAAACTCTCTCTACTCCACCATAGGATATCTACTAAACTCTCTCTACTCCACCATAGAATGGTGGAGTAGAGAGAGTTTAATAGATATTCGGATCTGACGAAGACTGCTAGGAACAGTCGAAACTGTAATATTAATAAATAAATATATTTTGCTTCAAAGTGTCAAAAGAGTGGAATGTGGTTATTATATGATATGTTCTTATATTTAAAGATCTTTTATAAACTTTCCATAGTAATTCTGTACTGGACCAGTTTTCATTGTATCTCAACCACTGCATTCATTATCGTAGATAAATGATCCATGGAGACAAAATCTGTCAAATATATCTTTATTACTTGATTAACAGATACTGGCTATCTCTGTAATAATATTTTTGTCTTCATATTTACCACAATTTTATCTTTTCAATTTCAAGTGTCTAAGTTTGCTTCATTTTCAATTGTGTGTTATTCATCACCATGCTTTAGTGTGTTGGTATATATATATTTTGCCAATCCTAAATTTGCATATGGCTTCATTTATTCTGGATTTTTGTATTTCATATTCAGTATAGAAGTTGAATTGATAAAGCTATCTAAATCTTTTGGAAATGGGAAACCAGCCTGTTTTAATTGTAGCTTCTAATCCCGCAGAGATTCCTCAGTAAGTGCTTAGCAAATTTATTCACTTTAGGAACATTACTTAATTTAATATAAGCAACTGAAGATTTTTCTGTAATCACTAAAGTATGTTGACTTCTTTATAGTACTACCTGGCTCTTCTGTTTTTTCAGCAGTGATATGTTGTTGTTTTTTTCCAGTGGTTTCTTGAATCTAATATGTACTTTTGACAGCAGTCTTTCAGTGTTATTCTATATTGAATGATTTTATTTGCTTGTGCATTAGAGATTTTTTACAATAGTTTTGAATTTTATCAAGGCTTTTTTATTATATATATATATATATATATTAAATATAAAAGTATAATACCCGTTATAAAAGATATTATATATAAAACATAAATAATTAACAGTACAAGCAATATTATATTTTAAATTCTTTAGACGCGCTTTCAATTACATAGTAATCCTCGTCAGCTTTAACTGAATTTCAAATTTTTTTAAACTTAATGTTATGTAAATTTCCATAAGCTGTGTATGGCAGTATTTGCAACTTGCCTACTAATAACATCATCCTTATATTTATCTATTAAAATTGTCTCTTTAATTTTCCTCTTTTTATGATTCCTTTCTTCCATTAATATTTTTATTTCATTACTATTAAATGTAAACCTATAATTACAAGTTTTTTCATGGTCAAAGAATATAATCGGATTAAAAATAATGTAAATAGTCAATTTAATACAACTTCAGTATTCTTTGACCATGAAAAAACTTGTAATTATAGGTTTACATTTAATAGTAATGAAATAAAAATATTAATGGAAGAAAGGAATCATAAAAAGAGGAAAATTAAAGAAGCAATTTTAATAGATAAATATAAGGATGATGTTATTAATAGACAAGTTGGAAATACTGCCATACACAGCTTATGGAAATTTATATAACATTAACTTTAAAAAAATTTGAAATTCAGTTAAAGCTGACAAGGATTACTACGTAATTGAAAGTGCTTCTAAAGAATTTAAAATATAATATTGCTTGTACCGTTAATTATTTATGTTATATATATAAATTGATTTCTTCCAGTCTAAAGACTACTGAATGAATTTGACTTTTTTGGATATTTCACTTAACTCACATTTTTCTCAGATTCATTTTTAATTTCATTACAATCCACATTTTATCTGGCTCACTATTATTTTCATTCAAAATGTCAGATTGATTGTGATGCTAAGATTCTACTCTTAGCCATATTTTTATTATTACAATTAAATTTTCATTATATGTTATCAGGAAAGTCAGTTCTATGAATACCATTCAGTGATGGGTGTTTGTATATCCAATGAATTGTGTTTATATAATCAGTGCTTCAACTGTTAAAACATATTGGCAATAAGAAATTTGTTTAATTCACTAAAATGTATTTAATTATTTTTCAACTTTGTTCTGTTTCTCCTTTCTTTTCATTTCCAACTTTATATTCATTAGCAATTCATCTGTAAAAACAAAACAAAAAAATCTTATCTGCAAATTTTGTTAATTCATAAAACTTTTCAATATTTTTTTTACTTACTTTCTCTATTGTGACAAAGACATATAATGTAGAAATGTTTACTGGATATTTATTCATGACATCAATCAGTCATTCGCAAGATTGTATCATAGGACTTAATTTTCTTCCTACCTATGGAAGTTTTTTCATTTTTTCTTCATTATTAATGTTCTGAAGAATAGAAACTATGTTCTGCTGATTTAAAATATCCCAGTCCAATATAACTTACTTTACAATTTTGTTTTCTTTATTTTAAAAACTACTTAGCGTTTAACAGGATCCAACAACAATCTTTTTGCAGTTTTTAATTTTCCATTTCTTTAAGTTTTATATATAAAAGGACAGGATTAACATTTTCAATAAAATTTACTACACATTAATATTGTCTCATTTTTCTATCACAGAATTTATTTATTAAATGATAAATTGAATTTTGTTGTTTTTGTTTCTTACACTAAATTTGGTACCATTAAAATAATATAAAATATATTGTTTAAAGAAACATTTATTAGATTCTAAATAAATCTACATAACATAATGATATGTGAAAACTTAACAGCTTCATATATAAATGGATTGCAATGGGATAAAGATTTTGACTTATGCCAAGTATCATCATCCATGCTATTCAAAATATGTTATGTCATTGTTAAATAAATCCAATTTATACAAACCACTTTGAACACTTTTTAGCAAAAACCTTTCATTGTCCATATATACACATATACCTATGTTTCGACTGTCCTGCAATATATATGGACAATAAAAGGTTTTTGCTAAAAAGTGTTCAAACTGTTTTGGATAAATTGTATTTATATATTGTAATGGAAAGTATATTCCATTGTAATTTATCTCAGGTCTTGGCTTATTTTTATCGAAGTCCAAAGCCAATTGTAATGGAAAGTATACATATAAAAGAAATAAACTAGCCCAATCATTGGATGTCAATTGCAACGGACCTGGATTATGATGCTAAATTCTTATTTAATGATCCTATAGATTTGGGCAACAATTATAATGAATTGCATCTATGCATCAGAAGATAAATTTTAATCATGAGTAAATATGGTTTAATCATTGATTAACAATTACAATATTATCTACCTGACTAACTGTACATAAACTATGCATAGATTCCAAAGAGCAGTAATAACAGACATTAAATGATTAAAAAAAATAGTCATATATCACATGATTCCACTTCTTTTTTTAAGCTTGCAGGATATAAACAAAGAACTTTGCTAATTGCTCAACAAGCTTTGAGATAAAAGCTTAAAAAAAGAAGTGGAGTCATGTGATTTATGACTATTTTTTATTGACTATTTATAATTTTGCTTTTTAGCTTTATGCAATGTTATATTGCTAAGACTTCTAATATATGGTTTGGCTGAAGATCTCTCAGCCCCATATAGTTATTTGAGTTAGATAGCTGGGTTTGAAGACATAAGGTGTCTGAAAACTTCATATTTTTTACTCAGTAGTCAACTCTTAGGTAAATGCTGGCTTTGGGTTTGGTGTTTTTAGATCTAGTATCTGAAGCTATCATAGTGCCTCTGAGGAGTGCCAAAAACATGAAACCATGGTCAGGGGATGGGAGTTGGTTTTCAGATAGAGATATTTGAAATGCTTTCTCTTGCTAAACATTTATCTCTAAGCTTGTTGGGCAATTAGCAAAACTCTTTGTTTATTAAAAGATTTACTCTCAGGGTTTACTTGAGATTTAATTACTTACCAAAATATACATTGGAAACAAAGGGAATTTTATTGAATCCAACATATATTTGCATATGGGATTATATGTAAAACAATATATTAATTAGTGATTTAAATAAGTAATTATCAACTTGAATATTGGCAAAACACAAAATTATCATTTAAGTAATTCTCAGTCTTAGAGCACTACCTATTGACCTTTGTACTGTAAAGAGAAAAATAAATAATATATAAATTTCAAATAAATCACAAAGTCATTTCATATAAAAACAAATGTTATATACTTTATTCTAATTCTGGTTTGATTTTATTTTCAAATGGCAATAATTATATTGAACACATACAATATTTGTTTACCTTTTTAAATTTTCATTTTAATTCAATACTATTTAAATTAACAATATTTGCCAGCAATAGGCATGGATTGACATTTATATCTACATAAGAATCATCGAATATTTATCACACAGAAAGATGCAATAATGGAGAAATAATGAAAATCATAATAGCTTCATTTTCTACTAAAACTATGCTCCTTTTTTGGACTACAAGTATGAACTCTTTAGATTTATTATTTATAATAGGGCTTATATTATGACCCTAAATTCAATATCTTCATTTATATCCTCATTAATTGTGAGTCTTCAATAAATATTTATCATGGACTATATAACCTTTACTATAGAAACTTCTATAAATAAAAGTATAAAACGACTCCTACTTCATAAGTGAAGAAATATGCATATTTAACACAAACATAAAATATCTACAGCATTATCTACCTTTTTAAACATACCTAATGATGAAATTATGAATTAAATTCTGAAGGGAAATATTAAATAATGATAAAATTGTAAACACAAATATATTATGTGTAATTTCTATAAGAATAAACGATAGTCAATTTAATTTCCAGCCTACATTGTGTACAACAGATATATATAGCATATGGGTACATGCATTTAAATTAACAAGTGTTTTAATGATAAATAATATCTAATATATAATCATTTGTTAATAAATTGAAATTTGAAACCAGTTTATTTATATAATGCACATATATAAAGCACAAGAATTAAAGGGCAAGAGAAATTTTTTAATAAGTGACATCTAGCATTCTTACTTATTAAATATTTAAACAATTATGTAGGAATATATATTGCATGGGAATCAAAATAAAATGGAAAATTTTATTGCTCAATGAAACTTAATATAGTGTTAATTATAATGATTGATAAAACTTAAAATTAGTTACATATAGATAAATAGTTAAATTTAAAATCAGCCATATACAAACAGAAAAAAAAAAGACCAAATTAATTACCATTTAATCTTCTTTGTTTTCTCTTTATTTTAAAATTCAACAACTATTTGATGTGTATTTGTCTGTTCTGGTGTAGATTGAATTAACATGTAAAATAATTTGAAATGATAATGCATGAATTCATGAGCCCTTTGTAAATGGTTGTCTTAGAGTATTCTTTTATCCGGATTAGGTTATAATGGATCAGTTGAAAGTGACAGACCGATTTAGGATATTTAGATAATGCTTATATTGGCTTGCTGTATACGAATAGCTAGCTATTCATTCTGTTTGTTTTCTATTCCAAATGCCTGCTTTTCAATAGTTTGTGTATTTTCCAATAGATGTTATAATGAAATAAGGTAAGACTAAGGAGTTTAAACCCCTGGATCATAATTTTTTATTTAGCCTGCCATCCCTAATGACATATCAAGTTCAGTAAATATGGTAGTTACGCAAAGAAAAATTTTATAGGAGTCCGTAGCATAGTTTTGCTTTCTTTCCTTAAATCTTTGTTGCCTATTTTCATAGAAATCATTTATAAATATACACATAATATATTATATTTGTGTTTATAATTTTATCATTATTTAATATTTTGCTTCAGAATTTAATTCACAACTTCATCATTAGGTATGTTTAAAAAGATAGATCATGCTGTAGATATTTTATGATTGTGTTATATATGCATATTTCTTCACATATGAGATAGGAGTCATTTTTATACTTTAATTAATGTGAATATGAAGGAAGATATTGAAGTTAGGGATCATAATAAAAGCTCCATTATAAATGATAAATCTAAAGAGTTCATATTTGTAGTCCAAAAGAGGATTATACTTTTACTAGAAAATGAAGCATATAAATATAGAAAAAGAATTCTTATAATTTATTTTTTTTAAGTTAAAGTGATCTAACTTTGACTATTACTATAAGAAGCTATTATGATTTTCATTATTTTTCCATTATTGTATCTTTCTGTGTGTTAAATATTCACTGATTCTTATGTAGATATAAACATCAATCCATGCCGATTGCTTGCAGATATTATTAATTTAAATTGTATTGAATTAAAATGAAAATTTAAAAAGATAAACAAATATTGTGTGTTCAATATAATTATTGCCATTTGAAAATAAAATCAAACCACAATTAGAATAAAGTATATACCATTTGTTTTATATGAAATGACTTTGTGATTCATTTGAAATTTATTTATTTCTTTTTTTTTTTCAGTACAAAGGTCAGTAGGTAATGCTCTGAGACTGAGAATTACTTAAATGATAATTTTGTGTTCTGCTAAAATTCAAGTTTATATAATTACTTATTTAAGCCATCACTAATTATATATTGTTTTACATATAATCCCATCTGGAACTATAGGTTGGATTCAATAAAATTCCTTTTGTTTCCAATTTATATTTTGGTGAGTAACTAAATCTCACTAGTCAAGTTAACCCTGAGAGTAAATCATTTAATGTCTCTTATTATTGCTCTTTGGTATCTATGCATAGTTTATGTATAGTTAATTGGATAGGTAATATTGTAATTGTTAATCAATGATTAAACCCTATTTACTCATGCTTAAAATTCATCTTCTGATGCATAGATGCAATTCATTATAATTGTTGCCCATTTTTATAGAATCATAAAATAAGAGTTTAGTATCATAATCCAATCCATTGCAATTAACATCCAATGATTGGGCTAGTTTATTTCTTTTATATGTATACTTTCCATTACAATAGGCTTCCCAACTCGGGACTTCGATAAAAATAAGCCAAGACCTGAGATAAATTACCATGGAATATACTTTCCATTACAATTAGTTCCAACAACTAAGATGCTCAAAAAGTGAACAATTAATAGAGACTGGAGTCACATATTGTAAGATGGTGTAAGATTTTAATTTCAAAGAAATTTCTTTTGCTTTAGGGTTCATTAGTATAATGGTGGATTAGTCTATGGTAGGTTAGAGTTGGTATTCAAATTATAAAATGAATAGATGATCACAATTCCCGCAAGACAGGAAATTATCTCACCATGTAGTTAACTTACCTAAATGTCAGCTTATTTATCATATATGGGTATTTTCAGTATGTTTAGAACATATCAATATTACAGTGTGACATTTTGACCTTAAATATTGAAATTGCCACATCTCAATATGATGTGGATGTAGTTGTATTATTATTATGCATAGGTAATAAAAATTTTGGGGATAAAGTGATTTCAAATATCACTATTTTTTTTTAATGCTTATCAATGCTGTAGTGTTAGTTAATATTTACCATTAACTGTGAAGGTTATGACCTCATTAAAATTGAAATTTTGATCTTTGGGAAAAATATAATTCATAATTAGGATCAGGTTGTTATAATTTGCATTTTAGGATAATGGTGAGGGGATGATTAGCTCGGATCGTAATAATTATCGCATAAAATATATATTAATTTTTTTTTAGTCTATAGTACTATTATTGTTTTAAAATAATTATGGATATGCTAATGAAATATTGAATGGTACTAGCATTAGTTTGCAGGAACTAATGGAGAAGATAAAGAAAATGGGTGATAAAATGGAGGCTAATTCTAATGAATTAAAGACTGAGTTGAGAGCTAACTCTGGTAAAATAAATGCTAAATTGGAGGCTAGCTCTAATGAATAAAGGCTGAACTGAAGACTAACTCTGAGAAAATGAGTTCTGAATTGAAGATAGTGATAGATTATAGTTTTAATAAACTAGAGACCATATGCACTACAGGTTCGAAAGAGTATAGAGCTGAAATCATCGCATATAGAGGATGTAAGGCCTTCCATCAATCGATGATAGAGGATTTTGATAGAAGCATAAAAGAGTTGCAGATCATAGTCTCAAAGACCTTAGATGATAATTTTGAGTTTGAAGAGACTCCGGATAAAAAGAATAGTGATAGGACTTATTTAGATAAAGATCCACCTTGTTTGATTAATATTTGTAAAACTAATAGCTTTTATGGGGAAATAAGAAGCTTAGAACTTCAATTGTGTTATTGCTATGAAATGCATGGTTATAAATATATCAACTCTAATGACAGAGAGAGGTTTAAAATAGATGAAAACACAAGATTTCTACATGAAATAAAGTTTTGTGAGAATAATATGGTTAAATACTCTTTTAAAGATAGTGCCAGGATACGTCAAAAATATCTTAGCAAGTTGTTGTTACACAATGAACTTGAAAGTAATAATCTTGACATTGATAGGAAGAATTGTAAGACTGAAGAGGATGCCCGACTGTTATGCGAAGTAAGTCTTCATAAAAGATTTACAAATCACATGTATGCATGTGACTTGAATGCAAAGGATTTTTACACAAGTGTATGTCATTTTAGCAAACTAATTGAAAGGCAAAACTTAATATGTAGGTTTAGTTCTTGTCATTCTATAGCCAATGCAAGATGTTTGATATATGATAACACAAATATTAAGAATAAGGAGCTTTGTCCGAATTATTCCAACTATGAGACTTTACTTTATAAGGAACAGGGCCATTATAGTTTTGTTTGGTATGCAGAAACTATATTCTTAGGTAGATTAGAGATTAAATGTCCCATTGGGAATTTATACCTTTGTTGCGATGGACCTGACTTGTTTTATAAATATCCAACCAGAACAAAAATGATAGGAAGTATAATGATGGGGTTTAAGAGAAACAGGTATTTATAAACAGCTGTTCATAATAGCTTTATTTATTATATAATCTATATTCTTAAATTTCTTAAGAGTTAACTATCTTATTTATTGCTTATATAGAGAGCGTAGTATTTTTGACCCGATTTTGAAATATCCATTCAGGATTAAATTTGGAGTCATATGCCTCACATTACTTCTAGAACCACTTTCTTATCTCAAGTTCTGTGTTATTGGAAGGTAGTGTTATGACATTATAATCCCTTGTTTGTTGAGTTGTTCTGGTTATGACTTTTTGTTATTATTTCAAACTGTTTGAGATAGTTTTAATTTGGTGAAATGGATTAATGAATATGAACCAAGAAGAAAATTATTGAATGATGAGTTAGTGCCTATATTTGATGTTGGTTCATATCCCCCCCCCCCAATGTTCGTCATCCATAGGAGCACCAATTTAAGAAATTTTTTAATCTTTATGAAGGGCTAAACAGGATTGAAAAGAAAGTGGGGTTAAATGCTTATATGATTCATACCCCTGATGGTCTAAAGGGATTATATAATGTTAGAAGCCTTCAACCAGTGTCTCTTATGAAGAACCAATAGTACTTTGGCACCTTTCTACATCTATTTTATATTCTATGATATTTTATTTTGTTGCTCTTGGGAAAAGTAGAAGTTCTTGGTACAAACCATGATTAAATGTTGTCATATAATAAGTATGAGAACTATATGTATATATTTTTTGGGGGGAAACCGCAGGTGCGTAAAATTATATACTTTTGTATATATGTATATATTTTTTAAAATTTTTATTTATTTATTACCGTGTTTTTGTTGTTGAAATAGGTTCATTTAAATGGGGAAAGCCACCCGTAACTAGTTAAAGGGAAGATGTATAATTAATTTTAGGAGTTACTGTTACCATTGTCATATGCCATTACTTATGTACAATTTTTTTTTGTTAGCGAGAGGATGTTGTAAAGGTTGGAAAGACCCACCCTTTCCATCAAAGTATCATTATTATTTTTAAAAAAAATCTTTGATTTGGCTTTGATATGAGAGTTTTATATACATGTTGTTGTTGTTAGTTGTTGTTATTTATTTTAATGGTTTTTTTTTGGTATACACATTTATTTATGATTATACAATTTAAATGGGAGTGATGATATAAATATATATGTAGATTTTACAAAATATTGGTTTATATTTTTAAAGTATTTGCCTTTAGTAATACCAATGATCAAATATTGGCATCTAAAATAATTAAATGAGTTTACATCATATTTTTGTTTTGAAATTGTTTGCAATGTAATTTATTATTTGTTTTTTATTTATTTATTTTGTTTTTGCCATTGAAACTGTAAAACTAATTTTTATATGTAATTTTTTTTTAACTTTAATATTTAAAAATTGGTGATTGTTGTAATAAAGATATTGATATCAGCAGCAAGTGAAAGACTAAGCTAAACAATATACATAAAAAAAAATACTATGGCAACAAGGATTGACAATTACCATTAGGGAAAGAAAGCAAAACTATGCTACGATCTCCTATACAATTTTTCTTTGCATAACTACCATATTTATTGGACTCAATATGTCATTAGGAATGGCAGACTAAATAATAAATTACGATTTAGGGGTTTAAACTCCTCAATCTTATCCTATTTCATTATAACATCTATTGGAAAATGCACAAATTATTGACAAGCAGGCATTTAGAGTAGAAAACAAATGGAATGAATAGTTATTCATATACAGCAAGCCAATATAAACATTATCTAAATATCCAAAATTGGTCTGTCACTTTCAACTGATCCATTATAACCTAATCCAGATAAAAGAATACTATGAGATAACCATTTACAAAGGGCTCATGAATTCATGGGTTCATCATTTCAAATTATTTTACATGTTAATTCAACCTGCGACAGAATAGACAAAAACGCATCAAATAGTTGTTGAACTTTAAAATAAAGAGAAAACAAAGAAGATTAAATGGTAATTAATTTGGTCCTTTTTTTTTTCTGTTTGTATATAGTTGATTTTAAATTAACTATTTATCTATATATAACTAATTTTAAGTTTTAATCAATAATTATAATTAACAACATATTAAGTTTCATTGAGTAATAAAATTTTCTATTTTATTTTGACTCTCATGCAATATATATTCAACATAATATAAGTAAATTGTTTTAAATCTTTATTAATAAATAAAAACATTAGAGGTCACTTATTAAAAATTTTGGTTGTGTTCTGATCTATCGTGTCAGCCGCCTGATGGTGTTGATGCTAAGCAAAAGCTCATTGATATTTAACATTCCCAGGCCAGCCATTGTATACAACTACGATGTCCATAAAATTAAAAATAAAAACAAAATATAAAAATGTAAGCAGACTTTTTGGAACAGTAATTAATCAGAGACTGGCTTTTTTTGTGTGTGTGGGTGTCGATAAAAAAGTGTTACTTTCCGATAGCAAATAATAGTACATTGGAGACTTTTTTGGGCAGTAATTCCAACAAAATTTTACAATGAAAGCCAACTTTGACCTTTTTGGGACAGTAATTAATCAGAGACAGGCTTTTTTTTTGTTACTTTGCATATCGGAAAAGTTACGGTACTTTTTAAATACAAAATTAAAATACATTTTACCTCTTTTTTCTGGACAGTAATTAATCAGACACTGTGTTTTGGAGGGTAAAAATTAAATTATATTGCACTCTTTTTGTGTGTGTATATATAAAATTACATTACTTTTTTAATAATAAATAATAGTAAATATAGTGGAGACTTATTTGGACACTAATTAATCAGAGACAGGCTTGTTTTTTTTCTTTTTTACGTATCGGAAAAGTTACGGTAGTTTTTTAAGAAAAAATTAAATCACATTTTACCCTTTTTTGGACAGTAATTAATCAGACACTGTGTTTTTGGATGGGGGTGAAGTAAATTCCATTGCAATTTACCAAAAAAAGTTATTAATAATTATAACAAACTATTATAATGAAATCTGACTCCAGTGTCTGGTAATTGGCAATTTTGAGAGTTGGAAGCAGCCATCTTCTCTATTTCAGACAATTTCTCACGACTCTTTACTGTCATCATGATTTTCGAAATAGTGCTGTGCCCCACCCTAAAATCCAATTTGTAATGCTAACACAGTCCTGATGGAACAGTGACGACACTGTTAAAAGTGTTAGAAGGTACCAGTAGGTCAGTTCACATGAAACAAAAAAAGATTGACCTGAAAAGTTAAATTATTTAGACATGATGCAGTCAACACACCATCACATGATACTGTAGCAAAAATATACAACCCAGCATTATGATAAAGTGCGTAACACAACCAACTATGGCAGCCAATGAAGGCATTTTTCTGTGCTTTTAGCATAGCAAAAAACCACAGCGGTAGCCGGCAGCCGAGTAAACTGACTTTCTGTGTTTTATTGTAGAAAGAAAGCTATCTGCTTGTCTGCAGCCATGGAAACGGCATATTTCTAGCAATTTAGCTAGAAATAGCGCCATCAAGCGTCTGACACGATAGATCAGAACACAACCAAAATTTTCTATTGCCCTTTAATTCTTATGCTTTATATATGAACATTATATAAATAATCAGGTTTCAATTTTCAATTTATTAACAAATGATTATATATTAGATATTATTTATCATTAAAACACTTGTTAATTTAAATGCATGTACACGCACGCTATATATATATCTGTTGTACACAATGTAGACTAGAAATTAAATTGATTGTCATTTATTCTCATAGAAATCATTTATAAATATACACATAATATATTATATTTGTGTTTATAATTTTATCATTATTTAATATTTCTCTTCGGAATTTAATTCACAATTTCATCATTAGGTATGTTTTAAAAAGGTAGATCATGCTGTAGATATTTTATGTTTGTGTTAAATATGCATATTTCTTCACTTATGAAGTAGGAGTCATTTTTATACTTTTATTTATAGAAGTTTCTATAGTAAGGGTTATATAGTCCATGATAAATATTTATTGAAGACTCTTAATTAATGAGGATATAAATGAAGATATTGAATCCAGAGGTTATAATAGAAGCCCTGTTATAAATAATAAATCTAGTTCATACTTGTAGTCCAAAAAAGGAGCATAGTTTTAGTAGAAAATAAAGCATATCCAACACAGTAGGAAAAGAATTCTTATAATTTTTTTTTTTTTTGGTAGTTAAATAATCTAATCTCGAACGTATTGATGATTTTCAACTATTATTATAAGAAACTATTATGATTTTCATTATTTCTCCATTATTGCATCTTTCTGTGATAAATATTCGATGATTCTTATGTAGATATAAATGTCAATCCATGCCTATTTCTGGCAAATATTGTTAATTTAAATAGTATTGAATTAAAATGAAAATTTAAAAAGGTAAACAAATATTGTATGTGTTCAATATAATTATTGCCATTTGAAAATAAAATCAAACCAGAATTAGAATAAAGTATATAACATTTGTTTTTATATGAAATGACTTTGTGATTTATTTGAAATTTATATATTATTTATTTTTCTCTTTACAGTACAAAGGTCAATAGGTAGTGCTCTAAGACTGAGAATTACTTAAATGATAATTTTGTGTTTTGCCAATATTCAAGTTTATAATTACTTATTTAAATCACTAATTAATATATTGTTTTACATATAATCCCATATGCAAATATATGTTGGATTCAATAAAATTCCCTTTGTTTCCAATGTATATTTTGGTAAGTAATTAAATCTCAAGTAAACCCTGAGAGTAAATCGTTATGTCTCTTATTATTGCTCTTTGGTATCTGTGCATAGTTTATGTATAGTTAATTGGATAGGTAATATTGTAATTGTTAATCAATGATTAAACCCTATTTACTCATGCTTAAAATTCATCTTCTGATGCATAGATGCAATTCATTGTAATTGTTGCCCAAATCTATAGGATCATTAAATAAGAGTTTATCCAATCCATTGCAATTGACATCCAATGATTGGAGTAGTTTATTTCTTTTATATGTATACTTTCCATTACAATTGGCTTCCCACTACAGGACTGCAATAAAATAAACCAAGACCTGATAAATTACAATGGAATATACTTTTCATTACAATTGGTGCCAGCAACTAAGGGTCTCGAAAAGTGAACAATTAATAGAGACAATTCACATATTGTAAGATAGTGTAAGATTTTAATTTCAAAGAAATTTTTTTTGCATTCGGGTTCATTAGTATAATGGTGGATTAGTCTATGATAGGTTAGAGTTGGTATTCAAATTATAAAATGAACAGATGATCACAATTCCTATAAGGAATAAAGTTATCTGACCATGTAGTTAACTTACCTAAATGTAGGTTTATTTAACACATGTGCATTTTCAGTATGTTTAGAACATATCATTATTACAATGTGACATTTTAACTTTAAATGATGATATTTTCACATTTGATTATTATGTGGATGTAGTGGTATTATTATTATACATAGGTAAGTTTTTGGGGGGATAAAATGATTTCAGGTATCACTAATATTTTTTTTGAATATGTAATTTTTTTTTTTAACTTTAATATTTAAAAAATGGTAATTGTTGTAATAAAGGTATTGATATCAGAAGCGCATGAAAGATTGAGCTAAACAATATACATAAAAAAATACTATGGCAACAAGGATTGATAATCATCATTATCTCATTGAATCTCCAGGCGCCGTATTGAATGTTAAATAAAAACTGACCTGAGACACAATTTTCACAATAACTTCAGTTTTAATAATGTTAGAGTAAAAAACATCACATGGATAGAATTTAGAAAAACTAAAGAAAACATAAGTCTAAGACAAATAGTGATTACCATTTAAAAAATAAGGGAAAAAAAGAAATTTCTACATCCGACATAATTATTACTTTATTTTTTGTTCATAATTTCTAATTTATCATTAAGTAAGTTTAAATTACATCTTCATTGATATTGTTTTTGTATTTCTCACAAAATTATTTTTCCAACCATATATAATACTTTTTACCTGAGATAGTCCATAACTTCAGAATCTGCAAAAATAGTCGCTTAAGAATTACTCATTTTTATCTTGTACCCCAAAAGTTATCAAATCTCAATGTGTCTATAAGAAAAAGATTCATTCTAATAAATGATACAAAATAAATCATTTCCAGAAGATTGATATGCATTTGTTATCATAGCAATTGGCTTCTGTCTATCTAACACTTGAAATTGTAGGTTACTGTCTTCAACCTTTTCACACCTGCGGACCGGTAAAAATAAGGATAAGGTTTCGCGGACCAGCAAAAATAAGGATAAGGTTTCATGGACCAGCAGAAGTCTATAGATAAATTTTCTTAAAGATGTAAACAGCTTAGCCTTAGATGAAGTTATATATATATATGGAGTTTGTATAATAAAAAACTTTTTTTTTTTTAATTTTGAATTTTTTTAAAAAAGTAATAAAAAATTTAATTCTATCCCCCCCCCCCCATAAACATCTGTGATAACTAGAAAAACATATTAATTTATGTATGACTGATTAGATTTTGTTGTTTCTTTTTTTTTTAATTAGGTAAAAGTGCGATGAAAAAAAAAAAAAAAAATTGTTTATATTAATTAAAAGTTTAAAATCTTATTATTTTGTTATTAAAACTTTCTTGCCAGTCTATCGCGGACCAGCAAAAAACTTCTACGGACCAGTGGTTGAAGACCACTGGTCTATATCACTGATAAAATGAGTTTCATCTCTTCATTTTATATTTTTTATATACATCAGTGATGTTTATATTCTTTATGCGCACCAGTGATACTATCTTGTTATATTTATTGTCTCACAAAGATATAATTTATTTGCATATAGCTTATTTGCTAACTATAGACTTGAAAATAATTGGATGCAAGATGTGGCAAAACTACTGACTCCATAGAATGAGTATCAAGGCATAGGCAAGAATCAAAATTTGATTCTTTGCCTGCATACAATTCCCTGTGGTATATGCATAACCATTGTGGCTACCACTACATGCATACCATTTGAAATCTCTTTATTGATTTTAAGTGTTTATATTTTCACATGGTAATATGCTCAGTAAATTTAGTGATTGCTTTATTAACTGCAACCTTTCATCTGATAATTAGTCTTAAAATTTACATTGCACTACTCTATAATTGTTATATATAAAAATTACTTGTTATACAAACAGACATGCAAGAGCAAATATACTAATAAATAATTAAACCTTTTGAGAATCATCATGTCTATAAAGTAAGGTTGCTTCAAATTTGGATCAGAGACCCAAAAATACACTGTACAAAAACCACTTTTATATTTAAACAGTATTAAACTGTTGCACATGTAAAAGTAATTTAAAGTGATTATTTAAAATCTTCACGCTTTCCCTTTCAAACACTTAAGATTTGCCCATACAAAAGCGTTTGGGTTTGAAAAGATAGATGGCCACTCTATCTTTTCTAAAGACTTTATCATGTGTTTGAAGTGTTAGTATTCAGTCATTTATAGTTAAAATCTGCAAAGAGCATGTGCAACAGTTTAATACTGTTTAAATATTACAGTTTATAAACATCGCGCTATATAAAATAATTGATTTACTTAAAAACCACTTTTGTTATATTTGAATACAAATTTATATACTGTATAATAAAGAGAATAAATGATTTAATACTAAACACACACACACCAATACAAACGCAAATTAATCATTCCAAATTGTAGCAACACACCTTACATTTCAGAATTTTTGACATTTTTCTTTGTCTCACACATCATTATAAAATATATGATAAAATGATTATTTCTTTTCAGAAAATAATAAATTTGACTTCATTCTATAGATATTTTTGTCTACTACTGAAATAAATTTTAAATGTTCACATTTTGTTTCTGTAAATATTAAAAAAATGTAATTGCAATCACAAAAAAGATGTATACGTCATCGTTTCTAGAAAGATTATTTTCAGTTTATAAAATCAACGAAATATTTTTTAATTCTTATTATTTTTAACACATTGAAATGAATAATTATTATTTCTCTTATATCTAACTTATTATGCTTTAAAAGTTTAAATTTTTTGAATATTTATTGCTAAATTAAGATATTTTTATACTGTAAATAACGTAGATTGTTTACATCAAAGTTAGAATTTTTTGATTTGCTTGAAACCATATTTACGTTAGCTGTTAATATAACATATTTTTGATAATAAAGTATTTTAAGTCAAAATAAGTTATTAATAATTTATATTTCTTGGTATCTAATAAATATAGTGCAAATTATTTTTTAAAAAAAATATTTAAAACCGTAAATCATGTTTTTGCATCATTGGAAACTGCAATGTCGTAAAATGCTGAACATTTCACAACCTTGGCAACAGACAATGGTTGAACATATCAAGGCGGAGCTTATGTCTATTGTAAGAGCGGGAATTTTGAATTTTACTCCTTTTAGTGTGGAATTTTTTGAAAAAAAATTATAATAAAATATACCGTTTTACACACATTTTAACATATAATACTTATGAAAAAATTCACTAGGGGCGAATTAGCCAAAAGACGAAATAATTCAGTTCAACCGGTCGTAAAGTTAATAAATTATACCATTCATCAAATAATTGAAAAAAAAATTTTAAATATTATTCAAAAAATTAAAAAATTAAAATTGTATACCTGCAACCGATATCCTGCGATTACGTTTATATCCCATTGAAGGCCTTGAATGTGAATCATCAGCATATTTTTAATCCCTTTATTTTAGGTAATGAGACCAATAAAAATTTTCTGCCTTTATCGCCCTCGTATAAACTAGTAAATTGAACAAAATAGAAAAAAATTAAATGCATCTATTAACGAAAATATTAATAAAAAAATCAAATTTTATCCGATTTCAAATTGTGATACATCATTTTAAAGATGGAATTAAGCAGCAATGATTGTTGTTATTTCTGTTGATGTCATGCTTATAGTTTTCGTGCAATTTAAAAAAGAAAAAATTTCTACGAATCAGCTGCGATGCGTGAATGACACGCTACAAAGATTCAGCCCATTTTAAAACAATTTACTTATATTTTGTATAAATATATATTGCATGTAAATGAAAATAAAATAGAAAATTTTATTACTCAATGAAACTTAATATGTTAATTATAATGATGGATTTAAACTTAAAATTAGTTACATATAGATAAATAGTTACATTTAAAATCAACCGTATACAAACAGAAAAAAAATCCAAATTAATTACCCTTTAATCCTCTTTGTTTTCTTTTTATTTTAAAGTTCAACAACTATTTGATGTGTCTTTGTCTGTTCTGGCATAGGTTGAATTAACATGTAAAATAATTTGAAATAATAAATGCATGAATTCATGAGCCCTTTGTAAATGGTTGTCTCAGGGTATTCTTTTATCCAGACTAGCTTATAATGGATCAGTTGAAAGTGACAGACCAATTTTGAATATTTAGATAATGCTTATATTGACTTGCTGTATTCATTCTGTTTGTTTTCTACTCCAAATGCCTGCTTGTCAATAATTTGCATATTTTCCAATAGATGTTATAATGAAATAGGATAAGACTGAGGAGTTTAACTCCTGGATTGTAATTTATTATTTAGCCTGCCATTCCTAATAATATATAGAGTCCAATAAATATGGTAGTTACGCAAAGAAAAATTGTATAGGATTACTGTAGCAAAGTTTTGCTTTCTTTTCTTAATGGTGATTGTCAATCCTTGTTCCCATAGTATTTTTTTTTATGTATATTGTTTGGCTCAGTCTTTCAAGTGCTGCTGATATCAATCTCTTTATTACAACAATCATCAATTTTTAAATATTAAAGTTTAAAAAAAATGACATATAAAAATTAACTTTACCATTTCAAAAACAAAATAAATAAATAGACAACAAATAATAAAATTACATTGGAAATAATTTCAAAAACAAAAAAAAAAGATGTAAACCCATTTAGTAATTTTAGATGTCAATATTTGATCATTGATATTACTAAAGGCAAATACTTTAAATATAAACCAATATCTTTGTAAAATCTATATACACATATATATATTTTATATCACCACTGTCATTTAAATCCTACTATCATAAATAAATGCATATACCAAAAAAAAAAAAAATTGAAATAAATAACAACAACAGATATATATAAAACTCTCATATCAAAGTCAAATCAAAGATTTTTTTTTTAAACAATAATGACACTTTGATGGAAAGTGTGGGTCTTTCCATACTTTACAAAAAATAAAGGAATAGGTGATTTTGGTAATATTTCATTGTTAATTATATATGGGCATAATATATATAAATGTTATATTATTGAACATATTATAAAGAATTATATACAAACAATCAATACATTGGTTCGTATAAACATGCAAGGAAGAAATAATTTATTATTATCTAACCTTATTATATGTAATAATGAATATGCATGATTGTATATGATATCCCCATACCAATGCTGTTATTAATATAAATACTAACAATTGCACTGTATGGAGAATATTACTGCTTATATTATTTAACTGTCAGTTTAAACTAATCCATATCACCTACTTTTGTTACTAATATCAACCATAATATGATATACCAATGTTTGCTATATACACATGCATAAAGTTTATGTAAAATTAACTTTATATATATATTTTTGACATATTGTAACATTGGTTAATGATAATAGCTATCACAACTGACAAGATTTTTTTAAAAATCAAATTATAAGTATTACCATGTGAGTATTCCCTATAGTTATAGTGGCATTTATATTATAAATAATATTTGTTCGTATTTACATGCTGGTAATTAAACATTTTGATTATTATTATGTGCCATTAAGTAAATGCATGATCATATAAATGAATTCACTGCTTAAACATAAAATTTTCAATAGAAATAGACAAAAGCAATTTGTTATTTGCTTTCTCTCATTCCACTTGAAATAATGTTATTATTGTTGATACAATTGGTTAGTTATTACCTTCTAATCTGTCTTTGTTTTTTCATTTAGATTTAAACTGGCTATAATGGTATTAATGATGATGATCATGAGATAATGTGGGTATGAAATAAGATATAGACCGTTGTTATAGAGATTGCCACAGGAAGAAATGTAAAACTTAGTATAGATCTTAGTATAAAATCAGAAATATAATCAACAGGTGAAAAAGATTATGCCTAGGTATGCTTATAATATGAATATGTAAAAATAAAATTATTTTTTTTGTCTTAATCATTTATATTTGAGAGAGGGTGTGTAGTAACCGCATTGTGGCATAACATTTCATATAATATTCATATTTATATTTACCATCAGAATACCTTGTCGTGGGTAAATAGTAGTATTTTAATGTCTCTGATAAAGCTTAAACTGACAACAAAATACTACAAGCAATATTATTCTTCCTCTCTTCTACTGGTGTTTATATTAATAATAGTAGTAGTATTTTGGACAGTGTATGATGATGTTTAAATTTCATGATCATAAATTATTTATCATTTATTTTTTTCAAGATAAGAAATATTTGAGTAGCTGCTTAAGGGAAGAGGCTTTTGGAAGTTATTGACTAAAATAATGTTAATAAATATTTTATCTTTTTGATGTTTCTTTTTTATAGTGTTTTTTATTGCTATTGTTTTTGTTTGAAGTTTCACCCTCCTTTAATTACTTTTTTCTAGAACCAGTTATCCGGTCCAGCTAAAGGATTTGGGACTATGTTGTTTTGTTATTTATGGTCAAAATCTTCAAGTCACAAAGACATTCTATCTATGACTGAACATGATTTTGTTAGTTCTGCCACTGAAATTCTTTATCTGATAACAGATCTTCAACAAATAGAATATTATTTTAGAATGTTTGCAAATGGCAATGACATAATGAGTGAAGAAGGTAAGCAAACATTTTTTGAGCTTGTTAACTTTTTCATTATTCCAATTTGTTTTCATATAATTATTCAATTTTTCTATCTTGAATTAAAAAACTGTGTGAATTTAACATTCATGCAATGGGGGAAAATAAACACATGATCACTTTATATAAAATTATTAGCTTTTGGTCAAATTTATAAGCATATATGTTATTACCACAATAAATGTTATTGATAATTACATAATACAAACTTTTGTGTCAAATGATCACTTTTATTTTATTGCTATTGTGTGGATATCAGTATTTATATATATATAATATTTAAATATATGTATATTGTCTATACTAAACTTAATGTAATTAATTATAAGGGACTTGAACTCAAACTTTCAAGCTCATCTATTCAATCTATCTTATACAACTGATACACATGACCACATACATGTGAAAAAGGTAAATAATCCCCAATACAGGTATTTCATGCTGAATCAATACTCGTCAGTTTGTCCAGATCACCAAATCCCACACATATATACAATCAGTGCTCAGTTTATATTAAGATAGTAAATCTTTACACTTTAATTGTTAAGCTTCAATTTTCTCCACTCTCCAACTCTTCAGCATCCCTTTCATTGAAAACCCGAGAATGCAATATTATTGTTGATGCCAATATTATTGTCATATCCATGTTGACCTACAGTCAGTCTGACCCCTCACATGTAGGACCTTAATATGTCCATTTACAGATTAGCTATCTTAATATAAATGAGCACTGATTGTATATATGTGTGGGAGATAGTGATCTGGACTAACTGATGAGTGCTGGTTCAGTACAAAATACTTATATTGGACATCATATGTATCAGTTGTATAAGATAGATTGAATAGATGTAGGGAGCTTGAAAGTTTGAGTTCAAGTCTTTTATAATTACATTAAGTTAAGTATAGACAATATACATATTTTTAAATATTACATATTTAGCCTGTATTCTACCCATCCCTTTTATATATAATTAAATGGACATAGTAAGGCCCTAGGTGCTGTCTATTTAATTTCTAGTTGCTGAGAGGCTTTTCAATATTTTTTTTTTTTACTTTCATATTCAAATTAGATATCCATTTATTAATCACAGTTGGATACCTAGATGAATTGTTTATAGTAGATTACCTGAAAAAATGTCATGATTGCAGAAAGAAATCAGAATAACCACTGTACCATGAATATGTTATTTGTAATTGTTCAGATTTTATTATTTTATACAATGAAATCAATAAATGTTTATTTAATAAATCTTTTTGTTTTTAATAATTAGATAAACATTTAGTAACAACTTTTATTCTTTATATTTAATATAATTTACTATTTTTTGAAAAATAAGAATAAAATTATTACCTTATTCTATAGATTGTAGTATAAACATAATATAAAGTTTTATATACACAGAGCTCGCAAATAAGCTTTTAACAAGCTTTGCAGAATATCCCCCACCCCAGATCTGTTTCTGCTACTGGCGTTCTCAGTGAGGTGCTAGGATATTCAAGCATTAGATTAAAAATGCCAGAATAAGCCCAGCATTTTATCTAATGTATAACTATTAAATAGAAAATTGAAATTTTCAGACATCCATATGTCTTCCAATCCAGCTATCTAACTTAAATAACCATATGGGACTGAACTAAGTTCAGATACATCATATATTAATAGCTTTAGCAATATAAAATCGCCAAAGCCTTAATAGCAAAAAATAAAGTTACAAAAAAAAAAATCAAGTCAGGTGTGAGGTGTTAGGATATTTAAGCACCTCACAGAGGATGCCAGTAACAGAAACTGATCTGGGGTTGGGGATATTCTGCAAAGCTTGTTAAGAGCTTATTTGCAAGTTCTATATATAACATTTGTAATACAAGCTTATTAAATTAGGTCGTGTGACATCTGACTTGATTTTTTTTTTTTTTTGTAATATTAAGTTTATTAGGTTATTAATTTAAATACTATGAGATTTTATTTTTTGTTTATTATAGATGACTGGTATGATTGTAATATTAATTTTATTACAGCTAGCCAATGTAAATATATTAAGTTTATTAAATTATTAATTTAAATATTGTAAGTTGTTATTTTTTATAAGTAATCATACATTTTAAATTTAAGTATTGTGAGATTTTATTCCTTTTTTATTTTAGGTGATATTGAAATTGATATAAATAATAATGGCTTTGGTGTCTTTACAGATGGTTTAAGTGCAGGTGAGAAAGTATCAGGATCTAGCTGCCAAGTGTTTTGATGAACAGTTTTTTTTCATGGTGAATTTGCTGATATCCAAGTGGGATAGTCAAATCCAGTACAAGAAGCAACTAGTCGTGTTTCTTTTTAAGGATCTGATCTCCTCGCATTTGCATTTTTTGTCCACAGTTAATGTTTCAAAAAGTTTTTCAAAGAATGTTATATTTTATCACAGAGTTGCTTTTCATGTGTCCAATGATCAGATAGTTTTTTTTTCCCATTTGCTAGATCTAATGGAAAAGTTTTTTAAAGATGCCTTGCTTTGATTTAATTCTTGATTTTTTTCTTTTCGTTTTATTCAGTCAAAAAAACATTTTTTAAGGAGTTCTTCTGAGATATTCAAATACATTAGTCTTCTGCTGCAAAGTATTATTATGTTGGATAGATCTCTCATATAATTGATTATTTTATCTTAATATTTGGTGTTCATAGTATTCAATGCTGGCATAGAAGAAAACCATATATCTTTTATCTTATCTTAATTATATTATCCAAGTTTCAGATTCATATAATTGAATGCTGATTGTGATTTCAAATATCAACTTTAATTATTTTATTCTTTTTTTTACTAACTTTACACATATAATGGCCACTTCTCATAAATGTACTTTTATGTCACCTTTAATAAGTAATGTGTTTCAGAATGTTGATCCAAATTAGTTGAAAGTTTCTACAGGAAAGTGTAGTTATCTCTTAAGTAAGCATAACAGACACTCAAATTTTGCATTCAGTATGAAATGATTACACAATTTAGTCATGTTGGATTATCGATGAAGAGGAGTTTTTTAAATCAGGTTTATAATACTTTTGTTTAGTCTTTAATTTCATGTTAAGTTATATATGGAACCTTTAGATTTAGTTTGAATGAAGACATTATTATTATTATGTTCAATATTTATCACAATAGGGCAGAAAAAAAAATCCAAAAAGATTGAAAACAAACTGATTTTTTATTTTCTGGTCTTAATCAACTTTATCATTCTTGGTTGGATATTGCTAATACATTGATTATTGCATTTGATATATTTCTATTAAATACCTTGATAAAAGGGATGAAGATTGGGTTCCTTTATTTTTCTAGGATTTATCAAAGTATCAAAATTAAATTAATGGTTGAATGCTGATTTCAAAATCCACATTGTGAATTCTGAAGCACTCACTTAAAAGTTAGTGAAAGCATTTGAGAATATTTCATACAGAAACTTCATTTATGATATTCAGAGGAAAATATCTCTTTAATTATTGCAGTCTTCTTTTATTTATTTGTTTTATGTCATGTGGAATGAAACTTTTTTTTTTTTTTTCATTTTTTCAAGCTATGCTTTAAAATCATTACTTGTTGATTATGTCTTCATTTAAATTACATTTAATGACTCTGCAAAAGTTATTCTTAGTATCATTCTTGTATTAACTAATAATTTACATAAATAAAAAGTACTAAGCAATATGCAAAATATGAAAATATAATAATTATTAAGAAAAAATGTGGAAACTCAAACATAAAACAAAAATATTTTAAAGAATTAAAATAATCATTGGAAACATTATTATAATTATAGTTAATTTATTATCAGCAATATTAATCCTTCACTAATATTTATACTGAGTTCTTTTTATGTAGTTAGCAATATTTTTTTTGTTTATTCCAGTTTACATCATTTTCATTACATATATGTAAATTTAAGTCTCATTTTTATATGAATTGAGTTCTAAGTGAATTCTTTGAGTTTTCACCATAGTTTTTTTTTTTTATTATTATTTATTTAGCAAGTTCATTTCTTAATCTTTTTTTTTTTTTTACTAATTTTTTTTTGTTTGTTTGCTATTTTTATATTAATTTGTAATTGTGGTTTTATTATTTAGTTTTATGTAAATAAGCATTTATTTTATATAGCACGATGTTTTTAAACTGTAAATAGTAATAATCAGCCATTAAGCTAATGCACATATGCTTTGTGGATTTTAACTATAAATGAATACTCTCACTTTCCAAATACAAGATAAAGTCTTTGTGAAAAGATAGAATGAATCCATCTATCCTTTCAACCCAAATTTTTAAGTATGGACAAATCTTAAGCATTTGGAAATGAGAGCATGAAGATATTAAATTTTGCAAGCATCATTTATTCAGGCATAGTAAAGTTAATTTAAAATGATTGTTTAATATCTTCATGCTCTCATTTCCAAATGCTTAAGATTTGCCCATACTTAAACGTTTGGGTTGAAAGGATAGATGGATTCATTCTATCTTTTCACAAAGACTTTATCTTGTGTTTGGAAAGTGAGAGTATTCATTTATAATTAAAATCCACAAAGCACATGTGCATTAGCTTAATGGCTGATTATTACTATTTAGTTTTATATAAATTATTTGATACTTTTGTTTATTAAACTTTATTCTCTTTTTATATATATTTGAAAAACAATATTTTACTAAATCCTTATGGGCATCTTTTAAATAATAATACAAAAATTGTTTTAATGAAAATCTGTTGTATCAACTTATTTAGGTTTCTAGCTTAATGAAGTTAAGAAAGTCTTATAATCTTAAAAATGAAATGGCTGTATGCCCTAATAAATATCTAAGAAATTTTTATGTATGGAAGTGATAAGTTACTTTCAGAATTATATATGGAATGGTGAAGTTGTATCATCTGTTGTTAAGGATAAGTCTATTGTTTCAATTTATAAAAATAAAAGGATCAAAAAATCTGTAGTATTTATTAAGAATACCATTATTATCCATATTATCCATTGCAACAAAAATATTTTGAAAGATTTTATTGAAAAGGTTACTTCCAATCATGGATAAATGATTACCAGAAACTTATTGTAGTTTTAGAGAATCAGAAACAGTTTTTTTTGCTAGGAAATTAAAGCATCCGACATGAATAATTGAAAAGCTTTTTACCCATAAAAGTTATTCTTATAAAGCTTTTGCATGGTTGAATGAATATCTTGTTACTAATGGTGTAAAATTTGAAGTGTTTTAAATAAAAATTGCTTTTACAGGAATGTATGCTAGCTCCAATTTTGTTTTTGATTTTTATGATGGTTATCTTTAAAACAATTTCCACACAGATTCATGAAACAGATATCTGTAATATAGTTTTGGTGGTAGTATTTTTAATTTAAACCAATCAAAAACAAAAATTTGTTTTTTTTGCATTTTAAGTTTACAGTATATTATCAGTTATGTTATTTTTATCAATTCACAAGATTATCTATAGAATATTCTAAGATCTTTGAATACAACTTACTCAGGATTTTTCAAAATCTTCATCAGGTTTTAGCTGGATGATTATCTGCTGGAAAAGCAAGTTATATATAATGACACCTTTTTAAATAAAAAGATGTTTAGTCAAGCATTGTTAGCCGAGAGGTCATCACAGCTGCCTTGCAAGCAAGTAGTTGTTTGCAGACAGTTGTGGGTTCGCCTCCCGGCCAATGCTATGATATATGAAAAAAAAAGATGGATATCAATTTGCAATACAGATTTCAATGTGTTCTTGTTTCAACAAGTTATTTTAAAACATGATATTTCATCAAATTAGTTTCATAAGACTTTTATTTTTACCCAATTTAATGTATGGAAGTGAATTAAGTGTCTTCTTTTGACATAATACAAAACAATATCATTGAGATTTTAAAAATATATTAGCAAGATTGTAAGACCAAGAGATATATTTTTTTAGTTTTCTGTATATAATTCATTTGAATACAAAGCAAATGAAAAGTAGCAATTTTCCTTAAAAAAAAAATTCTGGTGAATTTGAGCATTGTTTTTATGGTCAGTTCTATTCATCCTATTCTAGAGCTATCTGCTGTAAACTTGAATAGTCAATGGCTACCAGATACATTACAATAATTTCCACGTCCCCTAATTAGTTTCTGGATTTTCCTTATATTAGTAATGATTTACAATTCAAAACTGAGACCAATATATCTAGAAGCTACCTTTTCCTATTCAAGTTAATAGCCTGAAATTCAAAAAAATTCTAGGTTGGTAGAAAACTAAGATCATTACAATATATAGAAAGTAACTTGACATCATATCTATATAATTATATAAGTGAATGTTTCTAAAACTTTTTTCTGTTTTCAGACTGTTAACTTGAATAATATAAAGTAGCAAATGTGTCTATTAAATGCAAACCAAAAATTTATACTTCTACATTTTCTAGTTTCCATTGATTGCTGAAGCTTACAATAAATGGCTCTGTAAATAACTATTTTTGAAAATATATAAATAAGATGGAAAAATTATGTGATGTTGTTGATGATTTTTATAGTAGAAGCTGACCCTATTTACATTATAAAGATTATTTTAAAGATACTAAATAAATACAATACTGAGTGCTTTCATTGAGAAAATATAGCTGGAGAGAGAATACAGTGGTGAGCTACAACTAAGGAAAATGTTGAAATTTTGCAAAAAGCGCAAATTTATTGCTGAAGAAATTAAAAGATAATATTGCATGATGTCAAATACAAAGACCAAAGGACAACATGTATTGTTCATGAACATATTTCATTTACAGATTGGTTTGTATTACAAAGCTCATCATTATTTTTTTGCCTTTCTATCTTTGCTTTTCTTCTTATCTTTGGGAATTAAAAAACGATATTCATTTATGAATAGCTGCTAAATAACAAATGCCTTTTTTTTCTTTTTTAATGCTACTATTTATAAAAGTTATTGGATTATCATTATTTATAAATTCTATTACTTGTATTTGTTACGTCTTCTTTCGATATATTCTTTTGTAATTTCTACTGCAATACAACTTTGTGTTGATATTCTATAGTTTAATTTTTTCTATATAATTTAATTTTCTGATTTCTTTAATAATTTGTATTTCTAGGTAAGTAATTAATTGTTCTTTTTTTTTTTTTCAATAGTAGATTTTATATTAAGGTTTACTTTTAATTATAGTTGAGTTGTAGTGAGTATTTAAATAAAATACTGATATGAGTTTTCTGTTCCATGTACAGTCATGATTTTGATTAGTTGATCAAAATGTGCTAATAGCAGGTTGAGCAGGACAGTTCTTTATTTTTAACAAAATTGAGTTGTTGTTTTATTTTAATTTACTCAGCTGAGAATTGAACCAGAAACATTTAACTCTCGAGTCTGCTAATTTATCATTGTACTAATTGCACAGTCATAAATGATAACTGTAGATTTTAAAATTACTAACTCTAGAATCAGTCCTGAAATAACACTAACATTTTTCATGTAATATCAATCCTGTTCATGCTGATAGTTAAAAGTAATATTCATAACGATTTCTTACAATTCAATTCCTAAATAACTAATAATAAGAACATTTATAAAATAGTTATTCTAAAAAGTTAATAAAGTTCATATTAATCATAATAATTGTGATTTATAATTATTGTATACTTGGACTATTTCCATTGTCTAGATGAATTGTTAAATGTTTTTAGAAAAAATCAAATTTTGTTTATACTTTTCAAAATACATTTAGTTGTTAGTAATAACATAAAAGTTAGTATTGAACACAGTTTTCAAATGATATTATTTTTCCTTACTTCAAGTGCTTCTGGCCTAACCAAAGTCTAACCAAGTAGGCTTTTTATCAAAGGCAACAATCAATAGAAATTTTATATTATTATTTATGAGGATTATTTGGTTTTATTATTTTTTTTCTTTTAAGGATAACATGTTAAAGTGTTACAGATTATCACACAAAATTGTCTTATTTGCCATTATCATGTGAGCAGTTTCTTTAAATTTGATTCTGTTTACTTTTTTTCTCTGCCAAATATTCTTAGTGAATAAATAAAATAAGCTAATGATTAAAAAAATCCTAAATATTGTGGATTTTTTGATTTTATATATATGATTTTGTCTTTGTATGTATGTATGTGCGCATATATATAACATGTCCCTAATATATATATCATTAAAAACCAGTCTACACTTAGACAATAACAATCAACAATCTCAAACTGTTGTCAAGGTTAACCTTCTTTTAACAATAAAGATGGAATCCTTTATATTTGACTATATACAATGATTTTTCTTTTGAGATGCTTTTAAACTATAGACACGATCTAGTTCTTCTCAAGTATTGATATATCATTTTCATATTACTTTAATAATTACAGGAAAAAGCTGAATATTGTACATTAATTATTGTTACTAATTTATTACTGTTTAAGATAGGACTATTCAACTAATATAAATTATGGTATGTAGCACAAATCCAATTCTCTGATCCCAAGCAAGTAAAACAATCTTTATGTAGGCCACTACAATGATCTTTTTGACAACCTCTCACCTTATAGAGCAACAATGATAAAAAAAACATTAATCCCTATACTTTTCTACATCGAATAATGAATTTTGATTTATTTTTCATCCTAAGTTTATTCTCTAAGAATAAGTAAATTTCTGTGTCGTGCCTAATATTGAATATGGCGTGACTAAAGAAAAATTCTAAGATTATGTGGAATCGGAAAAAATATCCAAGTTTTATCTGTTTTCAAACGCCAAGTGAATACTGTAATCATCAAATCAATAAAAATACCATTATTTATATATAATGAAAATCGTCAAAGTTAAAAGACTAGCAAGTTTTTTATAGTCTTCACAAAATAGATTAATTGTAAGTTATTAAAAAAATTCTGCTCCATTAATATACAAGAATTCTCACATAGATGTGATCATTTGATGTTTCAGTAAAATGCCTTTCATTTTCATCATAGTCAATGTGCCCAATTTGATGGTTTTTCAATGAGTCTAAAATAATAATGAGAATGTGTGTATGTTTATTCATTAATTTTTTTTTTGTTATTGTTATCAGAGTGTTTTTGTCTAATTAACTTAATAAAACTATTTCTAGAAAGTTGATGAAAATTATTGAAATATGATATATTTTGCATTATGGAGCTTTTAATTAGTCTTCTATCCATTAAAAATAATTTTAGTAAATTAATTAGTAATAACATAGCCAAATTACAAATCTGTTTTCAGTTTCACTCATTTATGATTGATTAAAGTAAAATCATTATGTGATTAGTTTAAAAATATTTCAATAGTGCTGAAGTACACATTAGCATTCACAAAGATGAACTTGTTCAATTACGGATAAACTGTAAAAAAAATTCTCAGTAATGGTTTCCTTCATGAGATTTATTGATGCTCATTTTACATATATAAGAAGAGTAAATCACTCTTTTAATTGTCTCTCCTTAATTACATATATATTAAGTTCTTTTTTGCTCATATATATGTTACAAAATAAAATTGGAGCTAGCTTTAAAAAATTTACTATAGTAATACTTTGTTATTAGACTGGTAAATATGCCATAAATTGTCATAGCTTATTATTTATTTAGATAGCTAATATTGGTATAAATTTTATAAACTTAACTCCAGTTTAAATGTGTGTGTGTTCATATGTAATTGTGAATAGCAGTTAATATGCCATAAGCTGTCTATAGATTATTATTTAGTTAGTTAATATTGGTATAATAAATTTTATAAAGTTAACTCCAGTTTAATTGTGAATAACAGCTAATAAGTGAGGATAGAATTGAATTTAAATTTTAATAAGGTACAGATTTATTTCATAAAATATCCAAATATAACACATTTTCAAATAATATTTTATTTATTGATGGAAATAAACATTCAATTAGGAAATTCATATAGCTAAATATAGTGCTAATGTACATCTTAAGAGAGAAATGAGGCTTTTCCCCCCATTGATCTCATTTGTGTATGAGCTCCATATATATATGTATGTGTGTGTGTGAAATAATTAATGATTTTGAAGTAGAATGTATTTAATCAATTGGATTTTTACAATTTTATTAATTCTTTTTCCAAGATAGAAACTATTTCTATTTAATATATATTTCTTTATTAAATGGCAAGTATAACACTATAAGGAATATATTTGAAACAATTAATGGTAGCACTATACAAATATGTATAATTACAGAGATCAATTCTCAGCATACCATACATACACAGCATTTTCCTACAGGATGGGAACACTTTCTATCGACATTAAAATATCTCATGAAACATTAGTCACTGAAATAGGGAATAAAATACTTGGTCAGATGAGAAATATAATCATTTATTTTGTTATAAATAAAAATAAATCAATAAACTCATAAGACAAAATTAGTGATAGAAATAGATTGATAGAGATAATTGTAATATTGCTAATCAATAAAATAAAGCATTGAAATTAAAGTATCTTGCTGTTCTAGAAAGGTTGCTATACTGGAAAGAGTGATGAGCATTCTAGTTATTAAATAAATAAAAGAAATATTAAAGTTTTATATGTATATATATTTTTTTAAATTTTTTTATAGGAAAGTGATTAGCTATTTTGTTTCTATAAATTATATATATGATTGGCTGAGCTAAAGCAAAAATGGAAGCTCAGGAAAGTAAAACTGAGACTCATTTTGATTAATTTAAAAACGTGATCACGAGCATGTTTACAGAATTGAATAAAAAAATCGAAAAACAAAGTGATGATCTTAAAAAAGAAAATAAGGAAATTAAAGAAAACTTGGAAACCATGTTTAAACAAATATAGAAACTAAAGAGAACATGGAAAGCATGTTCACAGAAATGGAAAAACCAGATTGAGAGTTATACAAAAGAAAACAAGCAACAGATAGAGCAGTTAAATGAATATATAATAGGTAGGTTAGAAAATCATTTTGTAGAATTAGAAAGCAAAATTGTTGAAGTGAATCTTGAAGTTCAATTGAATGAAGGTGATCAGGATTAGAAATTTGAATAATTGTATGGGATAGTTGAAGAGATAAAAATAGAGAATAGACTAGGATTGACTCAAGCAATTGAACATATTCAAATAAAAGATGAGCATCAAATTAAAATGCAGGAAAAGATAATGGAAAGGTTAGTGAAAATAGAACTAAATATAAAAGAAAATAAAATCTCATCTAACATAGACTTGGCTATTGAAAAATTAAGAATTGCATATGAAAATAGTCAACCAGGTGTTAGTAGGGATGTGTACACAGATTCTAATCCCAGTATTGTCAATCGATTATTTAAAAATCAGAGTTTTTTCAGGACACACACTGAATATAATAGCAGTTTAGAAAGTTAGTTTAAATAAGTTGACTGAAGAGGCTAAAATCACAATTGCTTGTAGCCATCTCCAAAGTGCATATCTAGAATGGTGGGAGTCGTTTGGCAAACCTGTAAATTTTGACCAATTTAAACAGGTTCTGTTAAATTCCTACTAGAGTATGGATTGTCAAGAAGGGATTAAACACTTGCCCAAAAGAAATGCAAACCTGGAGAAGCATTATTTCCATTTTTTCAACAGCAATTAGCCAAATTAAGAGCCTTGATCACACTGATCTGTTATCTGAAAGCCAGCTTGTATGCACAGTTAGATGTAGCTTCCCTAATCACATTGAACAGATGCTCATAGGCACTGATTGAAAAATGGTAGAACAGATAGCTGAATTACTCAGTGAGTTTGATAGCAAACCTGCGAATGATAGTGATTGAGAGTAGGGATTTAAACCCCAATACAGAGCCACTTAAAAGGGGATTTAAACCCCAGATAAATGTCATTAGGTACCAAAAAAACCATGATATGGAGAAAGACCCAAAGGCCAATCTTCATAGATAACTACCCGGGAAAAAAGATCAATAGGAAGTGCCACTAGTCCCAATCGAACAAGAATAATTTGTAGGACTGGAAATGGAACTAATATTAATAATAGAAGATATTATTACCAATCACATTGTTTAGCTTAGTCACCCACTATGGAAATAAATCATGCTCCTGATGTTATTATAAACAAAAGGGATAAAGATAAAGCAGATATTGAGGAAAGATAAAGATATTTTGCAGAGATAGGGGATGAGTTTGTTGAAATTTAGTCCTATGAATAAGGACGGCCTCTTAGTTGATGACTTTGGATTTGTGAATAGGTACTTGATAGAGAATAGTCAAATAATTTATAAAGTCCACACTACAAAAGTAGATCCTACTGAGCATTTGACAAAAAAAAGATTATTTTTTTAAAAAAAGTGAATTATATTGCTCAAATGCTAAAACAATAGTTAAAAAAAAATCATGGCAAATGAACTAGATATAATGATGTTCCATTCAATATTGAAAGGTTGTTTAAAAAAAATAGAAGTTCTGTCTTTATACTCTAAATGTTTGATAGAAGTTTCAGAATTATTTGTGTCATATTTAAATCAGGTTAATATACAAGTTTCATACTCTGTTTCGACAATGCCAATAAATGAATAGTTAAAAAAAACACCAGAGTTCAAAATTAAATGATATCACTCTATTCTTTGCATTGTTGATCAAGCATGTAAAGAAAAACGCTATATAGTTTGAAATCAAAATTAATTTATGAGTTTGTTGAAATTTAATCATGTTGCTTTCTGTATTGGTGATAAATGGAGAGTGTTTCATTATTTTGAGATTGTTATGTTTTATTGGTTCTTCAAAGTTTTTATCTCAGCACTGTTCCCAACCATATTATTTCTATATTTGCCCATCTCTAAGTCTCCAAAATGATTTAGGCATAGTTGTATATTTGTCAGCCTCTAAGTCTCAAAAATGAGCCAGGCATATTTTGATATTTGTCAGCATCTTGGTCTTCTACTAGAGCAAGGATTTATTTAAATGCATTGTTTATTATATGGTTTGATTGATATTATATTTGTGCTTAAGATAGCTCTCTTGGTATTCATAATGTATGATACCCCAACTGTAAGTGGGAGATTTCTTTGTTCATCTCAGCATTGCAGGCAGATGATCAGGTTCAATAATAATTTTAATTGAATTAATGAGACAATTTTTTTTATATATGAATATCAATACACTGGATTTGTAAGGATGACATTTGTTATGTTCATACCAGCTTGTAAGACCCTTTCCAAAGAAATAAAATTAAGTGTGACATTATTGTAAAATTGAAAGAAATTGTCTTTTTGTGTAGAAATAAAATTGAGTGATATTTATGCTAAATTGACTATTTTATTCCTAAATGGAGGAGGGGCAAATATAACCCTCATGTCTGAGTTTACAGATGTTCTTATGCTAATATTTTAATATTCTTCTTTATTATATATAATAAAATATTAAAAGATATGTATATAGGATAAATTTCAAAGTGGTTTTAAAATGTTAAAAATAAGTGTGAGATAAAATGTTATTATTTTATTTTTTTAAAATAAAGAATATTTTTTAAAACAAAAATCTTGCTATAGGAACTAACAGAAGCTTTCTAAATTGTCTGCTTTCCAAGAAACTGTGGGAAGAATTGTAACACTTCACCATTGTGTCTTTTACTGTAAAGAAGTCACCAAAATTTTGTATGGATTTTTAAGTTAATATCATGCATTCTATGGAGTAGCAAACTCTCCAGGATACTTTCCTTGATCTTTACAATATTGTAGCTGAATATTGAGCTGTAGGCAAAGAAATGCCTTAAAAGTTAACCTTGATACTACTGATATATTTATCACTATTGAATTCTGAAAAAATATTTAACATTTTTTGCTATAAAAGGAAAATTAATCATGTAAAGTAATTATCCCATAGAAATGTACTTCTATAAATTAATCTGCGAATCTGCCTATTTTTAGTGCTCAGAAGAAAATTGTAATGGAAACTCGGATAGGAAAACTGCCTCGGAATGAACCAAAAGAAGCTAGAATATTATATTGCCAGAAGACATTAAAATTTAATGATTAATGTCCATATTCCCACATTTACAGATACAAAATATATATGTGAGCTCATAAAGATGTTAAAGTAAATTAACTGAATTTTCTATAGACATCCTCAAAGAATTATTCTAAGTTACAAAGATTTTTTTCCCTCTCGCGTATAATCGCTGTATAATCTTCTTAATTGTAAATACATTTTTTTTATTATCATATGATTCTATTCTTTAATTAAAGTTGTTGTTATAATAATTTTGCTGTTTGTGATTTCTCATACAAACCAAGCTGATTATTTATTTTGTTTATGGGAGCAAATATACCCTGAAAGTGTTAAGCCAGAATAAAACATGATTAAAATATAGCTTCACCAGTGTGCGTTGGAAATGCAGTATAAAAATTAGCCTGATCGCTAATTTACAATTACAATTTATTAACATAGCGTTATATAAATAAATATCTTATTATATATAATAATTATTGTAATAAATTATTAGGTGGAGGGGGTGTAATGATCAGGAAATAGAATTGAATCTACATGGAAACTTATTTTTATGTGGATTTAATTTGATCGTTTATTGTGACTAGTACTGACACTTGTCGATTAAAAGTAATTTGGATGCAGTTATTCCACCACATACATGGTCACCCTTTAGTTATCTTTAAATTCCCCTAGACAAAAATTAATTTGCCAATATTTATTTTTTTTATTTTATAGATAACTGGTTTCATTAGCAATTGTGAAAACTGTGGTTATAGTTACAATATAGAGCAGTTTGATTTTAAGTCTATATAATAATGAATGTCTAAAAGTGTAAATTAAGATAAATAAAACCCAATAGATCATTTTTAATTTTTTGCTTTCATCACTAATGCTAAATCTTTTGTAGATTAAGGACTAGTCTATAAATTTTTCTAAGTATTTATATACAAAGTTGATTTTAGTTTATTTATTTTCCAGTATGATAATTTAATCACATTTACTGATTATATCAACTTTAATAAAAGCATTATATTCAAGCAAAATATATCTATTAAAATTCATTTTTCATATTGTTGTTGCTATTAATGTAACAAATTTGAAAAAGTATTCTATATTAACAATTGGAATTTAGATATGGAAGTTTAACTATTTTAATTTAGATTTTTTTTTTTTAACCTGAGAAAGATTTTTATATGCAGGTCTTTAGTTATTTAACTAATGTTTTGATTAATAATATATAATATAAAATGCTCTACAAATTATACCATTGTAAGCAAGCAGTTTTATATATAGTTTTATAGCAAATTAGCTAAAAATTTGTTTAATTGACTGAACTATGGCAGTTTCTGTATAATGTAAGTGCTTCTTCAAGATAATTTATTTTTGTATTGTATCTTTTAGATATTAAATTTTAATATATCATAATCTAAAATGCTGCACAAATTATTTTGTAATGAGTACTTTTCAATATTACAACGTCATCAAAAATAGAAATAAGTTGAATCTATTATTGCTGCTTTTCGATATGTTTAAATAAATCACAATATATCTTTATATAACAGAAATATATATATATAATAATATAGAAAATCTTTTTTCAGCAGATATTATTTTTTTGCCCTTATCAATGTGATGGCAATATTTTAAAGCTCCAATTTACATTGCATATATAGTGACATCTATATTTTTATATATAAAATTAACTACAACCAATTATAACAATGCATTATATACAAATAAAATAAAAAACAGCAAAAGAACATAATAATGCAATTAATAGAAGAAGTGATAAATGTGCATTATATATTTATTTAAAAGATGGACATAAAATAGATTGTGTAACAATATAAACCTTTAAACTGTAGTATACAATATCTAATAGAAGGAATATATTTAAATGAATTATATGAAGTATAATAAACTTATCTGTATGATTACAAAACAATCAAGTCATATGTCACATGATCTAATTTAACAAGTTTGTATTACAAATTTTATATATAGAGCTCGCAAATAAGCTCTTAACAAGCTTTGCAGAATATCCCCAACCCAGACCGGTTCCTGCTACTGGCTTCCTCAGTGAAGTGCTATGATATTCAAGCATTAGATAAAAAATACCAGGACAAGCCCAGCACATTATCTAATGGATAACTATTAAGTAGAAAATCCACTTAATAGTTATCCATTAGATAATGTGCTGGGCATGTCCTGGTATTTTTTATCTAATGCTTTAATATCCTAGCACCTCACTGAGGAAGCCAGTAGCAGAAAATGGTCTGGGATTGGAAATATTCTGCAAAGCTTGTTAAGAACTTATTTTCGAGCTTTATATATAATATTATCAGTATGAATATATATAAAACATCAATTACTTTAATAATTGGCTAATGAAAAATGAATGGAAAATTGTATAGTATATATTTATATAGGGCTTTTTTTTCTTTATATATCTTATTAAGTTTATATATGGAAAGGATAGATGTCACTATGTATGCAATGTAAATTGAAGCTTTAAAATAGTTTCATCACATTGATAAAAGCAAAAGTATATTTGTCATAAAAATTTTCCGAATTATTTTTTATTATTATTATGTATATACAATTATTGCTGTTATATAAAGATATTTTATTATATATTGTATGATTTTTTTTTAATTATAATGTCTATAGAGCTTACATTAATAATTCTAGGAATTAAAAATAAATTTAGAATACTTCTTATTCTGCTAAAATGGACTTCGTTTATTTGAATATGGAAGTCTGATTCTTTCACTGATGAAAGCTAATAATTGGAAATCTTGGATTTAGCTTGTGTTATTGTCTAATCTCATTAAGAGTACACTAAGAAATCATATATTACTTTGTTTTGATATACACCATTCTTTCCAAAGGGTTAAGGTTATTTAAAGAAAATATTTTTATTAAAAATCACTAAAATATGTAATTTCTGGCCCTTGGTGTTAGATCTATATAGATTAGGTAGAGTTGAAAGCCTTAAGTCATTTGAATATTAGGCCATTACCTTGAATATATAAAAAGAAGTAAAATTAATAGATGTGAATTCAATATTCTTCATACTGAACAAGGCTGACAAGCTGAAATTAATCAGAGGAGATTCAGTTGTCACTTCTGTCATATGTCCATTCATTACTCAAGATTACAATAGAGGCCTCTGAAATATTCTAATAGAAAGGATTACTTTTTATACATATGAGCAAGTACATCTTCTGACTTGAAAATATTGTAATATCAATCTAATTTACTTCTTGGTTAGTAAGTTAAAAATTAATCATTTCTGGAGCTTAAAAAGTAGTTCAATACTTCTTACTTTGTCATAATTTACATTTACAGAAATTTGTTTTTACAGAGACTTAAAATCATAATCCAAATAGTTTTATAGGAACACAATATCACATTACCATATGCATTATAGTATAATGGTGCAAGTAATAGGATTCGAGAGTTAAAGGTTCTTGAATCAATTTCCATTTGAAGAAAATAAAAACAAAATCTTAATTTGGTTAATTAAATAAAACTGTTGAACTTAACCTGACACTAATCTACTGTCCATAGGATTATCTGTTTTGTATTAATAATATATATATAGTTTTGTGTGAGTTAGAGCAATAATAGAGTGATTGATTTAAGAGCTAAAATTTCTAGATTGAATATTGACTTGTACACTTTGATGCTTAAACATCATATGCCATCCATAACAAGTTATTATCATTAAATGATGAAAAATTCTAATTGTTCTATAGATAATGCTTCTCAGTATCATTGCCAATGTTTTAATATAAATGTCAATTTCTTAGCTTATGCTGCAGACAAGATTTACATAGCAGAATGATCTTCAAAATAAAAGCTAATCACAAAAAATTAATAAGCCTCCAAAGTCAAATACTATTGCTAATAGAAGCAATCATTTTCATTATTATTTTATCCTCATTTTTTAGTTTTCTTTTACTACTTTCTTTGGTCACTTTAATATTGGATCAGATTGTCTCTTTTCATGCCATCTATCATCTTTCTTTATTAATTGTTGACATTGAGATTGATTACTTTTTTGTTCAACCACACATAATTAATTATTCGCAGCAATTCTGAATATATAAAATTTGCAGAGAGGGGACAAGTTTATAAAATGTAAATCCATAAAAATGATTTTGCATGAGACTGTACAATCAGTAGCAGGTTAGTGTGGATTCAGATATGGTAAATAATTTCTTATTCAATGATTATGCTTAGGTAATTTTATTTAAAAACATCACAGCCTCCACAAACATGGAAAAATCAAGAAAAGGCAATCTCTCACTGTAAGACCTATGTTTGGTACATTATTCAAAAAAGTGACAGAAATAGTTTTAATATCCTTTACAATCTGGTGACAAAAAAAAGAAGTTAGTGATAATATTTCAATCTTTTAATTTTACAAGTACAGGATATTTGATGTGAATTCTTCCAGACATGAATGTGAGTCAGCATTCATTGCTAAGTAATTGTCAAAGATCCAAATTAATATAGTCACTCGTAATGAAACTAGTCTTTTTGAGAAGAAATTTCAATCAAACAGATATCACTATAATGAATCTTGGATGTACTATCCATTATCAAACCATATCATCTTATTGATAATGTTTTACTAAAAAGAATTATTTGTTCTCTAACTTATGTTATTAGTAGCATTCTGCTTGACAAATGATAAATGCAGAATTTATGAATGGTTGATACTATAAAAGAAATCATAGTCACTATCTATCTTTTTTGATACGTTGAACAATCTTTTTAAATCAGTGGATGATATTTTGTAAAATTGATGATGATAACATTTTGAACAGATAGAAGATATATTTTGATCATTTGAATAATGATATAAGAATTCAAATGACTGCTTGTAATGATATATTCATTGAACCAACTTATTTAGGTTTGGACAGAAATATCAAGTTTGATAAATTTAAAACAGCTCTTTGCAATTTTAAAAACTACAAAGTAGCAAATTCTAATTAAGATATCTGGAGAAATTTTATATTAGTCAATGTTAGAAATATTGTAATTTTCATAGAACTATATATAGATCCTTGAAGTAGTACCACCATGTCTTAAAGATGCTTCTGCTGATGCAGTTTATAAAAATAATAACAATAGAAAAATGCCATAAATTATTTTGAAATAGCATTGTTATCCACTACATCAAGAGAAATATAAAACATTTTTTATTGAATATATTGTTTTCAGTCACAGATGATAGTTTACCAGTGAAGCACTACAGACATAGTTTTTGTTTAAAATGTCATGAGCAAAAGGTACAATTTGCTTTTATTTACTTGGTGAAAATATTTGAACCAGTTGATCAAGAAATTTTATAGTCATGCATGAAATTAGCTGGTTGGTCACTAAAATTTATTCATATTGTAAAAAAAAGATTTTACATTTTGTTATGATAAATAAACATTACTGCTGTTGTAAAAACGGAAGCATTTGAAATGAGAACACATATTAGTTTCACTTTTCCAATTTTATTTTATAGTGATTTTTGGAACTTTTTACAAGTTGTTTCATAAAATAGGCATTGTGATAGATACGTATTAAACTGAACAATTTTTAATTTGAATCCAATTTAAAACAAGCAAAAAAAAACCTAGATTGCTAAAGATTGTGTTGTTTTTGAGATTCAGAGGACTGTGGTATAGAATATTATTAATGTTTTGAATGTAACTTCATTTACTAACTACTACATAAAAAAATTTGAATACTTTCTCAGCCAGTGATGGAAGGAAAAATGTTCAACAGTTTTTAGTTTAAATAGTTACCAACTTAAAAATGGCTCACTTTTAATATCTTGAAAGCTTTTTATGTTGATAATGAAGTGCAACAAAGAAACCCTATATAGAGCTGTAATTAACCAAGGTGTTGAAATTTAAAAAAAAAAAAAAATCTTTGTAGCATAAAAACTTAAAAGACAGCAGTGAAAGATGTCAAAGAAACAGATTAATGGATCAGTATGTAATACGTATGTGAATATATTAGTGTTCCACTGATTGATATGTACAGTTATTAAAAAGCTCACCTTTAGTTTTTTATTTGTCACCTCCCCTCCTCCCCAGATTTAAAATAGCTATACTTTTTTTCAAGTGACTACTAATGATATGTATAATAGACTGAATTTCTCCTGATGATGTATGCAATAGAAAAAATATAATAAAAGAATACATAATCTTTATTTTAATGTTTTAAATACAAGTTAATAAATTTAGTATATTTGCAATATGTTACCATCTTACTCATTAAGAGGATTGAAAGTATATATGGTTTTATTAAAATATAGATAGAATTATATTTATTATACTGATTTTTATAATATATATTAAGTTATTTTCCAAGACATATTTATTTATACGTTGGTTAATTCCTTTGTGATATATTTTGATGATATAAGAGCTTTATTGTGATATATCAATAACTTTGAAATGTTGGAATTACAAAACAATGTTGCTGTTAATGAGTGATTGTTATCTCAAACTGTCTTCAGATAGAGAATTTACAATATGTAATTGCATAGAGTCGAGATATTCAAGCACCAAATTTGTGGACTTGAACTCACTCTTCACATTTTATTAGATTTGATCTAGAAATTTCTGCTTTACAATCAGTCATTCTACCATTGAGACAACTTTTTTAGGGCATTTTTAAAATAAATATTTAATTTTAGAAGATTCTTATAAAATAAATAAATAAATAAAACTTTATTCTTATTTTGTTCTAACAACTTCTAGTTAAGGATTCATTGATTTAATTTTATTATTGTCATTACAATCATTTTTCTGAAATGTTTTATCTTTCTTACAGAACTTAATGGGATGTTGACAGTATGCTTCAAACTCATTTGTGCAGCTAATCATAATGGTGCAACTTTAAGTTCTGGAGATAAAAAAATAATCACTTCTGTAGCAAAGTCTATGGTAATAATTAGAGAATAATATAATGTTTATAGTATTGTGTGTGTGCGTGTGTAGCATTAGCTTGATCTAGAAGTCAAATCCCTATACAAAATGCCAAATCCTTTTTAATATTTATAATATATATACCTTATAATAATTTTTTGAATATATGCAAAACAAGAGTCTCTAAGATCCAGGAGTCAATACAGATTGTCTTGGTTTGCTTCCCAATAATTATTTCACTGATGCCTCCCTTATCAACTTTGTTTCTGATTTACTCTTTAATCAGCTATAGCTATTTTCTGATTACTAGTCTTTTTTTCTTGCCCTCTCTTACTCCAAAGATTCTGTATAATTTCTATATCTCTTAATTAATGCTCTTTTTCCCTTCTATTTCATAATTTAATATTTTTTTTTCATTTAATTTTTTTTTTTTTTTGCTTTAATGTTGTCAGATAATCTTTTTTTTATCTCCAAGTGTACATCTTAAATAATCCAAATCTTTTTAACTCTTAAGTTTCTGCTTTATATAAAGCTATACTCTAAAAAATATTCAACAAGGTTTTTTTTTTTTTAATTTTACTTTAATGAGTTTCAAATAATTTTCTACCCTTATTAAATGTCTGTTTAGCATTGCAATTCTTATTGTAATATTTTTGCTAATTATTTCAATTTCATAATTAACTATTTAAATAAATAAAAGCATTAATGTGCACTGTGAGTTTCTATCCAATTATCATTCTTTAATATCTTACACACATTAATATTTTACTATCTTCACTCAATAATTTTAAATGGATTTATTTTCATAATAAACTTTTTAAAATTTGATCAGTTCTAATTAATATTTTGTTGTAAATACTGCAAAAACCTTAGCATAATAGATATAATGAACTTTTCTTCTTTTAATGCTAATTCCATTTTCACTAGACACTATTCATTTAGTAATTCAACTGCAGTTATGTAACACATACATAAAGATATAGTACAATTATAGGCTTTATTTATGAGTAGTTATAAATCAGAACTTTGGAGCAATTTCTACTGAATTTTTGATAGAATAAGATTAGTTCTATATATAATAATTTTAACATTATTTACCTCCAGAAATTTTCTGATATTTCAAATGGAAACTTTTAAAGAAAAAAAATTAATTGTTGCTAGACATATGTTTCTGTCAGTCAAACTGCATTATTATTAATTTGAAAAATCAATTGAAATTTCAACAAAGATATTCACCCAATTTCTATTAATTACACCAACAAAGCTCAGTGTGACCTTAAAGCTTAAATGATATATATAATAGTTAAGCACTTAAAAAATTATCAGTCCTAATAGTACCACTTCGCTATGATTTATAACGGAAGGGCTGACAATCATATTGAGTAAAAAAGATTTTACAACATGCAAATGTAGTAGATAGACTGCTTATTTCTACGTATTTATATAAGAAATGAAATAAATGTGTGCAGAATATATTTTAAACTGGTTAGGAAAAAAAGAATAGAGTTATGGAAAGTTAACATGAATATAAAAAAAGTAGTTATATTAAGGATAAAAAATATATAAAATATGAAAGAATGTATGATAACATTAGAGGAAACTTTTTGTAATTTGATCCAACGGAGCTGTAACTACCAAGAAAAGAAGACAAAAATAGAAGAAAAAAATTGGATTATGGATAAAGTTTATATGTGATAAGAAAGAGAGTATTGAACATTTATTTTCGAATATAGGATATTCAAAAAAATTGAGATCAATTATATAGACAGTATCAAATGAAGTATGAGGATAGGATAATGAATTTAATGAAACACCTTTTATTAAAATGGGCTATAAGAAAAAAAAAGAAATGAATCAGGGTTGGAAAAATTATTTGATAATAAGGAGTAAAAAGGAGATGAGTTTATTATTATATATTACAATTTTAGAAGGGGGAGTAACTTGATAACAAAGTTTTGGGGCATATGTTCTATGTATAGTAACTTCCAGTTTTATCTAAGGAGAAGCCATTTTACATCACATACAGAAATTTTTAATTTCAACTAAGAAGAAACCCTTTTCACTTACATCACACAAGTTCAAACTAATTTTATATAATAAATTATTCAATTGATTACATTTAAATGTATATTTTCATATATATATATTAATATTTTATTTGTTTTTTAAATGAATGAAATTGTTTTACTTTTGTTTTTTTTTAGAGCATGGGTATGACTACTGTTAGCTGTAGTAGTTTCTGTGAATGGACTCTTAAGAACTGTCCAACACTTTTTAGTGGAGTTCATCATTGGGTTTTACATAATCTTACTGGAAAAACATTTACTTTTAACTCAAAATTGGAACATGACCCAGAAGTATGTTGTTGGGTTTTTTTTTTAATGTGTGTGTGTTTTATATAATGTTAAAAAAATTTGCGCTTTAGTCATTCGCTATTTATAAAGAAAAATTGAAACTGTTGTACAATTAGATTTTGTTATACAAAATGTGGTTGTAAAGTTTTATATATCATTTTAGGAATATTTTTTTGGTCTATATTTTAACTTTTATCATATTTTCAATAATTTTAGAATATTTGAAACAAATCTGAAATGTGAAAACATTTGATAAATAAATTCTAAAGTGAATTGAATGAACAATACCTTTATTATGATAAAGTATTAAATTATTTTTCAAAGCCAAAACTGCACCAAGAGAAATTTTTGGCAGGCACTTGGTATCATTTATTTTAGTTTTCTGAATTCAGATTTAAAAAATATATAAGTTGTGTAACAGTCATTCATATTCAACCATATACTTTTGAATAATGTTTTAGAAATGGAACAAATGAGCTATGAAACTATTTTCTGTTTTATTTATGATTTTTAAATATTTTGGCATCTTCTTGCAAGAGAATTTTTTCAGAAACTGATCAAAAGAAAAAAGTAATGAAAATGGGGGGGGGGGGGGTAATATTATTTTACTTGATATTAGAATGACTAGAGAAAACAGTAAATGATGTTTTAGAATAAGCATTCAGTTAATACATTAGGAAGAAATGAGAAATCAGTAATGTTAAAAAAACAATTTAAGAATATTGAGGTCATTACAGAATCACAAAAATTGTGTTGGTTGAAGAAAGATCTTGGATTCTTATGTATAGTGAAAATATATTTTAATAAATTGAAAAAGCAAATGAAATAAGGGAAGAATAGGCTTGATAGTTATACAAGATTTTAATAAATTTCTAAATTAAAAAAGTAAATGAGTTGTCAATAAGATTTGCAAAGAAAATGATAGTATTAAATCCATGATAAATCATTAAAGATATACTTTCATTGGAAGGCTATAATTGTTAGAGAAATGTATGTTTGAGAAAAGTATAAATTCATCCAGCTGCATACATAGGATCAAATCATAATCATGTTATTGTAGAAACAGAATATAATTGAAGTAAAGATATCTAGAACAATAAAAAAATGATTTAAAGAAATTGAATATTGAAAGAAATTACAAACAGAAAATTGGCAACATTTAAAAATCTGAAGTAAAAATTAGGAAATATAAAAAGAGTAAAACAGAAAAGGAACTGTAGGTAATTCATGAGAACCTCGAGAAATTGAAAAAGTAGTCTGCTATAGCTTGTGGAATCTGCTTTGAGCAAAAAACTGATGATGAAATGATGTGTTAGTAGAATAAGTGGGTGTGCACATATATATACATACAAATAAGTTTGGTCTTGAAAAGTTCTAACTGAAACAATAATTGAAAAGATCATTTAATGACTTTGCGATGATTATAGTATCTTCACAACTTAAAATTTGATATCTGTCACAGCAAAAAAAGATGAAATTAATGATCATTGGCTAGTGATATGGTGATTATAGCTGTTTTAAACATTTGCACTAATGTATTATGGGTATGCTTTTTATACAAATTAAATTTATAGAATTAGTTTTCAAAAATCATAGACATATATTAGACTCAGCAGTAATATATACATAGATTTTCTTTGGTGATATTACTCCAATGATATTATTACCTACAATCTACATATGGGTAAGTAATTATCAGAAGCTACTTTCCAAGTGTGTTAATGAATAGTTTTTATCATTCTAATAAAAGATTAGCATACTGTCAAGTTCTTGTTTATAAATCTGATCTTTCTATGTTTGCATTTTTCAGTTTCTAGTTTACTTCAGTACTTCTTTAAAATACTTTTCAATTCAAAACCTTTCTCATTTTAATTCTCAAACTTTTTTTTTTTCAGATAGTAGGATGTATGGAAAAGTATAAATACCTGGATATATGCACTTGTTTTAATCTATCTTTTGAACTTCTCTCTTTGGATAATTTGCCAAAACTTTTGCTTGTGAATATCATTCTTTCATTTAATATTTTGTTCATCTGCTGAGAAATAATTTCATAAGGAATAGAACTTGTAATCCCATTTATTACTTACCTATTCTACTCTCTGGCATTAGTTTCTTTTGAAAACAAGACACATGAAAGAGGTTTAATCTTTTCTGGTGTCTTTTAGGATTGTTTACAAAATAAATTGGCTATTTTTTTGTATTTGTTTTTTCATCAAAAGAAAGTATGATTTCAACTGAAAGCTTGTGAAGTGTTAAATTGTAGGCATTTATTTCAATAATTAATAAAAGATATAGTTATCTTTAGGATTGGATCACAATTTCCTGATTTTTCTTTCATGTAAGATAAATTATACTCTTGAACATTTGACTACAGGATCACTTCATTAAGAGTTGCAAGAATTGAATCATTAACAAAAAAATCTCTGTTAAGGATTTCAGTGTTTTTTGTTTTAACTCTCCTTTATTCCAAGCTGAATATTGAGCTGTCTAATTTGGTTTAAATAAAAATTAACTCTTCAAATTTGTGAATGATACTAAATAACTGATTTTAAACTGAAAATTGATGAAACATGATTAGTCTGAACAGTTTTATTAGACAATTCAAAGCTTTATAACAATCTGTACATTTCTTATGATATGATAAACTTTTTTGACATTGGATAGTGTTTTTTTTTTTACGTTTTTATATTTTTTAGAATTGTCTAAGCATGAAAATTGTTTCAGCGTTCATATTTCATTTTAGAATTCTTGATGTTGTCAACACATTCTTATAGATTCATCAGAATAACTTCAGGAAAAACTTTGTTGCATATTAATCATCGTTTGATAGTTCTTATTTTTATCTCGATACTGAAAGAAGTTTATAGAAATGTAATAAGAGTAATATTTTTAAGAATTTCAACAAGAATTTTGTCTTTTGCTTATAATTTGTCTATAGTATCAAAAAATTTCTTCTTGGTGAGCTTATGATCAAAATTGGCTTTTATCATTGTATTAAATCTCACTGGATGAAAGTAATCAATCAGCTAAACATTTTATTATTTTTATCCTATGTGTGGTTTAGGGACAGACACGAAAGCTAAAAATTTTTTGATCAGTGCTCAACCTGTTACTTCTAGCATTCAACTACCCATTCAACTTTTTTTTTTAAATAAAAAGTACAAATCTTAATTTACTGCAGTTTTTATTTATTTATTTTGCTAATGCATATCCTAGAATCACTTCTGTATTTGTATAGGTTTTTAATATTCTTCATGCCAGCAGTTCTCCTAATCACAAAATTCATTTGAATATTTTTTAGATCTTCAATGAAGTTTAGAATAAATAAACATTCAAATATATGTAAATAATATATCTTTGGATGCAGCATTATCATAATAATAACAATAACATGATGATGTGGAAAATCACTCAGTGAATTCTTTGTACTTTGTATCATTATTGTTTTTCTGAAAAGTTATAGTTTTATAGCAGTAGCAAAATCATGGATTCTGGAGTCTGGCATTTATGGATCATAGTTCCAGCTCTGTCACTTTCACTATTTGAATTTCTTATGAATTCCTGATCAATAAGTTTATTATTATTATGCAGTATTAAAATGAAGACTCAGAACATGCATTTATATTTAGAAATCTATTTATTATCAATTGCTTTTTTATCATTCAGGAAATTAAATGAATATTTTTCACTTTATAAATTTAAATAAATATATATATAAACGTATATGCAAATTACAACACTATATTTTCATAACAAAATATATCATTATCATCTTCATTTTCAACCATTATTAATCCACTACTGGATCCAGTTTCTCTAATCCATATTTTCACTTTTCCACATCATATCAACAAATTTAATTATCTCATCCATCCATCTCATATATGGCCATTTTCTATATCTTTTACAATCTTTTAGGATTCAAAAGAAAATTTCAACTGAAAATCTACTATCATCTCTTAATAATATGTATAGCCCAACTCCATTTCAGTATCTAATTTTTTCAATGATGTTAGTGATATCTGTTTGTTCTCTGAAACATGTATTTTATTTTTATTTCCTTCCTATTACTCTCAGCATTCATCTCTGTTTCTTTGAATGGTCTGAAATCTTTGAATCGTTCCACTGTTAAGTGTTCAAGTTTTGCATCCATAAATAAAAACTGGTAAAATGTATACATTAAAAACTTTTCAAACTTATAGGCATATTTGTATTAACTGACCAAGATGTTTATAGTTTTTTTTTTTTTTTTTTTCTTCTGAGAAAATCCATTGAACACTACTTTAGTCTTTTTAGCATTTATCTTTACTCCTACTTTTTTACTTTCATCTAATAACTTTTACAATATTTCCTGAAGCTCTGAAATATTATTTGCAAAAACTATTACATCATTTGCAAAATTTAGAAGATTATTTTACCTTTATCATCTTAGCTTCCCATTTTGATCCATTAAATGCTTCTTGTAAAACTACTGTAAAAAGTTTTAAAGATGAGGAATCATCTTATCATAAACCATTCTTAATGTTAATCGCCATAGTATAACAATGTAATTAGAATCACTGATAATATATTTTTTTCAAAATATATCAGTATTCTGCATCTATATTTTGATGAATCAAAGTTTTAATTACCTTGGAAATGCTTATAAAATCAAATATATTTTCATAATCTACAGATCCAAAGCATAATGGCAACTCACATTCATTGATTCTTTCTATAATTTCTTTCAAGACTTGGAATGTGATCTACTGTGCTAAAACCACTTTTAAATCCAGCTTGTTCTTTTAGTTAGTTAAAACTAATAAAATATTGATAGGTCTGTAATTTTTATTCTCTTTTATCATATTTTTTAAAGATCAATATTATTTTTGCATTCTTTCCATCAGCTAGTATATCCCTTTGTCAACAATTGAGCTATTTCTTCATTGACTTTTTTTTAAAAGATCAATAATAATTCCATCATATTCAGGAATTTTTTGCTTCTTCATAGATTTAATTTCATGTCTCACTTTTTTCATTTAAAATACTGAACAATTTAGAAGATATATTTATTATAGGGGATACTTTGTTTTCATATTCTTTATTATTATATATTTCTTTATAGAATTCTTCCACACATTTCATCATGTCATTTCTCTTTGGTAATATTCCCATTTTTTTTTCTTATTGCTGAAATAACTTTACTTTGAAAACAATGATATTGTTTTACATTCTTGAGATTTTTATTCTCTTCTGTAATTTTCCTTGCCAATTCACTGTTTTATTTCTTATATTATTATTTATTCTTTTTCATACCATTTTACAAAATTATAAATATTCTATTCTTTTTAATGGATCATTTAAAAAAATTTCATATTCCTTCGTTTCATCATACATTGGCTTATCTCAGTAAAAAAATTTACTGGTAAAATGCTTTTTTAAACCAGGTATTTTTCTTGGCAATTTTTAATATATTTTATATTTTATAATGATTTTTAAATTATAATTTAAATTTATTAGAATGTTTGCTGATATCAGTCATTTATATCCTCGTTTTTAATAGCTTTCATATTTTTAGTTTTGCATTAACATGTATCATAATTTCATAACTGATGATCACATCCTGTGTTGAATCTATTAAGAACATTATATTCTTTCTGTTAGTCAAAGTATAATTTAATTCTGCTGTATCTTCAATTGTATGCTTCTATGTCCATTTCTGTTTAGCTTTTTTCTCAAAAAAAAAAAAAGAATTTGTAAGATACAATCTCTTTCTTCTTATGCAAGCTTCACAAATCTGTGTCCTTTTTCATTTCTATTACTATAATCAAATTTATCCATAACACTTTTATCCTTTAATTATTTACCAATCGCCATTAAAATCCCCCATGATAATTTTAAAATGTTGTTTTGTCTGGTCAAAAGCATTTTGTACATTCATATAAAAATCCTTTAATTCTTTTATCACAATAAGAATTTGGGTATAAATATGAATTATATGCATTTAGTATCTTTTATTAATTTAAATAACTAATCTTGCCACTTTGACTGATATATCATGAATTCCAAGTACGTATCCAGTTTTTATAGCAATTGTATTTTCATATTTTCTTCTAATTTTACAAAATCCAACAATATTAGACAGTTTTTCCACCAATTCATACAACTTGCATTCATTTGAAAGTTATTTGCAATTATAGATATTTAAATAAAGGATCATTATTAATTGACAGCCTGGATTTGCATTTAGGGATTCTTAGCATTCAGTCATAGTTGCTGCTTTGGCTGGTGAATTTACAGCCTTTTAGAATAAGAGCTACAATTTAGTAATATTAAAAAAAAAATTTTTCACACCCCTCCCAAAAGAAAAAAAGGTTAAAAAAAAAGTAAAAAAAAAAAAAAAAAAAAAAAAAAAAAAAAATTTTTAACAGAACAACAGTGCTATTTAGTGCATAGATGGGAGATTTTTGCTATTTTTCTGACTTATTCTCATTAAGAAGTCCTGCCTCATTTTTTTTTTTTAAAAAAAAAAAAACTATTTACGTAAAATTTTATTTGTTAAGTTTTCCAATTTCAATCCATAAAAATTACTCTCAGCAGAAGAACGATTTTCATAGAGATTCAATCTGATTTATCTTTAAAAATCTCCACAATCATACACAGTCGATGCTTTTTACTTTCACATTGGGTTTTGCCCATCTAAATATTATTCTCAGTGATTGAAACAAATAGTCAGAAATTATGGAATTATTTCCTTACAAATAGCATTAAATATTTAATCTAACCATGTGGTGATATGACAATAACAAATATATGTGGGGATTTGCTAACTTGATTTGGATATTTATAATAGTCAATTGCTGAATAATAAGCTATGTCTATAAAAGGGTGGTAGAATCAATTTTGTAGAAATGTCCTCAAAACAGATTTTATCTGCTTTATTTCAAAGTATTTGCAAAAGCCTTGTGTAACTAATTATATATTTAGTTATATTTTGCTTAAATAGAAATAATCATTCCATTTTTTTATCAATATCTCCATGGATATATACATGTAAAGAATATATTATTTGTTTATTTAAAATTGAAAGCTGAAATCCTGATTCTTCAATATGTTGGAAGTTAATTAGTTCCATTTTATATAAATCTCATAAATCGAATTAATTCAATAAATGACAAGTAATGTTTTCTTCTTCACTTTTTTTAAGAGAATTGTTGAAGAGATTTTAGCTGCAATAGATTATTTGAAGATTTTTTTATTTATATGAGTTTGTATGCATTGCATATATATATATACTATAATTTACAGGATGATTGTGCATTGCCTATATTGGATCACATTTATACTGAAAATGGACTTCTCAGCACAGCACTTTTATGGATGCTTACCTGTAGTCTTCCTCATTGTTATACTCATTCTGATCATAGTAAAGGCCATACTGCTGATCTATCAATGACTCGATCTCCCAGCTCACATTCAATGAAAAGCAGTACATCTCATAACTCATTAAAAGATTTACTAGATCCACATCAGTTTATCCACCAGCTAGTAAGTATGATGTGCTTTAATTAACATTATTTTGATAAAATTACATTTGCATAATGAGTTTTTTAGAAGATTGGGTTATAATATTTTTTAATAGATCTTTCTGAAAATGTTATTTTAATGTGCAAAATATAAATTGAAACTTGTAACATAAAGTATAATTTGTTAATAAAATTACATAATAATGTTGCCATTATTGTGGTTCTATCTTTCTTTAGATTGTCACATGTTTAATTACAAGTGGACAGAACACATCAGACGAATCCTTTCAGAAATTAGCACTATATAATATAGTATGAAGTTTGATATGATAACTTAAATTTTTTTAATAAAAATGCATTTGCAGATAGAAAATTGCAAAGTTGAAATATAATACTCTATATTACATTTGATAATATTAATGTCCAAATGTAGGTGATAACTAAAATTATCTTTAAAAAATATATATTTGCAGAAAAAAAGTCAATCAGGTGGATATATCAGATACTCTAATAGCTGCTTAGAAAATTTCAAAGTTGAAATATAATACTCTATTTTACATTTGATAATATTAATGTCCATGTGTAGAAAGCACTCATCAATCTCTTAGTATTGCAAAAGCTCAATGACATAGCTACAAAATCACAAAGAAAGGCAATGCCTGGGAGCGCACACAAACTAATAACACAAAAATTTATTTTTACATGCAATGGTTTTTTCAATCACATATTTTCAAACTCTTAATATGTTAAAATTACAGTCTGAATTTTTTCTCAGGACAATGTAATAAACTGTTAATTCAAATGATTTCATTGTTGAAATAGTATCTAAAAATGTTCCAGTAAGCAATTTTTCAGAATTATTAATTATGCAATATGGTTGTTTGATGTCAATTTAATGAAATATATTTCATTTCCTGTTGTTTTTCATAATTTCAGTAATTATGTTTAGCATTGAAAGATTTTTTTTTAGTAAATTAAATAATAAAAGATTTCAAAGAAAGTCATTTGGTAAAACCAGGCTTAAAGATCTTGCAATGATCTACTGATCATATCAAGGCATCCAAAATAAATCCAAAACAAGTAGTAATTTTGCCAATCCAAGAACAATGAGAAAGAGCTTGAGTGAGTTTGTTTGTTTGCTTAAGATGATAAATGATTAAAAATTTAAATATAAATAAATATGAACAAAAATTTATAATTTTAAAATTGGGATATGGTGGGCTTTTAAGATTTGTTTTGTAGACCTAATTTTTGTAACTATGTCACAGCAGAAATTATAAATTTATTATTATGATTGTATATATATATATCATAATGACTAATCTATTAGTAGTCAATGGAACATTGTTTAATCTCTTTGAGAGAATATTGGATTGGAAAGCACTGAATAGAGAATATGATGCATACAACCTTTAGCATCTATTGATTCCTAGAGCTTGTTCTAGGTAACACTATTGTGTGGGAAAATAATTTTGCTACTGTTTATTTTGAAGCACCAAGAGAGTTGACATTATTGTTTGCCTCTTATATGCATGCTAAGATTTATTTATTTTTTTATATTATAGAATAACCTCCAGTCTTATTAAAGATGTTTATGGGGATAGTAGTAGATAACTACTACTCATTACTGCACTTTTAGACCAATGTCAGCTATAATACTTTCTGATTGAAAATTACATATTAATTTAAAATATTTAGTTTTAATCATCATTATCCAAATTCTTTATTAAATTATATGCACATTATATCTGAAAGACAACTCTTTTTTATAATACTTGACTTCTATTTATATTTATGTCAAAGAGAACCTGTGGAAATTGGCTTCAATAATCTTATTAGCATCAAACATAAAAATTTGATATAGCTATTTCTATTCAGTAGAAGTTATATGATTTTAAATAGAACATCTGTAAACATTTCAGTAGGTAACATCCATGCAGATTTTTCATTACGATTTTATGATTTCCACATGTGCAGTAGAAAAAGTGAATTTTTAAGAATGTTATTAATTTTTTGTTTATAATTTTTTGCTTTCTAGTATTTTTACAACCCCTATTTTTGTTTTTCTCTTTTGCTATTTATTATGTACTAATATTTATATTTACATGTTATATTGTTATTTGTAAATAATCCTATTAATATATTAAATCTTAATTTCTTTGTAATGGTTTACAATTAAATTATTGTAACTTTTTTTTTTTTGTTTGTCTTGATTATAAGCAAACATTTTTAAATTAAATTTTTTAAAAGTAAGAATTATTTTATTTGACAACTATTAGCTGTTACTAATACTTTATTGCCTCATTACTCTAATTTTTTTAACAAAGAACATAACATATATCTTTATCAAGTGATAATCCTACCCCCCATCCCCCTCTTATACACTATTTTTACTTAATTTTTTTTAAATTTTTTTATTAATAAATATAATTTTTTCTTACTAAAATATTTATGGATTGCTGCTGTTTTTGATTAATTTATAGTAATCAATAATTTATATATTTTTTTCTAGTTACAAGCTTCTAATCTCTGCAGTTGGACCCTTCTTTATGATTCAAATCAACAAGGCTTAAGTTTGAATAGGTTATTATTATTTATTCACTCATTTATAAATTTTTTTATATTGATAAAAAATATTGATAATTATTTTTTGTTAAAGGTTTGAGCATCATTGTTTTGCTTACCATGGTCCAACCCTCACTCTTATTCTTTTAGAAGACAGTCACATGATTGGTATTGCTTCAACACAAGAATGGAAGTAAGATTAAACAAATTTAAATAGCATTTATTTAAAATATGCTGAACATTTATGTCATGTACATGTAAATGTAAGTCAGAATGATGTATTTAAAAAGTTAATTATGAAATCACAAAACAGTGATTAAGGCCTTGATGTAGCTAGGCTTCACTAATAAGTCATTTCCATTAATTAACCTAGAGCTCTAATGTGACTGCAAAACTTTTATCATTGTTTTATGATTCCATAGCCCATTTGTAGGTAGATGTAATTACATGCACTACAGATGATAAATTCTATATTTTAAAATATTGATTTTTTACAGATGGAAACAAAATGACTCTATGCCAATAATTCATTAAGATTTATCAATCTTGTAACTGATACCTAGTTCTAATATTTTAAATGATAATACATAATGAGTTCATTAATTACTATCTAAGTCTTATTTGTAAGAAAAGCAAAATTCTCAGAATTGTAAAATTTCAAATGCACTCTTTTTAACAAAGGGTAGTTAGCATAATTTAGCATAGTTCAATGGAAATAAATATTGGTTAATTAGTTATTATATTTGTCAAAGGAAACAATTTCATATGATAATATGTTGGACTATTTCCATCATCTATCAGTAAATGTTGCATGTATAGAAAATTTTAAACTTTTCAAATGCAAACAACTTGTTAGTGATAATACACAAATAGACAACACAGGTTAAGATTCATGGATTACTTAAATTTTTTGAATTCTAGAGCTATAAAATATATATTTGATTATTTTGCTCTGCATGGTTTAGTGTGATGATAAAATGATGGATTCTGGAACCCAAAAGCATATGGATTGTGGCTCCACTGTCATCATTTCCATAGCCCGAATTTTATATAAACTATAGAACCTTTAAATATATATAATGAATAGATTTGTCCATATATTGCTGCTATAATTATGTTGGTTTACTTATCAAAAAGATAGTGAAATAATGTTTTAGTTGTAAAACAGTCTAAAATTAAGTTCCTTTTTAAAATAAATAAATAGATTTGCTTATTTTCATTTGCAAATATTTATTATCCTTTTTTTTTTTTTTTAAATGAAAAATTTGATATAAAGAATAGTTCTTTAATTAATTAAATTTATTTTTCAGTCTTCTATATGTATTTTTTAATTTTTAGAGAAAGTGTTTCTCGTTATGGAGGTGATAATTGTTTGGTATTAGAAGTACTACCTGAATACCAGTGTCTTGCTAGTAAGTTATTTATTAACTTTGCGAAAACAAAATATTTGATTTTCCTAATTTACATTTAAGATTTACATTAATAGCAATAATCTCCTTTTTAGCTATCCATTCTAACCAATGAATACCAGAAAGTATCCCCAGACTAGTTTCTGACTATTGGCTTTTGTCAGTGAGCTATACAATAATATACTATGTTATTTATTCATGCAGATATATATAGTTCTAGAGTGAAGTATTGTAAAATAGATCCCTGCTATCATTACATATCTATTCAAAGTCTCAATGAAACATTTTCATTACATATCATTTACTTTATATGTAAATTTTATTTTATGATTTATTTAAATTACAATTCGTTAAAAAAATCTAGGTTCTGATCATTTTCATAGATAATTGAATTATCCATATATAGTAATAAAAAATTGTTGGACTATTCATTCTCCCTTGTTTTGTTATGCTTGTTTTTGATTGACCAACAGTAGCAATGCTGCTAAAGTTTCTTGACAATGAAAAACAATAGAAATGAGAAGTTTAAAAACTAAATCAGGAAAAAGCCATGGATTCAATCCTCTAGATATAAAATTTCTTGGATCATTATCATTCAAAAATATAATTTTTATCAGCATCATCATATTCTTATATATATATATATCTTCGCAATTATAAAAAAAATTGATAACTATTTTTACATTAACATTATAATATTTTAAAATATAATTATATATGTATAAATATTTTTCTACAAACTTACTGATATCAAGCATAGCTTTCATTTAATGTTCAAAACCTAATGCAAATTATAAAATTAATACTTCAGTAATTGAAAGAATTTCTTTCACGGTGAAAAAATAGGATTCCCAATTTTTAAAAAGACGAAATAAAGCAAACGTGGAATTGCAAAATGTATAAGATTTAAATAAACAAACTGGAAGTCACAGAATACCTAGTTGAGAATTAATGCCTATATGTCATGTATGATAATTAGATCTTAATGTTGTAATGGTCTATATTTGCACAATGAGGCATTTATTTCAAAAAAGTCATCCAAATTCCATGAAAGGAGATTTCAGATAATTTTTTTTTTGTATAATTCTCAACATTATAAAATCTATCTATTGAAAATCTCATAATTGAGAGAACAAATAGAGCAACAAAACATTACAAAGTATTATGCAGCTCTTTAGTCTCTATTTAATTTGTTTTTGACTTTTCACTACAGAACAATCTCCATAAATATGAATAAAAATAAAAAACATTTCCAAATTGCAGAATATTTCTGACTTATTTCAGTGGCAAGCACCATTTTTGCAATATATCCAATAGTCATCATTTACCCGCATTATTCAATGCAAACTAAAAATCTTGATCATAATATTTTAAACCTAATTTGATTTGTTTATTCAGCTATATAAATTTGATATTAAATTAGTAATTATTCAAATGGAAGTCAATCTTCAATAATCTATGCGCACTCTTCTGCAGGTAAGAGTTTAAAAAACTTAAGTTAATCACTTAAGTTTAAAGCGTACATTCTATATATACCAACACTTGAGTTTCATTTGAATAATTTCAAAGTTTTCAGCACTAAAGGTTTACATTTATAAGTCATGTTTGTCTAATCAGAAGTGATTAAAAATGAGACACTGTCTTTCTCCTGCGATGGGTTAAATAGCTTTGTACAATTGAATATTTGATTATAACATCAGGCACACAATAGACTCAAGCCCTGATTTAAGCATGGTCTGTAAGAGTTGGTGTATATAGAATATATGCTCTAAACTTAAGTGATTCGCTTAAGTTTTTTAAACTCTTGCCGGCGTGAGAGTGTGCGTAGATTTATAATATTTAAGAAATATCGCATTATCAGAGATTGACTTCCGTTGAATAATTTCAAAGTTTTCAGCACTTTATAATAATAGGTTTACATTAAGTTAGTTATTACCTTTTTAATAATGTTTACAAACACTTTTGACAGAAGTATTCGGTATACCAAACCAAGACATCACAATCTGTAATTAGAAATAATTAATCATTTAATTCAATTCCAGATGATAGTGCTGAGCATATTCTCAGACTAGTCTTTCCAAATAATAATTGCTTTAAGTATTCTACTTTACAACTACTGTTGATTAATTTATAGCTATTGGGAGTGGAGAGTTCCTCAACTTGGCTTATTGCAACAGTTTGAATTATAATGAATTTGATGGTCTGCTATTATTGATAAAACTTCACATATTTATTTTCTAGTGCTTACTTTATAATGAATGATGTGCCAAGTTTCTAAATAGATTTATACTAATGATTCTGACCTGACGTTTGGAACCATATGGTTTTTCTTATGCTTTCTCTTCACTGACATCTGTCATCATTATCTCAGTTGTGTATATATATTGATTAATTGCACTAGTTATATTAAATTAGTTTACCATTATCTTTTTTTTTTTATAATTAGTAAACAATTTTTTAAACAATAAGAATTTCTATTTCATCAGTTGTAATTTCCCATATTCTTGACATTTGGTTATAAGATATGCTGCAAACCCTGAAATTTATGGCATATTACGTTTCTAACATGCGTATAAAAGATGTGTGTAGTATCCACATTTATTCATACATAAATTATAAAAGTGACCATCTGGAAAATCTTTATATTTTTCCATTTGCAAATAATCCTAAATTATAATTGTAAAGATAAACCACTATATTCCTTTTTTTTCTTTTGAATTGAAAAATTTATATTTATCATTTTTATTTTTAAGTTTTTCTTTGTAATTTTTTTTTATAGGTTAACTAGCTGTATCCAGACTTTACTTGCTTTAGTAGAATAAAATATCACAGCTGTTTCCACAGCTTCTGTATTTAAGTATTATTTAAATGAAATAATAATATGATTTATCAACAGCAATATCACAAAAAAAAAAAAAAATTATATCAGTTATATTAATCAACTTTTAGTATTTTATTTCAAATATATTTCTCACATGATAAACTAATTAGTATTAATAATTATTAAACAGATACTGATATATTATATTCTTAAGTATACACCGATATATTATATCCAAGTCATGTCAAAACACAAAACCATGTAACCAAGTTGCTTAATTACAAATGATAATCATATGTAACTAATAATTATTTTTCATGGAATTTATACCTGGCATGCTATTTAAAAATTACATTTAAATGTGCATTTATTAAATTCTATTGATCAGAATCATGCATTTCTACTTTGAATAATTGTATATAATATTCATTTATATATGTTAATTAAATTTCAGTTTCTGGCATTCTATTAGCGATATGTAGGTGTGTTTTTCAATATATATATCGATCTATCACTTGTTTAGAATCATGCATTTCTAATTTAACTAATAAATATCATTGTGCTGATGTGTGGCAAAGGGAGATAAGACTGAATATAAACCCCAGAATCACCTGATGATGTCCCTGTTCCTGGCTAAAATAGTGTAAATTTATGAGGTAGTTTTTTTTTTTTTATGCATTGACATAAGCACCTAACTATTTATTTATTCTCATACTTATTGTATGGTTTGATTAACAAATTTTATTAATGACAATGGCAGTAATTATAATATGTGTGTCCAAGTAAATAAGTAACTGGTACTGTCTCCAAATTGCCTAGAGTGCCATTTCTGAATCAATGCACATATTGTTTAATAATATGTTTTAACTATTCATCATAAAAATTGCAAGATATTAGTATGTATTATGTATATAAAGGATAATAAAAATATATTTTAAAGATTCTTTAAAATCAGGAGGAACATCCAGCATGTAGGCAAAGTCCAGCTCTTGAAAGCTTTTAATCCGATCCACAGACATTTTCACAAACGTATATAAAATGAATCTGTATAAACTTATTTAAACATGCACAGATTTACATGCAAGTATTGAATTAAGAGTTAAGTAAAATTAAACATTTTCTTAACTACATCTTTTTCTCTCTCCAACTTTTATAATGATTCTACTTCATTCTATCAGAGATGCAATATTCTAGCAAATTATCCATATTGTGTGGTCTGACTATGGTTTAATCTATGATACTGAGAGCATTTTATTTGTTTTTAAAGTGATTTTCGCAGACAAAAGTATAATTAGCAAAAATAAAACTAATTTTACTTCAATGTATTATTATTTTGCCTTTTTTTTTTTTATTAGAATGGCTACACAGAGTAAGATAAGAAAAATTGACATAGAAAATCACACATTTCAAAAGAAATGGATCAATACGTTTTTTTTTTTCTAAAAAGAAATAATAAATCAATGAGTCTCATATGTCTGGAAAGTATGTCATTTATTATTAAGAGACACTATTTCTCAAATCATTCTGATTACAACAAAATTATTGGGGAAGAGAAAAATATTAAAATAGCAAACTTGAAAAGGAGTTTCATAGAGTATAAAAAGTACCAACAAGTCAGAAAATTCTATGAGTACAAGTTATTTTTTAAAAAAGCAGAAAATTTGAAACTGTTTTCATAGCTGCTGCAGAATTAATGTGTCCAGAACATTAAAAGAAATTTGAATGTCATTAAGATAGATTCAAAGTGAATCAAAAAATTGTCATTAAATGTGGAACAGCTATTAATAATGATGTGACTTTATTTTTTAATTAACAAAAAATTATGGCCCTTCTTTAAAAAGGTAGAGGTTGGCGTCGCAATTGAAAGTTACCTACTGTTAATAATTAGAGGTAAATTAATTAAATTTTTGATCAAATATAATAGGCTAATTTTTAAGTCGATAACTTTGTGTGGCCTGTGAATGAGATTATAAATATCCAAATGGTCCTTGGCAGAAAAAGATTCCTAATGCCTATTTAAAATTTTGTATTGGATAATTTTTAATATAATTAAAAGTATATAATTTATTTTATTTTTTATTGTTACAGTAATTTGCAAAACACTGTAGAAATCAGCTTTTTTTTTTTTTTAAATTATTGTAAGTCGACAATTTTTTTGAATATAAATAATGAGGTTACTGCTTGCATTTATTTTTATTGATTTATTGCTTAAATTAAGCTAAGTACCATAAAGCAAAAATTTATAGCTTATATATATATAAAGAATAGATAGATAATAGATGAGTAAAGGGTAAAGAAAAAATATTTTTTCAGTACTATAAAAAAGTTATCTTTTGTCTATTTATTGTAAGTGGAAATTTTTTAAAAGATAAATAAGTAAAGTAAGTTTACCTTTTTGCACTTTTTTTTTTATATTTAGTCGATCTTTTTATTGTCATATCTATATTATTATTTTAATTAATTAATTGAGGTTAATATCTTTAAAATCAGCAAATATCCATGTTATTTTAAAATTTTCTCATGTGTTAGTCAAATATATTTAAAACTTATTTTATTGTGTGAGAATATATTTAAAGGGAAATAATAAAAATTTGTCAAATTCAGTAATAATTCTCATGCATATCCACAGCATTTTAAAATTTACTTTTTTGTCTTAAATATATTTAAACTGACATCCCTAAAAGTTTATCAGTTTCATAGTAAAAGTTTATCAAATTCATTATTATAATTGATAGAACTTGTCATTATTCAAATGAGAAATTAAATATGTGATATAAATACAATTTAATTAATTTTAAATATACTTAGCTGGATTTATCAAAAACTATATTTTTCATTTAGAAAATTTTCTGTAATCTTTTAATCAGTGCTGCCCTCTTTCAGATTTTTTTATAGTGTCATTCAAAAACAGGATATATATTTCCCAGCATTTTCATATTGAAAACTGTAAATTTTTTAAAAGATTCTTCAAGATTGGACCAATCTTTGTAGAGTTATAAAGTCATAAATAAACAAACTTTCACATTTATATAGTAATATAGATTCTAAGGATGGCCAGTTGGATTTGGCTGAATTATTGTTGTTGCATGTAAAATTTTTCCATTAAAAGGGAATAGTGCTTTATATATTATAGTTTATATAAATATATGTTCTTATAATTATAGTTTATATAAATATATGTTCTTATAATTATGTACATGTACTCTGAATTAAAAAATATATAAATGTAGACAAAATATTTTTATTTCTGATTTTTCATTTACTATTTTTTTTTCAATAGCAGATAACTGAAACTGCAGACATGGAAATCATGGATATGTGGGGGGGGGGGTGCATAAGGATTGATATCCTGAATCCTTTTATTAGTTCACTGATGAGAATGGATGACTCAGCAGCTAAAAGTTCCTGGATCTATTCCCAATTAAGAAAAGTAAAGAAAACAAATGTTTGGACAATTAAACAGAGCTATTGTGCTATCTATCCTGTATTTGAATATCATTGAGTTTCAAATATGTTTACATGATTAATAATTAAAATACTTTTTACTGTAACAGTCAAATGACTAGGAAGTTATAGTTGATGATGATAGTGTATTAACCTTGAAAGATCCTATATTATATGTAAGAATACTTCACTGAGTAGGATTTTATCATGATGCATGATCTTTAATTTTACTTTTGTGGGCTAGTTAATACCAAATCAAGGGAAATCAGTGAGCATAATATGATTTTTCTTGGATAAAATCAAAGTTTTGTAATTTGAATCTTAAGTCTAATAATTTTGGATATGAATGCTCTTGATTATTCCTGATTCGTGTCTTGAGGCATCACTTATACTAAATTTTCTCTCTAGCACATACCTTAGTATATCTCACTATACAAATCAATCAGCAATAATTTTATGGTATATTCTGTTTATTAACAGATGTGAGTTTCCAATATAGCTTATGAAAAACAATTCTGAATAAAAGTAAAGCTAATTGGTTAACAAAAGAAAATTTTATTTTTATTTCAAAAAATAATAAAACAATTGCACAATGATTAAATTGCTACTAACAATACAGTTAATTTTCATGCTCTTCAATAATAGCTTTGTTAGTATGAATAAAGTAAACCAAAACTAACAAAATACAGATGATATCAAATCTATACACTTCTACTGAAACAAGACAGTATTGCAATTCAAATTATACAATTAGAGACTATATTTATTTACACATCAGTTGATGTTACTGAATTAAAATACAATAAGTTATGTGGTATATATAAATCATGGGGGAAAAAACCTTCAAATTTATAATATTGATAAATATAATTATTTGTCAAATATTACATAGTAATCATCACAGATATAGTTAGTCATCATCATGACGGATGCATAGATCCTGATTTCAATATTTCTAATCTACTTTTTTATTTAGACACTAAAACTTAGAATATGTTATAGTCAACATTTATCTAGATCTTAAAATCATGTAACTAGTTATAAAAATTTAAATTTTACTGATCTTTTTTAATGATTCTTAACTATAAATATAGCTGTAGAGAAACACTTCTGGATTTCTCTCCTTATTCTAATAAACTGGAATGCTAACTTTGAGCTTCTTCATATATACTGGACATTCTGCAGATTGTTTCTTCTAGATCTTTCCCTTATTTTGATATATGGGTGCTACTTCTGAATTCTATAAATAAACAGTTGGACAATAAAACATGTATGAATCCTTTATGGATTTTTAATGTTTGTCTTTAAAGACTATTTCTTGTCAACTATTGTTCTCAGAGACAAAAAAAAATACATCTAAAATTATTGATATAAAATACAACAGTTAGCCTTCTTAATGAACATAGTATTGTAATAGTGCAATAATAATCATTTTTTAATGGAATCATCATGTCGGACACTCCATAATTAAAGGTTATATCAATAATTATTCTTAAATGAATATATAATTTTTATTTTATATTGTTATATATAGAACTCGCAAATAAGCTCTTAACAAGCTTTGCAGAATAACCCCAGACCGGTTTCTGCTACTGGCTTCCTCAATGAAGTGCTAGGATATTCAAGCATTAGATTAAAAATACAAGGACAAACCAAGCATCTTATCTAATAGCTAATTATTAAGTAGAAAATCTGAAATGTCTTCCAAACAAGCTATCGAACTTTAATAGCCATATGGGACTGAACCAAGTTCAGATATACCATATATTAATAATTTTAGCAATATAAAATCGCCAAAGCTTTAATAGCAAAAAATAAAATTACAAAGAAATCAAGTCATATGTCACATGACCTAGTTTAACAAACTTGTATTACAAATGTTATGTGTAGAGCTTACAAATAAGTTCTTAACAAGCTTTGCAGAATATCCCCAGCCCAGACCGATTTCTGCTACTGGCTTCCTCAGTGAAGTGCTAGGATATTCAAGCATTAGATTAAAAATACTAGGACAAGCCCAGCACTTTATCTAATAGATAACAGTTAAATAAAAAAATCTGAAATTTTCTACTTAACAGTTATCTATTAGATCAAGCATTAGATTAAAAATACCAGGACAAGTCCCAATACTTTATCTAATAGATAACTATTAAGTAGAAATTTCTACTTAATAGTTATCTGTTAGATAAAGGACTGGGCTTGACCTGGTATTTTTAATCTAATGCTTGAATATCCTAGCATCTCACTGAGGAAGCCAGTAGCAGAAACCGGTCTGGGATTGGGGATATTCTGCAAAGCTTGTTAAGAGCTTACTTGCGAGCACTATATATAACATTTGCAATACAAGCTTGTTAAATTAGTCATGTGACATAAGACTTTAGCGATTTTATACTGCTAAACTTATTATTATATGGTGTATCTGAACTTGGTTCAGTCCCATATGGCTATTAGATAGCTGGATTGGAAGATATATGGATGTCTGAAAATTTCAGATTTTCTACTTAATAGTTATTTATTAGATAAACTGCCGGGCTTGTCCTGGTATGATTAATCTAATGCTTAAATATCCTAGCACCTCACTGAGGGAGCCAGTAGCAGAAACCGGTCTGTGGTTGGGGTATTCAGATAAACTGCCGGGCTTGTCCTGGTATGATTAATCTAATGCTTGTTAATTAGGTCATGTGACATATGACTTGATTTCTTAGTAATATAATTTTTATATCATATAATCAGCAAAATGAATTCATTCTAATCTTGATAAGTATCAAATGAAGACCTTTCCTTCAGGACAACACTATTAGAAATATCACTTTAATAAAATTTGTTACATATAATTTAATGTTTAACATCCTAATTGATTTTTCACTCACTTATTTCACTTTAAATATTTTAGAGTACTTATTTTATTTTGTTTGTAATTAATAATTAATTTTTTATTAAACATTAATTTCTTAAATCACTAGTTTTGCCTTTAACTTTTCCCTTTCAAAATAATAATAAAAATAATACTAAAAGTCTTTTTATTTTGTCTTCAAGAATCATTATATTCAATTCAGATTGAATAACCTAGAATAATTTATTATTTTTGAGCATATCAAATTTTAAACTAGCTCCCAAATAAATGACTAATAACATTAAAAACAAAATAACATTTGCATACAAAATAAAAATATTGCATTAAATTAAATCTATTGAGATCAAAATTATATATATATTTTCATAAAACAATATTAATTACTAGAGTAACATAATATATATGAAAATTTCAAAAAGACTATATATCTATTTATTAATCTTTTTTTATTTTAAATGAAATGTTGTTTTTTAAATGTCTGTATTTTTAATTCTTTCTCTGCAGATACTATCTTAAAGATGTTTTTCCTCCTAGAAATTGGCTTTAGTTTAATTCTGGCACGGTTATTGAACTAATATTTTTTTAGAATCAAAATTTGATTTGAAATATTTCTCTCTGGGTTAAAATTTTTATGAGAGGCATCAATTCGAATTTAGCACACATATTTGACTTGCCGATTTCTGGAAACTTGGCATGGCAGCATTTCTTAATACTTGGGACTTGTGCAGATTTTAAATAAATTCAGAAATACCGATGATATTGGTCTGATCTTGACAAATTCAACAACAATAATTATCCCTAGTTTGTATTAAACTAGTAGTTCTATAGTATACATTGCCTATTCCTCTCTGACTGCAAATCTCACAAGTGATTATTTTAAGAATTCCCAGTATTGTCAAAAAAGACATATTGAAACATTTTGTCTCCAAACTATCTGAAAGAATTCCAGTCTAATTTTAAACTTTAATTATTGATATGTTTATTAATTTAACAATTAATGATTTTTTTTCTATTTAACTTTTCCCCTTGGCCAAAATATTCACACCAAAAATATGTTTTTAAATATTTGATTTTCTCTCTGGAATATCATTTAAAGATAACAAAGAAAAAATACAGCTCTACTTTCACATCCACACACATGCAGGTTTGTCTAAAATTGAAAGTTAATAAATAAAATGTAGAAAATAATTTATTAAATTTAATCTGTGCTTAATAAGTGAATATTATTTCATGCTTAAAATAATATTCAAGCTGTTATAGCAATCATTGATTGTTTAGCTACATTATTATTCTTTTTATTATTGATATTTTTATTAAGTCCCTATTAAACAAGCTTGGATGTCCAAGCCGAAGCATCAGCTTCCTTTACTTATTTGCCAAATATTAAAAAAATATGAGTTTTAGATCTTAATTTCAAATTCTTTTAGGTGGTGGTAATCTCCTTTATTTAAATGAACATTCTCGTGGATATCCCAAAGGTCTCCAAATAGGCACCGATCCCAAATCATTAGTTTTAGAGATAGATTCTGATATGAGTATGGGGACTTTTAAAAACATTCCATTACGTCTAAAGGCTGTTGAGGTGAGACATATTTTTTTCCTTAACCATTAAAAATTTATTGATTAATCATTAGAAAATCTTTATAAGTTACTAAATATTGTTGTGATCATTTTAGGTTTGGGGTTGTGCTGGACATGATGTAAAAGAAGCTCAGGTAAAGCAAAAACAGTGGGAAAACAGGCAAGCAGAGAGAGCTCGCAAGGTAAATGAAGTTTCCCTAGTATTTTATATCAAAAATAATATTACTTATTTATTATTACTATAAATGTCTTAGGTCTGCCCTGTGCAATTTTGTAGAATAATAAAATGGCAAATTTGGATTTAAAATTCTGGATCGATTTTTAGTTGAGTATTGTAAAAAAAAACCTATTTCCATTTGTGCTCAACCTGATAATGGGGATGCTTGATTGGCATATGATCATTTGAATAACTAGCCATGTGATTGTTTTTCCTAGGCCTCCAACAGCATTTTTTTTATTTATTTCCATTTATAACATAAAGGATTTCATAGACAATAAATCTACAATATTATATTTAGCAATATAAACATATGTATAAATTCACAAATGTTTATTTTAACTCTAGGAATTGATTAAATTTTGAAATAACTTTGTCTACATTTGTAATTTCTTTTTAAATATGTACAATTAAAAATAAATATATTTATTGAAATCTTTTAATAAATTGGTGTATTTGTTTAAACTGTTTTAACAATTCAGACACATTTAAAAAAAAAAAATTCTGCCACTTGATAGCTTGACCATTATAATTTAGTTCATTGGAAAACAGCTTTTATGAAAATGAAATAGGAGAAAAAAGGCAAATATAACTGCCGAGAAAATGATTTATAGATTGGAAAGTGACAAATGGATTGCTAGTGGTACAAAAGGTTTTAGGAATAATTAACTTGGTTAACACAATATTTGGGGCATATGGCCTATGCTCATAAATTCCTGACTTTATATAAGAAGCTATTTTACATCATACTTGTGCTGAAAAAATTATTTAATGCATTTTTTTTTTCTTTTTGGGGGACAAATTTTAAATTATGAATTGCATAAAAAAAATTGTTGCTATGAAAACAATGAACAAATATTATGTCAAGAATGGAAAAATATATCTTCAAACACTTAAAAATTAATGATACATTCCATTTCTTCCCACAAATTAAGAAATAGAAGCCAATGGATTACAAATCTTGTCAGGTTCTTTATGAAAGACATTTTGAATTATCTGATCTAATATTAGAAGAAGCAATTTTGCTTATTAAAGTGCCAAAACAAAAGATAATTTCTGAAGGGAATACATAATGATTAAAAATCTTCAAACTTAAATAAATTTGATGCCAGGTCTCCAGTATTTGAGTAATTAAATAAATTTGATGCAAGGTCTCCAGTATTTGAGTAATTCAGTCTTTGCTTGATTAGCATGATAAAATGGTAAAAACAATGATCAAAAATAAATATTTATAAGATAAACACAGTTGTTTAAAGTGATTATGAAAGGTCTCACTCCGAAAAATAGACAACATAAAGCAATACTAGGAATAAAATAGATAAATTCAGAACATTATGCAGAAGGCAGCTCAAAAAATATACTTGATCTTTGCATCTTTTATTAATTTTTCAAGGGCTGTATTTGAAATAGCATGGATCACTCAAATATCCATTTTTGCACTGATAAAAGTAATTAATTGTAGGTCATATACTAACCTGTGTTTATTATTACTAAGTTGAATATAATTGGAAAAGATTTAAATAAAGTTTAAAAATTTCTTCTAGATATTCAACATTAAATGATGTAAATATATTGACCAACTAAAATGTCATCACAAACCTACAAGCAAACACTAATTACAGGTCATAGTTGTAATTCTTTCATAATCTTTTGCTGGCATTTATTAAATATAAATTTTAAAAACCTCTTAGAATCAAGTGCTTATTATGACAATCACACATATTACACATCCAAAAAGACTTAGATAAATTGTCTGTTATTCATATTCCTACAAGTCCTTACAGAAGTCCATTTAATTAAAATTGTTCAGATTTTTTGAGTTTTCTTATAGGTATACCTTTTACATACCATCAAACATTTGTGAGTTGGTTTTAAGTTACATAGTATTAGATGGTGAATCACTAGAGATAAAATTCTAGATATCAGAAACTTAGTCACCAAGTAATCAAACATTTTTAAACGAAGTGTGATAGTTATGTTTGTATTGATAAGGGACCTTGATGTGATCAGTAATGTTGCTGCATTAAGCCAGGTGTATCAGTTATGTTTTAGAAAAGATTATTGAAATCAGTAATAATAATTGAATATATTGTAAATGCATGTTAGTTTGGTAACAGCATTAATTCTTTTTTTATACATATTTTTTTAGGAAAAAAACAAAGCCACATTTCGAATTGTATAGCATATCAAATTAATTAATTTTAAAAAACTTAGTATTTTTCTTTTTATGATTATAACAACCTTTAATATTAAGTATCCAATATTAAGCATTTTCCTTGTTTTTTTAGCCCCAAAATTTATCATTCCTTTCTGTAACATTGAACTTTTTATTATTGGAAAATAATATTAATGCTTTATTATGAAAAATAGTAATGTCTAGTGCATAAGAATCAAACAGTGGATGATGACTTCAAGCATTTTCATGTAGTCAGCCAAATCATAGATATTTTCATTCACTGGAGGAGTAAATATGCACTCACCAAAAGAAGCCTACCAGTCATACTGTGAAACATGGGGGTAAAACTATTATAATTTGAGAGGTCATATCATTATATTCCCTTGTTCATTACTCTGAATATTTTATATTATAGACTGTTTGAATTTGTTAGTGCGGGCATTGTTTCCAGTTATCATCTTCCAAATAGTAATGACCCTTTTCATATAACTTCTGTAGTCAGATATTATTTTGAGATACATCTGCCATAACTTTCTTATTTATTTTATATATAGATTATTAAACAACAGATTAACATCCTCTTCCACTGATATCTTTCAGATAATTTGAGGCTTTTTCATAAAGCATGGTTATTTAAAATAAATTTCATCCAGATAGATGTTCTTGTTATTTTATCCAATTCCATTATCAGTTAATAGAGATTATTAGATGAATATCTGCATATTCTCAAAATAATCGACTTACTATGAGAGTATTTATTCATTTTCACAAATAAAGTACAGAAAATGCTGTTTTTGTTTAAGTACATATATATAAAGTTTTCTGCAGAAGGGAAGTAGAATACTAATCAATAAAATACTGATCAAGCAATAACATTTGATTATCACATGTGAAAGTTTGTTATTGCTTATTATCCTAATTGTAATCCTTTATCATTATTTATTACAATCCAATTTGAAATAACGAACTTTTCAACATAAGATCACCATTTCCTATGCTTATAGTAGGAAACTGTCCATACAAACTAAAAACTAGTCTGGGGATATTGAATGAATAAACACTAGATGGGGATTTTGTGCACAACCCCCCCCCCCTGCATCCATTGATTACTAAGACTTGCATTAGTGGCTACTGGTCATGAAATAAAATTAAAAAGGGTGGAGTGGGGGGAGGGTATTGTTTTAGTAAACATATGACAATTATTAATTAAATGAAATTGTCATTCTTTATCACAATCCAATTTGAAGTAACAAGAATGTTTCATATTGGAGTTTTGTTTTTTTTTTAAATTAGTCATGAAATAAAATAGGGGGGGGGGGTAGTTTTAGTAAATATATGACAATTATTAATTGAATGAAAAATAATATCTTTTATAAATAGATAACCAATAACCACACAAGACAATTTTTCTTGTTAATAGCATACTAAACAAATATTGGTCTGCTTTGCTACTTGAGCAAACATCAAGTATGAATAAATCACTGAAAGTAACTGTTTTCAATGAGATGGGAGAAACAAAATTTGAAATTTTTGCTTTTTTTGTTCATCGATATATTTGTACTTTTATCATCATGATTATACGCAAATATTAAAGCAAAAAATCTAATTATAAAAAGCTTTTGATGGCAGTAATCCTGTTTATACCACTCTATTTCCTAATCATTTCTATAAAGATGAAAACTGAGTACAAGTTGATATTGCTAATAGATCCTCAAAACTGAGTACCAGTTGATATTGCTAATAGATCCTCAAACCACTTTTTAACTATTAGTTGTCCTCACAAGTATTATTATTTTTGCATTAGTCACTTTTTATTTATATTAAACTATTCAGAGTAACACCTTGACATTTATTCAGAGTAACACCTTGACATTTCATACATTCTAAGATTTTGATTTCAAGCTTTAACATCATCCTGACTGGTCACTAAATATATTTTAATGACAATATTAATTAACTACAAACAATTTTGAAAAAAGAATATCTCTACTCTTCGGCTTACATATAATCTATATTGTTATAGTTTAAATCACATCTCTACTTTTGAGAGCAGGAGTTTTACATTAAAATATTCTTGTTCAGTCATATTTGAGATGGAGGCAATACTTTTGTTCAACTATAGTATATTCTAGTACAGTAGCATTAAACCTTTTAAATTCCATGTATCATCCAAAGAATATCAATTTTTCTCCATACTATCATCCTTTATAAAAAATTTCAGCCTCAAAATAAAAAATGTTTGTTTTATATTATTCGTATAAATTATTTAAATATAGTTTTTCAAAAATATTTTATCTTTTGCATATTATCTATAAATCTATTGTGTACCACTAGTGGTATGCATATCATAGGTGGATTATTTAAATATATTTCAAAAATATTTTATCTTTTCCATATCACCTGTAAGTTCATCATGTATCATCATTAGTGGTATGTATAAGTTGAAAATCATTATGTTAGTATAATAGAATATTATTAATAAAAGTACTTAATTATTTATTTAAATATATCTATATATTATATTATTTAAATATATCTATATATTGTATAAAAACTAAAAATAACTTTGAGAAAAGCATTTATTAAAATGTTATTGTATATTTTCGTATACCCATATGGTTAAAACTTTGGTATGGATTAGATATAATCTTATGGGGATATCACTAGTCATTCTCAGCTATTGTAAAGAGGGAAAGTGCAATGTTCAAGTCTTAGTAATATGTAATATTACCAAATTATTGTATTAATTTTTTTTATTACTACTTTTCAGGTTAACCTACCAGGAAAATGGGAAGAAAATCCTGACAAGTATTTGTTAGAACTTGCTGGAGTCACAACAGAGCATTCTAAAAGATGAATCCAATTTTTTTTTTACCGAGGAAAATTTCATAAAATAGTGCAAGCAACTTTGTAAAAATTACTATCTGATGAAATACCATTTTCTTTCAAATAATTGTGAATACATATATATTGAACATACATAAATGTAATTGCTCATGAAAGTCTCAATATTTTATTTCATATTGCAAGTTGAAAACAATATGACTGGGAAATGAAAATATTGAAAAGGTATTTCTGAAAAATAATAGGTTTTAGTGTTAGACATGCTAGATCAGTGTGTATATATGTATATACACATACTTAAATAAATTAAAGTTACATTCCATTACTGATAGAATGTTTTCTGGAGAAAAAAAAAATATTAAAAAATTGAATAACCTTATTTTTTTATAATGAAATTATAATTTTTATTTACTTTGTGATATATTATTTTATTGCTTGTTTAAATTTCTTTTTTTTTATTATTTGATGGTTATTTTTCTTAGTAAGTGCTTGTATGATACTCATTTAAATGTTTACATTCATTTTACTGCATTATTTATCTTGAGTCCTATTTCATAATCTTAGTGTGTATAGCGATTTTTTTTTTTTTTAATTTTATATTGACTTTGATTTATTTATATGTACCTTGACTAATAAATCAGTAATTCCTAAGGTCATTTCTTTACAATGATTTTCATTAATTTTTTTTAAAATTAACAATCGAAAGATTGTATTTGCTTTTTGTAAATTTTAACAAGTTTTGTAAAAAAAAAAAAAAAATGTATACAGTAATTCTTTTGTAAATAAATATCTAATAAAATCATTTCAGGTTAGGTCACTAATTATTTGCAGTTTGTTTTATTTTATCACATCAAAAAAATAATAACTATCTTGGTATGTTTTTTTTTTTAACCCAAACTTTGTATTTACAGAGTGCAAATTCAGTTCTCTACCATTCTATATTTCTTTGTATACGAAATGCAGTACTATAAGAGTTACATCTCAATTCTTGTAAAGGACTTATTAAAATTTATGCTGCAACACTAATAGTAATATGCTAGATTAAATTGTTACATAAATGCTATTCACCAATTATCTTGATTTAAGGCAGAAAACAACATTAAAGAACCAGTCTACATTAGAAGAATTTTAGGTTTATATTTAGAAATAAATAGAAAATATATTTTAATACACTAAAGCAGCAATTCCTAAATTTTTAAATCTTAATATTATAAATGATAGAGAGCTGTGATCCTAACATCCAAGTACTAATACTTTTTTTGAATATAATTTTGTAACTTTTTGATATTGAAAAAAAAAAAAAAGAAATCAGCTCTCATTTCCTGAACTTCTGATAATTAAATTAAAGAAATATAAAGTAAAATACATTATTTACCACTTTTTGATGGTTACAGTGAGCAATAATTTTTTTTAAAAAAATTAAAATTATAAAAAGCTATAATAATTTGAAATTATCTGACATACAATGATTAATTTTTAAAATACAATTATAAAATGAAATGATTTTATTAATTTCATTAATTTAAAAAAAAAAAAAACTTTCCTAATAGGAAACTAAGAAATTTTACTCAAGTTGTTACTAGTACTTTTGTTTAATTTGGAAAGGATTATAGATAATTTTAATCAAAATATTTGATGTCTAATCTGGAAATCTTTGCTTTTGATAAATTAGTGATTGAAGTTTTTAAAAAAGTTAAAATATTTTTTAAAGTTTGTTTATAATATTAAACCATCTTAAAAACAGTCTAGTGTTCTAAGAATACAAAACCTGATTACTTGATATACCTATGTCTTTATAAAGCATATTTTATTGACATTATTTGCTCAAATCAACTGCCAGATGAGATTTGTATTTTTTTTCTTATTTGTTTTTACAATCTAGCTAACAATAGCAAGATGTAGCTACCTAGATTGGCTATTGACCAAACTATCTTGAAAGAAAAATCATAATCTTGTTTGTGAATTAGCTATGTAAAAAAATTTCCAAATTTGATTTAAAGTTAATGGCAGTCAAAGGTGCTAGCCACTATACCATGAAGCCTTTCATTATGTTTACCTTATTATTTAAATTAGAGTGTACTAATTATTATTTTTTTACTAAGCTTTTGGCAATAATACACCTTTTTTTTTCAGTCAGTGATTGTGTTTATATACAATTCTGTGATGCTACGCTAATACAATCCAGAATTGAACCATGATGTGAAATTGGGAAACCATTACATTAAAGCAATAAAATGTCCAAAGATTTATTTTGGTATTTATAAAATTTATCTATTGAACTACTCTGTGCAGTTTAATGTAGTTGGTAGAGAATCTGACTTGGGATTGGGAGGTCCCATGATCTATTCTGGCACTTTAATTTGTTGTGAACTCCCGAACAATTAGGTCATGTCTTTTTTTTGTACTGAACTAGAATAAAAATTGAATGATTAATAACAAGTTAAAACATTTTGTATGTTAGCACAGTGACACGAGTTGAAGATTCAAGAGTTGCCAGCCAAGCAAAATTTTAAAAAAAATTATTTTTAATTTCTTAAAATTATTGTTGTACTTTATTATCTTGAAGCTCAAATATTATGACTTTTCAATCAACTAATAATACAATTAATGTTTTTTTTTAAAACTTCTTTAAAAGAAAAGCATTTGTATTAGATTGAAAACTTGTATAGTTTTTACAATGGCAGATAATAAACTGTTTTATTTAATCTGCTGACCATCACAATCTCTGCTTACATTTTTTAGCTTTCTACCTCATGCTAATGTTAATCTTGATAATTCTTTTTTTTTTTATCATCTTACTGAGCATTAAAATATTTTTTTTTTATGAATTTGATATATAGCTGAAGTGTCCACCTTAATTTGATGTACACCTGGGTCTCATTTTATGCAGATTATTTTAATACGATTTTGAAGTTATGCGATTCATGTTTCCTCTTAATATCTTTCATATTTCACTATATTTATTAGATATCAAGAAATTTAAATTACTAATAACTTATTTTGACTTGAAATATTTTTTTTTTCCCCAAAAAATATAACGTTATATTAGCAGCTAACGTGAATATGGCCTGAAGCTGTATTTAGAATGTTAGGTTCTATGTAAATAACCTACTTATGCCAATGAGTAAATAATAATAATAGATTTATATTTACATATAAAAATATCGCAATAAATATTCAAAAATTTTAAACTTTTAAAACGTATTTTGTTAATTATAACAGAAATAAATAATTTTTTAGATTTTTAAAATAAATAATAACGAAGATTTTATTGATTTTATAAACTGAAAATAATCTTTTTAATGATAATCTATAATTTTTTGTTTTGATTACGATCTCATTTTTTTCAATATAGAAACAAAAAACTATTAACACAGCTCAAGACTGAAAGTGGCGCTAATTGTATGTCACAAGACGAATCTGATTTCTTAACATTTCACAAACGAACGTGTATTGTCAAATAGCCAAATAACTGCTAATGATTAAAATATGTATGAAAAAATGTAAAATTAAATGCTGTAGTTAATAAAAAAAGTTTGTCTTGTATTTTTTTTTTCAAATATTTGAAATTTTTTATTAGTCATACTTTATTTCCTTATTTTTTTAATGCGAATTTTAAGGTAATTTTTCCTTCTTGCTTTGCTTTTATGCGATTTCTGAAAATTACAACCCCTATCCCCATTTTTCAAGGTAAGTTGTTTATTTTTGTGCGATTTCTTTTGTGCGCATTTTCTGAGGAACCTATCTACCGCATAAAACGAGACCCAGGTGTATTTTAAAATTTTCTATTATTTAACTTTCGTTATCCATTGTAATCATTAACTTTCTTCATTTACTACAAAGAACTATGTTGCATTAAAGAACAGAAATACAAAATAGGTATACAATTGTCATTTGAAATAGCAAGTTTTAAATGAAAAATGTGAAACATAATTAAATTTATCAAGAATGGAAAAGCCTCTAGAAAATATTTTATAAATATTTTAAAAGAAATCGGGAAATAGTTGGCAAAACCATATCTATGTAATAATGATATACTAGACATTTAAGAAAAAGTAATATATTAGAAATTAGACATATCAGTCTACTATCAGTTCTCTATAAGATCTTTACTAAAAATCATATATAGAAAACTGGAATCAATCCAGTGAAGAGAACAAGCTGGATTTAAAAGTGGCTGTTCACAATAATTCTATCCAAGTATTAAGAGATATTATAGACAAAAATAATGAATATGAATTGCCATTTTACATTGGATTTATAATTACAAAATCATTTTATTCTTTAAGCATTTGTTGTGATGATAAACATCCAGAATATTCAAATTCTAAAGATTAGTTAAACTGTAACAAATCATTTTATTCTTTAAACATTTGTTGTGATGATAAACATCCAGAATATTCAAATTCTAAAGATTAGTTAAATTGTAACAAGGCTTAGACTATACAATGATAATATTAACATCGATACAGTTAAATAACATGATATATCTATCTAAAAAATGTTTGACAGAAAATATAATAATACTATAGATGGAAATTTTGTAAATCATCTCAATTCTGCATATGATGTTCTGATAAAAAAATGCTTCAGTAGTTCTAGAAATGTTACAAGAGCTATCACATGAGAGCATAAAAAGCTGGAATGGAACTGAATTGGATGTACTGCTAGAAAAGATGGTAAAAGATGAATTGATATCTTGAATTAAGTTCTATTAGATTGTAAAATATAGATTACTGGGAAATCTCTCAAAGGAAGTTTACTAAAATGATGTGAAAAAAGAAATAGACCAAAGAAACTGGTTTAAACTTGGATATCCTCCTGCAATACATTAATAAATTAAAAATGATTATCACTTCCTGGATTGAATATAAAAATTCTTCCCAATTGATGAAATGTAATTTTTTTTTTTACCTTTCTTAGCCTTTAATTCTTGATTCTACCACTATACTAAAATGCACAAGACATTTACAATTAGTTACAGATAAAACAGTAGCAATATCCTAAACTTTCTGAGCTTTATATATATTTTAGTTTCATTCAATTTCAAGTTGCTGTATAATTTAGTTTTTCTAATCTTTGAATGTCATCTTGTCTTTTCCTATTTAGGATTCATTGTTTTAAACTTTAGTATGATTTATTCTAGCTATACTAGTTTATTGTAAACCTGTGTACCAATGGATACTTATTAATTCATTTTCTAAATATGTTATTTAGAATCTTTGTAATAAAACTTTCCAATTTGATAATGCATATTAATACAACATGCATCATCTTAATGATGTAGCTCCACAACTAAGATGCTAGAATACATTTGTTAGTGACAAGTAATGGCAAATTATCACCGACAATGATCAATTGTTATACTTTGTTTACAATATTCTATTGCCTAATAATTCTACTTGCCTTTCAGAAGATAACATACATTAATGCTTATGATCATTGTATTAATAAATTTTAATGAAATCTTACATTATTAAGATGCATTTTTATATAAAAGAAAAATATTAACAAAAAAGTTAACAATGTTCAAATTTCTTATTTTTTTTTTAATAAATTTACTATTTAACAAAACATTTTTAAAAATTTGTCATATCATACTAGGAAAAAAAATGGAATTCAGAGTATAATTTTTATTGCTTATAAAATGCAAAAAAAAAAAAAGATGTGTAATTTAAAAATGAACGTTGGGAAAAAAAGAATGATATATCTAATAATGATCTCTCAACCATACACCAAATTACGCAATTTATTTTCTTCTTTGAAAGACATTTCCTCGGCCACCTCTTGTAGCTTCTCCTCGGCCTCTTCCTCTTGCAGCTGCAGCTAAAATAAGACAAATCATTATTATTACAAGCAGAAATATATTCATATCATTTGTTGTTTGTTTTTTTGCTAATAAAATGACCTAAATTAAATTAAATCTCAATAAATATAATGTATTTAATATAATAATAAATCGTGCTTTCACACTTCCAACGTATGTCATATTACAGAAATCAGAAAAAGGATATTGCATATTTTTATCAGAATTTGGCCTATTTTTTTTTTTCAAAAAGATTTAATCAAATCTCGAAGATACAATTTTTTTTTTAAACCTGATGATATCATCATAAAAATAATTTACTAATCTATTTTTTTTACCTTTCTTCCTCTATAAATGTACTTTCAAAAATTTTACACTTGAAATTATCAACAGCCAAATGATTATCATTGCAACTTTAAAAAAGAGAAAAAGATTTTTTTTAAATTATAGGAGGGAAAAATCACAGTTGAATAAATTGCTGTGTAACATTTAGTGCAGATGATTGAGGGCACAACAGTCATTATAACTACATCCTATAGTAAATTAAGATTTTTAAAAAATGGAAAAAAAGAGTATATAGGGGAGAAAAAGATTACTAAATAAAATATATATGGTAGATTATAGAATTACCATTTTATAAAATAAGATGGCAGCAATACTATTGGATTTGGGAAAAAATATAATATGTATAATCATACATGCTTTATTATCATTATTCCTCCATACAGCTAAGAAAATCTAGAGATTAACATCCTTTCAAAAAATTCTTACATATATATATACACACACAGCAATTTCATGGAAGTCTGTATAAAATCAATTGTGGCAAGTTTATCACAAAGTCAATTAAGATAACTACCTTTTTAAATGGACAGTCATGAGAAAAGAAATATTAGAACACGCTGACTTTTCTAACAAGAATCCAAAAGGAAATGTTTAGAAACTAATTAAATGTAAATATCAAAAATGCAAACAATCTGCTAAGAATGAAAGCTACAAAATGTTGAAAATTTGAATTATAAATAGATAATTATTAAAACATTATATGTTTGGTAGTAATAAGTTACAATATACCAGGGCTAAATAGTAAGTGGCAATCGAATATAAGTTACAATATACCAGGGCTAAATTACTAAGTGGCAATCGAATATAATGAATCCAAAAGCTAAGTTTCTAAAGAAACTCAATCTGTCAATTTCTAATGCTCAAACATCACATTCTCTTTCTAACAATAAACTATTTTTATTTAATTAGTAATATAATAATTTATGTGATTATAAATATTCCATATTAAACTTTCAGGACTTATCACGGTCTTAGTTCATCATTATGAACAGTATGTATTAGCCTACAATAAATATTAATACATATATATTTGATATGAACTAATTAGGAGATATGGTTAGATTGGAATATGTATTAATAGCTATTTGCATATTTTTTCTAATGTTCACAACTATATAAAATGTAAGAGCACTGACTGCAATTTCTATAATTATAAATTTGTACAGAAAGAAGATAACAGTAAAAAAAAAAAGGTAGATAATTACACAGATTCACACATAAAATAACATTTAAATTTAAAAACTAAAATTCAAAGAAATATGATCTAATAGGGAAAACTTATTGTAAATAAGTGTTTGCTACAAAATATGGCATTTAACATAAATTTGGGTAATCTATCAAATAAATATAAAATATGAGGCATTGAGAAATTGTGCTTCGACTGCTTAAATGAAGACCTGGCTAGATCAAAATACATATTTTTTTCTGACGTCTACAACCATATATATCTATATTTTTTCATCTGCAATGATTTAAATAAATGTCACTAGAAAGCACTATATATCATCTAGCAACTATTCAAAATGATAGAGTACATAGGATTTGGTAATGTCAGTACAATAAGTAAGGCAATAATCTAGTAATCATAAGTATTTACTCAAACTAGGCTGGATATGTTCATTTATCTAAATTGAATTCAAGATTACTAGAGAATTAATCAAAATTTCTGCAATTCTAAAAATAATTATTATTCATGTTTACATTTTCAAACCTTTGCAACACTAAATAGTCATCAAGCCAATAATACCAGTTATTTTAACCCGAAGAGGCTACTTTCATAGTAATCTATATCAATTATAACAGACTAACTCAATTAAACAGATATTTTATAACTGTCTAGATTAATACATTGTACAGGCTTAAATCTGCATTTATATATGTAATATTGCGGGATTCGATTTCAGACTTTCACACGACCCACTACTCTCAGTGCCATCTTGTATTGCTGACTCACCTTATCACACACATGTTCAAAAGATAAATAATCACCAATATACGTATCTCGTGCTAAACCAGCAATCATCAGTTGGTCTAGATTACTATCCTCACACATACAATCAGTGCTCAGCTCTATATTAAGATAGCCAATCTTCATACTTTAATGGACAGGCTTCAAACTATTCCAACTCACAACTTTTCAGCCTTCCATTTCATTGAAAATCTGATGATGGAACTCATCAAAGCAATTAAGGAACTTATTAAAGGATTTAAATCCCTGTATAACTTCAAAAAATAGATGCCTGAATAGAAGTAAAAAATAATTGCAAGGCTATGCATTTTAGAAGCCCTTTCATGCTATATCTGTAGTTCACTCAGTATATGGCAACTACAAAAAAAACTGAAAATGATAGAAAACCAAGGCCCTTTTGATTACCACCAATCAAAAAGTAACTAAACCAGTATAACATATAGACACTAGGCCATATTACTATTAAAAAAAAAAAACTATTGTCTTACTTATTATTCACAATCAATGAATAAGAATCGGCAAAAAAAAGGAAATTACATGATAATTATTTCAAAGTTTTATCGCACGAATGAATTATACAATATTACACTAACTTCATAGCTGATAATTTTGCTTATCTACCATTGAAAAACATTTGATTAATTGCTTAATATAAAATTCAGAAAATCTAATAAATTCCTACAATGTTGGTGCTAAAGAATAATTTAATAATTAAGTTGTTCCATTATATATTTAACCCACCTGCAGCAGTAATATCTTCATGATACAACATTAGTTTTTCAATGTGCTTATACCATTATAAAGCATATAAACAAAATATATGTAAACATGTATGTTTGAAATAACTTTCATAAATAATTTTAATTAAAACACATTTTCTAATGTTATAAACGATTTAATATGCAAGTTTACTAAATCATAAATCAGAGCAGCGAAACTTCCTCCATTGTAAAACATATATAATAGCAAACTTCTGGGATTAGTCAATATAAAATTCACTAATACATTAAAGAAAGCTCTTCAACAGCTGTGGCAAGCCACTTAAACACTTAATTATAGGTCAAACTAAATAAACATTTAAAATAGGTCATAAAATAGATTGTGTAAAAAATATAAAACCGTTAAAGTATATTACAAAATCTAATAGAAGAAAGATATATAAAATTAATTACAATAAAAATAATTGTATGAATATATATAAAACATCAATTTAACTAATAATTGGCTAATGATAAATGAATAGAAATTTATATAATATGGGGGGGGGGGGGTTTGTTTTTTTCTGTCTAAAAAAATATTGTATTGTTTTAATTAATAGGTTATAATTAATTTTATATAAAACAGATAAATGCGCTATATATGCAATGTCGGTCATAAATGTAAAATAGTTCAAGCACATTGAAAAGGCAAAAATTAATATTTAAAAAGAACTTTTATGTGTGTGATCATTATTATTATAAATATTACTGCTATTATGGTGGTCATGTGATGTTCAGTGGTTTATACAGATATATTATATCACATCCTATGATTTATTTAAATATATATAAAAGCTATTATGGTGGTCATGTGATGTTCAGTGGTTTATATAGATATATCACATCCTATGATTTATTTAAATATATATAAAAGCAGCTTAAGGGATTGCACTTTCCATTTTTGATGTTTACGAATGATATTTCATTCACTTTATTTGAAAATATGAAAACCATTATTAACACACATGACTATCTTCTATATAGACAATTCCATTTTTTTATAAACATCAAGTACAGTATATGTTTAAATCATTGTAAGATTGTGATATCTTTTTTTTTAGCTCTAGAATGATAATAATGGCAACACTGAGTACATTTGTAAATTTTTTTGTTTTGTCCTTTTTGGCCAAAAAGATCTTTTACTATATTTTGTAAAACCTGAAATTGAATTTCAAAAACTATTAAAAAAATCTTTCCCTATTACATTAAGAATATTTTTCACTGGAAACTGTTCCATATATATTTCAAACAGATAATTAATAATCATTTTTTGATCATTTTAATACAATTTTTAAATGTTAATTCTGAAGTTATCCACTAATAAGACTGGATGATCACAGAAATAAACATTTCTGAATCAGCTCATAATTAAAAATGGGAGGTGTGGTCAATTAAATGAAACTGTCAGGTTCTACTTTCATATTTTTTTTATGTCAGGTTCTACTTACTAATACATTTATTCAAATGTTAATCTTTCGAGGAACTAGCCAACCTATATAATTATATATTAATCTGCCTTAAGCACAATTATAATGAGAATTGTTGTACCTGTAGCATTCTTTAAAATGCTACATTTAAATATTGTGATACTTATAGTTACAATAACATGGTATGCAAATGGTTTGGTTTACCTGTTAAAATATTTCAATGATTACAGATAGCTTTTCCACAATAATGAAACTGCTGACAATATTAAAATATTTAAGTTAAAATCTATATAAAGTGATAAGCCAATTCAAATATTTTTTTTTTAACGTGGCAGGCTTTCAAATAAATTTAATAATATTGAGCTATCACTAACAAGTATTCCTTTTCCATGATCTGATTCAATCAATAAAAATGATAAGCTTTATATCATTATTATATTTTATATACTGCATACAATTTTTAAATGAAATTACAATATGACTTGAGACAAGCTTTTGCTTATAACTTTCCACTAATGTTGTTTACCTCTCTGATTGGAGAAAATTCATGTTTAGGAAAAGAAGACAATTTTCCTTAATATTAAAATTAATTTCATTATTGCACTGTGTTCTATAGCCAAGTTCTTTTTTTTTTAAAAAAAAAAAAATGTATACTGTATATGCAATCTCCAATTTTCATTAGCAGATTTCATATGCTATTTTCTAGAATATAAATATCTGAATTTTAACTTAAAAAATAATTTTAACAAATATCTTTTTAAAATATAGATCATGAACACATTTTCTTTGCCATCAGTTACATTAAATATTTAAAAAAATAAATAAATATTGTAACAATATAAGTAAATGTCATTACATTACTTTCAAATAAAAGTGGAAAAAATATATAATCACCCTCAGGTAGAAATATATATATAAAAAGAGAATATAATAATTATATTTAAATTAATATATATAATGCACTAATGATAAACTAAATATATAATTATTTAAAATCTAAAAACAAGATTGTTTTAATATAAAAGAATTTTAAAAAAAAGTTATTAATTAGTTATTTTTAATCTTAGAATAGAAATGATTTTCTATATTGACATAATTTCAAGCAGGCCCTTGGGCAAGAGATAAATTTAAAAAAATACTAGTGATAAAATTTTGAGTTCCTACTCTAAAGCAAGCTGGTCAATAATGATGGAAAGAAACACATGGTCCACAGAGAAGTCATCACCGCCAATAAGAACAGTGCTAAGTCGGGCAAGATCGATCCTGGAATTTGATAAGAATTCACAAAGATATAAAAGGAAAACTTTAAATTTGAGATTTAGATTTGGATTGCTCTTGCTGATTGCATGTTATTTAAATATATTTATAAGTGTATTGCGGATCACCAAAATTTAGAGATCAGCAATAATTTATGTTTCCCGCATTCACACCAGCTGAGGCAACCTCCAGAATATGATGGTTCCGGAAACTGGCCAGCAATGGTCTTGTCTCCACCTAGAACAATATAAAATGGAAAGAACTTTGAATTGTGTGATACATCAAGGACTGCAAAGACGACTTTACCTTCAGCACTGGAAAGTATAAACTTTTGTTTTAAATGAAATATGGACATTAATTATATAATACGAACTTTTCAAGTATCACTTAACTTTTAAAAGAAATTTCTCTCTTATCCGACTAAAATTTTAAATTATTTATATTTTTTTTTATATATGTGTTAAATATTTCCATTCTCGTAAATTTCTTTTAAATTAATAATTTAAAATAAGTGTAAATGGCTGCATAGATTCGTAATGTTAGTTTTCGGTGTGGTAATTTTGAGCTGTTTCATAATTAAATTGTGCTGGTAGATAGATGTACGGATGTTTTATGTCAGTGTAATCTGAGGTGCATTGGATATTCGTTCCCTAGTAATGCGTTAACATACAGGGTATAATACCCACCTGAACATATGGCCCAAAACTGTAGCCATCACATTGTCAATGGTCATAGATGTATTTCTTATGCCATTGATTTTCTTACTCTCTGGTTGGAACAGTAAGCCGGCAAAGACCGCTATCCCCTTTTACTGAACATCTCATATATATATATTTCAATAATTTATTTTTGTATCATTAATTGGGTAGTGGATCATTCCTGTCTGTGGGTGAGGTTTATTAATGATCATGGGGCAGATGCTCATTCCTTCCCACCATGATTCGATTTCTCTAATGATATCATGCTACAGATGTAAATTCCTGTTAAAATGATTATGTTATGCTAATAATCTTATTTTGCATTGGTCACATCAGTATATCAGTAAGCTAGTGTTGGTTCAAATGCGAGATTTTGGCATAAGATTAAAAGGATCAGGTTTGTTATATGTGTAATCTTTGTAGCATATTCACGCTTAGTAAAATATTAAAATTGTATTAAATCTATTAAATGCTTCCATCTGTGCATATAATTCAAATCAAATATATTCACTAGTTAATTTAATTTTCAGAATTTTTCCTTTTAATGTGTGTGCGCGTTATAATAAAATGTTTTGTTGAATTAATTTTGGCAGTAACTGATTTTATATATTTTTATTAATATTTAAAATTAATAATCAAAAATTTTAGCATTCAGAGTGATATTTTAAGCTCAGCTTCTCCCTGAGCTAGTGACTGGGATTTTCGGTTTGATAAAAGAGTAACCCTCTCCTGTGTGTATCTGCCGCCTTTATAGATTTTCTAAGCTCGAATAGCCTAGTGGCGCTCTGGTACAGCAGATTAGGTTAGAGAGGTTCCGTCAACCATTATAATATATTGTATCATTATTTTGGTACAATGTGTTTGACATTCTAACACAAAAGAAGATTGTTGAGAGAAAAGTATATATTTTAAAATATAATAATATATTTAAAAATGAAAAAAAAATGCAAATTTTTTCAAGATAAAAAAATGCAATTAACTTGTAATTAGAGGGGAAATTTGAGGTGTGAGATTTTGGTCTCCTAATTAAATAAACCCAACCGGAATATAGATCGCAATATGAACTTCATAAAAGAAAAAATTAAAGATTGTATAAAATCAAGCAAGGATAAAAATTTTGTAGAAGTATTCATTTATTTTGATTGATGAAATTATGGTAGTTCACCATCATAAATGAATACTATATTAAAGGCAATACAAAATATATCTGTAAGTTCATAATTAATGTTTTAAAGTAATTGTAATAGTAATAAAAAAAAAACTTGCAGGAGAATTAAATTCCTAAAAGATAGGTATGAATCGTTACTTGCGCGATGGAATCGGACAATAGTATAAAAAGGCTGTCACAAGAACTTTAATTCAGTCTTTTCTTCTGGGAATATTTTCTTCATTACTATTATTAATGAATCCTGGGAATTAGAGATCTAGAAAGCGGTAGAGCAATGTCTTTGCTGTGTGCTGGATTGTACCGATAGTAATACTTCAAACCAGAGGCATTGCTAAGCAAATGCGGTTGGCAATGCTTCTCCCTAACTGAAAGTTGAGAGGACATCCGATTCCAAATGCCATGAATATAACCCCAGGAACCTAAGCAAGCTAATGAAAAAAAAAAAGCAACACTGCAACCAGACTTAGTGGATTCCATAGAGAAATGGAAATAAAACAGGAAAACTCATGGCTATGGTCAAGCACCTATTAAATTCAATCAAATAAATAAAATGCTAAGATTAGTGAGAGCACTCTATATCTAACTTGGATATCTGAACTAGGAATATGGTCAAGCACCTATTAAATTCAACCATAGAAATAAAATGCTATAAAGAGTCAGATAAGCTAAATTATTATTGCTAACAGAATATCTAATTTAGTTATTAATTAAAATATATTATGTATATCTCATATTTATATACAGTAAGTGTATGTTATATGATAATGGTTTTATAATATTCAATAAGGGTAGTATTGTTAAATAATTTTGTTTAGTAAATCTATGTGTTAATTTAAAGTCAGCAATCTTCCATTTATGAATGCCAATACACATAATCAATTTACTAAAACTCTAAATATAACGCCAATGACAAAAGAAAAAAGAATCAATTAGAAAAAAAGAGGGAAACTTCAGTTTTTAGTAATTACTTGTAGCAGCATGCTCCAATGATACAGTCCATGGAGCTCTGGCACCAGAAATAAATAAAAACTGTCAAGTTATTGTTCCCTTTGACGCATGCTTAGTGGTAGAGTAACCAGGAAATATAGTCAAGTTTTTCTATCATTGTGGAATTAAGGAAAAGGAAGACCAAGTTAGTTATTCATATATGCTTGTAAATAGAGTATATAAAAGTGTATAAAAACACCGAAATGACCTAAAAATGGTACAATGGCTTCTCAACATGGGACTTCAACACCATACAAACAACTATAATCTGAGATAAGTAGTAATTGTTTTTAAAAAAAAACAGATATATGAAACATGTACTCATTTGCTTTTTTATTAAAAAGATAATTTTTTTTTTGTTGTTGTTTTGTTGATAGTGAGTGGCTGTACTTCAGTGATGGATACGGTATACTAGTTAAGTATTAATGGAGCAGTATTGTCATTTCAGTTGGTAAATTTATATCTCCACATTACACACACTCATAGTGGTAGAAAGTTTGTCCGGAATGGCCCATCAGACTCAGGGTAGCAGGATTTCAGAACGTGCTGGAGGCAAAAGCAAAAAGACTAAGCACCACAAGCCTATAAAACACTTGGAAATTGTTGAGCAAGGCTCCAATGTGGAATAATAAACCTAGTTTGACTTAAATCCCAGTTGGATGTCAGGTACATTATAGTGTGTAGATTTCCTCTTGTTCATGTTTCATAGTATATCTATGACTGTCAACCAATTATCTTATCTATCACGTTTTTCGAGGCAGCATGCATACTTTCAGTAAATTATGACTGAATAGATAGTAATATATAACATGGTCTCTGCTATTATGTCCATTAAATATGTCAAACCTAAAGAATCTATGAAATACATAAATAATCGCTAATAAAATTAAATAAAGCAATGAATTTTGAGAATAAAATTATCTGAAATGACCGATTTAGATTCTTTGCCTCGATCGCGGAGGTATTGTACCATTATTTGGTACAATGCATGGTTAGCATTCTAACATAAAAGAAGATTGTTGAGAGAAAAGTATATATCTTAAAATATAATAATATATTTTTTTAAAAAAGTGCAATATTTTTTTTAAGATAAGAAAAAAAAATGCAATTAACTATAATTAAAGGGAAAATCCGATGTGTTAGATTTTGTCCATATAATTAAATATGCCCGATCAGAATGTAGATCGCAATATGAATTTTGTAAAAAAAAAAATTGTATAAAATCAATTGTGGGTTAAAATTTTGTATAAGTATTCATTTATTTTGATTGGTGAAATTATGTTAGTTCCCACCATACATGAATACTATATTAAAAATAATATAAAATATGACTAAGTTCATAATTAATGTTTTAAAATAATTATAATTAAAAAAAAAAAACAAGCTTGCAGGAGAAGGGACTTTTGCGAAAGAATTGACAAGGGATATAAAGAGGCGGCCACTAGTACTTTAATTCAGTCTTTTCTTCTGGGGATCTTTCTTTCATTACTATTGTTAGAGAATCTCCAGAAAGCGGTAGATCAATATCTTTGCCAAATGTTGGATTGTACCAGAAGCATTGCTAAGCAGATGTGGTCGGCGATGCTTTTCCCTAACTGAAAGTCGAGGACTTCTGATGCCAAATGTCATACATATAATCTTAGGACCCTAAGCAAGCTAATGGGAAAAAAAACCACTGCAAACAGACTTAAAGGATTTCATACTGCAACAGGATGGTTTTAAACCCTGTTTCAAAAGATAAATTTTGTACATATATGCAGATATATAGTTTTAACTTTATACTATATTTGTTTTTCTTTATATATCAAATAACTAGATAAAGGGTTAAAATAATTGTGAAGGATGGAGGGGCAATGTTTGTGCTCCTTTGTTTTACTAAAGAATGTATATATATTGCATGGATGGATGAAAGGACGCAATTAAAAATATAAATTTTATTTCCAAGATAGAAGTTGCTGCATTTCATTTTAGTTTGATAGAAAGGAGATATTAAATAGAAAAAAAAATATTGAAACTACAGAGACCTTTATCTAAAGAATGTTAAGAGAAGCAAAGACAGAGCGAAGGTCGAAAATAAATTACAGGTATTCAACGGAATTTCCTTGACCTTGACAAAAAGAAAAAAGGTGCTAAAAGCTTTTGCTTTTGTTTTGAAAAGAAGACAGACCTAAAATAATATGTGTTTAAAAGCTGGAAAAGAAAACGGAAACTTGTGGAATGAGAACTTTCTAGAAGAAAAAGAGAAGACTAAAAATGAAATTAAGTTATTAATTAATTCTGAATGTATTTTTAGTAGATGTCATTTTGAAGAGAGATATCATTATTACTTATATCCGTTTTTTTAACGTTATTTAATTTCTATGTCAAATATTTGGAAAATTATTGGAGTCAGCAAGTATATTTACCAGCCATAAATATGCTAGGATAAAAACTTAAGTGTGCTGGGCTTTGTGAACCTATCCCTATCCCATGAAGATACATAAGCTGCTACAATATGAAATAACTATTTATCCTGGTAAGAAGCCACTTCTAAACATTTGAATTGAAATCCACTCCAAAAAAAATTAATACCAAGTTAAGGAATCGAGCAGACTGAACCCAATGGAAATCATCAATTTATATGGCCATAGCATCGAGCAAACTATTATAATTACCTTTATGGATTTGTCATTTTCCCGGGGAAAAATCCAGATAATATGAATGTTTTATCATCTAAATTTCTTTTTATTTCAAATATTAGTGCATCTTTTACGACAATGTGTAAAGACTTTCCCATATTGACAATTTGTCTTCAGCATTTCAAAACATTATTTCACATCTAAATGGATTAGTTGTTGCTCTTCTTTTGTATCTTTTATTATTTGATTTATCGATCTATGCAGTATGTGTGTGCATATGTTCTTTTTAAAATATTTGAGCACAAAATAATATTGTACTCTATAATTTATTAATTATATTGAATATTAAATTTTAAGTGAAAGGTGTCTATATCTGTGTTGTTTTTTTATTGCGTGTTTTATGGAGAATGCAGGGAGATAAATTCGAATTAGTATAAGAGTTAGGTAATTCAATTAAGCATATATATGTGTATTGTTGTACCTCATTTATTTCCCACAGTTAATAACCACCCACCCTGAGCAAGCTAGCTAATGGCAGGGGTTTTTCTAATTATCCCTTATCGGTATTCCATCTCTTCCAGCATAATTCTTATATATAAATAAGATTGTCGCATGAAGTCATAAAGTGACGTTCATAAATATGCTGGGTAGAAATAGGAATAAATTTTTCGAATTGCTTTCAATACATACATATATTGCACCACATTATTAATTTAGTTATACTACTTTGAATATGGTGGCCTGTCCAAGTTTCACCAAAACCTGTTTGTCTTAGATAAATACCATAAGGGCACAGAATTACTTTTATAAACTACTGCGTTATAATTATGTGTACGTGCGTATAGATATATAGATATGATACAGAAAAGACTACTTCATTACAATGGCATCCCAACTAAGGAGCTGTCGAAAAGTGGAAAGTATGGGGGACAGAATATAAGGGTTAAGTAATAACAAAAGAATTAAAAAGAGAATATTAATGAAGTGTTATAATTTATTTTGTGGAATTTGTTAGAAAAAGAAATCGGAAAATAGGTGATAGAGTGGATTAAATAGGGAAATTAAATACCTAACACAGTACTTCAGGGAATGGAAAGTAGGCCTGGCATGCGTGATTTAGAAATAGTGATAATATAATAGCAGCATTAGGATTACAGAGCAAAATGAAATCTGTGAAAATAAGAGCATACAGAGGGGGAAAGGAGATGCCAATAGAGCACATTAAAAGTTTACAAAGATATTTTGATAGCCACTGAATGCCAGATAAAGATTAAAAAAAAGTGATAGTATGCCACCACCTTAAAGGATATGCCGAGGCTTGGTAGAATTCACTTTTATGCCAATTGCAAACTTTCCCAGATTATAAAATGGTTCTAGAGAAGGCCTTTTGGAATCAAGAGTGGCAAAAGAAAATTAAATTACAGTTAATGAAGCAAAAGTTTTGGGAGGATAACAGAAAAGAATATGTGCAGTTTTTCAGGCAACAGGTAGCCACACTAAAGACATTAGAAGCATGCAGATTGTCTGAGAAACAGATCATGGGAAATCTATCAGGGGAATATGTTAGACAAAGGGAGTGAGACGGCGAAAACAATAGATAGAATATTAAGTCACATAAAGATAAATAAAAAAATGGAAACAAATTGAATAGCGAGGATTGAGGTCAGGAAAAGAAACAGAGATTTATTGAAGTAAGCAAAAGAGAAACGGATAAGGCTAGATCAAAGCAAATAGGATAGTTGGTGTGCTCATGGGAAGATAGAGTCCTAGGTTATGCATGCCAGACATGCCCTAAAATTCCCATAACAATCAGATAAAAGTGGAGGTACTTGTGAATTGGGGCAGTCAGATTTCGATGATAAAGACGATATCGCAGAATCATAAAAGAGTAACCGAATGTGCCAATTTCTCCCATTTAAATCAGTTCATGTAACAATGGCTAATAACTTAAGAGCCAAGGTTGAACCCAAGCAAATATGACTGGACACTAAAATTTAAGAGAGAAAGCTGTCCACATGTATTCTTGATGAAGAAAGACTCGATATGACACCTTACTAGGGTCGGATCTTTTTCCATAAATATAGACGCAATTTAGATTATGAAAGTGGACAAGCTACATACAAGGGACAGGTGGTTAAGTTTCTTACCGATGAGTCGAATAGCTCAATAAGGGTGTTACATATGATCTAAGACTTAACAGAAGGCATCATCATAGAAAAGGTACACAAGGCAAAGATTGCTAAGGGGAATTGGGAAAGCGCATTAAGACAAATATTGAAGGAATACAATCAGGTTTTCACAGATATACAGGGTATAATCCAAAGCTTCAAACAAAGGATTAAAGTGAATGAAACCCAACCTTATAAGGCCAAATCATATTCTATTCCTCATCAATATCGAAATGAAGTGAAGAAAGAAATAAACCAGATGATGGAATGAGGCATCATTTTGAAGTGCTCGTCAGCATATTGTAATCCATTGGTGGTCATAAAAAAAAAAATGGTAAGGTGAGACTATTGTCTTGATGTAAGACAACTGAACAAAGTGATCATTGGTGATTGTAATATTCCATCATCTATGCAAGAACTCCTGGTGAGATTCAAGTATCGGCTATTAGGGATTTTCCAGCATCCAACTCTATGAAACAACTACGGTCCTTCCTAGGCTCGTGCAACTTCTACAACCAGTTTCAGGAACGATTTGCAGAATGGAGAAAAGATGTGTCATGGGAAAGGGTGATAACAGTGTTTATAGAACACATGTTGGCATTTCCTGATTTTGCGCTGTTCATAATGCACAGTAGTGGGTATGGCCTGGGAGTGATGTCACAAGTGCAAGCGGCTGGTCAGATAGGAGTCTTGTATTTCCTTGAGTCAATTACTCAAAGGACCTGAACTCTTTTGTACTGCTACCGAAAAGAAAGCCCTTGCAATCATTTGGGCATCCCAAAAACTTTGTGCACTCTTGTTAGAATCACAAGTAATCATAGTCACAGACCACAAAAGGTTGGAGTTCATCAATCAGTTACCTAACCAATAGTTGGTTGATGCACTGAAGTCTATACCTCCAAGAATATAACTATATTGTGAGGCACTGCAAAGAGTCGGAGAATGTCGCTGATATTCTCAGCTGAAACCCTGCGCATTCCCTGTAACGAGATAGAAAATTTACACATCGCAGGAGTAGGCTTAAAAATAGATGAAGGGGTCGAAAGCGATCTTAAACAATAGGCTGTGCCAAAGAGAAGATATCCAATTGAAACAAGTAATTGGAACATTTAAAAAGAAGAGGGACCAAGGTTGTCGGATGGCATGAACATAAGATTGGACATTATAGACTGGGCTAATCCATGTTTCAATATAGAAATAGAGATGATCCGGAAGAATGGAAACCAATCATACCTAAACAAATGAGATGTAGTAGTGGCTCATGTCCATCGGGAATATGGGCATTATAGGAATTAGATGACCGATCACTGCCTCAAGAAAGGGTTTTATTGGTCAGGCATGCTTAGTAAGATTGTCGCTGTCATAAGCCTAAGTGAAATTTGTCAGAAAGCCAAACCAGTGAATAGAAGTTACGTGGTCCCGATGATTTCCAAGCTATCAAAGAAACCAAATGAGATGATGGCAGTGGATTATTACAGTCCACTATTGGCATAGAATAAGAAGTATTTAATAGTGGTATATGATTTATTTTCCAAATTCGTGGCCGCCTACCCAATAGCTCAAGCAAATGCGATGAAACACGATATGTGTATTTGAAAAGAACATTTTCCAGCGGTGGGAAAACCTCAGGTTATTCGCTCAGATCATGGAATGCCATTTATCTCTGGAGAATGGGTAAGATAGATCCAGAGATTAGGGATCCAGCATGTATTAACATCCATTCGGAATCCCTAATCAAATCTGAACTGGTAATGCGCAAGTTGGGGAGACTATTTAGAACCTATATCCCAACCAACCATAGGGGTTGGGTCCGAAAAGTTTCAGACATTACTCAATTACATCAATTAGTCAACGAATCAACAAGGTTTTTACCTGTGCGATTACACTTTGGCAAATATGCTCCTAGTTAATCCAGGATATCTTACTAGGAATGGAAGAGAAGCCAATAGATACAGAAAGTAATCAAAAGCAGGCATATCACATCCTTCTAAAACGAAGTCAAGTGCAGAATAGAAGTTAAGTGATCCCGATGATTTCCAAGCTATCAAAGAAACCACATGAGATGATGGTATAGACTAAGAAGTATTTAATGGTGGTATACGATTTATTTTCCAAATTTGTGGCCGCTTATCCAATAGCTCAAGCAAATGCGAGAAACACGATATGCGTATTTGAAAAGAACATATTCCATTGGTAGGAAAACCTCAGGCTATTCTCTCAGATCATGGAACGCCATTTATATCTGGAGAATGGGGAAGATAGATCTAGAGATTCGGGATCCAGCATGCATTAACATCCATTTGGAATTTTTAAATCCGAACGGGTAATGCGCAAGCTGGGGAGACTGTTTAGAACCTACATCCCAACCAACCATAGGGGTTGGGTCCGAAAAGTTTCAGACATTACTCAATTACATCAATTAGTCTTGTCAAGGAATCAACAAGGTTTTTACCTGTGCGGTTACACTTTGGCAAACATGCTCCTAGTTAATCCAGGATATCTTACTGGGAATGGAAGAAAAGCCAATAGATACAGAAAGTAATCAAAAGCAGGCATATCACATTTCTTCTACAAAGGAGTCAAGTGCAGAATAGAAGGTTGATAGGAACCTCCCATAGGTTTAAGGTAGGCGACAGTTCTGATAAGGACACCGCATGTGAGTGAATCAGGGGGGGTTATATGTAGAAAATTTCTGTAATTTATATGAGGATCCCTTCACAGTTATTAAGTGTCAAGGAGATGTGTTTTGGATAGCCGCTGTACATGAAATAAAGGGATCCTATAATGATCGGTCAATCAAACTCTTGCTTAGTGTGTGGATTTGAGCCATTCAAACACACAGACTCTATTTGAAGGCTTTAGAAAGGAGAATATTGTCACAGAGTGGATTCAAACCCGGTTCCAAAGGTAAATTTTGTATATATGATTTATACTATATTTGATTTTATATATATATCCAAATAGGTAGATAAAGGGTTAAAATAAAGTCTGGATGGATGAATGAACGCAATTATATTTTTAAGATTGAAGTTGCTGCATTTTATCTTGATAGAAAGGAGATAGTAAATACAAAAAAAATATATTGAAACTACAGAGATCATTATCTAAAGAATGTTAGAAAAGACACATAGCGAAGGTCAAAAATAATTTACAGATGTTCAACGGAAATTTCCTTGACCTTGACAAAAAGAAAAGAATGTTAGAAAAGACACATAGCGAAGGTCAAAAATAATTTACAGATGTTCAACGGTAATTTCCTTGACCTTGACAAAAAGAAAAAAAGATGCTAAAAGCTTTTGCTTTTGTTTTGAAGAGAAGACTGACCTAAAATAACATGTGTTTAAAAGCTGGAAAAGAAAACAAACTCGTGGAATGAGAACTTTCTAAAAGAAAAAGAGAAGACTACAAAAATGAAATTAAAAGTTAATTAATTCTGATTGCAATTTTAGTAGCTGTCATTTTGTAGAGAAAAATCATTATTATATATGTCTGTTGGTTTACGTCGAAGATTTGGAAAATTATTGAAGTCAGCAAGTATATTCGCCAGCCATGAACATGCTGGGGTAATAACTTATGAACATGCTGGAGTAAAAACTTAAGCGTGCTGAGCTTTGTGACCCCATCCCACAAAGATACATAAGCTGCTACAATATGAAATAAGCGCCTATCCTGGAAGAAGGCCCTCCTGAACATTTGAACTGAAATCCACTCCAAAAAAAAAAATTAATACCAAGTTAAGAAATCAAGCAGACTGAACCCATCGGAGATCATCAATTTATATGGCCACAGTGTCGAGCAAACTATTATAATTACTTTTATGAATTTGTCATTTTCCCCAGGGAAAAATCCAGATAATATGAACGTTTTCTAAATTTCTTATTTCAAATATTAGTGCATCTTTTATGATAATGTGTAAAGACTCTCCCATATTGACAATCTGATTAATTCTCTTCGGCATTTCAAAATATTATTTCATGTCTAAATGGATTAGATGTTGCTTTTCTTTTGTATCCTTTATTATTTGATTTATCGATCTATGCAGTGTGTGCAAATATTTGAGCACAAAATAATATTATAATACTCTGTGTAATTATATTGAATATTAAATTTTAAGTGAAACATGTCTATATCTGCATTGTTTCTTTATTATGGGTTTTATGAAGAATGCATGGAGATAAATTTGAATTAGTATAAGAGTTAGGTAATTCAATTAAGCGTATATTTGTGTATTGCTACTGTACCTCGTATATTTTCCACGGTTAATAACCATCCATCCTGGGCGAGTTAGCTAGTGGCAGGGTTTTTCTAATTATCGCTTATTGGTACTAGCATCTCTTCCAGCATAATTCTTATATATAAATAAGATTGGCACTTGGAGTCATAAAGTGACGTCCATAAATATGCTGGGTGAGAAATAGCAGTAAATTTTTCGAATTGCTTTAAATAAATATTGAATTAGTGCAATACATAAATAAATTGCATCATATTATTGATTTATTTAGTTATACTACTTTGAATACAGTGGCCTGTCTGAGTTTTGAGTTTCACCGAAACCTGCTTGTCTTAGATAAATACCGTAAGGGTACAGAAATACTTTAATAAACGCGTTATTATTATGTGGATGTGCGTATAGATATATAGATATATGGGAAAAAGGTGGCTTCATTACAATAGAGAATGGAAATAAAATGGGAAGACTCATAGCTATGGTCAAGCACGTATTAAATTCAACGGAACTAGGAATATGAACTGCAAGGAAGTAAAGAGTTGGATAAACTAAATTATTACTGTCAGCATAATATCTAATTGTTATTAATTAAAATATGTATATCTCATATTTATATGCATTAAGTGTATGTTATATGTTAATGGTTTTATAATATTCAATAAGGGTAGTATTAATAAATAATTTTATTAAATCTATGTGTTAATTTAAAGTCAGCAATCTTCCATTTAGATTTTCCATTTATGAATGTCAATACACATAAAATTTAAAGTCAGCAACATTCCATTTAGATTTTCTATTTATGAATGCCAATACATGTAATCAATTTACTAAAATTCCGTAAATATAAGGCCAATAAGAAAAGAAAAAATAATACTTTAATTAAGATTCAGTTTTTAATAATTACTTATAGCAGTGTGCTCCAGATGTAATACAGTTCATGGAGCACTGGTGCTCTGAAATAAATAAATAAAATTATTAAATTATTGTTCGCTCTGACATTATATATGTCGCATGCTTATGGCTAGATTAACCAGGAAATATAATTGAGTTTTTCTAACATTTATTTCTTGTGGAATTAAGGAAAAGGAAGCGCAACTTTGGTTAATCATATATGTTTGTAAATAGAGTGTACAAGTATATAAAACCCCGAGATGACCTGAAAAACGCTACAGTATGTATTGAGCTGCTTCAGATATTGCTCTTATCACATATGGTTTGAGACAGAGTGAATTTTAAGTTATTATAAAATAAATTATTTTTAAATTTATTAAAGAATATATGAGAACTAATATAAACCTCAATCTGCAATTACATAAAAACATTGAATGAGATACACTAAAAGAATGAACATTTTATTTGAGAAAAAAGTCTAATAATGAATGCATATGTGGTTGTTTTACTATTTTCAAATATGTACAATAAAAATTAAAAAATTGAATGTAATAAAAAAAATATTTTCTATAATTATTATTTATTAATAAATTATAAGAGAAAAAATGTTGAATGTAATAAAAAAATATTTTCTATAATTATTATTTATTAATAAATTTTAAGAGAAAAAATGTTTAGTAGAATATGCTCCATTATTCAGTAAAATTTTATTTTTAAGTGTTCAAATATTATAATGATTTTATATATAAAAATATAATTCCATAAAATAAAAAAATTATAATGTTTAAAAAGAAATGGTTTTGATATAAAATAAGAAAAACTTAAATTCTTTTTTTTTCAAAAAAAATTGATTAGAATTGGAATAAGCTGTTTAGAAATTTGTCTAATTCAACAACAATCAATAAAAATATGAAGCATTAGAAATATGTATATTTTATTAGTTTGACTTTGAGTGCTTGAATCCAATTTGTAGTTTCATTAGTGGAGAGATCTCAGACTAAAGAAACAACCACTATTGGATATACTGGAATTCTATTAAATTTTAAAATGCACATTTAAAATTATATGTAAATTAAGTAGCAAAAAATGAAGATTAAAATGTACCCATGTAAAGAATATCACATACATGTATTTGAACTTAAATGCCCGTATGTAAGATAATTTCTAATTGTTAAACAATAATTAATTACTTATATATTTACAGGAAGTTGATAATTGTGAATAAATACATTTTAAAAATATGTTGCATTGATTAATTTGCTTTACATATATATATATATACATAAATAACATCAATAAGAAAAGACATTGACAGAGTCTTATGATTATTATAAGTTTATGATTATTATAAGTTGAAATTTATAAAATGCTTTCATTTAATAATTTTTATTAATCATTCATTAGACTAGAGATTATCCAATAATGAATAATATTTCTGTAGTGTAATTTTCATCTTATGCAAGGTAGAGCTGGTTTCTATCTATTTTTAACATCTTGTAGAGTGATGTAATAAGAAAAATATGACCAAATACATGTGAAAAAGATGTATGACCCCAAAGAAGCACATTTCACGCTGAAGCATCATTCAACTGATGAGTGCTGATTCAGCCTGAAATGTGCAGAAGTCTTGGGGATTGTACATCTTTTGCACGTCTTTTGGTCATATTTCTGATTACATCCCTCTATAAAGTATTAAAAGTGGATAGAAAGCAGTCCCTATCTTGTATGAGTGTTGCAGTGAAAATTACACTACAGGAATGCTTTCATCTAAACTTTTATCAACAAAAAAAAACACAACTATAGCATAGCTCTGGTGTTTAAGATTCTGTATAAATTAAAATATTCTGAAAGGATATTTATTCATAAATGGAAAGACGCCACTAAATCATTCCACGGAGAAATGGCGAAAAAACTACTCATAAGACTAGCAAAATGACAAATAATTTTTGTTTCCCTTTCCTAGTTTGATTCATTTAGATAGTAACTTATTTTCTAACAACCATTAATTGAATGAACTGGATATAGCCCGGCTACCTATATGGAAATATTCAGCTACTTAAAAAAAAATTTCAAGTTTCATCGGGATTTGAACTCAGGGCATGGACGTAGCAGATATTAAGTCACGTGGCCTTTAACGAGCATACACAGTAGATAAATAATATATGTACGATAATTATTTTATTTAAATTGATGTATAATAATTTACATCTCCATGGATTGATTAGTCTTGATGTTTCACTCTCACGACATATTTCAAAACATTGTATCAAGCAGTATCTAGTTATTCCGCCATTTTGGTCCTTCAAAAGTATTTCGCTCCTCTTATTTTTAAGTAAATTATAATTCTCTCTTGTTAAAACTATTTTCACGTATATATAAATTTTTAATATCTTAACTGCCTATATATTATAAATTTTAGAAAGATTAACAGAAAAGAAAAACAGTCATTACCTTGGGCCCGAAGTATCGCAGATTTTCCTCTTCCTGCTGCTGTCCCTTTAGCACCAGCTTTTTTAAACATTGGAGCATTTTTTAACATATCTGGTAAAATTAAAAAGCGTATTTTGCTTCCTCTGATATAAACATTTTCGAGTTGAGCAATGCGTCCATCTCTGTATGTAACAGTGATATTTGCCATTTGACAATTCATATTATCTTCTGCTTCTACTAACTTTCCTCGATATACTTCTCCAGTATTAGTTTCACATGTTACTATATGTCCCTCAGCTTCGTGCAAAACTTTTATTGGTACTCCAATAGACATTTTTATATAAAACGCATAAAATACGATGCAAAATTAAAAAAAATATTTAGGATAATCGTGTAGCAACGCTTTTTAAATAAAGCAAAAGATGGCTACACATTCGTCAAATTAACGATTTTAAGACCGAAGTAAATAATTTGAAGATTATTTATATGATCACATAAGATTATAAAAATTAAAAAAACATATTTTATAATTTCTATGTGATTATTTTTTCAAAGTGACATGAATACTCTTAGAAATATTTTATTTTTTTTTTTAACTATAATAATATAAACAACTTTTCTTTATCTGCGGGCTTATTATTTATACAAGTAATTTGCTTTCGGGTTTTTATTTTTTCGCTCGTAGTCAGTAATTCTCTTTATCCGTGAAATATAACTGTATTTGTTGGTTGTAGTGATTTTTTTTTTTAATAATGAAGTTCTGCTTTTTGTATGATGTATAAAGGTAATGCCATTATGAAAAAACAAATGCACTATGATATTTTTCCAATTTTTTTTTTGTAAATTTATTTATAAAAGTACTCGTGTTTTAATTATGTAATGTTTGATGCGAAATCTTATTAACAATATTCTATATCTTTAAAAAGTGGAAAAAGCGGTGTACTTTAAAATGTCACTCTGGATTTGAGTGAAAAATAGTTTTCTCTTACTTGTCATCATCTTATTGCAATTTATTCAAGCATCTTAACTTTAGAACTGTATCACAACATTTAATGAGCTGTACTGTATTATTATATTTCTACAGTTAGCGAGTCTTCTCCAAACACGCATTTTCTTTTTGATAAGTGTACTGATCCTGATAACATACTCTAAGTAATTATGCTTACCAGAGTTTTACTGCCGTACCTGCCTATAAAAAGTAAGATACAATTAACCACAGCCGATTAGCAGATATTAGAAATAATTTTTAAGAATTATTTGGTAAATGGTAGTTCAAATCATTAAATTATTGTAGAGAAATGTCATTGACTTGATCGCTAGGAGTTTAACAAAACTTAACACTTAGTACTTGTAATTTATAATGAGAATTAAGGGAAACTTTGATATAAACAATAGATTATAGTCAAGCGTTGGTGGTCGAGAGGTCAACGACAGCCGCTTTACAAGCAGTTGTCCCGGGTTAGCGAGTTCGCTTCCCGGCTGATGCTATGACACATGAGAAAAAAAAACAATAGATTATAAAGAATTTTTAAAAAAATGCTTATCGTTGGATAGCGTTGAAATGATATATAAAATTTTAAAGTGTAGAATGTTGTTTACACCCTATGGTATATAAGTCATAACAGTTAAATAATTTATCTAGAGACATGTTTACGCGCACTTAATGTATATGCATATAAAATATAAAGGTATAAACTACTTAAATGCCGATGTATATGGGTATGTTGAATGTATGTCTGTGTTTATAAATTATGTTAATGTATGTGCAATTGGAATTATAATTAATATTTATTGTGTATTGACTGATTATGTATGTATTAATAAAGCAATCGTTAAAAGCCAGTTAACACTTAGACAACCCAATATCACTAACAATTAGCAAAACTGTTTAATACATGTACTGTTGAATCACTCTAGAATTAATTATATGCAGAAAATTAGAATATTGTTATTTGTATATCAATAATGTTTAACAATATGCATATTAGCAGAGTTATTAAAATTGACTTCAGAACTTCTAATGGAGAAGGAGTAGAAGAAGTAAAGAGAAAAATTAAACTAGTGAAAACTAGGTCAAGGAAGTGAAAGCTGATAGTGCAGTTGCAAAACAAAAATAGTAGAAGAAACAGATCCAGTCCAATCCAATTAGAGTGAGTCAAGGATGTTTAGTGAGCAGCAAGGTGCTTACTAAAATTGCTAATGAATGTCCATCTGAAATTACAGGAGTTAAACAATGAACATGAAGGAAGGGAATAGTATTAAAAGAATGACTTAATAAATTTGTGGGATAAAGTTCAACTCTATCTATCTGTTTATAGATATATAAACTGTTCTGTGATTAATATTATTTATTGCTGTTTCAACTATTCAGTCTACTAATTATTATTATTATGAGTAAATAAACTCATTTCAGTTATTAAATAAAATTTGTATGTTTTCGGTTTAAGTAAAATATATGGGTGTACTGTTGCTAGATTGTGATCCTGTATATATCAATATTACAGTGTAACTAGCATACATAAAGTTTTATTTTATGTTAAATGTAAATGTTAATTGCCATTATTTTAGAAAAAAGGATATGCAAAAAGGTATTGGTTATAGATATTTTATGTATATAGCAATAGCAATTAGTCCAAAATGCAACTGGTATGATTAATTTACAGGAAATTATTATAGGATGTAATTTCACCATTTTAAGTAAAGCCCAATAGTAAATGAAAAAGAAGCTGAAATAATCTACTGGATAAAAGTTAGCAGAAGCTACAACAGATGTGATGCAAAAAGCATCAATGGATGGCTTAAGTCTCAGAATAGAGAACTAAATTAGTGAAAGCAAATTCAATAACTGATTAAGTTAATATTGAAATCAATGGAATATTGCATTTAGGTAATTGACAAATTTGAACAATATAATAAGTATTATTTTTACATCTTCTCCTTTACTTTTTTTGCATTTCTTCATATATTGATATATATTACTTTTTTATAAATCTTCTCATATACTCTATAATGCAAATTTTTATATAATTCCTTCTTTATTTTTCTAACAGTTTCGACTGCCCTGCGAAAGGAAGAAGGTTTAACAAAGCTCTGATGAAGACAGCAGAGCAATCAAAACTCTTATAAAAATAAAGAAGAAATATATAAAGATTTATATTGGAGTGTATATGAAATGTTAAAAGGAAGAAGAAGGTTATACAAAGCTCTGATGAAGACTACAGGACAGTCAAAACTGTTAGAAAAATAAAAAAAGGAATTGTTGTATTAGAGTGTATATGAGGAGATTTATAAAAAAATAAACAATATAATAACTGACTAAAATAATAATTTAGAATAGGCACAATCACAATAGAGCACCAAAGTAAAGCAAATTAGACTAATTAGCCAGCAGAATGCTGCATCCCTAGTGATGTCAAAATCCAGATAGTATGAATAAATCTTTATCAAAACTGGCATCCATAGCCTACACAGGTAATAGAGAATTTGATATATCAGGATGGCTATTATATATTTTGCATATTGGAAAATATTTTCCAATTAACAAAATAAAAGAAAACAGGAAAAAAATCATGATATTATTATGTCTTACAGGAACAAAGGTTATTAAATATAATAAATCAGATTTGCGAATCTAAAGCTCCAGAGGATTTGTCTTACAAGGAGATAACTGAAAAACTGTAATAGATTTTTCAGCTTAGTTCATTATAACACACAATACTGATTCACTTCCAGAATATACGCAGGCTTGAAAGGGAAAAGGAAATTCAGTATAACTGAGAGATCTGGCAAAAAAGTGTTTATGGAGGATGTCTATAGATAACCCTCTTAAAAAAAATTTTTCAAACAAATACCCCTTTCTTATTATTTTTTCAATGTTTATTATATTAAAATTAATCCATTTGACAATTTTGATTGCCAAACAATCTTCCTCAGTCCTACAAATCATATATAAATATATGAATACACAAATACTTAGTCATATAAACATACAATATTATATCTACTTGTAAATGATTCATTTCTTTACATGTATCTTATTACCTATATTGATATATACATATTTATGCATGCATATCAAATATGTATACATCATGTATAATAAATAAATACCACCTTCAATATACACATACATCTTAAACATATATACATATACTAAACTACTTCTTAGACTATATTTAAATCATTAATTATTATTATTACAGAAGTCAAATCCAGTAAGTATGTAATATCTCTTAATTATTTTATATTAATTAATATTACCATGCATATAGATTTAGTATAAGTTTTGAATAGTTTAGTGTAAGTATATATGTTTAATGTATATATATATTTGGTATAGATATATTGGTGGTATTTATGTATTGTATATAAATAAGGATATTATATGTATATATGGTATAATTGAGAATATATATATATTTTGCTGTGTGTGCATATATGTATATATCGATATAATAAAATAAATGTAAAGAAATGACTTCCTTTAAAGTAGATAAAATGTATGTTTATATGCATAGAAGTAAAACTCTCCCTATAATAGTGCCATTAAGTGCAAGCCAGAGTATTCAATGGATGCAAGAAGGTAGCACCGAGTGGTAATGTATGGAGAGTTTTGCCTTTGTGTAAATATATTGTGTAAACATAAAAAATGATGATCATGTTATGTATAGTGGTTTATATGATGAGGAAGATTGCTTGGCAATCAAAACTATCAGATGGGTTAATTTTAATAAAACACTCACTGAAAAAATAATAAAAAAGGTAGATTTGTTTGATTTTTTTATAATTTTATAGCTTTGAAAATGAAGGCATAGCTCCTTCGAAAAGCGCTTTAGAAATAAATAAATAGAATAATAATATATATTTGAGTTTGTGTGGGATATTACCATAGAATATCTAATTTTATTGCATAAAGAAAGAGAAGTTGATAATACACTTCATGAAAAAAATGTTTATTTGGAATAGCAATGACATACTTAGTCCGTAGTTGTTAGGTGAACCCAAAGAAAATTCCTGTCAGTAGTTTTAATAAATTAAAGTAATAGTAATGCTGCTTTATTTATTTGAGTAAATATTGAAAACATTAAATAATTTTAATGTATTTTTGGTGTGGAGCACTCTTGTCAAAGGATAACTATTATATCAAAATAAAACTGGAAATATAAAATTATACATTTAAGTGAAAATGTTCCAAAATTTACTGAACTGAACCCTTTTAAATTTTCTGTGCATTACTTAGTGTACTTAATTAATAACTCGTGTCTCAAATTTTTCCTTTCTTATCATATATTCAGTACACCAATCTGTATTTTTTTAGTTGAACAATACTGGTAGTTTATTAATAACAAAGACTCGGTAATGAATAGAAATTCTAATAGTTTTCAATTCAGTGCATTTTGGAACATTCTTATATAAATTGTGATTCTATATTTCCAACTTTATTTTGAATGTAATTATTGCTTTTTGATAAATTCTCAGTACCAAAAATGCATTAAAGTTTACATTTAATGTTTTCAATATTTTTTCCATATATGTAGCAGTATTAAGTAATTTCTTTAATTAATTATATTTCAGTGAAAGATTTATTATAATTTTTTTACTAAAAGTGTACCATTTGAGACCGCATTGTAACAATCTAGAATTTCAAAACCTCAAGCTGCTGGAATTTCAACAGAAAACAGAATTCTGAAAATGGTAATATGATAATGAAAAAGAATAAAAGAGGAACCTTAATTGTTATTGCTGTAGATATATTCCAAACAGTTCAGAGTGCTGCCTGAGCTGGAACACCATTAATAGTTGATATATATGTTCTCAAAAAGATAGATGTAATAAAAAAAAAACCTCCTGTTCAACAAACTAGAGGAGAAAAAGATAAATCATTGTTGTATGGAAAGAAGTTCTGAATAATAGATTTAAAACAAATAATGGTTAAAATATGTGGTCTCAAAATTGAACATTGACAGCAGTTCAGAATATCATTAATTTCTCAAGCATACTAGTAATTCTACTGCTTGCCATAGTGATTTAAGTGGAAAGCAATCTCTGCCAGATGAGAAAATAAATGTTCCTGTTAAAAATATTCTACCATTATATACCTTTAAGAATAAAAATAATCCCTATCAAAATAAAAATAAGTATTGTGAAGAAGTTTTCTGTGAATAAAAAACTAAAGTAAAAATATCTAAGATCTCATAAAATGGGATGAAAAGGGAGCCAAACAACTCCTATAGTCATTGAATAGAACATAGAGAGCACAAGTAAAAAAATTGTTACGTAATTTAGATTCTGAGGACATTATGATACCTACAGAGAAACCAGACAAATTTCAATCGTGAGCTGAATGGTGCCAAATATTTTTGTAATATGAAAGTATTAGACTTTTTGAAACATATTATCTCAGAAAGAATGAAATTGTCCATGCTGAAAAAATAAAAATGATCAAAAATGTTATGCGACCAAATAATAGATCTAAAAAAAATGTCAAAAATTGCAAGGCATGTCATTTGATGGCTGGATTACTAACAAAAAGTTAATGGCATAGCCTAAGGCATCTTGGTTATGTTATGGTTATGTTATTTGTTCTGACTCATTTAAGTGTCTTATTTTTCTAATAATTATGGATACATACTCTAGATAGATATAGTATCAAACCATAAGGAATACTAATTTAGAAAAAAACTATGAATAAATAAATTGAAGTCTTTTCTCATCATGGACTTCAGGAAACAGGTATATTGAACAATGGAACTGTTTACATAGATCTTTGAAAATAAAAGAATTCTTCATGGAAAGAGAAATAAAACATATTCATGCATCACTTTATCATCTGAAATCACTGGGTTAACTGAGAAGACCAATAATATAAGTGATTTATTGTTATTATAAACTATTTATAACTCTTGATCTATTTTAATATTGATTAGCTAAAATATTAATTGTAAAATTAATAACTGTTTGTGTACTTTTCTGTATTTATGAATGAATGCACATAAACTTGTATATATATGTGTGTGTGTGTGTTAAATATAAGTAATAGGGAGTAAAACATATTAATTCATCTGCATGCTTTTAACATGTGTATGCTATAATCTTATTTAATTTACAATTAATACAAAAGATCACACTTTAAAATTATACTATCAGTCCAGAAAACATTTAGTTGCATACCGATAGTCGTTTAACACATTGTTTTTATGAGTAATGAACTATACCTTTTTTATTTGTTTTTGCAATCATCTCATCCTTTACAGACAATTTGATTGCAAAAAAAGAATGAATGATATAGTTAATTACACATACCAACTGAAATTGAAATATTTGATAACGTAAATGTCTACTATTTTATATTAGTTGGTAAATTAAATATTTGTAGCTCAAATGAACTAAGTGTACATTCTATGTATTAATATATTTTTTATTCTGTATTTCTCATTTGTTTATTTCTTTGAATCAGATATATACAGTAACTAAAAGTATATTTACATTACATGCATATATATATATATGTGTGTGTGTAATATACAAATAATTTAATGGTAAAAAATAGTATACTGTATTTTAAATTCTTTAGTAGCGCTTTTAATTACGTAGTAATCCTCGTCTGACGCTGACGAGGATTCCTTGTAATTAAAAGCGCTACTAAAGAATTTAAAATATACTCTTTTTTTCCATTAAATTGTTTATATATTACATATAATATTTTTTATAACCAGTATTATACTTTTGCATTTATTATATATATATAATTTACAGGTGACATGATTTTGTCATGCAATGTCGAAATATCAATACCTCATGTTGAACAGAAAAAAAATTGGGACTGTGGATTAGCATGTATTCTTATGGTTCTCAGGTAATGTATGGGCGCATAACATAATGAAAGTAATGGGGTTTTTTTCATTTAATACCCACACTGAAAATAAATAAATGAGTTAACTTATTGGTCACTATGTGGCTGCTTTCCTATCACAATAGGACAATTGGGTAGAAACTGGACACAAAAACTTAGGATTTTTTAGACAAAATACAGAGGCATATATGCAATGGGTGGTAAATAGTGGACAGCAAATTATATCTTTCAAAGTGAAATGAGGTGGACTTCTTTGGGGGAAATCAAAACAAATATTAAATGTTTGGAAGATTTCAGTATGTAAATACAAATAAATAAAAGTAGTATTTAATTGGTTTATATAAAGAGGATAACAAATATCTTAAGCAAGATAAAATCAACAGTATGCAAAGGTAATTAATAGACAATTTATTTCCATGTATTTATATAAGAAATGGGATAAATGTATAGAGAATGTAATGTAGGTATATAATTATGAAGTGGAAAAGGAGAATAAGGGGGAAAATAGGGTTATAGAAAACTTTAATTTGAAAAAAAAATTAATTTGGAGTTATGTAAGAATGAAAATTATAGAAAATATGAAAGGCTATATGATAACACTAAAGTCATCTTATTATCATTTCGTACAAAAGAAAAGTTTTAGATACTAGAGAAAGAAGGCAAAAATAAAGATTTGGATTGTAAATATAGTTTATGGGTAGCTGGAAAAGAAGAGTATTGAACGTATAATTTTGGAGAATAAGATATTGAAAAAGAATCGTGAAAATATGCATAGAGGATAGGAGAAATTTAAAGATAAAGAGAATGAAAAAGTTCGAAATTTTATGATTTTTTTTGGTTTAGGTCAGTATAATAAAATTGAGCATGTGCATACAATAATGGAACTACTGAAACAGTTTATTAAAATGGATTAGTAATGGGGAAAAAAAATGAACCTGGTCTAGAGAAATAATTTGATAATAAGCAATAAAAAATAGATTAGTTTGTTTCATCTGCAAAGGTGTTGGAGGAAGCAAATGTTTAATTTGGATGACAGAGTTCTTGGGAATATAGTCTATGTATCCAAACTTGCGATTTCTTTAAGGAGAATCATTTTTCAAGTCTGAAGAAATTTATTTGTATTTATTATTATAGACTTTTATTTTAACTCACTTAACTTTTTTTAATATTATCATGTTTATTATGTTTTTTATATTCTTTACTATTTATTTTGATTAAACTATTGTTCTCTTTATATTCATTTCAGTATATTTCAGAAGTAATCTTTTTTTAAAATTATAAAACATGATATTGTTTTTTTAGTTTTTTTTTATTGGTTTACATATTCTTTTGCTAATTATTACGTAAAGTTTAAGAATTTATCTTCTTCTGGCACTCAAATTTAATGAAAGCAGTATATATTGATTTTTATCTAAAACAAAGCTTTGTTGATCTGCCTTATTTTACATTTAACATCTGCATTAACATTTGTAATATAATTGGCCTTTTATTCATTCATGCGTAAAAAAGGATCTAATATTGAAATGATATAAAAAGGCCTATACTGATAAAACAGAATATTTTCAAGCAATATTATATTAACTTGTCATATTTTATTAGAGAAATGCCATCTTTTTTATAGCCATTCAAATAATAAATCACATTCTATTAAAATAATTACAGCTATTCTTTACTTTCGGTTTAGCATGAGGATTTTTATTTTTCCTAGAATAAAGTTTTTATCCTAAACTGATTTCATTGAAAACTGTCTAGTTTGAGTTTTTAGAATAAATTAACAAATGTTACATGATTATTTCTGGTTATATAAAACATATGTTTACTGATGATGGCCATAAGTCAGAAACTAGTCTAGGAATGTGGTTATGATAGCATTGGATGTAGATATAATAGCATTACTACCTAGTATCAATTTATTATTCAAACTTACAATAGTTGTCTCTGTAATAGAATAACTTATTACTTGTTAAAATAATTGAAGCCATTTTATTTTTTTTCAAAACAAAGAAAACTATTATTAAGTCATATTTGGTTCTAAGTCTCTGTGCAAATATAAAAATTCAATTTAGTAACAAACTACATTATATGTGTTTTTAATATATGTAAATATTGTATGTGCACTTATGAATTAAAAAATTAAAAGTAAAAAAAAAATGTATTAATTTTTAATTTTTTTAATTCTTTCTATTCAAATTTTTTTGAAGTGTGAACAACTGAAACCACAGATATGAAAACTACTGTGTTTATACATGTTATTGTGCTATTATCGTTTAAAACTTCTGATCTATTGATCCTTGAAAGTCTAGAGAAGACAGACATAAAATATTTAAACAAGAAACATTTTTATAATTTACGAAAGAGGAAATTCTGAAAAGGGCATTTGGGTATTATAAGAAAACATTGACTACATTTTAATTTTTTTTTTTATATATATAAAACTTATATTTGATTTCCAGCATGTATTTTGATGAAGTTTTTGATCAGGCTCATATGGCATAGAAGGAATTAGAGCGAAATAATATTTCTTTTAAACTTTTGGTAAATGTAATTAAGATAATTTTAAATATGTGTTTCCAATCAAATAATCATAAACAGTTATTTTTTTATCCATAAAAATATTTTATTTAATGTAAATATTTTGTATTTATATTTTTAAGAAATTATATTATTTAGAAATATATTTATATAAACAAACAAAATACATATAGTAGATACATTAAAATTTTGAATAGACTAACCAACATTTATTTATTTTAAGTATTTTGCTTATCGCTACAATTGATACAGGTTATGGTAAAAGAGACTGATTTTATATTAATAAAGGAATTAGACGACTGTGTATTATCCTTTTCCTATTCAACTTATATGCTGAAAATATAATAAAGAAAACTAGATTGAATGCAGACAAATGCAGAATTGGGATTTGTGAATAAATATTAATAATTTTAGATGTGTTGCAGTTATAACTGGAAATAGAGAAAATTCCAAGATATTTTTAATAAAGTTAAAGAACAGAATGAAAAGTAAAATAAGGGTAAAATATGAAAAAGGTACATTATCAAGACATGGACTAACTTATTTCAAAATTGATTGTGAAAAGATTATTATTCTTGGATCATTCATTACAACAAAAGGATTATTCAGCAGTCAAGATTTGTTGTAAGCTAACACTTACAATGAAAAGTTTGAAAAAGATTTTTATATGTAAAGACAAATATCAAAAGTGTTTAAACTATAATGTCCTATCACTCTATGAATGTGAAAATTGAATACTGAAAAAATATAGACCCAATATTGGTATCTTTGAGATTTGTTATGACATTTGATATTACTTATCAGTAAAAAAAATGAATAAATGGATTATAATTAGATTATGCTTGAACTTAGATGTGATGCATCAATGACCAAATTGAAGTTATTTTGGTCATATTGTGAGAGAACAAATGAATTTCATAATTATTACGATATTTGTAATGATGCCAGGATTTGATGTCATGTGATTGTAGTAATTGCTGACAGAATTTTTATTGGTGTATAGTTTAATTACTTTCTTATGTGTACTCTAGTTAAAAATACTTTAATAACATTTCAAATTGCATGGAAAACATACAGCTCATTGATAATTAAAGATGGTAATTTTCTCTTTATTTGTGTGTATGGATGTATTAATAATAATTACATGCTTTAAAATAATACTGAATCATTATTGTTTTTTGTTTGTAAAGATATTTTAGATTTAAAAGTAACCATTTAAAACTTTGATCCAGAATATGCTATTCTACCGATGTGCTAAACCATATAGACCATGTTTAAATGAAAATAGAAAATAAATGGGGGGGGGGGGGGGTTGTTTGTTTGTTTTCTTTAAGATGAAACATTTTCACAACCAACAAGTTTCCTGAAATAATTGTCCAATGAATTTGTGGCATTTTATGAATGAATGTTAAGAAATTCATTGAAGGCTACCTGATTGTATTTTAACCTGTATATATGTTTCTGATCAAGGACTGTTCCATGAAGATTTTGGTATCATTTCTTATCTGATCAGGAGTACTGAATTTGTCTTATTAATAATATTTGAGTTGTTATTAGTATATGGAATATTGAGATTTTACATATGGATCTTTAAGATCTCCTTTTAAAACTTTACTGCAAAAGGATTTTATTTAGTGTTCCATATGAACTAGACTGTTCTCATTATCTTCAAGTAGCATTTTATATTTTTTGAATAAGAGAAGACTAGAACCAATTGTCCATAAATGTTAACAGTAATGCAGTTGGATAACATGAACTTTGGACTGTAGAAAGCTACAGTATTTTTGAAATTAGTGTTAATAATTCAATTTTTGGGTTCTCAAATAATGCTGTGAGAATTGATTAAATTTAAGCAAGAGAAAACTCGCTTGAATTTTATCATTTATGAATAAATTAATCTTGTTGAACATAATAAATGGCCCTTCCAAAGAAAATATAGAATGATTCTGTAAATTCTGATTGCAGAAATTTACTAGCTGTGATTTATTATGTAGCCAGCTACCTAAAAAAAATAGGGATTTTGTTATTAAATGTATAATTAGTAATCATAACTTCAAACATATACAAATTAGTAATACTTTTAGGAAGAAGATATTATTAATATTTGAGTTGTCATTATTTAATTTTTTTGAGAAGGAATTTACATATAGTGCAAACAAAGCAAAAGATAAAAGGGATCCTTGAAATTTGTTTTCAGTAATTTGGAATATCAGAGAAATTTGTTATAATCTTGCATAATTTAATGCAATTATTAAAAGTACACACAATAAGTGAATGATTTGTTTTGAGTTATTTAATTAAATTGTACTCTTTTTTTGAAATCAGTTTGTATGGTAATCAGTATGGCTATTGTCTTTAGCATGTAATTGTCAAGCAGTAGATGTTGAGTGAGAATAAGCCATGTTGGGAATCTTTGCATGGATTTCAGCATGGATGTCTTCTTTGGTAATCTGATCATTTTGTAAGGTTAGTTTGATTCTTTTTGTTGAGAAAAATAATGTTTTATTTATTAAGGTGCGGCATTTTATTATGTATATTATAGAAAAACAATTTTATTTTACTTAGCAAGAAATTAACAAATATTTAAAGTATTTTTACTAACGAATTATAACTTCTATGAAGTCTTAAGTCATTGGCTGATGCATGCTTAATGATCTGATTCCCACTGTTATTTGGCATTAAAAGCTGATTAGTCCACTAGGAAGATATCTTTATGAGTCAGTGTGAGATTCACATAATGTAGTCTACCTGATATCTTACAATAATGGGCTTATCTGTTTTGTCATTATCGTTTAAATTAAAACAACCTATATGTTTTTCTGAAGTGGATAAATAACTTGAAATTAAATTTAAAATTATTAGTTTTGGTAATTTTATTGCTATTTTGAAAATTGAATAAGCTCATGGACTTTGGCAACATATTTAAAAAGATTGATGAACATTTTTAAAATAATTTTTATTGAAGTGTAAATAGTGCAGTGTATTACAACTGAATTTATATCTTTGAAGGTTTTTTTTCCTCTTATTTAGTGTTGGCATACATTTTTCAGTTGTTGTTTTTTTACTAAAAATTTCTTGGCAAGTAATAGAGACAAAGCCTAAACTGTCATTTGGCCATGTTTTTTCAAGAGTATCAAAATATTCAAATAAGTTAGACATATGAATATGAAACTTTTCATTATGCAGATCTGTCAAATGGATCATGATCAAATGGAAGAATCTAATTCTATCTCCATTAAAGTTATTTGTTTATCTAATTTGAATAATTTGGTCAGGCATGGTAAAATCTTAATTAGAAGAGATTGAGATTAAAATATTTTTTTAGTAGAACTGTTAAGAACCATATTGGGGGATTTACAATACCTCAATGAAAAGTTGTAATTATTTTCCTATTTATAATTTGGGAATCAGTTTTAGTTCAGAAACAAATAATCTCTTTAGTTAGTATTTTGCTATTTTATGTAAATTTTTTTGCTAATTTCTGTTTGAAAGTTTTTTCCAATGTTGTGATGTTTTTAATCCACTAAACTAACAATTTATTTGTTTGGTAAATAAATTTATTTGTTTAAGAAAAGTTTGATGAGATGCCAGGATCAGAATGTTTTTTTTTAGAAGAGTTTATTATTCCATGTATAGAAAAACAACCACTATTGGTAAAAGACAATCTGTTCAAGTTCTTTTCAAAAATGGCAGAATTTTTATTCCCTTTTTTATAAATGTTAAAATACAATTGTGCACTTATCAGTTATAAACTATTATAATAAAGTCTGAGTACAAAAACCTGCTAGAATATATTTGATTATATTTATTGTAATTATGATTACTCAGGCTTATAGTGAGTTAAGTAGGATAAAGAGATCCACTCTTGGAGTGCATGAGAAAGTCATATAATATTATTAGCATTACTATTCCTAACCAAAGAATAAAAGTGATCTCTAGATGGGATAAAACAGAGAATCTCTAAAATGTAGTCTGGTGTCAAATCTATATAATTATTAATTAAATACTGCCTATACTATATTAATAATTATAAATAAAATAGAAATTCATATAATATTACAATACTAGCCAGAAAACAAAATTTTACTAAAATTCTTCCACAACCATAACTTCATCTATTAACAAATATTTAGTTGAATCTCACTTGAAAAGATCTATTTGTTAATAGGTGAAACCATGGTTGTGGAAGAATTTTAGTAAAATTTTGTTTTGTGGCTAGTATTGTAATGTTATATGAATTTATATTTTATTTTCTAAATAATTATGTAAGCAAATTAGTTTGAACTCCAAATCTTAGGATTCTATTGAAATTTAGACTATTAATTTGAAGAATATAAAGGAGTAAAAGATGACTGTTAGATGCATAAGTGCATTAGTTCCTGCTTTGAATCCTAATCTTTACTTATGAATGCAAAAAGCAAACTGGTTTGAGAATTTGAATATTATATCAATATATTATTCTATTATCCATTGATTGCTTAAATTTAAAATAAATAGTCCTAGTTTAGAGTGATGATATCTTTTTTTGGAAGAATTTTACTAAGCATATGAAAAAGTATTTATTGCTTCTTTACTTTTTTTGTGTTTCTTCATATATTCATACATAATCAGTTATAAATTTAAAAAGAAAGAAGAAGGTTATGCAAAAGCTCTGATGAAGACTGCAGGACAGTTGAAACTGTTAGAAAATTAAAGGAATTATATAAAAAAAATTGCATTAGAGTGTATATGTGGAGATTTATAAAAAGTAATAAATATGAAAAAGTCATGTAATTTTATGTTGTATATTAACATTCCTAGATAAAAGAAGGGACCTAAAGTTGGAGTAAAATTGAGTCTATATAAGTACACAAATGAGTTAATTTGAGCTCAAAAACCATAAGATTTTATTGAATTTTCAGGCTAATATAGTATAAAGAAGCAAAATGTGGCTGCTTAATACATAAGCACATTAATTTGAATCCTAATTCCCACTGATGAAAGCAAAAGCTAGATACCAGTATGAAGATGGGAACATTATAGAACTTTATTACTTGTTTTCTATTGATTAATCAAGTTTACATTAGACAGCATTAAAGTAGGTTGAAGAGATGTGCTCATGGAAAAATATATTTCTCACTTTCAAACTGTCCAATATAAAATAACATGCCAAAATTTTGTATATATATATATACATCTCTCATGTAATTTGTTTGAAAATGTGAACATATTAAATTTCTTTTGCATGTATACATTGCATTTAAATCAGTAGATGCAACATTGAACACACTTTAGGCAATCATTGATAATTATAATCTCATTTATATTCTTATACTAATTGGAAAATATCACAAACCAACTAGATTAAATCTATAATAAATATAAATGTATCTAGGATATTTGTAAATAAACAATATATGGATTCTAGCTGTGAGACTGTTAACCATTATCCTGCTTAAAATATACATATTTCATCTAGATATAATGTTGCCAGATATGCTATGCTACATATTTAAACATTTATCAACTATTCTAGAATAGCACTCCAAGCAATTTGTTTGTTTTCAAAGGGTGGAAGTATATATTTAAGATATTGTTCATAAAAAAAATAAAATTGATTATAATTTCAGCCTAGCCAAGTTATATCTCCAATTATTGACTATAAAAAAATGTCACATTTAATAACTGTATATTTTTTCACACTTTAAATAAAACGAAACAAACATTTGTTTTATAAAATAATGTTTTATTTGCTTCTTGTTTGGGTTAGAGGTTTGTAAGCCTGATACTATTTTTTTTTAAAAAAGTATTATACAAGTAAAGTGAAAATTTTTAGTAATGAATGGCATTATCTAAAGAAATAATTACAATATTCTGCAGGAGACATCATGATTTAGTAGAATATATATGAATGTGTTTGATTTTGATAAAATATATACACACATTTAAGAAATAAATAAATTTACATATTTAATTAAATAAAATTTATTCCATTCAAAAGTTCAATATATATATAATACAAAAAAAGTGTCAAGATGAAAAAGATATTTGGCATGTATAGGCATAGGACTCATGTTTATATTTACAAATGCAAGTTCAAAGCCTTTATAATAGATTAATGTTATTATTAGTACACTTATTTTTTTTAGATATGATTACTGTTGTTGTTAAACTTTTTTTTTTGTTGTTTGATTTTAGATATTCTTTAAAAGATATTTCTATCTTAGAAAGTTTTCCTGCTATTTGTCAATCACAAGGATTTGAAGAAAGGTAAACTATTTTATTATTTGTTATATTATGTTGAGAAAGATATACTGTCTATATATATATATGATCAATAGATGGCGTTTTACCAAAAACACCATCAAAGCGTATGTTTGTTTACATAAACGTCAGAGTAAGCATTCACTATCTCTATCGTTAGTTCCACCTTCAGATCATGATTTCAAGCTGATTTGCTATCATTAATGAAGGATAGGAATAAGAAACTAGATCTAAACACTAACTCTGAGCGTTTGTGAAACAATTTCGCTTGCAAGCTGAATAGAAATTGTTTCATAAACACTCAGAGTTAGGGTTTAGATCTAGTTTCTTATTCCTATCCTTCACTGATGATAGCAAATCAGCTTGAAATCATGATATGAAGGTGGAACTAATGATAGAGATAGTGAATGCTTACTCTGACGTTTATGTAAACAAACATATGCTTTGACGGTGTTTTTGGTAAAACGCCATCTATTGATCATAAATACAAGCGTTAGCAAGTTTAACTTGTTTTTTTGTTTTTCATATATATTTATAATCTTATTATTATCTAATTGCAAGTTACTAAGTTATATTTTCTTATCATATAATATGATTATCAGTTTGAGCCAAGTTTATTTCCATATTTTGTAATCTTTTTAAACATAAACATGTGACAAGCTTGATGATTTATGTTTATGGAGTTGGATATATCATAGATCCAATTATATGTATTTCAGTAATGTTATTTAAATTTTTGTCTTACATAAATTTATAAATTATCTCTTCAGCACTAGATTTATTCTCTATCTTAAAATTGTCTTTACTAATAGTTGTGATGTTTAACATTTTATGTTCGAAGAAATAGTAAAATATTTATAAGTAATATGGCTTAGCAATTGATGAAAAACAATATGAATTTATATTTTCTGTGATTATAAACTATTAACTAATTAAAAAGATCTATCAAACTTATATCTACAATTCTCAGGTAGATTTATGTATGAAACATTTGTCTCAACTTGGAAAAGCATATCTTTATTTGACAATAAATTTTTGGCTAATAAATATGACTAAACTTGAAATTGAATCTATTTATTATTTAGTGTTGTAATAACTATTAATAATAAGTAAATAGAATAAGTGAAAACAATTTCTGTACTTTGATGTTTTTTACATTTTGTGTTAATATTTTAAGGTATGACTTGCACAAATTTTAGGTCGATATGTTTAAAATGTTTTACCAGTGATTATTTGTGACTAGACATTGACATTTAATAGATCAGCAGTACAGGGACTGCATACCATATAGTAAAGTATGGAGATAATTACGTTGGAAGCTACTCAATGAAGAATTTGAAGTGAAATATATAGATGAGAGAACAACCAAATATTGCTAATATTATTGAGAGAATTAAAATATTGAATGAGTTGTTAGAAGCGATCACCATGATTGTGGTGAAATCAGATCCATAACTTTTCTCCACATCAACAAAACTTTCTTATTTCATCCATCCTTTTCAATTGTGGTCATTTCCTAGGTCTTTTACATTTCTTAAAATACATTTCAATTCAGATGTTGATCTTGTAATGAAATAATAGTGGTTGAAAATGATGATATTAATGGTGATTGATAGACCTGATAATTGTCTTAATATAAACAATGCTTTTTAATGACATTTTTTATATTTTCAGATAACGAAATGGATTTTATTTTCATTCATTATTAAGCTAAAATCAGATGCATTTATAGTATATTGGAAATGTTGCATATTGTGATGATCTTTTATAAAATAGGCAAAAATTCTTTGGTAATTGTATAGATGCAAAATATCACATGGTCACCATCTCTTATGCTAGCACATAACTAATTTGGAAATATTGGATGAGTAGGCACTAGATGGGGATTTTATGCACAAGCCTTCTGGCATCCATTGATTACTCTGGTTGGCACAGTGTTGCACTACTGTATGGAATTTTTGTTAGATGCAAAATAATGAATGACCCGTACAGAAAAAAGTTATCCAGTTAAAAATTAATAAGAATCAGAATAAAAAATCTCAATTCAAAGTGAGATTAGTAAGTAATAAGTAATGTAGGTTTTATATTTTTAAAAATTAACACAATAGTCATCTGTATATAAATATTATAATTTAATAAGTGTTATTGACTTTATTAATTAAAATTTATAATTTAATTCTTTCTTTTCCATGAATGATTATTTTTAAGAAGAATGAAAAATTCATATTGCAGTTCAATTTGTTTAAATTTACTGTCTGTAGAAATTTACTAAATATATGCATTGTTTAATTTTCAACAACTTGTTCATATGATGTCATCTGTTTTATTTTACTTGCATTATACACATGATCTCATATGAGTTTTTAAAGTATATGGATAGTATTAGATAATATGATCAGCTTTATTAATATAGGTTATATACTAATTTTATATTATTAGATAATAATATACATGGCACATGTTTTAAGTTTGTATCACATTAGAGGTAAGAGCAAATATTATGTATATATGTGTATATATACTTTATGTTTTAAGTACAAATTGGCATCCTAATGAATGATATCAGTAAGATGGACTCCTTTGCAATCATGATATTAAGTCTTATTTTCGTAACGCTTTCCCAAAGAGATAATTGAATGGAGGGAAAGTGGTGAATACTATTCAAATTCTTTAGATTTAACCCAATTGGTCTTTTTTTTTTTTAATGGAACCTTTTTTTATGGCAAAGTATTAAATCAAAATGTGCAAAAAACTATTAACAGATGTCTTAGGCAAAATGTGCATTTCAATTTAACAATGATGTCGATGATGCTTGAAAGGAAATATAAGACAATTTGAACACTTGCATTAATGTATATTATAGCCTAACATTATAAAATTTTGAATTAATGACAAATAAACATATATAGCTATTAAAAATTAAAATATACACACATTTTTTAACACTTTGTATATATGTGTATATAATAAATAAAAATAAGTTCTATATAAAGGATTAGACTTTTACATACCAGGTAGAGCTAGCAAAGCTGTATTAAAGATACTAATTGATAAATAAAAAATTCAAATAGACAATGTTCTCTATTTATCAGAATTTGCAATGGAGTAAAAAATATTTCATTGAACAATTTTCACTATTTATTTTATAATAATTTTTGAAACAAACAATTTGTTTTCAAATCAAACCATTTTTGATATGAATTAAAATTGATAATTCCTTTTTCAAACAAACACCCACTTACAAATAATATTAGGACAAACAGATATCATATTTTTGCAAATTTTCACAATCAGACACTACATGTTATTCATTGAGAAAAAGACTCTGTGATGTTGAACATCATTATATAATTTAATGTGGAATTTTATAACAATATAAAGTATAAAAATTTGCCTAATTTATTAAAAAGTAATACAGTTGTAAATAATACAAACTTGTGTAATTTAGTAAAACATAATATAAAATAATGAATCCAGAATATATGTAAACTGTAACCAGATTTTGTTCAATCCACTGCAAATATATGATTATAAAATCACTAGTATGAGGTATAAAAAGTGTTCAAATTAGTTCTTTCACATTCTGCATATATTTTGCCTAGCCTCATCAAGTGCACTATACATTTAAACACTCACTGCAACAGCAGGTTCAACTTAATACGTAAGTATCTTAAAACAATCTATTTGTTTTTAAATTGCAAGCCTATTAACAAATAATTGTACATATATGTTATGTTGATAATATGACATTAAACCCTCATACCAAGCAAAAACAGAGACAATTATAATCTTGTTACAATGTTCCAAGAACTGGTAATTATCAGCCATTCTTATCATGAGATTAATTTTTCAGAATATAAAGTGTATAAAAAAAATATTAAAAGAAAAATGATAGTAGTATAATTGTTGGCTGTTTTTATTTTATCTTGCATTTAGTAGATTTTAATAAAGAAGATTTCATAATAGTTTTCTGTTTTTAGTGTATGGACCATAGATCTTGCTTATTTGCTGAAATATTTCAAGGTAAAGCATCTCTATTGTACAATAACACTTGGAGTAGATAATAGTTATCAAAAAGAAGTAAGTTGTTATTATATTGTATATTATTTTGAATATTATTTTCATTAGTTTTTATAGCCTGTTAGTAAACCTTATTTATAACTTTACAATCTTTCTTAATATCAATTATCAGTAGTTTTTTATTAAAAAAAAAGTCAAAACATTCTTAAGAATTAATTTCTTTAGATTTTAAGAAAGATAAATTATAAGAACAAAAAAAATGTTATTAATTCAAAGTGGATAAATGTCTTAACATCTATTTAATCTATTCTTATATATTGCTTATAATAACTTCTTTCATGTACACTTTAATGCAAAAAAAAATTATTTTTTTTCTAATAAAACTTCTTTATTTTCCTGACAGTTTCGACTGTCCAGTAGTCTTCATCAAAGTGTTCTCAAATTTCCTCTACCTTTTAAATTATTATGAATAAGAGCGTTAAAGTGCTCTATATTGATTCATTGTTTAAATAAAGTACAAATAACTTTTTATAATGGACTTGTAAACTATGACAATACAAGACTCATATGACTGTATCCAGAATATATTTATATGCACACTTATTGAGTATAATGAATGTCATATTCAAAAATTATATGTATTTCTCTTTCACATCTTAAAATACAACTAGTAAAATCTTACATAATATAAGTACAATTCAAAACCACTCTGATTTGTGATTAGTGATGTTTAGAACTTGGTACAAATGATAAAGAGGTTCTCCTAAAACCAGTCCTATACATTAGAACACAATTCAGAATTTGTATGATATTTAACATCTTATATCTTTATTTAAATAATGAAATAATAGTGAGAAATTAAATATTCTCATTTGTAATGTTGTAGAATATAATGTATTAATTACATGGTTGGTTATTAAATTTAATATCTACTTAATGCAAACTTTTTTTGGACTCTCAGTTAAAAACACCTGTATAAATATTGAACAAAAATAGTGACATAAGGTGCCAGCTGATATATTTAAACAACAAAAAATTAACAATCTTTACAAAAATGAAAATTGAAAAAAATATTCCAAATAAGAATGCAATGATATTAAATAAATTTAGTTATCAATCATTATTAAGATAAAAAAATAAAAGAGATGGAATAATTCCATCTCTTTAATATATATTCCCTATTAATTATCATGTATAAAGATTAGTTAAATGGATATACAAGATCTTTTACTGAAGTGGAAAGTAATTTCATAATTTTAAGCTTATTTTATTAATGATCATGAATATTTATCATTTCTTCTTCAATATTTAAATTTATCATAATATATTTCTGATCTTTGTTAGAATTATGCATTGAAGCATTGGGTAATTAACATACAGAATATTCAATACATTATTGTTATTACAATGACTATTTTTTTCTTCTTTTAAATTTTTCGAATTCATATTGAAAGTATATGAGAATCGTACTTATTGACATTGTTCTGCATGAGTTAAATTGGTTCCAAATCAATTATCAATTTATATTTGAATCAGTTTTTCTTCTTCATTATATTTATTACATTGATTTTGGAGAGTTTTTTTATTCTTTGAATATTTCATTATAACTAAATTTTTCAATATTTCAAACAAAATAAAAAATATAAATTATCATGCACACATATTCATGGCTTGATAATATTCTTAAATCTTGAGGAAATTTAAATTATACAATTTATTATGTGTGCAACACATATTTTTATATTTCAGTGCATATCTGAAACTAAAAATGTCTTACATTTATAATCAAACATCTTTTTTAAAAAAAACATTAAGGGTAGTGTGATTTAAATTCTTATGCTTTATACAAATGTAATGTTCGAGATTACCATTTCATCATTTGACAATATATATATAATAAAAGAATGAACTAGATTTTTATTAAGTTCTCTTTGGTTATAATATATACAATAATAAGAAGTAAATGTAATTAGAATATATATAAATAAACATTATACATATATATATATTTGAATCCAGGTAAAAATTGGAAAATTTTAAAGTTTGAAGCAAGCTTAAACTGGTCAACTCATATGTCCATCCAGTTGTTACTTAGTAAACGGAATGTGAGAAGAATATTAGAGTTATAAAACATGTTTAGATTATCAAAAAAGAATATGTTTTGAAACTTTATACATTCAGTAAAATTTGGATAGATGTGTAAATATAATTAAAGGTTCAGCAAAATTAGGTGGGAAGATTTAAAAATTATAGTGGAATTGTGAATGAGAGTTTATAAAAGGAGAGGGGGAATGGAATATTTATTTATGTTGGTATATAAAAATATATGTATTTACATAGTTATAAAAAAATTTTATGTATTTTTATTTTATGTCATTTATTTATATGTTTATACTTATAATGTTAATTATATTGTTGAAGATAAAATAATGTCCAATAGGTGGAGTAGATGTAATTAGTAGGTCATATGATGTATAAAACTTTATATCTTGAAAAGGTCTCAGTAAGATATGAAAGCCAGATTGATGATTAAATAATTGTAAATATAATTAGTTGTTTCTGTATTTTTATATTGGACTATTTCCATCATCTAATAAGTGTGTTGAATGTCTTTAGAAAAGTTTAATTTTATTTAAATATTCCAAATGCATTCAACTGTTAGTAATATCACAGCAAACAGATTAGTATATCACCAACTGTTAGTAATACCATAGCAAACAACTGTTAGTAATATCACATCAAACAGATTAGTATATGCACTAATTGTTAGTAATATCACAGCAAACAGATTAGTATACACACAACGATTCGAGAGGTAATTTCTCCCCTCTTCTTCAGGTGTTGCTAGCCTGACCAGTGACAGTACTAGCATGGGATTCGAACCTGGGTCCTTAGATTCTTGATTATAGAATTTTAAGGTAAAGCATGTCAGGCCAGCAACACCTGAAGAAGAGGGGAGAAAAATACCTCTCGACACGTTGTGCGTATACTAACCTGTTTGCTGTGATATTACTAACAGTTGTTTGCTGTGGTATTACTAATAGTTGAATGCATTTGGAATATTTAAATAAAATTAAACTTTTCTAAAGACATTCAACACACATATTAGATGATGGAAATAGTCCAATATAAAAATACAGCTAGAACACCATCATCACAAACCTTCAGAAAAACACTAATTAGTTGTTTGTTTCAATCTTATTTAGAAAGATTATTATGTTTATATATGTTACTTACCAGAGATAACAATGTTTGGGTGACTATTTTATAAGTTTAGTTAATTCATGTATTATTATTATTTGATAGCTAAATCTTAATGCATTATTTATAATTGATATTTAGAATGTCTCAGTCCACCTTTCCAATTCTGTGTATAAGCTATATTCTTTGAGTAGTTTTAAAAAGGGGTAATTATTAATTTAATTCATTTTAAATGTTATAATTTGATGGAGATGAGGTTAATCATTCCATTAGTAAAATGAAAAAATAAATATGAGAAACTGAAATCAAATATCATAATTGTTCAATCTAAAAATTCAATATTAAAGTTTCATAATTTAATCAAGATTAAAATATTTGAGTCAATTGAGATATATGCTAATAGGCATGATTAAATTTTCATTAAACTATTGTTAGTTCTTAATTAGGCATATAAATCATTCTTGATCATTACCCTAATATATAATTGCATGAAGCAAATTCTAGATCAATAATGAAGAGTGATTGAGTTTCTGTTAATAATCCCTGAATAGATAAATGCTTGCCTAGATGTTTTGTTTCTTTTAATTTAATTGAAGCATTTATTAATTCTTAACTACAGTTGATGTAAGGATTTTAATCAGCCCATACTTGTATGATTACATATGATCATAAATATGGCATGTGATAAAAAGTATTTCCATATCTAGCTATTATATAAATGTTAAATTTCCAGGTAAACTTGTGAAACTTTAATTATATGAATTTCAATAAATGTAATGTAGTTAGGCTGTCATTATCATTCTCTGTATTAATCGTTAGAACAAATGATAATTCCTGCCATATATACTGAAGCAATGGATCTGAAGTCCGATCCATGCTTCACAGCCTCCTATAAACTTAATTAGTATTGTAGGCCTGAATTAAGTTTATAGTCCAATATCAGCAGGGTTTTGCATTAAAGCTAAAATTAATTACATTTATATAATTTGTATTTGCATTTAACTATTTTGTTTTAAATAAATTCCATTCTAAGATTAGATTTCTGTTAATAAAAATTACTTGTAAAACCTATTAGTCAAACATATATATACGTCAAGCGTATATATATGAGTTAATGCAAAATTCTGCTGAAATAAAAATGCTTATTTTATTAAGAGAAATAATAATATATTTTTCTTTTTAAATCTTGTTAAAATATTTAGTATGATTTGATTTTGAGATAAGCCCACCAACATTTTCTAAAAGAATGTATATTTTTAATTAATTAGCCCATTCAAGGCAAATTAAAGATGGCCTTCTTTTTCTTTTTTAATTAATAAAATTCAAAGTTTAAAGAAAGAAATTTAGAATAAAAAAGTAAAAGTTATTTTTAGAAAATGTTACCTTGAAACAAAGGAGCGTGGGGGGAGGAGGCTTATCAGGATCTAAGATCATACATAAAACAATAGAAGGTAGCTTACAAAAAAATGTATAAATAGGAGAGTGAACAAAAGACTAGATTATTCAGAGTTTTCTTACTGGCATTCAGATTTCTCTTTGGAGAACTCTTTCAGATTTTGCTTGTTGAGATTTTATTCCAAAAAGTTATACAACTGTCATCTTCAAAATCACGGAGAAGTTTGAACACGCTACCAGCTAAAGGTCATCTGAATTTGATGGATTTTACTATGCTTGGCTAGGCAAATAGCTTTGCCTATCACTGAGGTTCCTAAATACCATCAAAATGCCATAGTATTCACCCAATATAATCTGAACTCTGTGCTGTGTCTGTAGGACTTTTCGTAAAAACATGCTACTTATTTCCACTTTCCTTGTCCGGGCAAATACCTATCGATGGACGGATCATGCTACGTTGTCGAGGGAACATGACCAAGGAACCAGGATGGTAATTGTATCTCTCCTCCATTGAACTATTTACTTTCTACCCTTTTTTTGTTCATACCTTTTTTAATTGAATTATATTTCTGAAATGTTGTATTTAATTAGATTCATTATGTAACCATTTTTATTAGACTAGTCTTAAATATGTATTGTGTGATCATCTATCTATATTTAACCCTTTTTTCTTCGCTATTCTTCATTACTAACATGTATAAATATTTTGTATTCCATTGCAGTTAAGTTTAAAAGTTAATTTTTCATTTAAAATCTCTTTCCAATTTCATTTATGTTTCTAAATTCAATACGAGTAAGTTTCCTTTGTTTGCCAACTTGATCTCCTCGATAACACCTCTTTTGTCCGCCATTAAACTCATTATGTATATCTTATTTAGCTATATACAACTTAAATAATTTTAAACTGCCTTTTTAGTGCAAAGCAATTCGAAAATATTTTGCGAAAGATTTTTTTTTATTGTACTTTATCGAGGAGATTCGAGTTGACAATTTTATTAAAATTGGGAAGAAAAGACTTAGACCGTAAAAATATTATATCGTTTAATCTGTTCTTAGTATCTAATTAGTTTTTCATTAATTCAGGAGAATAGCAGAGGCCATTAAATCATTATTAATATTTTAAAGTCATTAATTAAATATATTATTTAACTAAAATAGCTTGAGTTTTCTAATTTTATTGTAATGCTTTATTTTACTTTTCAATGATCCAGGCACGCAAAAACACATATTTCTTAGTACTTTTGTACATTTAACTATTTAGCTCCGTAAGTGTTCCCGTTCATGTCTCCCTCTGATGCTAAGCTTTGTGGCCAGATGAGAAAATAATTTATGAGTGGCTCAGATAATGTTATTGGTTTGTAATTAGCCTTAAGAATAGGCAAATAGGGCAGAGGTCATAGTATTCTTGATTTAATATCTCGTGTATGGATGGCCTCGAGATACTTTCATCTAGTATTTGAACTGGGTTAAACCAACATACATCATCTGACTGTCACAATACCTAATGATCTTACTTAGACTAGCATACCACATATATGTATTTTATTAGATTTGGAGTCAAAAGTGATCCTAAGATGTTTGATGATGACGTATTCTTTTACAGTCTAAAGTTCAAAGTTAGTATGTTTATATTATTGTATTATTGTTACATTTTGAAGTCTCATTTTATTCGTCTGATGTAGTATCTCTTCAGATATTTGAAATGGCCTATATAGTGAAATTTTTGAGGCTTATAATATTACATGATTGTCTCCATATATAAATGAAGTTGATCTTTATTGATGTCAAATCTTAAGTTATATATTAAATTTGAGTGTATTATTTATAATGGTACCCCTATGTAGAGTTGCAGTATCCATTTAGAAATAATTAAAATGCATGAAACGGACTATAAATAACATTGCTTGCCCATGTGTCACTCATATGTTAGCTCACATGAAGTAGAATTAGTTACCAACAGGGATTTAAGTTTAATGCCTTATATTCATTCTTATAGTGTTAGGCCTTAAAGATTACAACCAATAATGAAATATATTACCAATAATATTCAAAACCTAACCAGATGAAGATTAATATTGTTCTGTTTGGATCATAATAATTTGGCAGAATACCTTCTATTTAGTCACATAGAGTTAGGACTTAACAATTATTGAAATATTATTAGCATTCATATCTTATATTCAAATCATAATCTGGCCAATTGTAATATTTCTTTATTACAAATTAAACACAGCTTATGTAAATTTTTATAATTCCTTTATCATAATTGTAATAAACTATTATTATACCCATTACCTCAGAGTGTTAGTTTGATTTTTAAATAATGAAATATTTTATAGCTATATGTATGTATATAAAATAGGCATTTAACAATTTTGCATCTCTTGTATCTCCTTAACCTAGAGGGATATAAAAGAAAAAATTGGTGATATAAAATGCTGCAGCTGAGTGAAGATATCTAGGGAACTGTGAATAATGATGTTTACTTTTATGTTATTAGTGATAATACGTATTATTTTATATGTTGCACACGTCATACTAGTTAGGTAGTAATTCTTCTAGATATCAGGATTATTAACTTTACTGGGTTGCAAATTTTTACTGTTACAATATAAATAATTATTTCAACTATTCTAAGTCAGTACTCATTTACAAGTATATTTTTACAAGATATTTCTGTTCTGGAAATATTCTTATTTCTGAATGATATGCATTATTTTTTCATGCCTCTATTTCATATTACTCCAAAGATTTCTTTATTATCACCACTTATAAAATGGTTATAGCTATAAATTTAGATGGGCATGAATAAAATTTTACAAGGATTTTGGGTTGTTTTTATTAAATGTGAAAAATTATTTCTTAAAAATGATTGTTATTATTATTTCTTTTTACATAAAGAGTAACCAATGTTAAATGCTTAAAATAAATGCTATTTTAAAGTATATTAGACTGTTAAATAACAGCGCGATAGTAAATTTGAACTGTGAGTGATTATTTTCTGTTATCTTGTAATAATTATGGTATGTTATTTTGGTTTGCCTATTTATTTAGTAATGCTTCAACTTCCAAAATTATTATTGGCATTTCTAACTAGTATTATTTTACTACTGAATGAATCTCTAAACTTAATATATTGCTTCTTTTCTCCACATCATTCTAGTATCTTTTTTATATCAGTCATGCATTCTCATATGGGTTCCTTCTAGGTCTCTTACAATGTATTAGAATTCAGTTCAAGACTTAAGTTGATCATCTGACATCATCTCTTGCAATATAATCAACCCTTCTTTATTTTAATCCTATAATTCTTTCAATAATGTCAGTAATATTTTTTTTTTCTCATTCTTGCATTTTGTTTTTGATCTTATCTTTTTATGATTCACGATCTGTATTGTTCTTCTATTAAAGTGTCATATCCACAAATATGCATTGATAAAACAAATTTATTGAAAACATTTTTATTTTTAAGCATATATATCATTTTTTTAAAATATTATTTATATGATTAATTTTATTTATAATGTTTTTTATCTATATTAATAATCTGAAGCAATGTTTATAGGTATTAACTAAAAGCTATTCAGTAGTTCTTTTGTCTTTTTTTATTTATCCTTAATTCTATCACAGTTCTGACTATGTTATGTCCAACGCTCATCCATTTCTGAACAATAAAATCATTCTATTTTTTATTATTGTTACTTTTGAAAACACTTATCTGCAAAATCAAGAATGACTTAATATAACCATTTGTTTTTATTTTCTTAGTTTTTACTTATAAATAATAAAATACTTTTTGTAAAATTATAATCAAATTATTTTATCATTATTTATATAGAAACTATTTTTTCATGTTAATCGTTATCTAAAAGCTGGTGAAAACTGATTGCTACATCTTTAATTCAATTTATTCTAGAATCTCAATATTTATAATTACATCATAAATTTGTTGAGCCTTTCTATTATTAAAGAGAAGTCTGTTACTGCAATTTTTTTTTCAGTAGTTAAATATGTTAATTATAATAACAATAAATAATTCACATCTCCAGCTTACACAATATATAGTAAAGCAAGAACACCTCTCTACTCTAGTATTATCTATAATGAATTTGAATAATCAGTGATTACCAAACATTAATGTATTTAATTTTCAGACTAACTCTCGCTTTTGCTTTTATCAATAATATTTGGGATTCAAAGCTGCATTACTTCAAGATTTGAATCTCAAGACTTTTTGATAAAAGCAAAAGTCTGAAACCAGCCTGGGAATGAGAATTTATGTGCATTTTCATCTGGTAATCACTGATTACTCAAGCTTACTATAGATGTCACTAAAGTAGAGAACTGCTCTTTTTTTATTACATATTTTTCACAAGAATCTAATAATTATCGTTTTAGAAAAATACATTTTATGTCTTATTAATTAAAAATCTTTAATGTATTTTTAGAAATTTTATAGTGGTTCATTTGACAAAGATTTTAATCGAATCAATGCATTATTTGAAAAAGCTGAAGATAGGGGTGTTACAATTTCAAAAAGGTGAGAATTTACTTTTTAGATTAAAATAGATAACATTATTTAATTTATTCTGGATTAAAATAGATCTTTCTTTCTTTTTTTTATTAAAGAAAGAACTCTTTTTTTAAAAAATGTATATGCAAATTCAATTGTTACTTTGTCATTAATATGTTATTGACAGAATCACCTTGAAAATATAATATGAATTATGTACATTCACCTTCTCAGTTCTTATAGGATAGCAGATCTGACAAATGATATTAAAGAGAACATACTCAGTTATTATCAAACCTCATTCATTATGCCTAATAACTTCACAAAATAGAGATAATTTCTACTCATTTTAACACTCTTGTGAATAAATAAGTAAATATCAAATGTATAAATATTAATTGAGTGGTAATAAAATGTAATTACTGGAAAGATAATCTTCCAAACAATTATTGTATCATTAAGCATCACATGATCACTATCTCTTATATTAGCACATAATTGTTTATAAACAAAGCAGAACTCTCCATACTGTATGGAGAGTTTTGCTTTGTTTATAAACAAGTATGTGCTAGTGTAAGAGATAGTGATCATGTGATGCTTAATGGTTTAACACCAATCCTGACTAATAAGATAGTGATAACTATGATTGTTAAAGAGCCAAAGACACCAAAATGTATGGGTGCTGAACTGAGTTCAGACCCATATGACTATATAAGCTATTGAGCTTAGATTGAAAATATTTTTGTGTTTTCAATTTCATTCTCATAGTTTTGTAGTTAAGTAGAGATAAAAGGTGGGTACTGGAGGGTTGCATTAGATCCTAAGATCTAGGTGCAGTGCTCTCAGATCCAAAGCTCCTCACTGACAATGGTCAGAAACTAGTCTGGGGATATTGGATGAGTAGGCATTAGATAGAGATTTTATGCACAAGCCTTCTGGCATTCATTGATTACTCTAGTTGGCACAGGGTGGCACTACTGTATGGAGAGTTTTGCTTTGTTGATGAACAATTATTGTATCCATGCACTGTCCCCTATTGTTAGATTTAGCATCTGTGTGTAATTGGCATTTGCTCTATCTAATATCATTTATCAAAACTGTTGTATTCATAAGAACTAGGCAAGTGAATATAATTAACTCATTTTATATTTGCTAGGCAAATCTGGCAATAGAGAAAGCAGTCCACTAATATAATTAGTTCTTGGAAAGTTTCTCATTCTTGTGATTACATATTGTTTAGGAATGTACAAATTTATATATATATATAAAATTAACAATCGCATGCATATAGATTATATGTATTTTCAGCACTCTTTTACAGTTTATATCTTAGATATTTTTAAATAGTATTTATTATAAAATCACATTAATCTTTTAAGCTAGATTTATATATGTCTCAGGTAGAACATATCTTTATCAGTTATGTTGGAAACTTTAATACCCATAATCATGCTAAAATAGCATTCATAGCTTCTTATACTAGTAGTTGTTTTGCAGTCTATTTGTTTTACATTTTGAATCTGTTATCACACTATTGCTATTAAATACTACATTTAAGCCCTTTGCAAGACAGAAACAATTTCTGGTCTCACTTCTAACCTCATATATATTATCAAATATTATAAATGTGAAAGATTAAAAATGAGACCAGAAATTGTGTCTGCAAGTTGGTTTCCAATATAGTATTTAATTGTGATTGTATGTTTACAATTTCATACATCATAAAATACATAGATTGCAAAACATCCATTAATATAAGAAATTCTAATTGTTAATGGGTGTTCATGTTTCCAGACACCTGACAAAAGTATGTTCTATTTAAATCATATACATAATTGTAATGTTAGCATTATACAAATTAGTAGAGAAAATGTAAAATAGTAAAATTATACAAATGTGTCAAGAGAGAACAGAGCATTGAAATTGAAATAGCAAATCATGTTATAATTAAAGAATGAATAAAGTGCAGTAAAGATTCAGAGAGTGTATGAATATTAAAATTTGTTGCTAACTTTGTATGATAGTCCAGGTTGTGAAATGTGGTATTACAAGGTGAGAACTGTAATATTGATTGGTATTTAGAATTTAAACTATATGTATGTATATATAAAAGAAGTTATTTATATACACACATGTATAAAGAAATCTTTTATTTATTTAAACAATTTAATTTGGAAATTCTAAATTAATTGGAAACATTTGAGAATTCAAGTGAAAGATAATTAAAATATTATAAAATAATAGTCATAAATCATTTTCAATGGAGAGCAAGTCATCAATAATTAAATGAAAACTTTATTGTTTGTGTATTTATTGTAACGGGACAGCGTTACATAGGGTTTAAATCTAAGAAAATATATGTATTATAACAAGACAAGTCGATGTAAACAAACACACACACACTCAAACAGTATAAATACTCGTAACATTATATTTATAACCTTTAATAGTTTTCTTCCCATTTATAAACTACATTTATAAAATACAGATAATAATTGTCTCATTAAATAGTTAAGGCTTTCACATAAAATTAATAATAGAACATTCTCTAAAATAATATAATAAAGGAAAATATAATATGCTCTAATAAATATTCAAAGTTAATTTCCATTTGTATGCGCCACGGGATATTTAAAATGTTTATTGTAAATTATAATTTTAGCAAAGGTAAAACTCATAGAAAAGATTTGAGAAAAGATTAAATGCTCGACTTCCAAGTTAATGTAAATTGTATTGTTCTTGTAAGACTCGCACACACGCATGCACTCAAAGTATGAATGAATAGAAGTTGGTTAACAGAGATTGCAACATGAGATTGCCAAAACCAAAATTTGCCTTAAGCATAAAGGATTGAGTGAACATTACGTCAAACACGGACCTGAACGACAACTCTTAAAAAGATGGAACTCTGGGGGGAGATTGGATCCTAAGATAAGGATTACATCTTATAAATACCAAACGAAATCTATTCAATGGCTGGCTTGCTTTTTCTTTTCTGTTGTTATTATTATTGCTGTGTTGTGTTTTTTGGTTGCTGTTATCATTGTTGATATCGTTGCTGAAAGAGTTCATCACTTAATGTGCTTAGTTAATCTAGCGTGACATAGAGTACTATTCTTCCAGTTCACCGTATCCAGATCCAAGATGATCATTATGAAATTAATACTGAGAGCGTCGATTGTCATGAGGGGCTAGAAAACCCTTCAGTGATTGATCGACGCTCCGCCACCGAATATCTCCGAAGCTATGGAAATCCAATCACATCTCCACGTGAAATTAATGCTCCAACCTAATAATTATGTTCCGAGAAATACCAACATCGTCCAGACCATGCTATGCTCACTTTAAATAAACAAGTCACGTCATCATGAAAGCCATCTCCCACGTTCAAATCCTCGTTTCACTCGAAGCAGCGGAAGTCAAAATCAAATCCTAGGTAAATAGTTTATTTTATATTATGTTTCATTCACTCAATTCGTAAACTCTTAAAGGCAATCTCATAGTTAACTAACTCACACTTGCGTAAATAAATAATAAAATTTGCTGTAACATTTAATCTATTATTGCAATCTATCGTAATCGTAGGACTTTCAAAACATGAACTTTGAACTTAAGTAAAATCTAACAAACCATAATCCGTATTCTCAAATGTAAAAGGAAACTTGTATTTATCATTCATACTTTATTATGTTTAATATGTTTCTCTGCGAGCGTGAATGTGTGTGTGCGTGTGCGAATAAAATTCAAATTAGTATTTTATATTTAATAAATTCGTTCAGTATATAAACAAGTCGAGCATTTCTCAAGTCTTTTCATACAATTAAAGTCTTATCTCATTTACTCTTGATCGTTCATAAATTTATCATTAAGTTATACTTATTTAGATTTAGATTTATTTTTTTTGTTTCTTTTTAAAATGTCTTTTGCCAACATCGTGCTGTAAGTCACGATGTTTATTTATTTTCCCTTAGTTAAAATAGACTTAAGAATTGGGCGGGTCTATGATAAATGTATAAACAAATGTCAAACAATTATATTGAATATAGCGTATAGGGGGGATGATCTTATAAGCCTAGTTGTTCGGGGCATAAACGAACCGTCGTATTGGCCACAAACAACCAATAATCAAGTCGAGTGCGAGGATCAATCAATTAGCAAACTAAAACTTCTTTCCCATTAGTGAACTGTGCGTCTTTTCCGTAAAGAGTTGTCTTTGAAAACAATCATGTAACGGCCTTGAGAAACCTTATTGGTCCATGCAGGGAGTTTGAGCTGGTGGGCGGGATTAGACTTCGAAATCGTTTTGATGTGATGTAAGGTGATGCGAGTAATTAAATTCCACTTAAATAATCGTATCTGGCGCCCCCTTGTGTGGATAGTGGATAACTATCGATATAAGTAAATAAATAAAGCCTTACGCTATGTCATGTTTATTTCGAAGCCAGTAAATCACGGTGAGAGAGAGTACATATTACAATATAGATGATTAATGTTGAGTGTTATAAATTTGTTCGTTTGTAAAATAAAGCATTTTTTAAATTTTATTTTAATAATTAATTTATGTAAAGATAGTTTTAAAATTTAAATTCCAATTTTATGAACTCAAATGTTGTTTAAAATCAGAAAAATAAAACAACAACTAAGTTACTTTTCTATTATGTCAAATTTTATTAAGTAAATAAATCATTCAACCATAGACTAATTGAAAATAGGTCATGGCTTTGTCTAGTAAACAAATCAACATAATTTTATATAACATTTATCATTATGAATATGAAGATGGTAGGTATATAAAGGTTAAAAAAATAATAATTAAAGCAGTTGATATATATAAATTTTCACCTTAAAAAAAGTATTACACAAAATTATTTTATATAATTAACAATTAATTTTTACACACTATGCATGTGCATCATTGAAGAGACTGAAAGAAAGTCAAAATAATAAACCCAATCAGAGATATATGCAAATAAGCACTATGTAAGGATAATTTATATCTTTATAAATATGTGTATTATATAAAAGTGATTTGAAGTATTTGTATAGGAATGTAATGCAATTTTTATTTATACTTCAAATTTGTTAGTCATTTTTACATTTTGATTTTTCATTAAACTGTTTTAAAATTTATGGGTAGTAGTTATATCTATTTTTCATTCAGTTATTAATGTGATTGCTTAACATTTATTATACTTTTACATGTGATTATGGATCATCTGATGTGCAGAAAAGTGTTCAAATGATTTCCAAATTATGTTATACCACAATTAATTTATTAGATGAAAATTAATATTTAAGGAATAATAATGATGGGAAAATCAGTCCTTCAACAAAAAGTGATATCAGAAGATGAAGTATTTTTATCCTCAAAACAAGTAAAGATGATTTGTGCTAACCAATATAATTAAAATCAATTATTGCTAGGGAAATGTTAATCATCTCATCACTATTATTTCAATGAGATCATAATTTAATAAAACAAATTATACAAATCAATGATGATAGATGTTTCTGGCAATGACTAGTTTGTAAATATCTTCTCCATGTTTCCTCTGCAGTGTACTATCGAAGGCTGTTTTATATTTTATAAAAATTCAGTTGAATGTAATTAATAATGTAATTTATTGTTATATTTATTCTTTTATTGGTATTTGCATAATTTGAACTATCTAAATCTTGAATTATATTATTTGAAAGAATTATAATAAAAATTTTAAAAATTATTATAATAACTTGATATATTTTCCATTGCTTTTTGTAATAATTACACTTTTTTTATTAAAAATTTTAAATGTATCAAGCTTTCCTAATAGATTTTCATAAAAATGCCAAAATCAAGCATTTGTATTTTAACTTTTTTTCATTAAAATGACAAAATCTAGCATTTATTTATTCTAGCTATCATTGAATATAAATGTAATTATTGCTTCCAAAATCTAGATTTCTAATAATAGTTTTCACACTGGTGTATTAATGGTAGTAAAAGCAATTTTTAATAAAATCATATATTGTTAAAATGCAATGCCAGTAGTTCAAAGAATTAAATTCACAAGGTAATATGTATTTTATTCTGTGTCCAAATGAATTGTATAACATAAAACATTGGTCTTATCATTCAGTAAACATCACATGATCACCATTTTTTATACTTGGTTATAACTGTTATTAAAACAGGAAAAACTCTCTATACATAAGCTAGAGTAATCAATAGATGCCAGTAGGCTTGTGCATAAAATCCCTATCTAGTGCCTACTCTTCCAATATCTCCATACTAGTTTCTGGCTTGTGGTCTTCATCAGTGAGGAGCCTTGGATCTGAGCACTGCACCTAGATCTTGGGATCTAATGCAACCCTCCAGCAGCCACCTTTTATCTCTACTTAAACTACAAAACTATGACTATATAAGCTGATGAGCTTGGATCGAAAATATTAAGGTGTTTTCAATTTCATTCTCATAGTTTTGTAGTTAAGTAGAGATAAAAAGTGGCTGCTGGAGTGTTGCATTAGATCCTAAGATCTAGGTGCAGTGCTCTCAGATTCAGGGCTCCTTGCTGATGAAGGCCACAAGCCAGAAAGTAGTCTGGGGGATATTGGATGAGTAGGCACTAGATGGGGATTTTATGTAAAAGATTTCTGGCATCCATTGATTACTCTAGCTTGCAGTGTGTGGCAATACGCATAATGAGTTTTGCCTGTTTCTTATCATTCAAGTAGTATTAAAGCCATTTTTATTAAAATTGTGTATCTGTAAAGTAAAAATAACATTTTGATCTGCTCTTAGTTTCATATTGTCTATTTTTAATATATATAGTGAACTCTTTATCCATCAGGTAAGTCTATTATTTTTTTTATATCCATTATTTCCTTTCATTGGTCCTAAGTCCAGAACATAAAAATATATGCTATAGAAATATGCATCTATTATTTTTCTAAGCATCAATTTTTGGCATTTAGACTTGAAAAATCAGTCTCAGTGCAATATTTAATTACATGGTCTTTTTTATTTAAATTTGAATCAACATTTTTATTTTATTAAAAAAATATATTTATAATAACAATTAAATATTCTCTCTGATAAAATCTCTATTTTAGTATGAAATACTATATAGTGAGAAAATGATTATTTTTTTCTATACATTACTATGAATGATTAGCTATTTATTTATTTACAAACTCATGTCTAGTTTGATTAATCAACTTGCTTTTAAGTGAATTTTGATATATATATCTTGAATATTTTATTTATACCTGTGTGTTTTATAATTGTATATAATAATCATTTACATATACTAACTAGCTTCATATAATTCAGTTCTCAGCACATTATTATTATAATATATATTTTTAAATATGTGTTTTTTCAAGGATTTTTTATTATTGTTTTTTTATTCACATGATTAGATTCACACATATCTAATTTAATAATAGCGTATAGTGATTGGCTTCATGAGATATATTTCTGGTATACTATTTATAATTTGTAATGCATATGTAAATATACATTTTTTTCATGAGTTTTAATCCCCCAACCCCTTCTTTCTCTTAAATAGAATCATATATTTCTAATTTGAATATTAAATGTCACTACGTGAAAGTATGGTTGACGGGAGAGGACTAACATATTCAGGGTCACCAGGTGAAATACCTATTTCAGGATAAAATGGTTGCTGCTTTTTCTGTACATTAATATGGAAGACTCTTTTATTTATTTACAAGCTTGTGTATCATTTTATTAATGTACTTTTTTATATTATTATTTTTATCTTGGAGTTGGAATAGCCATTAATCCCTTTGCAAGTAGCTGCTAACAATGATAAAAATTGTCAAAATCAAATGTTAATTTAATTGTTGCTTTTTATATACATATAATTAATATCAACTCTGATTTTTAAAATATACATAATCTCTGTATTGTAATAATAAAAATAATAAATATAATGGTAATTAACTATTTTATACAATCTTTCAATCCCAGAAGGTTAAGGAGTTAACCAAAATTATTTCTATGGATGAAAGACTATATATAATAGTTAATTACCATTATATTATTATTTTTATTGTTTTATATATATATACACTGTACTTTATGTATATATACAAATACACCTATTTTAAAAATATTAAATGTAAACTGTTTCAATAATAATGTATGAGTTGTGACTATTAGTTACGTTATTCTTCATTAGAAATATATTTCAGTGAAAAATTATTCAATTGCTTATTATTTCTTATTTTTAATAAAAGTTTTGGTGGCCTAGTGGTTAGCATAGCTGCCTTCCAAGCAGCCGGCCTGGGTTCGATTCCCAGTCAACGCACTTGACATAAGGAAAAAAAAAGCATTCTATCAAAAAATCTTTTATTTTTTTCTGTTCTTAAAAAATGATGGATTGAGAGTTCACTGTGTACATATAAAGCTAATAATACTTAAGGCTAGATAGCTTTAAAAGTGTAAATTCATTGGAAACAATCAACATTTACACAATACCAATATTGAGTATATAAATAGATTAGTCCATAAACAAAGGTGGATTTCCAATTTTATTGCTAAAAAGAGGTTGATTTGACAATGGAGTGAGATTGTTGATTATTTCGTTTTGATATTGTTTAAGTGTTGATTGTTTTAATGAATTTACTTTTTTAAACTTATCTAGCTTTGAGCATTATTAGCTTTATTATTTAAGTAATACATGGTTGTAGTGCAGTTCTAAAAGCTGTAATTGACTATTTGTCAACCTGATTTTAGAACAGATTATATTTATCTGTTTAATGAGGTTTATTTAAATTTCTTTGTATCACTAATTTTATTCTCTGTGGTCAAGTTGCATTCTTTAATGTCTGCATAAACTTATTGTTAAAAGAAGATTGACTTATCAACAAATTGAGATTGTTATTGATATTGGTATTAAGTGTTGACTGTCTTTAATGAATTTACATTTATAAACCTAACTTTATTATTTAAGTAATACATTGTTGGAGTGCAGTTTGAAAGTTATATGCAGTTTGAAAGTTATAATTGACTATTTGTTAGTCTGCATTTAGAACAGATTGTATTTAACTGTTTAATGAGATTTATTTAAATTTCTTTATATCAATAATTTGATTCTCTGTGGTCAATTTGCAATCTTTAGAGTCTATATAACCATATTAGACCACATATAAAGATGGATTTCCACCTTTATTGCTAAAAGAAGGTTGGCTTGACAACAGATTGAGATTGTTGATTGTTATTGTTATTGGTTTTGTTTAAGTGTTGACTGCTTTCAATGAATTTACATTTAACCTATCTAGCATTGAGTATTATTAACTATTATTTAAGTAATACATTGTTGGAGTGCAATTTGAAATTTATAATTGCAGTTTGAATGTGATAATTGACTATTTGTTAGTCTGCTTTCAGAACAGATTATATTTACCTGTTTAATAATTTTACTAAGTTGCAATCTTTAATGTCTATAAACCTTTATGTTAAAGAAGGTTGACTTGACAACAAATTGAGATTGTTATTGATATTGGTGTTGTTTAAAAGTTGACTGCTTTCAATGAATTTACATACTATATATATATTGTAACAATATAAAATGTACAGCTTACACGAAAATCACCCAAGGGCAATTTGCATGGTATCTCTACATTCCGATGTCACATGATCATTTATTTTTTTATAGCCATCTAAATCAGCTAGATGCAAGAGTTTCTATCTTATTTTAATTAACCTTATTAATTGCTAGTAATGATAAATGCTAAAAATAATGAGACATTACAATTTATTTATGTATATACATTCTCACAACACAAACGATGACAATTGACAACAATCCACAGGCAACATCGGTCTATTAGTTATTTTACCTGCGATTAAATTTAGAATAATGACATTATTTTATTGAACTGCCCTGTCAATTTTAAAGACAAATGAATACAGTTAAAGATTTATTGGTTCTATTAGTATTACTATGCCTTGATAATATACAGTACAATACATTTTAATTATCTCTGGACAGATATAAATTCACCGTACAGACTGTCACTATTAATTATTAATACAATTGGTCATCATCCAGTTTTAAGACTTTATAAGCTATGATCAATCATTGCAGGCCGTAATGATGATAAAAAGCTAAACAGTAACTAAGTAAGTAAAGGTAAGAGGCAGGAAACAACATTTACGTTACACTCATTTATGAACGAATATATATATAAAGTGTAGCATCTGATATATGGTAGGATTGTATTTCTACTTCTCTAAGGAAGGTGCTAAGTAGAGTGATCAGTAGATGCAAACTGTATCACACAAAGAAAAAATATGTAAACAAAGCATCTGATATACAAAAGGAATGTCCGTCTACTACATACTACTGCTCATAATAAGTAATGAATGTCAGTAATCGGCCAATGCAGACAATATTACTATCATTTATGAATATACAAAACACTTATAAGCGAACATTGTATATATATAAAACAGTCAAAAATGAAAGTATATTATTAGCTCAAGTAATTTTAAGACAATTATTTTTTCCCAGGCTTGCTTATTTTCAAACCTGGATGGTATTTAGCTTAAAACTTAAACTTTTAGAACTATTACATTCATTTATGAATATACAAAACACATATAAAAGAACATTGTACATAGACAAAACATTCAGAAATAAAAGTATATTATTAACTCTGGTACTGATTAAGTTTTTAAGAGCATGGTGAGTGTTTGAAATAATACACTAATTACTTTATAAAAAAAAAAATTCTTTTTAAATTTACGCCAACTCAAATATGGCATGACTAATAAAACAATAGCAATCCCTTGCCATACTAATTTATAAACAGATCTACATTTACACAAAATGAATAATAATAATTTATAAAATAATTCCAGTATAAATTAAATGTCAGAGATTAAATATCTAATGTTAGTAATAGTCAGTAAGTTCATACACATTATTCTTTCATCATTAAGAGTTCAAGATCTGAATTCAAGTATTAGTAGACTTTCAGCAAACTCTGTCTGTACAAACATAGCTATGTCTGGTGAAGTTTCTATCATATTGGTTTTGATTACTGCAGCGATCTTCACTAACATGTGTTTACTTTCTTTGTTTAATGGGCAGCATCTGATGGTATTTTTCTTCTTGATTGACAGTTGGTTTCTCCTAAAGTAATGTACACCCTTGAAGTTTATGTGGCATATAGTTCACATGTAAACTGGACACAATGCTCCTTAAGATGATTCTACATTATCTTATGATTTCTCAGCAATTCTCAATAGACGTAAGGCATGCACCCGTCCAACTTGGCTCGAGTGTAGCAGATAACAGGTTCTATGCTCTGCCATTATATCTTAACACAAAGCACACTAATAAATCAAAGCAGCATATAACAAAGCAGAATAAGCAATACCAAATGATCTTCAGAGAAACCCTATTTATATTTTACTGAGTTGTCGTATCAGCCAAATCAGTTTCTATCATCGGTCATTTTAATCCGTGTATTTATTGGTGGTAGACAACTCTTAAACTTCATTACAGTTCATGGCTTATTTTTCCAATAACAGTACTTATAAAAATTTAGCTTTCAAAATGACAGACAATGTTTTGTCTAAATTACTTCAGATACTTATCTCCTTAATTAGTTGATCTATTTGTAAGAATTTAATTACATTTTATACAATAATATCATTACATTCACCAAATTATAAAATAACTTTACAAATGTTAATGAAAGAAATATTTTGTTTTAAATTACTTCTAAAATAAACTTAGGATTACTAATATCATATACATTTATCTGTGCACATACTTATATATAATTTCTACTTATTAAAATTGTTAAAAACTTATAATTTAAAAATTCCTTTGAATTGTTCAACTTATATACATGAAGCATATATAAATATTGTTTTAATATACACTGTATATATATTAAAGTTAAAATTGTAACTTTAAATGAGCTAAATATTGAATAATTCATTTGTTATTAATAAGATTGTTAAGAAACAATAATAACGACATGAAAACAAAATCAGGAATGATAAATTTAAATACACAATTTTTAATCTGAATTCTGCATTTTAATCATCATCATTTTCATCCACTATCAATTCACTGCAAGATTAAAGTCTCCAGATTTAATCCAGTTTTTCAATCCATAGCTTCTCTTCACAATACACCAGCAAACTTCTTTATTTATCCACCTATCTCAAATATGGTATTTTTCTGAGTCTTTTAAAATCTCTTGGGATCTCATTTAAGATTTCAACTATCTATCTCTTATCATCTCTTCTAGTAAAATATACAACTCATCTCCATTTTAGTTTCTTGATTTTTTTAGTGATATCAGTGATACCTGTTTGTTCTCTCATCCATGTATTTCATTTTACATCTCTTCTTGTTGTTTCTAAAATACATCTTTTTGTATTTTGTTGAATGATCTGAAGTTTCTGTATTTCTCTTCTGCTAAGTGTCCAAGGCTCAAGATTCATAAATAAGAACTAGTAAAATATATCTATTAAAGCCCTTTTCAAATCCATAGGCATATTTCCATTTAATATTAAATTATATTTTTCTAAAATACTCCACCGAAGTTTAATTTTATAATTAATTTTATCCACTGTGTTTCTATCTGTATTAATAATCTAACTTATATATAATTGTTAATTTCTAATTCATGATCATTAATTATTTTTTCTTTGTGAGAAAATTCATTGAACATTAATTTTATTAGCTTTTATTTTTAATCCTACTTTCATTTGATAACTCTTACAACATTTTCTGAAGTATTATTTGCAAAAAACAACTGCATCAAATAGTTTCTATTTATTTTTACATCCTTTGCTTGTCATTTTAATCCACAAAATATTTTGTTTTTTAACCTGCTGTAAAAATAGGTATGGAATCACTGTCACATGCACACATGTGCATATTTCTTTTATTTTTTTATGTCTGCTTCGTATTTTCTTGAATTATAGCCTATTTTCCATTGTATATAATTTATTTCTCAATATCCACACACATTAGTAAATATGCGCATTTTAAGAAAAAAAATATTTTGTTAAAAGCATAATCAATTAAGTAAAGAAATATTAATATATTGCATACAATGGGAGGAAGCCATTACAGGAGGGAGTGTAGGTGCCATATTTCCCTATATATAAATACAATCGGCTGCAATGTTACAGTTGAACTCTTCAGAGTCTATACCCATTTTAAGGTGTTAAATAAAAAGTAAAAAACAATGGTAAGGAAATCAGCTACACGCAAAGTATGAGGAAATAGAAAACTAATGGAACGCAAATTAAAAGCAAAAGCAGGACAAAATCCATTAAGAATTAAAAAAGTGGATCACAAGCATAAAATTAGGTCTATAAGTATGGAAGAGCATTGTGTGAGAGAATCATATATTTGGCACAAATTCCTATTTAGATGAGGCGTAATATTTGCACAAGATCATATTTATATTCAGCTTAATATTTTGCACAAGATCTTATGTATTCGGCGTAAGTTTCTAATTAGTTATCCTGCTTAAGATTCTGCTTATTACTCTTTTGTTATTTATGAAGAAGAAGAAAAGAAAATGTTAAAAGTACCTGCCATTATGAGCGAGTAAATGGGTCAGCTTCTCTGCACTCATCAGTGAAGTTTGGTGTCCAGAAAAGTTTCATCAACATGATTAAGATCCATCTACATCCTACCATTTCTGTGCAAGTCTGAAGACCTGAATCTGTATATCCATCTGCACAGAAATTCCAAAAGTTATTATCATTTTGCTGGTAAAATGCTTTAATTTTATTCAAAGGTTTTTAAGTGTAACTTTTTTTTTTTAAACATATTTTAGTAAATTGTATATAGTATTTATCATTGGTATTAAATCTAATGCTCTTAATAATTTAGAAAATTAGAAATCTATTTTGCATTTTTATTTATGTTATCTTGAATGATGGAGACAGTTAAATTTTAAATCATTAAAGGTGTTTATACTTCTATGCTCTCAATGTTACAAGGGAGGGAGCGAGTTGAGAAGACACTAAATTTAAAGCTGTAAAATTTTAAAATAATAACAATACATATCTAAATTGACTTTTTTTTTGGTTTCTTTTCTTACTCTTAGTTGTCTTTTCCCCCCAATCATTTCAAGTAAGGTTATTTTTCAATTTTTTAGAAATAATGTAAAGAATTAGTGAAGCATGGTGAGCATATTCCCATTCAATTAATTATATAAATCATTTGTTTTGTTTATCGTGGTGGTTTATAAATATAACCCAACCCATGTGCTAGAAATTAGTTTATAATTGAAGATATCTGTAATAAAAACCAATATATTAATTTGAGTTTAAGTTTTACTTCATATGCTACTAAAGTTAATAATTCTATTTTGTTAAAAGGATCCTATGTAATGAAAACTAATATTAAGGCTGTCATATTTATAATTCAAGATTCCATTACATAAAAGTAATATTAGTAAAGGTATCTAGATGTATGTATTGCATTGCTTATCAACACAGTAGAATATATATGTAAATTAAACCGCAATTCATGTACAGGCAATGTAAAAAATAATCGAATGCACTATCAGTCTATATTAGGGGTAATTAATCTTCCCTGTATTTTAAATATTATATTATTACATCTCTAAGTTTAATAAGATGATTAAAATTAGTTGTTGTGAATGGATTTTAGTTATAAGATAATCATACCTGGTTAACTAGGGATACTTATTTGTCATATAAAATAAGTTTCATAGTGTTTATTATTAGTAGAGGGTTTAATAATTTATCATTTATCTTTCTTTATATTGTGTTTCCACTCTTTCATATGTGTTGCAATGGTCATATTATTATTGAATTTGTTACCTTTGCTTGCTGCATGGTTCACTCATCTTTGTATAATCACTGCAACCAGTGCAGGCTATTCTCCTTCTTGTGTGCTCAGGTTCCTAATCAAGTATTAGCATCAGTCTAGGTTGTGCGATGGGGCTGAAGACTAATTGCCACCCCAAATCCCAGATTTAGCACAACATCTTCTTCATTGGTATGCACTCTTGGTTAGAAGCAGGAGTGCCCCTGCGGCCAGGGACATCCATCCTTAGTTCTGAATTATCCCATCAGATCGCTAAGCCAATCATCCTCACATTTGTTTACTATTGATAGTACTCACATAGGGTAGTACCACAATGTTTAAGTAATGTTTATCTATGTAACCTTGACCTGCGCTCATCAGCAACCCTGGGTGGCCTTAAATCGAACCCGTTCTTAATTATCCCATTAAATAAAATAAATATGTAATAGATTGTTAGATTCAAACCTACAATTGGCTGATATACTTCCAGTACAAATTAAATAGGGCACACATTATTGCTATAAGCTGTCACCACCTTCTGTAATACTATGTAAATGCCAATAGATTATCTTAATCCAATAATTTGTAAGCTACTCTATTCATTGTTTTAATTTCTGTAATAAAACTTATATTATCATTGTTAATTAACTTGTGTCATCATTGTGAGTCGGAACTATTAAATAATTATTAGACATAATTCAGTAAAGTTATTCAAAGTCCAAAACAAACACGTCCATGGTTTTGTGCATGACTGATATAGTATTTCACTTTGTAGCATTATAAAAATAATCAAATTCCAAAATCATGTCAATAACTATAAAGTAAATAAATTAATGTAGGGCCTTAACAAATGCTAGTGTATGGTAAGGTTGCAAGTTGATGAAGAACCCTGGGAGTCTGTATTCGAATCCTGAGCTATATCATGCTGTGTGAAGAAGAGAAGCTCTGTGACTTCAATGATGTTAATTATGTAGCTGAGACCATGAAGCCTAGGTAGATGTTTAATTAGGAGTATGGGATAGCTCTTTGTCTGCTGGTTGAGAATCCATGCTTGGTCTTTCAATCTTGTTGACTGATTACACAATCTTGACCGTTAGTACTATCATATATTTTAATCATTGCTGTTGTGTTTTGATAAATATTATCCAGAATGTGATATCTTTGATTTATATCTTTATGATCCAATGCTTTAATCACTATAAAAATGGTTTTATAATCATATTGTGCTAAGCTACTTTTAAATCCAATTTTTTTTTTTTTTGGTTGGTTAAAATCTGAAGTTCACTTTAGTTGAGTTGTAATTACTTTAATAAAGCTTTTATATAGAACTAATAAAAGACCTATTTTTAATATATTTATTACATTTTTTAAATATTAATATTACTATTGCATTCTTTCAAGCAACTGGTATATTTTTATTATTTATACATTTGATGTATAACTTTTCTAACACTTTGTTTTTTGTTTTATCTGCTTCTATTAAGATGTCAATTATGTTTCCATCATTTTCTGGAGCTTTTGCTTTTACATGTCTCACTTCTTCATTTGAAATGCTGGGCAATTCAGAAGATGTAATAAGCTTAAGGGATAGATTTTTTTTTCTTATTTATAGATAATTTACATATTTCCTGGTATTATTTCTCTATTACTGAAAGAACTTCCAATATGAAGACAGTCATAGCTTTCCCTGCCAGTTTACGGTTATATTTTTTTATATTATTATTTATTCTTTTTCTTATCATTTTACAAAATTCTAGATATTCAACTAATTTTAATGTATCATTTTTAAAAAAATTATATTTCTTCTTTTCTTTATTTATATACTGTCCATTTTCAATATAAAATTTACTGGTAAATTGCATTTTTTGTACCAGCTCTCTTTGTTGCAGTTTTAAAAATGTATCAGTTATCTTCATATTGATGTCATTCAAATCTGAATCATGTCCAAAATATATTATTATTAGAAAACGATTTATGAGTTCTAATTTTTAAATTCATTGGAATGTTTCTGAAGATTAGAAATATCAACTGTGAATTTTTTTTTTTTTTTAATAATTTTTTTTTCTAAAGTTTTGCATTAATATGTATTATATTTTATTAATCGATGGTCGTGTTAAATTTATTAAGAACATTACCATCTTAAAATATTGAAGAGTAGTCATTAATTTATTGAATACACAGAAAGCATATGTAAATACTTTAATCAGGCTTTAACCTGTATTCAACGCACTTTACAATTCGTAATAATCAAGCATATTTTGCTAATAGAGGGAAATGTATATTTTCTGTTAGTCAAAATACAATCCAGTTCTGTTGTATCTTTATTTTAACACTTCCATGTATATTTCTGTATAGCATTTTTGTCAAAGAAATAATTCTTAATTTACAGTTTTTTTGTTTTCTGCAAGCCTGTGTCTTCTCTCATTTATATCAGTATAACCAGGTATACTCACTGCACTGTCATCATTTTTCAATTGTTTATCAATGCTAGCACATGACAATTTTAAAATGTTTGATCAAAAGCCTTTGGTACATTCATGTAAAAATCCTCTACTTCATCATAATGAGAATTTTCTGGGGCATAAACCTGAATTATTCTCATTTAGTTTCTTTCATTAAGCTAAATAACTCTTCCATTCTGTCTGGTTCACCATCAATCTCCACAATGTTGTTCTTCCACATTCTGTTTATAATAAATCCTACTCTACTTGTGCTTCAATATTTGTGCTTTGCAGTAAAATAAATGTCCACTTTTCAAATAGTTTCTTCATCTTTTTACTCTAACTTCATAAAGCATAATAATGTCCCATCTGATAATATTTGATAGTTTTTCTTCTAATTCATGCAATCTTTATTCATTTGAATGTGATCTCCAATTATAAATATCTAAATAAAAGTCCATTCTTGAATGATAGCCTGGGTCTGCAATCAAGGATTCTTAGCAACCTTTGCTATCAGTTACTAACTGCTGTTTTGGTAAAGCCTTTACAGCCTCCTGGGAGCAAGGGTTGTAATTTAATTTTGTCTCATGATTGTTAATATTTTTTTAAAAAAAAATCATTCACATATATTCATGCTGCCTTCAAGAAAAGTCAACTGACTCTTCAATGAAGAAATATCAGACAACTGAAAAAAAAAACCATGGTGCTTATTGATCTTAAACTCGGATTTAAAATGCCAATAAATTCACCATGTTAACTGTTGCAATTTGGTAAGTTGCCCTTCACATAGTAATGACAGTTGCAATAAGAACATATGTCATAGATATTCGGAATTTGCCTTGCTCAGATCCTTTAATATCTCTCTAAGAGGAATCAGAAGATATCCTTTTAACAGCAAATTTCTTTCTGCAGCCTTCAGCATTTTACTACTTATTAATATAATGATTAATAGAATATAAAGAAACAAACAACTTTTATTGGACATCTTTTTTTTTTTATGGAAAAAGAGGATATGAAATTCAGTTGGGACAATTATTTAATTTAAAAAAAAAAAGGAGCCATATATCACATGACCCAATTTTTTTAAGCTTGTAAATAAAAACAAAGAGCTTTTGCTCTAACAAGCTTTGTTGATAAAATGCTAGCAAGAGAAAGCATTTAAAATATTTATCAGAAACCACACCCAAATCCCAGACCAATGGTTTCATGCTTTGGCACTCTTCAATGAGGTGCTAGGATCTGAAGCTATCTTAGCGCCTCACTGAAAAGTGCCAAAACATGAAACCATTGATCTGGGGCTTGGATGTTGTTTCTGATAGATATATTTTAAATGCTTTCTCTTGCTAACATTTTATTAACACAGCTTGTTAGAGCAAATAGTAAAGCTCTTAATTGTTTAATTTGTTTAAAGCTCAGAATGGACATAGAACATTGTTAATAATCTAAAACAATGATTTCATTCAAAACATTTGATTCGTTTCATATTTTGATTCATAATGAAAAATTAAATTGCTTCTTCTCTCTAATCTCACTATTCATTTTCTATAATTAAACAATTTTAAATGTCTTCAATTAATGCTTGGAGTTATATCTCTGCTTTAAAAAGATCATTAAAGAAAATTAGTAGAGAAAAAATTTTAAAAAAATATTTATTGGAAGGAATAGGAAGGTCTATAAAAAAAAAAAATAACTTCAGAGAAAATTGTAAATATACTGTCTTAGAAAGGAATAGTTATACTGGAAGAAAATAGTGATTATTTTGAGAAGCAACCTTATTTGAAGGAAGCAAATAATATAAATGAATGAAGAAAATGGCCATTTAATGTATATAAACTTATCTTTGACTGAGAAAAATATATGGTAACGATAAAGTGTATATTTAATAAAGAGTACACTTATATATAAGTACTATATTTTTATTTTGTTCTAGGTCTGTTACTTTGAATGAAATTCTACTGCATTTGTCTAATGAAATGCCTGTTATTGTCCTTGTAAATTCACGTTTATTGAAGTGCCTCTGGTGTAATTTCAAGGTATGTACTTAATCAAAAATATTAAATATATCATTGTATTTGTGTATGTATGATATGCATATATATGTATTGCTTTATTTATATCTTTATATATATGCTGAATGTATGGTCAAGGGAAAATAAATTGATGCTTGGCCAACTTAAATTATGTGTAATAATTTATGTGGCTGGGACCATATAGATTGGATTATGCTATGAGCTGGCAAGACAACATTATGTACTAGACCTGAATGATATGTTGCTTATGGAAGGAGGATGTATGTGGAGGTTTAAAGTTAAGTTCCCAATTAAGAAACCATTATATGTGAATTAAAATGCTGATCCATTTAAATGTCTCCTTTTATATAGATTTATATATTTTGCAGTACTATTCTTGGTGATTGCATTGTAACCCATGCTTCTGAGATTATCTTTTCAAAGTAAGCATAACTAATACTTATATGTAATTAAAGATATCTTTCCATGGGCTGTACCCATATTGGAATAATAATAATCTTAATTCATTAAAAATAAATCCCAGTTAAATATAGAATAATTAATAATTCTTATCTAATAGGACACAATGTAATAGCCATCTGAGGGTTAGCAATCCCCAAGAAATAAATTTCAGATCTTTCACAGCATTACTAAATTAACCTGCTAAGCTAGTAAACATTAAAAGAACAAATTTTGGATTTTTTTATTTTTTATTGCTACATTACCCACTTAATTTTGCAATATTCCACAATGCCTTTATGTGTGTATGTATATATATTGTAACCTTCTCCTCTGATAATTGGACAATCAGGCCTACACATTTCTGTAATCATAAATAAATCATACCGTACATTTTAGGTGCTATAATCTTACCTGTAGCCTTTTCCCCTAATCTAACTAGTCCAATTTACACGTTTGGAAATCATATCTTTCTCTGTAACTTTCCTAGCTACAACTAATCTAGAATATATATCTAAAATAAATGATAAACTAAAGATGATTTCTTTAGTAGCTAAGCTCGCATGAAACTATAATCTTAGAGAAGATCACAAGGTGGATTAATAATTTCTGGTCAAGCTAGCCTCAAAATCCACAACAAGCAAACAAACAAAAAAATTATAAAATAAACTTCATATTGTCAAACTAATAAATAAATAATAATTAGATCGATGGAATGAATATGAAATTAGAAGTATAAATTAGGCAATAAGTAAATGAGGATGTAAATGATTAAATGAATGATGCAAATAAGTAATAATTAAATAATAAAATAAAATGAGTCTGAGAATGAAGATGTGTAAGAGTTAATGGATGATTAAGATGAGAATGGAATAAGAGCTAATGAATGATGAGTGAATTAGGATAATGAATTAGGATGAAAAAGAGAATAAAGAAAGATTGAAATGACAGATGAGAGGAATGATGATGATGAAAGATGATGTACAGAACTCTAAATTTGATATTGAATTAAATGATAATAAGACAATTAAATAAAATACAGATTCTAAGCTTACTAAGACCAGAATATTCACCATAAAGTCAAAACCAACTATACATTTCAGACAAAAGAAGTAATAGATACTTTAAAGTTTGGTTGACATTATATCTCACAATGAATGTAACACAATTCCACTCTAATTACAATAATTAACTGGATACAAATTTACCCTAAATTCAAATCTTATCACAAATTTATATAACTTATCTTTCTCAGGGTTCACATAGCTTAAAGGGTGATACACAAGATACACTTGGGTCAGTGAGAGGGATTTTACCACTACCCAAGCATAACACACATCAAATAGCTCTTAATACTGAATTGAATTACTAAACAATATTCAATAATTTTAAATAAATTCTATACATTCCCTAACTATGCTAAACTTTAAGTTCCAATAAGTAAGAGTAATTTTTCAATAGCTAAACATAATAGCTTTCCAACTTTCTTTCTCCATTAATTAGAAACAAGGTGACCAAGACCAGTGAATGATAGATCTGTGGATTCAAATGAACTGATCAAACCAATATTAGGTTTTTAATCTTTTAGTATATCACTTAAACTAATATTCTTTAGGTTAGTATGTTTAATTATTAAGTTATGATGCCCTAGATATACTCATAAATTATAGGGCTTAACACAATTATTCTGATATACTTACATATAGTGACTTTTACAATATTGATTGATGACAATTTCACTATAATCACAGGATAGGTCGATAGCAATAACAATAATATAATGTGTGGATGTGTTGATTAGCAATAAGAATACTGACAACTAAATAAATTTGTAACACAACAATATTTATTTACATTATGTACAAGTCTCTTTCAGACACATTACACGAAACAAGATAAATCCATTCCAAAATTAGGGATGGAAATTAATGATGTGGTAAGTAATGACCAACTAATATGACAAACATTTTGGATATGTTTGTTTATTATTCATATCAGGTAAACTAGGATAGTTAAACTTATTTGAGCTATTTTAGCATTGAAATTGCAAACAAAATGTATTAATATCCTTTGGATATACGCAACTTTTAAATAAAAAAAAACTCTAAATTACAATTTATTATATCAAATTGTAGCTGTTTGAGTTATTAGAATATGATAAGGGCAATTATCACACTCTAATACAAGTAATAATTTATTATAATTTACTATATAAAAATTTTTATTGCATTAACGTGGGGCAAACATCATCAGTTAAATGCACACATGACACCAAAAACATTCACTATGTCCACAACTTAACCATTTATTAATTAACTGATATTATTAATTCATCAGTAAATACCTACTTGTTGAAAACCAATCCACATTGTCCATGTACACACCTTGCTCTTTTATGTAGAAGTTCTACAACACTAGTAAGCTTTTGGTTAATCTGTTTATAAACTGATGAAGATTACACAACATCAGAAAGACACTATTTCCATTAGACAACACTATAGCTATATCAGACTTTATCTTATCCTTGCTATTCGTTCTAAAACACACTACACTTTATCATACACGGTGGAATATTAACTATATAACTTTTTGAGGGATCTAAATAAAGGAGGCTCTACAAAACAACATGATAGTTGTATATCAAGAAACAACATAATAGTTGTGTAAGAATATGGCCAATTCTGATACCTTTTCATAGGTATAAAAGTGTGGGCAGTGCCTCTCCACTGGAAAACAGAATTCAGACCATGGGATCTACCTCTTTTAGGCGTAACTATGCTCTAAGCACTAACTCTTAATCAGCCCCAACAATATCATCCTCTCATATTAATCACAATGGGGAATTCTCTATCATCCCATGTACAATATTAATTATTATTATATCTAAGGCTCTTATATGTAGCCCTAACTCATCCTAAAATCTATCACAAATTCTGATCAATACAATAGCAAGGTAAAACAACACTAATAATCTAAGTGGAAACATAAATATTCCATTGCACATTGCAGAAACTGTTAATGTTTTATAAACAGACCACCAATATCAGTAAAATAACCATTAATTATTTCAAAACAATAATTATACCTTTTATTATAGCAAGCCATGTACACGTAAACAAGGAGGATTAAACTACATTTTGTATTTAAAGTGGACATTTCGTTTATAAGCAAAATTAAGCAATAATAAAAAAAAATGCTTATTAAATTATTTTATATAATAGAACAATGGTATCATTATGTGTATCCTTTTGACCAGTTTGGGTCTATTTGTTCCCCTCCTCAATATAATATTAACATCTGTTTTAGCAGTGAAAGAGGTAAACATTTCTCTTTCTTACCCGATATATAATATTTATTTTATGCTTTCCCTTCAATGGAAAAATAATATAAATATGGATAATAAATGTGTATAACTTTATACACAGCTACATCGTTACTTAGTATATTTTATACCCTGATATATATATAAAAAAAACCTAATATCTGAATAACACATGAAAGAAAAAAAAACGCATTACAATATTATATATAGCAATTAACAAACTAAACAAACATTACAGTTTCTACCATTGGACTTTATCGAAGTTTGATTCGTTCTTATAAGTAAAACACATGAAAACGGATATGATAAGCAAACATTCCTGAGTAGTATATATATTTTGGTTATCCGGTTCAATATTAACATCTTCAGACAAAATTCAAACATTTCTCCAATGGCAATAGAAATCCTTTTTCGGTTTGTGTACTAATGTAAGCATATTGGAGCAATATTAAAACATTTTCGAGATTAAGTCACTTAAAATAGGTTTAATTAATATCTATTGATTTGTCTATTTTTGTTTTTCTTCTTTTTTTTCATCAGCGCTAAGATCTGTTATACTCTTAAATAATCTGGGTGATTTTAAAAACCGTTTAAAATGTTATTACGTTGCAAGTTATTTACTAACGATAAATAAATACGATCTTCTAGGCGATTTTAATTAATCTGTAACATATATTTTTCCAAATGTAGCACAATTATAATCAGTTTATTACGAATTTTGGAAATAAACTTTTAAATCATTTATGAATTTTGTTTACTTGGTTTTTCCATTTTAATTAATATATATATTTCCAAATGTAGCACAATTATAATCAGCTTATTACGATCTTTGAAAATAAACTTTTAAATCATTTATGAATTTTGTTTACTTTGTTTTTCATTTTAATTAATATGTAACATACATATTTTTCCAAATGTAGCACAATTATAATCAGTTTATTACGATCTTTGAAAATAAACTTTTAAATCATTTATGGATTTTATTTACTTTGTTTTTCTCGTCCACAGTAATTGTCACAATCTTAAATAATTTGGGTAATTTTAAAACACTTAAAATATTATTACCTTATATGTTGTATAATCAAGAAAAAAAAATCAATATTTCTTTATTCACTATTATTATTGGCAATTTATTTCATATTTAAGAATGTTAAATAGAATTGATTTAATATTAAGCAACTATTAAGAATATATATATACGTGACTGACTACTTCCCGGGGAATATCAAAAAGCAGACGATCTCTGTTTCCAATGACGTAAGAAATATTTTATGCACTTTTTTTTTTTTTTCAAACTAATTACTTTATATGATTTAAAGTGAAATTTTAATTTCTTCATTATTTCTTAAAATGATTTAGAATATTTTCTTGAAATATTAATTTATACATAAACGTATTTTTTTGCTTAATGCTGAATTAATGGTAGCGCGAAAATTAAAATACTTTAATCTTTTTTTTCCTTCAGTCTAAATAACTTTTGTGTTATGATAAGTTCTGATAATTGGTTAAAATAAAGAAAACAAAAATAAATGCTTACATTTTCTGGTATTATTTTCCGTTCCAAATACTACATTTTGGCAAATACTTATTCAAATAGCGGTTCTTTCAGTGTTTCCTTCAGTAGGCAAAGTTAAGAATCTAAGATCGATGGAAAGTTGTGTAGAGATTCACAGGGTTATTGAGTTTACTCCATAGTATTCAAATCCATCTATCTATGAAATTTTGTCCCAATTAATTTAAAAAAATTATTATTATGTAGCTTATTTCTTCTATTTTACTTCAGAAGTGGAGTTGTAGTCTTGTTCCATTTACATTTCTTAGAATAGTCCCTCTCCCCCTACAAACTTTTATATTATATACTTTGTATTATCTGGCAGGATTGGTTCTATTATGGGCCAATCACTGTAAAATGTGAATAAATTAAGTTTGATCCCTCTAGTGAGAATCATCTAGACTGATGCATTTCAATTTACATTAAAATATAGTATATTTAAAGATTGTTTATAAAAAATTTAGAAGACTTATAAATTGATTTTGCTGTTTATTTTTAATTATTGTTTAATAATAATGAAGTTTTAAATACTTTCCTACTTTCAAATTGGTTTTATACTATTAAAATATTATTTAACTAGCTACCACTGGAAATTGTGATAAAATATTTATGAGATAAATATCTATTCCATCAGACTTTCCAGTGTCTCACAAACAGTCAAGATCATCATCACTTCTTAGGATATTTATTAATGAGCTAATGCTTAGTGGGAAAATTATAATCCACAAGCATTTTATTCTATAACTAGTCTCTACACATTGATGTTCCATATCTTAACAATTATTACCAATTAAAATTTAAAATTTTACACATTTATCCACTGGATAAAACCTACTATCTTTGAGCCAAAACATATGGTTACAATATATATATAACAATTGAATCCAGGCTCATAATCGTCTTCCTCTTTCTATTCTTCCAATTAAGCATATTCCAACTACATTATTCTTACCTCAAGCATAAAACTTAAAAAAATTAAATTATTAATTATAGTTATAATGATGGAAGATTCTGACTCGTTATATTTTAAGTAATATTTATTCAACAAAGTTAGAAAATAAAAATAATTAATTAATAATTATAAACAATAATTATTGATATGATAGTTGTGATTCAAAACAAACAGAAAATTTTTTATTTTCAGTAACAACTAATATTATTTTGCATCAAATCTTTATAAAAATACTTTGGCAATAAGTTTAAAAAGAAATGATTCAGATGATGTTACACCCTATTATGCAAAGATCATTTAAAAATTAACTATAAATATGACACAACAAATAATGTATATAAACAGGTTACTGAGGGTTTTTTTTCCTTTTTTTTTTTTTTTTTCATATGTCATAGCATTGGCCGGGATGCGAATCCACAACCGTGTGCAACCGTGTGTTTGATTATCTTTTATGCTTATTTATCTCACTTCATAGCATGAATATCACTGATTAGAAATTATATATATCTCTGTGGTGTTTAGTATAAGAAAATCCATCTCTGTTGGAATAAATGTATTGTAATATCTCAAATACATTGTTTAAATCTAAAATATATTTCAAAGAAACCCATGTTTGCATATTAGAGAGATGATTTTTAAAATATTAGTCACAATAATGTCTTAAAAGAAAATTAAATAACGTGATTAATATAATGATCACATGGAAACAACACAAACAGAGATAATTCGCTAGTTTAAATTAAGAAAGGGGAATGTAAATATCTTGAGATATTTGTAACTATGTGTTTATAGTTTGCCTCGTGTTTGAAGGAAAATATAAAATTTAATATAAAGTTAAAAATGTATCATATAAAGATGTATTTGTGAAAAAAGAAATAAAACATATATGTAATTGACATTTGCACTGTGTAAATGGTATCAGTTTATCACCATTTTTGAATTGAAATGTGATATCAGATTGTGATTGTAAATGTTATACTTCTTTTTTTCTTCATGTGTTATAGCATCGGCCGGGAGGTGAAACCACAACTTCTGCAACCAACTATTTGCTTGCAAGGCGGCTGCGATGACCTCTCAGCTAACAACACTTGACAAAAATGTTATACTTCTTTAAAAGAAAAAAGTAAGCTGAATTCAAAATTTTCAGAATAAAAGTTCAAGTTTTAATAAGAAAGGAAATACAAAGCAGATTAGAAAATATGGCCTGACTTTATAAAAATAATAAACTATCTGGAATTTCAGAAATTGAAAAATATTTTTTCTTTTTTTGTGTTATAAATAAAATTGTAAATCAGAAAATAGCATTTACCCCTTATTAGTATTAAACAAAGTAATCAAGTTTATATATCAAATGTAAGTATTTATGGAATGTAAAAGTAACTGCTAATTATTGGATTATGCAAATATTGTAAATAAATGGGTGTGTGGATTTTGAAACTTTGATGCTATATAAGAAACCATTTATGATATTGTTTGGGAATAATGTTAATATTATACATAATAGAGATATAGAAATGGAAGGGAGAATATAATGCAGATTTAAATAGAAATAGTACTAATGAAAGTTAACATCAAAAAACAAAAGAAAGAGTAGTAATAATGCTATAAAAGTACTCTAAGCATAACAGACCATTGTCTGATATAACTATAGAGAGTATCTATACTTTTGCTATGAAAAATAATTTCTATTATAAGTGTTCAGTTAATGTAATCCGATAAGTGCCTATAAACTGGATCATCTAACCTGTTGGATCAAGATTTTGTGACCCAACAATGATGTCATTATAACTACTAATTCCTATTCCTTAACTGTATTGGTCATGCACATGCAAAGTTGTGAGTTGATTTTATGACCAACTCCACAAACTTTCTACCCTCAAGAAAATTGAAGAGAATGTAAAGTTGGGTACATATAAGTTACTTAAAGGTGGACACAACCCCAATCATGAACAAGAACACTTGGAAGTTAGTATTCATCTTATACTATAATATTAAAGAATTGCTTTAAAATAGATAATTGTTTGATTTTGTATGCTAGCTTAAAACTTTCAATAAGATTTTATTATATGTTTTCGTTTCTACAGAATTAAGGAAATAGATTGTTGTTTTTTAAATTTGATAAATTGTATTAGTTAATTATGTAAAGAATTATATTTATATATATATATATCTGAATTCTCATAATGATTCAACAGTAATAATTGTAACTCATTTCAGAATTTTTGGATGATCATAATTTGTGTTAAGTGAACATGTATTTAATTTTTACTTATTTAATATTTTCAGTACTGTTATTAAAATTTCATTGTACGCATTGAAAATATATAATTAATAAAAAAGACCAAAAAATTTGGTCTAATGCAATTTTAAAGTTAATTCTGTGATTAAATGAGTATTGATTAATATATTTTAGATGTGTCAGATCAGGTCAATTTTACATATCTGTGTGTGTAAATGTACAACCATACGACTCAAATAATTTTATTTAATAAGTTGTTAAAGTTATTTAAAATTAATTTTAAAAGGGTGTAAATGATTAAAATGTCCATGCTTATGATTAAACTATTGCATGAGATATTACATGCGAAGAAAGAAGATTATATTAATTAAGAATTAAACTCCATATGCAGCCTAAATTAATGAAATGATGTCTTGAAAATATGATCTTATCTTTTATAAATGAAGCTACAAAATTTCATTGATCCTTAAGCTCATTATCAGAGGAACAGTTATACAGTTGATAGTAATCAGGAAATATAACTCATTCAGTATAGAAGTTTGAGTGATAGTTTAATCATCATCAACAGACTTACAGTATTTTAGTGGAAATAATAAATTCCTTTTGATGACAATGTCAATTCTAAATTAAATGTGGAAGATTTTAATTTTGTACATTTTTAATTTATGTAATTAGTGTCAGTGTGTGAGTTGATTTCATGAATTTGCATTAAATCCATACCTTGTTATAACTGGTAGTTTACAATATGGTTAGAGGAATATATATGTAAATTTAGGGGATTCGAACTCAGACTTTTAAGCAACCTTCAACTATCCACATTATCTCATACTACTGATACACATGACCATACACATGTAGAAAAGATAAATAATCTCCAATATATATATTTTTGTGCTGAACAAGCTCTCATCAGTTGGTCCAGATAATCATCTCTTACATATAGATATAATCAGTGCTCACTTTATATTAAGATAGCAAATATTTATACTTTATTGGATAGACTTCAATCTACTCCAACTTCCAACTTTTCAGCCATCCATACCATGAAAATCTAATGATAGAATGCCCAAATTCCATGCTGATGCCAATACTGTTGTTATGCCCATGTTGACCTCAAGTCACGCTGACCCCTCATGTATAGGACAGTATCCATTTAAATACATAGAAGAGGGATGGGCAAAATGCAGGCTTAATGTATAAGATTTGAAATACAGGCATTCTTATACCTGAAACTTAATTGTAAATATGGGGGGGTTGAAGTCAGACTTTCAAGCAACCTTCAACTATCCCACACTATCTCATACTACTGATACATATGACCACACACATGTAGAAAAGATAAATAATCACCAATATATGTATTTCATGCTGAACCAGCTGATGAGTGCTGGTTCAGCCCAAAATACGTATATTAGTGATTATTTATCTTTTGTGTATGTGTGTGGTAATGTGTATCAGTAGTGAGATAGTGTGGATAGTTGAAGGTTGCTTGAAAGTCTGACTTCAAATCCCCTATATTTACAATTTAAGTTCCAGGTATAAGAATGCCTGTATTTTAAATCTTATATATATATATATTTTAAAGCATAAAAAATCCTTCAATATCACATAAATACTATACCAGTGTGTGGTTTGTTGTCCATTTTAACATGCTGATAATGATAAGTATGAATAGAAGACACTTTATAATTTAATATCTTCATTTACAGGTTATCCTGAATATTTATTAGTTTCTAATCTATCATTCATTATTAAAATCTCATATAGGAAAGAATATCATATGTGGCTGCATGATTACAAGCAGAGGAATCAATAAAATCTACTGTAAATACAAGATCTGGAAATGTATCCCTATTAGCTGCTAAAATAATAGAGGAATCTTATATCTCTACTGTATATAAAATGTTTAAAATATATACTTTTTAGCAAGAGAATAAGATATTTCTCATCTTTCTTATGTTATCAAATAAACAGAATTTTTTTTTTATTTCTAGTGAAAACAAAAATCTGGAAATATTTTTTATTAACACAATATAAGAATTTCTCATCAGTAATATATACATATGTGATAAATCAATTCTTCAAGATATTTAACTTAATCATTGAAGGAATTCTCATATTCAAGAGGGTCAAGATGACCACACAATTTTGGAACTGTTATTTAAATACATACATTTTACAGTACAAGCAGTAGTATCAAAATTTTTAATTGATGTTATTCTGAAATTTACATTTGCAAACAGAAATTATTTCATCAAAAATGTTCTTCATTCTCAGTCTTAATTACTTCAATTACAATTTGACTATTGACATTTTTCAAAAAATTCATTCCCTTGTTTTTCCTGATGATGTTTTTTATAAACAAATATTTACAGGTAATTCTAATAATCATAAATGATGATTGAAAATATATATTTTTTAATTAGCAACTATTTTTATTAAAACTTCATTATTTTTATTCATTAATTATGTAAATGCTCCCAATGAAACAATTAAAAAACAATTATCAATTTATTCTAGAGACATCTATTGTAAGCTTATATAAACAACAGATATCTTGTATAATGCTACAAAAATCCCCATTTTAAAGCTAGTTTCTAGATTTTGTCTTCATCTGTGAAAACTAGGATTCAAATTTGAAACTAGTGCATTGATGCTTTTTATTATTCAAACTAAAAAAAATCCTAAGGTTTTAAATCCAGAACAAATCATTTGCATGATTATATAGATTCAACATCGAGTCATTTTCTATATATTTTAAGAACAGGGTAAAATAAGTAAGCAAGGTCATATAATATTAAAACAATACCAAAATGATTATGATTATAAGCAACATACTTTAAAAATTATAATTGCAGCTTCATGATATGTGGGCTACCCTTTGTAAATATAGAGACAAACCTATATTTATATTCATGTTGGTACATGGACTGCCTACCATGTCCATAACTTAAATTCGAATTCTTATCAGGTAAAAATGTTAATTTTTTTTTATGGTTAATTCATTGCCAATCCCCATTAAACATTTTATATAAGTGAGTAAATGAATATTCTAGTTTTTCTTAGAAAATGAAAGTAAATTTGATCCATGTGCGGTTGTCAGAGAATGCAGTGGGTTAGATTTACTAGATACAAATCAGGATGAATATTTTTGATATAGCAAGAGTTCTCAGATTTGTGTCTAATTGTATACAAAGTGAGTGCTTTTTTTTTTAGTGTATGCATTATGTAAGTAATATGCTCAGCTGCTGTATCACTGGAGAGTATTACGGTAAGTTTTTATTTCACTCTATTATATTATTTCAATTTTTTTTTTTTTTTTCAAATATTTGATTTATATTATTGTATAATCTGCTTGTCTTTACACACATGCATGCTCACAAAGTATATTTTCATTTTCTCATGGGAGTTACTTATTCTGAACTTAGAGTTTAGAAACATTTATGTGATTGGTCTACTTTTAAGCATGTGGGTAGATGTAGAAAATTATAATAGTTTATGGACAACCAATAACATAATGATAAAATTTTAACAGCAAAATGAGACTTATTATGAAATATAATTTTACATTTTATTATGGTTAATTTAATTTTATTACATAAATATCAAAATGGTGTCTCATTGGCAAGGCGTATAGAATAGGCAGGAATAGTGATAGGGTTTAAAATATAAATTCTGAGATTAGAGTAGAGTCAAAGCACAAAGATAGAACTGTAAAATTCATAATTTAAACATTAAAAAAATAGGTTCAGTATACATTTGTGTGTGCATGGAAAATATTTGGTAAAGGCATGACTTTAAAAAAGTAAAAAGGTGAAATATGTTCAAATTATATTCATTCAACATTTAAAAGAAAAGAAATAAAATATATTTTATTTGATTGTTATTAAATATTTAAAAGAAAATGAAGCTAAAAAAATTTGTTTTTTATGCATTGAGATTGTTTTTTTTATTAAATTAGTTAAAATGTTAATTGCTGTAATTAAAGATGGTTTGTTGTTGTTTTTTACCTAAATACAGAAATATTTTAAATAAAGGGATTTTTTTATAGTATGTCATTATTAAAAAAGAAAAAACTAAACAAATAATTTAGATAAAAAAATTACAGATTAGTAAACTTTTAGTATTGAAGAAATAAAAATGTTTTAATTAAAATTTGATCCTATAATGAAACAGGAAAATTCTTTTATGATTTTGATTTGATTTATTAAAAAAAGAGACTTTTCTGTACTTATTTGTATTTATGAAGTAATTAGATTAATTGGGAAACTTTTTAATTCAAGTTTTTATCTTTTTTTAACAGTGCATTTTCTTTATTTGGTTAACCTTAGATTTTTCTAGAATTTTATTATCTGTGGGATTAACTTGTATTTTCCCAATTAATCTAATTATTTCTTCTTTCTCCCTCTATATTTTCTTAACAATGTTAAGAAGTATATAGAATAATTTTATATGAGAATATGAAGAATAATAATTTTGGTTGTATTGATATAATATTTGTCTAATTTTTTTATGTTGTAGATCTGACGAAGACTGCTAGTACAGTCGAAACTGTTATAAATAAAATTATTTGCTTAAAGTGTTAAAGGAGTGTTGATGAGTTTATAGTGAAATAATCTAATTATTCCATAAATATAAATAAGTATAGAAGAATCTCATTTTAATTAATTAATTCAAAATCATAAGAGAATTCTTTAAAAGCATTTTTTGATCTAAACCATTTATGTTTAGTTTTTTGTTTTTAATAATGAGAGATTAGTAAATTATTTTGGTATTATATAAAAAAAATATTTTAATTAACTTGTAAACTCTCACTTTTGGTGAAAATCATTTAAAGATTCCTCAAAAAAACACTATTGTCCTATAACTTTAGATCATAATATTAACATTATTCTAAGTGATAATGACTCATGTTTTTTTTTAAAGTAGATTTTTATGTAATCCTTTTATTATAAAAAAAAAATATCTGAAGAGGTCAACATTTTACAGATTATGGCTAAGATCAAAAAACTTTTCCTTTGTTCTTTTGTTAGAAAAATAGGGCATTCGCTTTCTTCTGATTTAATTTTCATGCAAAAATTTTGAAGTATAATTTTAAACGATTTTTTGTTTGTTTATAAATTATTTTTGATTATTTTAGCACTAATTAGTTGGTTATTACTATGGGTAAAATTTGAATTTATTTATGTTTTATTTTTAGAAATAGACGGTAATAAACTTAACCGTAATATAAAGAAAAAAAAACTGACAGTATCTATTATGTCATTATCTGTCTAGATTGACTGGGTGTTAAAATATTTTAAAATATTATAATTTTTATAAGAAAATATCAGATTTTAAAATAGATTTTGATCTTCATTCATTCATATTAAAAAAAAAAAACACAAGTTGAAAACGAATTTGTTAATTTTTATAATGATTATTTACATAAATATCTGTCATAACATTTACAGGTCAATTTTTTAATATTTAAAATGAACAAATGTGATTTTTTAGAATATTAGCTTATAAACTTAAAAGGAAATTAAGTCCAATTTATTGTGTTTTAAATAGATTTTATAAAAACAGAAAGGTTGAGAATTTCCAAAAACTCTCACCAGATGAAATAATAGAAAACAATAGGATTAAAATTTAATCATATATACAGAATTGTGTTTTTAAATAATTTTTTTATGATTTTGATTTTATTAATTAGAAAAAGACTCTTCTATACTTATTTGTATTTATGGAGTAATTAGATTAATTGGAAAAATATAAATTAATCTCATAGATAAGGAAATTCTTGAAAAATTTAAATGAAAATGTGCATAGTTAAAAATATATATAAAAGATGTAAATAAAAAAAACTTTCATTGAAGTTCTAGGTTGTGAAGGGAACTGACACTGTGTGATTTAAAGAAAGTGTGTATCAATTTATTATATTTCCAAATTATTAATATAAAATCAGATACTAACAGCATCCTTTTCAATGTGGAAGAGTAGAAGAAATATTTGATTTCTTCAAATTTCATGAGGAGTGCCATAAAGCTAATTTGTAAGTCAGCAAATCTATCTAAACTGCAGAACAAAAAGTAAAATTTCCATTAGATAGATGCTATATCTAAATACTAATTCAAGAAAATCCCATATTTAAAATTTCTCAGTGACTACTGAAATATGAAAATGAACATGATTTAATTCTACATAACCTGAAGCTTTGTCATTATTCAAGATGGAAAAGAAGGGCAGGGAATGTTATCATTGAGAAAATTTTCTAACAAATCAACTACATAATCAAATATATATGGGCCAAAGATGTAAAGTTAATTATGCTTATTTCAGACTATATTAAAATTAAGTAAACTAAAGTTAAGAGCTCTTAATATTCTAAAAACAATCAAGAAAATATTGTTAATTTTAAAATTATATTCTCTAGAAATATGTTTTTCATGTATTGTTTATTTATATAGTTTTGTATTTAAATATTTAGGTAACAATTTCTTGTTATATTTTTTTAAATAGTTGTACAAAAAAAATCAAATAAGCTTAACTTAAAATGAAAAAAAGAAAAAAGTTTTTTTTCTTTTCCAAATGATATTCAAAGCATAATTTTTAAGTAAAACTTAAACTAGTCAAGCGTTGTTAGCTGAGAAGTCAGCGCAGCTGCCTTGCAAGCAAGTAGTTGTTTGCAGATGGTTGTTTTGGGTTCACCTCCTGGCCGATGCTATGACATATGAAAAAAAAAACTTAAATTAACCATACAGTTTGAAGATAAAAAGTAATAATAATATATTTAAATTGTCAGTTAAAATACTTTATATTTGATGTCTTAGAAAGTTATCAAGAAATGATTTAAAGTTTAAATGAAAAAAAATAATTATTATACAGCACATATATATAGTATACTCTTGGAGGTTATACAAACAACAAGTCAATACAGATGTATGTGTATGATCCTATGAGAACATGTATTAAAAGATGAAAGTGTTTGGTTTTTTTAAAATTTAGTAATCATGATCATATATGTTATAGACAAATTAAATGTTTATATTAATAACATGGGGCAAAAAGTTTAATGTTTAATGTTCATTTTATATTCATACATGAAGGCAAGTTTTATAATTGTACATATATATTTGAGTATATATTCATTTCAGGGCAGAGATCAATAATGAAAATATATATCATTATGAGATGTGTTCCGACTTAATTAAGAAAGTAGTTTTTGAGTTAAATAATGAAATTAATATAATTATGTTGAATCAATGAAAGTTTAGAATAAGAGTTACTTTGTTCTATATATGAAATGAGGATATTTTAAAGTTAAGTATAACATATATGAAATGTTATTGGAAATAATAATAAATATATAGCAGACATTTGAAGTTAGGTGTTTCTAAATCAATCTTATGTCTGGGATTAATTTTTATTCAAACATGAGTATTTTAATAGAAAAGAAAGAAATGTCCATCTATTTATCAATTAATAGTTGAGATTTAGCTGTATCATTGCAATCTAATTATTGATTATGTTACTTGCTATCCAAACACAATAAAATATTACTAGAAAATAGAGATAATGAAAGTTTCCATATTTGCTCACATTTAAAATGAAGATTTAATGAGGTCGCATTAACATGGTTCAGAATAAGGTAGTTGAAATGGATGTGTTAATATATGTCATGTTCTGTCAGCACACACACTTTCATGAAAAAGTTAGGATTGTCTCATTACAAGGCACAGAGAAAAACTGAAATCTTTTGCAAAATCTTTCAGTAGTTTTCCAATATCTTGTGCTAAGTCAGTAGTTCAATCTGAGACAGTTCTCTGTGACAAACTAATATTATAAAACAATTTTATTTTGTCTGGTGCTAACAACTTCACATCATCCATAATGCATTCTTTCACAAATTCTCCTTTTACATGATACCTTACCTTCTTTGTAATTAGATTGCTCATTACATAAATCATCTGAATAACATCATTTCTACCAAAATGAAACCTAGTAAAAGCAGCTTGTGATTTTGAAATCCATTTAAAAGTATTAATTTTATCCAGAAGCATTTGGTCTCTTAATTCATTGAGTTTAGAATGTTTTGCGCTGCAGTGATACTCCAGATTGACTTTTTTCACTACTGGTAAGGCATTACCATAAACTAGATACACAGATTTTCCTTTAACTTCACCAAAAAAAAAAAAACTCATCCATTTCTCTTGGAAAGAGTGACATTCTGCATCAACTTTTCTTCATAGCCATCATTAGTATGGTGTAATAATACTTAAGTTTTAATAACTATTCACTATATGCTAACAGTGATGAAATTATTTTGCTTTGAAGTCACAGTTTGTTGAATGTTAATTATCCAATGTGTGTAGGCAATGACAAGATTATATTTTGTTTGATCACTATTTTAATCTTGCATTTTGAGTTTGGAGCTTATTCAATGTTCATATCGTTGACTTTTTAAAATCTGTTCTGTGTACTGTCTCACATAATATAAATTTATGTGGCTATAAAAAAAGTTACTAGATTTATTGAATTTCATGTTCCACATATGGCTGCCTTGGCAAGCCAGACAAAATAATGGCATGGGTCTTATACAGCCTGCAAGCCAGATATTCCCCAGCCCTGGCATAAATAATCCTATACAGGACTTTTCAGAGAAAATCTGAGGCCCGGGGCAACTAATATTTTAGAGGCCCTTCTAAATTTAAAATAATGTGGGATAGAAAAGAAATGAGAGTTTTTACTTACAGGGCCGAAAACAGAACTCCGGGAGCAGTTAGTTATGAGTTGCAGAAACAAGCAATCAGATCAGATCCAGATAATACTTGGATAGGGTAGTTTCACTCTAATTATTGCTAGTATTGCAAAACAGTGTTAGCACAGAACTGACTGATAGGGGACTGTGTCTATTAATTCTGCTGTTTGCCGAGTGCTGCAATCACTTTCATCACAGAGTCACCAAATTCCCTAGTGTATGATATAAATATTAAAAAAAGAAGAAAGTAATTTCTGGTTGGATTCCATATTGGGGAAGTTTTGGATGATCAGAGATGCATATACTGTCTATGTTCTCTGCTATACTTAAATTTAATCCTATTTAACAAACTGAACATTCCCTAGTGTATGATATAAATATTAAAAAAAGAAGAAAGTAATTTCTGGTTGGATTCCATATTGGGGAAGTTTTGGATGATCAGAGATGCATATACTGTCTATGTTCTCTGCTATTCTCTATCCTAATGCATGTAGAAGTTACTGCTTGCTATACAATAAATTCAAATAATATAGAAAATAAATTTGAGTTTAAAAAAATCCAATATTTATTGTTTTTATCTGTTAACCGGAAGTTGTTATGTATATTATCTATATATGAAGCTGACAAAATCAAGATGTTTCTATAAAATTAATTATATATTGTAACAGGCACATACGTACGTTACATTGTTTTTTATTAGTAAACATGAAAAGAATAAAAGTTCGCAAATAAAAACTTCTTTTTTAAGAATTAAAAATTGAAAATTAAAAAATCATCTTAAACTCGTATATATATAAAATCGCACAGATAAAAAAAAAAATTATTATTAAAATAAAACTTTATTAAAAATAAAAAAAATATTTTAAAAGCAAAAACTTAAAAAGATTTAAAGATAAAAATATATCTAAGTTTGTACAAAAAAAAATTAATTAATGTTATTGAAAAAATGGAAATGATTAATTTAATTAGTCAAATGTAAACTAGCCTTGGGCATTTAAATGTATAAGCATCGGTCAGATAGGAAAACAATAGAAACAAATAGCCAATGAATGAAAAACAATGGAATCGGACCTCAGCAAAAGGACCATCACATCATTGTGACGTAATGTCCACTGGATCTGAAAGGCTACTATAAAAAGTGAGTGGAATAATAGATTATTATGAGATGTGACAATATGTGTTAGTGCGTAGTTGAAGGAGAAGGGATTGAAAAGACACACTCTTCAATCCCTTCAGTTTGTTAAAAAAAAGAAGAAATGAAACATCGCTTTTCTTATACTGAGGACAACAGGATCATCGGGGGATTTAACGTGGATTCCAAACGGCATGCAATGGATAAAGAGGAACATTTTAAAAATCGTAAGAACTTTAAAAACATTTTGAAACACTAAGAACTTTAAAATATAAACTTTCTCAGTCTTTAATTTATAAGAAATAGAATCCTATCTGACCAACGTTATTTATTAATTAGTTATAATTTTATTTAATGTATTTCTTTTGTAAAATCATTTCCATTTATTTATTTTTTTGTTCTTTAAGTTTATTTATGATTTTTGTTGTGCGATAAATTAAAATATATAAATGTTAAACTTAAGTCGGGCGTGAATGGCTATATAGATTTGTAAAGTTATATTAGGGGAGGGTAATCTTTGCTTATTTGTTTTGTAGTTAAATTGGGTCAATGGATTGGATATATTGGTGTAATTAGTAGATGTAGTATGAGATCCGCTATGGGCAGGATTGCAGATATACGCCACACACCTTCTGTTTGCCTATGGATGGGTTTGTAAGTTGGCAAAGGACCGCAGTCCATTCCTATGGAGTTTTTTGTTTATTGTTCTACTCACCAACAGATATAGCATTCCTGTTGGTAGAGAGACAATGTCTTCTCTAACTCTACTTACTGTTCAGATGTACATTCCTGACAGTATAGTATTTTGTGTTGTCGTATTTTCATGCTACATTGAATACATAAATGTATCTGATGGATTGGAGCCGGTTTGACTGCAAACTTTTGGCCTAAGGTTAAATAAGGATAGAATATTTTCTTTCAAATGCAAATCTATGTAGTCTATTCATACTTGACACTCTAAATAAAAATGCATTAAATTTAAGTTGGTATAGATGCTTGCATAGATTCGTTATCGGTTAATTATGTTTTTGGTTTTCATATTTGATCAAAATATATAGACATTCAGGAAATAATGATACCTTATGGTGAGTATCTAAAATGTATTTATTCGGATGTCTTTTAATTGGTGTCTCTGCGGTATCTTATGATGAATACCATTGGGTTTCTTGTATTCCCTATGCAATTGACGGTATCAATGACTTTGTATTTTGATCGTTTATGTTTATTTTGAAATGTTTTTGACTGTGTAATCTATGTAACCGATCTATACTCAACATTTTAAAAACACATTTTATAAATCCATCTGTGCGAACTTATAATATTTAAAATGTAAATTTATAAAAATTAAAATGTAAATTAAAATCAAAGTTAAAAATCTAAATTAAATTTTAAAATGTAAACATGCTTAAATAATAATGTTAAATTTTATATATATGTGCGTAAATAAATGTTTGTATGTTAATTCCTGGCAGTGGCTTATTTTATTCTTTTTTAAAAAATTATTCTTAGATAATAATTTATGAAATATAAATGAGCTAGTGACAATGGGCTAATGTCCAGATATCAAATTATATAAAATAAAAAAATTTTTTTTTGACTTACATATCTGCCTACTTTATAAATTTTTCTAGGTTCAAATGCCTAGATGGCGCCCTGTAGTGCAGATTACGTTAAGAAACCTCCGGATTGTTATTTATGTACCAGGTCAAACCACTGAAACCACTTACTTACATGTCTATAAGTTTTGGCTGGTTTCAAACTTCTCCATAATACATTTACAATTTTGTTTACTTACAAATGTTACGTGAACGAACCGGCACATTCGAGCAAAATGGGAGATATTTGTAATGTGCATGTTCGCACTCAGCTGGTCTGGCTTTTTTATTTCAGTTTGTGGGCTATTTTGACTACGATTTATCTGATTTACTTTTACACGGTTAAATTTGTAACTTCAACTTTTATCTCTTCAATTATTTTTCTATCTTCTATCTTATTTTTTTCTATTACTTGGTAAGCAGTCTCTATTTGATTTTCTATATGTGTTTTAATCTCTTCTATTTCTTCCCTAATTTCTTCTTTTATTTTATTCTGGCCCATTTCGATCTGGTCCTTTAACTTTTCAAGCATTTCAGCTTGCCCTTCCAATTTACTCTTCATTTCATTATTTTGGTTTTTAAGCTCTTCGGCTATTGTTTTTATATTCTTCGGCTGTTTCTTTTTGTTTTTCAAACATGCTGGTTAGTAAAGCTATGATTTCTCTTTTTTCCTTGTTAGGGCTATTTTCTATATTTTTACCTTGAGTCTCCATTTTGGCTTTATTTATTTTTTTTATATTTATAATTTTAAACACTTTACTTTTTTATATTATTTTTCTTAAATATTATATTTTATTCACGCTCATAAGTTTACTAATTTCTATTTTATTTATTTCTTACTAAACTGGAAATACACGCTGACTCCTCCCCTCCTTTGTCCATTTTTCTCCACCCGATCTTAATGCTTTAACTCCGCCCAAACATCCAACTGTCTCTGATTTAACATAATGATTTATTTTAGATAACGTAAATAGCGTAAATCTCTTTTCATTTTAAAGAAAACAAAGTTTTCGGTCAATTCTTTTTTTTTTTTTTTACAAATTAAAACGCTTTAACATACGTAATTTAGCTTTTGTAAAGAAAAATTTTTTAAACAAGAAACAAAGTATTTATTTACTATTGTTTCTTAGGTCCAGCCTCAAATGTTGGGAAAGCCATTTATGTACCGAGTCGAACCGCTGATGCCACTTACTTATACGTATATATAATATTTGGCCGGTTTCAAACTCCTTCCTAATACATTTATAATCTTATAAATGTTATGTGAATGAACCGGCACGTTCAAGCAAAATGGGAGATCTTATTGATAGCTTTAACTGTCAACAGTGGCCCACCTTGGCTGCTAGATTCAAACCCCTACTATCCAAATACTTTATTTGTTTTGGGGTAAACCCCGGGGCACCAGATAGTCTAATGACTAACTTATTCGGGCAGTAGGCTCATAATCCAGTGCTCGAAACATTCCCTAAAACTAGCTCAGTCTAATTTTAATTCAATAACAAAATCATACTAAATTAGTGGTGGAAAGAACTAATAGAAATGTTGGTAAAAAGAATTGACCGACAAATAAAGTTTAAGTTTAAAGACATTTTATTTTAATTAACATTAATTAAGTTTAAAGATAATTTATTACCCAACATTAATTGACTAAATTGAAACATCTTTATAAATCTAATTTAATACACGCACATTTTTAAAGTAACACATTATAACATATATCTGGTATAAAGCATAAATAATATGTGACATTGTTAAATTATCTCACATTTCCACACACGCACATCAATAGTACATTTTATGCATGCTTAAGAGTTCAAATTACTTTACTGGGTAGGATTGATGAATTACAACGGTGGCTACTACATATAAATGATAATAAATAAATGTTTACCTAGGATTTTTGGAACGTGGATATTGCATGTTGGCTGCTTCTGCTGCTTCTGAGGGATTATATCTGACCGGTTAGATTTGGACGTTTCTTGAAGAGATTTTATGCGAATCCATTGGTTTTATTCTTGAAGACAGTTGAATGTTTGACGGAGGATTTCTGAGTTGTTATGCAGACATTATTTCACAGGCAGGTTTTGATGATCTTGTTGGACAAAAAGGCTGAAGCACGAGCGTATATTTCCAAAAGCTGCTCAACAATACATTTTTGTTTCTGAATTCATAATAGAAACTGCACTGTTATCTGAACGGAAACAAGACTGTCACTGCAGACTAGACTGAAAAAACAACTCCGATAAAATCTGGCTGTTTATGTATCTGAATTGTTTTCGTTTTAATATCCTCCGGCAATAGGTGTTGTCAAAATTCCATTAGTAATTAATCCTATGACGTGTTTTTGATATATTTAATTAGTAGTAGCTTTCATAAACATATTGTTTTTATATCTTTAATTAGTAGCCCACCGCTGGTGTGGTTTTTTAAAATCTTTATTTAACTTAATAGCCATCGCTGTGTTTTCCAAATATAATTTCTTTTTTAACTTTCATTTATATATATATATATTTTTAATATTATTCTAACACGCATACATTTATTTACACTCGCACACACATATATAATTTATTATAATAAGCTTGAATGAAAAGAGATTTATATTTTTTTTAAATTTTAAATTACTTATTTTTATGAATAATAATTTAGAAAAACTTTACTTTCTTTTATAACACTTTTAGTTTGACTTTAAGAAAAACCCCTTCCCACTTTTAATCTTTTATTTCAAACTCTTTTACGAAAGATTTTTTTTTAATTTTAATAATTTTTTTAGACAAAATTATTTTATATACATGTGCAAATTGGCCTTGGCACAATATAAAATACAGGTGAAAAATATACATGAAGCATATTTGTACACATGCATGGAAGCAAAGATGGAATAAATCTACTGCTGAGAAAAAGAATATATATATTTCTAGAATGGATATATTATTTAAGCATTAATTCATGCTAAAAACATATATGAAAAAAAATTTTTTATGGCATAAAAAGATAGCATATTTCTTTTTAACTTTTATGTGGAAAAATTTAGCTGACAAGCATTAGTAGAAATAAGTTTGGACATAGATAACAAAGAGAATGAACAAATTAGAGTCCTGAAGAGGTAAAGTTTTTCTTGAGTAAGGTATCATAAAAAATTCTTGATTGATTTTATAATTAAATGTAGTAAATTTGTCAAATTTTTATTCCTAAAAATACTTTTGTGGTAATAATAGCTGCCAATTCAAATATTTTTTATATCATGAAAATAAGTTAGCCACAAGTTAAATTATTAATTTAAAATATCTGAAATATTTTTGTACTATAAAATGCAAAAAATGCATACATGTATGTACAGGTAGTGTATGTGTGTCTGTATAGGTTCGTGTACAGTTCATATATAAGGGAATAATATAGTTTTATATACTTTGAAAGCAAATTGATTATTAAGAATTAAAATATTTTTTAATAGTTGCCCATATTTTTAGTTAAATAATTTAATTTAGATTTAAGCCCAAATATTTTTGTATTATTAGATACACATGTGTGCACATATATATATATATGTGTGTGTGTAAATATAATTTAAATAATTATTATTATCTTTTAATTAATATCTGTTATATGTAAATAAATCAGAATCAGATATTGTACCAGCCGAAAAACCCACCAAAAGAACTGAAAGTCGGATCCAAACTCAGCTGGTTCAAACTGAATTCAAACCCAACTCACCAGCTCAGATTAGCTTAAATCGATGGCACAGTGCTATGCGCCAAGAAACTAGCTCAACGGTTGGTGAGGATCAGAGACCCCTGAACTGACATTAATATCGGATAATTAATTAAGATACTTTTTTTTAAATCAAATCATATGTATATGTTTGGGTTGCCAACACAGACAGCTAGTATAAACATTAAAATAATGATGAAGGAATTAAGCACTAAGAAACCAAGTGTGTTTAGAAAATATTTAATAATAATAATTTGTTTTGTTTGAATTTTAAATAATGATTATATTAATTACCTCTAGCCTTTAACAGAATTTATAATAATAATAAGAGTGGCAGTCCTTGTTATATGCCAACAAGTATTACGCAATATTTGAAAGTCTATGTCTATGCCCCCCCCCCCCCACAAGAAATAAAAGGCAGATAAAGGTATTCATTAGTAAAGGAATTTATTACTCTAATTTTATACGAAAGAATGTGATATTTATTTTCACATTCGCAAATCCATTCATGAAGAGCAAGATACGTATTTTAGGGCATAACTTTAATCTTTATTGGAAAACTTATTTAAGTAAATATAACTGATAATTTGTTCGACTTTAATTGAAATCACTTCGTCACGAATTACAAGCATCAGAGCGGGCTTTACTGGAACAGAGAGGTAACGGTGCTGACGAATTATGAGCTAGAAAGTGAAATTGAAAGACGATAGCTAGTCGATGATCTAAGTCCTATGGCGGCTTGCATATGACAAGTCTTATGCCCTTTGACTAATATGAACTGGAGAGGAAGTGCTTTCTTCCACGATAATTTAAAATAACAGAAATATTATCACCGACCAGCCTAACGGAGCGGAAGATTGCCCTATGTCAGCAACGTTGAAGATGATGACTTACTAGTCACCGTTTGAGAACTAAAACCCAATTATAGAATGCTCTACATGATGACTTGATCAAATAAATCAATGTCAAACGAGCTATAAGTAAAACTATTTTAAAGTATTTGTAAATCATATTAATTATGCCCCAATCATCATGCCCTTCCTGAATCTTAAATAACAAAGTTGAATTAGAATATATTTGATCCTTTATCGGCCCTTTTGCAATAAAAACATTTTAAGATTAGATATGAATAAATACATATTGGTGAATACAAAAATAGCTGGGGCATAGATTAAAAATGGAGCTAATAATTTATTATTAGCCAATTATAAAAATAACACACACATTTAATAATCTCTTTCGACTCGATAATTGATAGAACAGTAAATCTAGTTCTAATGGGTGAGAATTACTATTAAAATTAATATATTATTATTTGCACAAGGCAACGGAAACAAAGGAGATCATCGAGTCGAAAGATTATTGGCATATAATTAAAAATAAATGACATTAATAAATCACACGATAAATATATATATATAATATAGTAAATGAACCGCCAAGTGAGAAAAGAGAAAGTTTAAAGACTAGAGGTTGAGAGAACTATGATATAAATTTACAGTAGCATGAATAAAAGATTTTATAAAGATTGTTACATTAAAGAATAAAAGAGCTCTAAAAGGGAGTGTAAAGTAAAGTTCGAAACTGGCCAGAAAGGTTAAGGTTCATTATGAAAACATATTACCCATTTCTTCCGGGGCTGGTTCTTAGGTTACACATCCGAGTTGGTAAAAAAAAAAACATAGGCACTCATTTAATTGATTACTTGAACAGTATTTTAGTGGCTTTTCATAATTTTAGCAGCATGATTGGTCCGGAAAAGATTCAGCAGTTCCATTGAAGATTTTCAGAGGACTTCAGGAACCGATAGCCAGATTCCTGACGTTTTAGCCCTTCACCATGATCGAAACACTATTTAATTTTATAATTTAAAAACGCACAGAGTTGACTGCACTTCTCTACAACAAAGATGGCTTCTTTCTTCTCCAAACTTTTCAGAGCTATATATATACTACTGTATTTGATGCCTTCAGGCTAGCGCTTCTTTCATTATCAATGTTTTTAGATTTACTGGTTGTTTTTAGATACATTCCTTTGATAAGGCTTTCAAACTCATTAACTTGAATTCATTTTCTAATTAGAAAATGAATTCTTAAAATCAGAAAATGATTTTAATTAGGAAATCCTTATCTTTTTTTCTAATTAATAAAACTTTAACTGTTGTTTTTGGAAAGGGAAAATCTGAAAGCTTATCGAAAGAATGTAGCTTTTAATCAATAAAACTTTAACAAATTATTTAAAAATAAAATCAAACATTCCCGATGCAATGAAACTTTTAAACAATTATATATATTTAAATATTTACAAATATATACGCACAATCCACGCAGTTATAATATATAAATTCATGAATAATTCTATCATGAATTTATTAATAGAATTGATCAATTTAAATCTGAAACTAATTAATTTTAATACGCATTTATGAAATAAGTTATTCTTTATGGAAATTAGCATGGATTGAATGTATAGAGCCCCATTGCATCGGAAATTTAAGGTTAGTACTAGGGTTTGAAGTGGGCTTATGGCTAGATGTCATGAAGCTAGGATCGAACTCAGATCCGACTGCTTCATTTCTTTTCACTTCAAAAAAAAACAATGAAAAAAAATCTCTTTACTTATGCGTGATACATTCGCATAAGTGTACTCGACTAATTGGTAGACTCTGGGAGAACAGCATTAGCATGAATAATATCATCTGTACAAACTCCAAAAATTATACATGTCTCATTGCGATCATTTTTTTAATATCTAGCTTATAATAAGGTCCATTAATCAAGTCTCATTTTCCCTATGGTCATGTCAGTTGGTCGTCTGTATATATATCTGTCATTTAATGTTTGTCCTATTGTTTCCCTGGATCAGGTGGCACATATGGTTTTAACTTTTGATAATGGTCATAGTCTTGGTCTTTTCTGGTTGGTGTCAAGTTCCCATAGTCTATTGCAGTCAAAAAGTCTATGGTCTTTTCTATTGACATAGGGCACATCCCAAGCATGATTCTTTGGATCCATGGGGGTAAATGATGTCTGATCATCTGGATGATGTGTTGGTCCTCATATTTGAAGGCTGTTAGGAATTTGAATGTGGTTACTTGCTGAATGAAGTAGGCTGCATATCCCTGTCTGCAGTTTTCTTGATACGTCTGAGTGTTCAGTCTATGCAAAATGCCCTCCTGCCTTTCTTCACTCCAATATTTTTTAAATGGCCTTTTCATATCCTTGGATCGTGGTAGGTAGTTTTTTTAATAGCTTCCACCATGCCTTGCAGCTTCTCTTAAGTAGTGGCTGGCTAGGATAACCTTTTCCTTTTCTGCTATAGAGTGCAGACAGAAAAATTCTTTAATGCTGTCTAGATGATCTATGGGCTTTTCTCCTGGGTCACCCCTAAAAATTTGAATTTCTACAGCAGATATAAGGGATGGTCTCTGCAAGTTCCTTAGACACATTTCGGAGTTTATTGTCTGTTCCATTTCTATCTTTGATTTTATCTTACTAGTGGTCTGAACATCTTCTTTTTCCCTGTCTGTATTTAAATCAGTTTCTGCAACCATTTCTTGGTTTGACTCATATTCTCCGCTGTCATCTTCTTTACTATCCACAACTTCTTTTGGTGTGGTCTGATCATCTTCATCACTTCTTGGAACCTTGGAAGTGTCTATTGCTGTATGATGCTTTACAATCTCTGGGTTGTTTTGGATCCCTCGTGTTTCCTCAAGCTTTAAAATCCTCTCCATCATCATCATCATTAGCTTCCTGTCTTCTCTCATTTCTCTGAGGATCGTATGAAAAGTCTCTCGATCGTCGTGATCGTCTTTAGCCATCTTTCTGCTTTGATGGTTGCGCTTTTTCCTATTGATCTGATTTTTAAAAGTGATTTCTCGTTCACTGGAGGTGGTTGAAGGTGCATCACTATCGTCAGTCAATCCTTTATCTAATTGTTCTTCCATCTTTGAAAGTGAATAAATAATATAATAAACAATGTGAATCAAACTTATGGCACTCTCTGTATACTTAAATAATAATTTTTTTCTTCAGTACATTTAATTAGGTCTCTGACTACTGGTCCCATTGTCCCTATCTTCATTAGCTGCTGCATATTATTTCCCCAATCTATGTAATCTGCCTTTTTTAGTTTAGTTTTAGTTTACCTACGTTTTCTTGGTTAGCTCTTTCTATTAATTCTTTGAATGAGACATGTATTTTATTTAAAAAACTATTAAAGATAAGAAACAAACATTACTCACTTTCCCTCTGTTCAACTGTTCTCCCATGTCTGAAAAAAAAAAACTATACAAATGATTAGTGATATACAAATATTTATATATATATATATATTAGCAGGTATTACAAGTAATTCTCTGTATTGGACACATTTGGTTTTTATTATTTAGACAACTGACCCACTACTGTGCTGACAATCAAATTTGCTGACAAATTTATTTATATGGGCGCCAGTGAGCAAAATGAGATCAATAGGGCATGTGAAATAACCCATTGACCCCCAAACCACATATGATTGACTTAATTTTTGATAAAACAATTTAATTGATGATGAGTATTTATTATTTAATAACAACTGACGCGTTCCTGACCTGAGTTTAAATATAGGAGTTCACTACTTCATTTTTACTAAGCATGAGGCTTTCACACACAAAAAAAAAAATGTCAAAATTAATATTACACAAGAACTTTTATTTGTTGATATCATTTTTAATCTTGCTAGCATGAAAGCGTGTAAACCATTTAAGCATTTTGCCAACTGCATCTGGCTGCTTGGTGTACACAAAAGGTCTTCACCTGCTTTGAGGTTACTCTAGAAATTATTGTCATTAAAGCGTAATGTCACACTGCATCGGACCGCTTGACAGATAATTCCCAGTTTGAGGGTCTTCGCCTGCTTTGAGGCTACTAAGAATGCGGAGTGAACATTAAATATATGTGCTAGCAAGCAATACTTTGAAATTTAAAACTTTTAACATGATATCATATTGGATATTTGTAATTATAAGACTAAGAGATACATATAATTAATTTTGACACAGACAAAATATTTCATTTATTTTACCCCTTGCTTTGATCTGCTCTTACTACTTTTCTAACGATAATTTTCCTACTGTCATGAACGCGTATAACACAAACGTATAATATATATAGTGATATAGTACATGTATAATTAATTTATATATATTCTATCTTATTACTTTTCTTTAAATAATTATTCTGACTAACGAATCTTTTGCTGAAGAACATTTAAAAAATAATCTTTAAAATATAAGAAAGAAGATTACAAAATGACATTTTAATTTATTAAATCATTTCAGTTATGCGTTATAAATCGCATAACTTTTCTTCAAATATATATAAAATTCTACAAAAATATCACTTTCTACTGAAACATTTAATTTATTGAGATCTCAATTGACTGAGTAACTAAGATCATAATTACTATCTCCAGGGTATGTGTGGGGTTTATTAAATCGAGCTCCAACGATTGGGCGACCAAAAACATAACCATGTACCAGTCGAAAAACCCACCAAAAGAACTGCAAGTCGGATCCAAACTCAGCTGGTTCAAACTGAATTCAAACCCAACTCACCAGCTCAGATTAGCATAAATCGATGGCACAGTGCTATGCGCCAAGAAACTAGCTCAACGGTTGGTGAGGATCAGAGACCCCTGAACTGACATTAATATCGGATAATTAATTAACTTAAGATACTTTTTTTTAAATCAAGTCATATGTATATGTTTGGGTTGCCAACACAGACAGTGAGTATTAACATTAAAATAATTATGAAGGAATTAAGCACTAAGAAACCAAGTGTGTTTAGAAAATATTTAATAATAATAATTTGTTTTGTTTGAATTTTAAATAATGATTATATTAATTACCTCTAGCCTTTAACAGAATTTATAATAATAATAAGAGTGGCGGTCCTTGTTATATGCCAACAAGTATTACACAATATTTGAAAGTCTATGTCTATGCCCCCCCCCCCACAAGAAATAAAAGGCAGATAAAGGTATTCATTAGTAAAGGAATTTATTACTCTAATTTTATACGAAAGAATGTGATATTTATTTTCACATTCGCAAATCCATTCATGAAGAGCAAGATACGTATTTTAGGGCATAACTTTAATCTTTATTGGAAAACTTATTTAATTAAATATAACTGATAATTTGTTCGACTTTAATTGAAATCACTTCATCACGAATTACGAGCATCAGAGCGGGCTTTACTGGAACAGAGAGGTAACGGTGCTGACGAATTATGAGCTAGAAAGTGAAATTGAAAGATGATAGCTAGTCGATGATCTAAGTCCTATGGTGGCTTGCATATGACAAGTCTTATGCCCTTTGACTAATATGAACTGGAGAGGAAGTGCTTTCTTCCTCAATAATTTAAAATAACAGAAATATTATCACCGACCAGCCTAACGGAGCGGAAGATTGCCCTACGTCAGCAACATTGAAGATGATGACTTACTAGTCACCGTTTGAGAACTAAAACCCAATTATAGAATGCTCTACATGATGACTTGATCAAATAAATCAAAGTCAAACGAGCTATAAGTAAAACTATTTTAAAGTATTTGTAAATCATATTAATTATGCCCCAATCATCGTGCCCTTCCTGAATCTTAAATAACAAAGTTGAATTAGAATATATTTGATCCTTTATCGGCCCTTTTGCATTAAAAACATTTTAAGATTAGATATGAATAAATACATATTGGTGAATACAAAAATAGCTGGGGCATAGATTAAAAATGGAGCTAATAATTTATTATTAGCCAATTATAAAAATAACACACACATTTAATAATCTCTTTCGACTCGATAATTGATAGAACGGTAAATCTAGTTCTAATGGGCGAGAATTACTATTAAAATTAATATATTATTATTTGCACAAGGCAATGGAAACAAAGGAGATCATCGAGTCGAAAGATTATTGGCATATAATTAAAAATAAATGACATTAATAAATCACACGATAAATATATATATAATATAGTAAATGAACCGCCAAGTAAGAAAAGAGAAAGTTTAAAGACTAGAGGTTGAGAGAACTACGATATAAATTTACAGTAGCATGAATAAAAGATTTTATAAAGATTGTTACATTAAAGAATAAAAGAGCTCTAAAAGGGAGTGTAAAGTAAAGTTCGAAACTGGCCAGAAAGGTTAAGGTTCATTATGAAAACATATTACCCATTTCTTCCAGGGCTGGTTCTTAGGTTACACGTCCGAGTTGGTAAAAAAACATAGGCACTCATTTAATTGATTACTTGGACAGTATTTTAGTGGCTTTTCATAATTTTAGCAGCATGATTGGTCCGGAAAAGATTCAGCAGCTCCATTGAAGATTTTCAGGGGACTTCAGGAACCGATAGCCAGATTCCTGACGTTTTAGCCCTTCACCATGATCGAAACACTATTTAATTTTATAATTTAAAAATGCACAGAGTTGACTGCACTTCTCTACAACAAAGATGGCTTCTTTCTTCTCCAAACTTTTCAGAGCTATATATACTGTCCTCTGATGCCTTCAGGCTAGCGCTTCTTTCATTATCAATGTTTTTAGATTTACTGGTTGTTTTTAGATACATTCCTTCGATAAGGCTTTCAAACTCATTAACTTGAATTCATTTTCTAATTAGAAAATGAATTCTTAAAATCAGAAAATGATTTTAATTAGGAAATCCTTATCTTTTTTTCTAATTAATAAAACTTTAACTGTTGTTTTTGGAAAGGGAAAATCTGAAAGCTTATCGAAAGAATGTAGCTTTTAATCAATAAAACTTTAACAAATTATTTAAAAATAAAATCAAACATTCCCGATGCAATGAAACTTTTAAACAATTATATATATTTAAATATTTACAAATATATACGCACAATCCACGCAGTTATAATATATAAATTCATGAATAATTCTATCATGAATTTATTAATAGAATTGATCAATTTAAATCTGAAACTAATTAATTTTAATACGCATTTATGAAATGTTATTCTTTATGGAATTTAGCATGGATTGAACATATAGAGCCCCACTGCATCGGAAATTTAAGGTTAGTACTAGGGTTTGAAGTGGGCTTATGGCTAGATGTCATAAAGCTAGGATCGAACTCAGATCTGACTGCTTCATTATAACCTGTGTTATTGAAGAATATTTATATCAAACATTGAATTTCATTGCTATTATTACTACTACTAATTAATTAATGAAATTATTAGTCATTATTCTAAATTATTATAGTGAAGTTATTTCAAAACTAGTTTAAGTATTTTGTGTCTTCACTTTTGTACTCATATATTTCAGCAGTTTTTGTTACTCAAGAAAATAGTATTGGTCAAAAACAGAATTTGATGGAAATGTGTGTTGATTCTATATAACTCTTGTTTGAACTGTGCAGTGTTAAAAAGTTCAGTCACATTAAAAGTCTACACACTTTATTTACATATGTGACTAGTAATCTATTTACACTAGTGCACTCATGACCCTGAGTCTGAGATGATTTCCTTAATTGTATAGTTATTACCAATATGCATCATTGTTAGCACTTGCTTAATTTATGATGATTACCAAAAAGTTTTATATTATATGGCATTTTTAAACAGTTTTTTAAAAAAGGTAATAATGATGCTTATTATTGATCTCATTATTTGTCTATGAATTTTTTTCGATCCATTACTATATATATATAATTATTAACGAAAGTCTCAGTGTTCTCTTGTAATACATATTTTTAAATATTAGAAATATTATTGAACATAACAATAAAAAACAGACCCATCACTCACAATGTATATAACATATATTTAATAGTTGAAATAGAGATTGAGCTATCAATCAAGCTAAAATATCAATCATAATTTCTTATATTAATAGGTATTTTGCAATCTTTTTATTTCACTGTGCGAATTGGTAAACATATGATCACAATTAGTGTTTTACTGGTTTAAGAAGAGTATTTAATAGCGATTTTGTCTAACGAAGTGTAGATAAATAAGGAGGTAACAAAACAACTATTAATACAAAAAGTTATGATTATTATTCTAACATAGAATAGCAATAAGATTAGTTTAAGTTTCCAGTACTTTTAATGAAGATATATTCTGAAACATATAGTCTTTTCTTTTTACAATGAATAGTTTTATCAATTTTAAAGATATATATATTATTATTTTAGACAACTTAATTATTAACAAAATATTATAAATGAATCAGTACAAATTTCAATCAGGTAATAGATTCACTAATGGCTTCAATTCTGCCACTATAGGAATATAGAATTAACAGTCGTTAACTATATAGTTTATGTTTGCTCCCAACCTATATAGTTCAGTGGATGTTAAATTCCATTTATGAAATAGATAAGTACAATGATTATCAATTGCCCTGAATCTGTTGATGAGATTCCAGTATCATCTATGAAGATCGTATAGAATTGGCTTGGCTATTGAATCTGGGAAAAAGAAATTTGCTTATGTCTCATAAGAAGTCCATTTTTTTATTTGTTAATTTGTTGAAGTTTTAAAATATTTTTGATTAAATATCCAGAAAGAAATCCTTTATTTGAGATAAGGGGAAACTATATCTCAAGTTACTGGCAAATTCTATCCATATAACAACATTTTGTACCCTTTCTGTGAGACTATTTTTGATATCTGTTGAAGAAATATAAACCACAGGAACATATTGAAAATGAGATCATTTGAATATTCCAGTAATATTTTTCATAGTAATATTTATTTGAAGTATCCAGAAGTTAGTAGATGCAATCTTTCCAAACAGTGACGCAGTATTCACTGATATAATATGCTAGTTCTAAAGAAACTATTTCTTAAAATATTTACCTTATAATTCCATGTAGTGTTAGTTTTCTAGAAATTAATTCTGATCTAACTCCAGATAATTAACGAAAATAAGTTAGGTTTAGTTCCAATGGTACTTCTAAATAGAATGGTGTAGGATTGTATTTCAGAATATGGCAAAATTTTCCATACAGTAGTGCCACCCTGTGCCAACCATAGTAATCAATGGATGCCAGAAGGCTTGTGCATAAATTTCCTATCTAGTGCCTACTCATCCAATATCCCCAGACTAGTTTCTGGCTTGTGGTCTTCGTCACTATAAGAGATAGTGATCATGTGATATTATTATAAAGGTTTTATTTAGATGAAAATTTGAATATATTGTCTTTATTGGATAAAGAATAAATAATTATAATTTTTTCATATCCTTATTGAGAAACTTTTCTATTTTGGTAAAGGATCTCCTTTGAGGAGTCAAAGCAATGTCATCAACATAGATGAATTTTCTGCATTCTGTATCTAGAAAGTTACTGATGAATATATTACATAAGGAAGTGAAAGTACAGAACTCTGTAATAGACCATTTCTTAAAATTTTATATCTATTATGATTATCATTTAGTATGTCTTAAATTTTTCTGTTGGAGAGCAGTTTTTCAAGTAAATTTTTTTTTTTTTTTTTTTGCAATTAAGATTTTGAGAAATGTTTAGACCATTTTTCCAAAAGAATCACATACTCAGATTAGATCAAAGAGAGTTGTTAAAGATAAAACTCTATTAGATATGAAAAAAAGCTGTTAGTGAGGAAATCTTTAGTATATTTTCAGTACAGCAATGAGAAGCCAAGTTTATGCATGTTGCTTTCTTAAGATGACTGGCTAAAGCCACTAAATGTGTGTCAGATCATTATTTTCTAATCATGTATTGCCTAGCAAAGGATAACTTGCCTGAACCTAGTGTAGAATTTGAAATATTATCTGCCATACTAAGCAATATATTGACCTGATATTTTGCACAATTTCTAAATCTATCAAGAAAATTTACAAATCAATTTGCAAGTTAAGAGATTATAAAAATGATTGTGTTGTAAAAAATAACTGAAATTGGAAACCGTTAATGAGCCTTCAAAGATGACAAAAAAACTGGACCAAATAAGGAATTGATAAATCACCTCCACCTCAAATTGTACATAAGATAATTGACAATAATATATATATATATGGGTGTGTGTGTGCATATTAAAACCAATACTGATAAAAAAAATCAAATATTTCTATTAGAAAACCTTAAAGGGAGTATTAGATATTTGAAAAGTTATAAGTTGATATATATATATCATTATTTTTTAATCATCTCTTCTGAGTCAAATTGATTCATCTAAAATTTATGATCCAGAATATAATCCTGTGGATAATAATTCCACATCAGTTATTGAACAGTAAGAAAATTTAAGATTAACTTTTAATAATAATAAAAAATATATAACTCATATTCAAGTTTAAATCCCATAATAGAGATATCTATGACTATGGAATGTTTATATCAATATTCTTTGATGTCTCATTTTATTTAATAAATATATTATTGATCAATTAATCTGGCCTATTTTTATTTTAGTCCCATATTTTCCCACATTTATTTAAGTAAGAGCAATTTATGTATACAACATCATTCTCAGTGCCTATGTTTTCTGTAAGCTAAAATCAAGAATTATAACATAAAAACTAGTATAAATATGGAAAAGTTTATGATTTGGATGATATTTCTTCATCAAAAAGTTGTGCTCATTATCATGTTCTATAGTGTAGGTAAATACAAATAAAATTTATCTTTCACATATTATCATTTTTTCAACATTTTAAGATTAGATGGTATGTCAAATGCAAGTAATTAGAGGTTTTAAATTACACATTGAATTTATCAATTAATTTGTAAATCAGTATTACATACAATTATGAGAAATCATTTTTCCAAATAAAATTTATCAATTACTTATCCCAGTATTGTTTCATGACATCAACAAAGTGTTTAAAGAATCAACAAATATAAAATTGAATATAGATACTAGAATCTCTAAGTACATTGAATGTTTAATTTAATTTTAGGTATAACTTATTTATTTATTGAAAGTTTTGTTCTTTTTCAGGTCATTTTATTGTGCTTTGTGGATACAATGTTGACAATAAAACATTGTTTTATCACAATCCATCCATTCGGGAATGTAAGTCTTTGTTTTTCTATTTATTTTATATATAATGAATGTGTAAGTACGTTAAGTTCTTGCCTAATGTAGTACTGTGATTAAATAATTAACTTTTAGTCATTACCAATAAGTTTGTCAATGCCTGCAACCCTCGTAATTAAACACAGTTTTTTTTAGCACTCAGTTTTAAGACTAAGTACCAGCATGCAATGTGATAAGGGATGTGCACTGGTATAAAACTCAAATAATAGTTCTGAATATTATTATATAATTACACCATAAAAAAAATAATTAAACATATATTGTTAATTAAATGATTATTAAAGGCTCTAAGAATATAAATTGCTATTATAAAGGCATTTGACTGTATAAGCATTTCTATGCATAAAAGACACAAAGTCTTTAATGTTGATGAATGTATTTATGACTATCAATATACTGGGATAAATTGTTTAAAGTGATCATCAGCAATGTTAAAATCCTACCGACAGTTGTCAACTGATCATAATTAATTACCTATCTATCATTGGCAAAGATCTTGATATACATACACAAGTTGAAGTGTGTTTATAATTTTAATGTGAAATTATTAAAATATGCTTCAGAATACAGAAAATAAAATATTCGAATATTTTAGTATAGTTTATTACATATATAAATAGAAATATAGTCTATTCTGCTGGGGTTTTTTTGCATGTAAATAAATAAAATCAAAAAAAAAAATTTACAATAACAAATATTGCTATATAATATATACAATAGTTGTATGAGAAAAGGGAGAAAGAAAAATCTTGTTGTTGCTATATAAAATGATCTATAAACATTCACATTATACTGAGGAGGGCAATAAAACATTGCTGAAATAAGCTTTTTTTTTATTAAGTAATACAATATTTGTTGTAAAACTTTTTTCAGTTTTATTTATTTATATATATATTAATGTGGTTTTTTTTACTTCCTTAGCTACTGGAATATGCTGTATGTCTTTTGATATTTTTGAATCTTCAAGGCACAGCTACGGAACAGATGAAGATATTATTTTCATATATAAATAAAAATGGCTTCTATGATATTTTCTGTTTTATATATTATTTATCAAGATGTCTTTTTTTTTTTTTTTGCAATATCTTTTTTATATTTATTTTAAATATTGATTAATTTAATAATTTTTTATATAAATTGTTAATTTATTTCTTGAATAAATTGTTTTGAAATATTTGTTATTTACAATATCTGTAATAAGTATTTTATTTTATTTTTTCTGAAAATAATATTTTGATTAAGAATTAATAATAATCATTCAAATTGTATTTTGAAAAAAAAATATTTTTTTTCATGCTTCATATAACAAAAAAAAATTGTTGAAAGATTGATGATTCCTCCATTGTGTCATGACTAGAGTTATCATTTCATTAATAATAAGGTACTTTACATTTTTTAAAGTACAAGAAGGTAAACTATGACTTACACACCTGGAAGTGAAAAATAGTCGCACCAGTGATAAAGGATGCATTTTTTTTACAAACATGTCAGCACTTATCTAAATATCATGGAGCTTTTACATTCCAGCAAATAGATAAATACCCAATAACTTTCTAATAGAGATGGCTAGTTGGCATTTGGAAAAATACTGAACTTGTTTGGAAATTCTCTATTAATAAAAAGTTAGCTAAACTAAATTTTAACCTAAATCCAAAACTACGTTATTACATACTGACCATTATATCATCTCTTGTGTAAAAGAAGTTTCACACATTTTCCATATATTTTATGACTACTTTTGAAAAGGGTCATTTGTTCCAGGCTCTTTGTCGCGTATTTTATCACAGTAGTGCAAAGAGCCGATGAATTTCTATTTCTGTACACTTCCAACTTTGGTGGGAAATAAGCTACTATGTTGCATCCCTTCTCCCTAGATAGTAATGCAATAAACTTTAATGACTGACCTCTAGCTATGAGTCCTTTTAGTGATACTGTTCACTTTTTATTCTTATCTCTCAGATTTCATATACCTTAAGATTTTGCAAATAAGCCAGTTGTGTGTATCTATAAAGTTCTGAGACTAAGTAAGCAATATGTTTTAGCAACCTCAGTTATAGGCTAAATGCAGATACTTTTGGCTAAAGGGTGGCAAGCACAAATATTAGACACCATATGATTTCTATAGTTACAAAATATATTGGAGGTTAGCTAGAATAGTCATGTTGCTAAGTGCAAGGTTTATTAAACATGTTAAAATTATCATACTTTGCAAAACATTTTGCTATATTGGGGGGTCTTTTTCAGCTGAAGCTTTATAAAAATATGCACATTTATGATTATAAAATAGTTATAAAAAATGCTAAAAACTATTAACGTTATTTGATAAGAGTGACATTCAGATCATGGAATTATAACAATCGTTTTACTTTATAGTTATTTTCTAATGTATTAAAATGGAGCATCTTACTCTTATCATTAGTATTGATAAAGTACTAACTCATTATTGAACAACTATATTTTTGCATCTAAAAAATAAATTATCATTGTATTTTATGGTGAAAGATTCCATTGTTTAAATGGTAATTATTACTACTTCAGATTGATTTTCTTTGAATAAAATGAAACGTAGAATTTGCTTGAGGTCTGGCTATTTTTAAGTTATTACAAACCTTTAGGTGTTATTATAAGCTAATCATTCCAGTTTTATATCCCTATTACATCCACTGAGAACAAGTCACCATTGACTACTGCTGATCATATGAATAGAACTCTTAAAAGTTGTAGCATTATATATGGCAGTAGTTTATGATTGTTTTTCAACACTAATTTTGAAATGGCTTTGTTGATGATTTGATTGCAATTGAATGTCACTAAATTCTTCCTGTGGCATTGCTATCTATTGCAGATATTAGTAGTAAAACATTAAGTAAACAAAATACATCAAAGAAAATAAGTTAAAATAGAAAATAGTAAAGAATTAAGATACATCATTTCTTATATAGCATTTCTAGAAGAGAAATGATGGGAAACCAATATTTCATGATCATAAGTAATTTTAAACAGATTACTTCATGAAAATATATTAACTTATTGTTATTTGACATACTGATTTATCAGTTTACTATATTGAATATATCATCGTTATTGATGTGAATGTATGACCGATAAACTATTATGACTATTTCTGCTTTAAAAAAACGTTTTTGGAAGCAATTCTCTTCATCTACTCTGGCACCTTCACATGGTATCTCTTGATTACTCAAGCTTACAATAGATGGCTCTAGAGTAAAGTGAAAAGAATTTATAGTTATTTGAAAATAACTATAAAGCTAAGGGGATTTAGATATAAAGGCTGTAGAGTTGACAAAGATTATGTTATGGAAATGGGATGGAGCAGAATATGGGAAAACTTAGATTGTGGAATGTAAAATTAAGTAGCTAACAAGTTTTTCTTGGTATAATTGTTGAGAGATTCTTGACTTCATTTAAGAAAATCATCACATCACATTGTTGCAACAATATGACTTTTATATTATGCATATTGCCATTATTATCTAATAGTATATAAATTCAGGAATATGTATACAAAAAGGTTTTGTTTAACATTATCATTTTTTATTTTGGTTATGCAATATAGTCTTTCTCTTTAAATATATAAATAACAGAAATTTCCACCTATTTAAAAAAATTTCAATAATTAAATTGTTAAAAAATTATTAAAATTATAACATTTGACTATGGTGAGACAATACTATAAGGAAAAGTTGTGAGCTTTGTTTCTTTAAACATGTGTATATTTATGTAATAAACTTTGTCTCTATATAAAAACAAGAACTACATTTAGAAGAGGAATCCCCATTTGAATGCAAAAAGCATTTACAGTATACAATTTTCATTGATCACTGTCTCTTAAACATCTGGATGATTTTTCGAAAATAAAAATAACAGAAATTTCTATCTATTTAAAAATATTACAATATATTTCTTAAAATAGAATGCTGGATATATATGTAAATTATTATTTAAATGAATTTATACTTAATTATTAAGGTCAACACACTATTTTTGATAATTAAATTATTGGATATTTATTAACAATTACAATACAAACTCAGGAGGTACTTAAGTATAATCCTGTAACTGGAAGTTTGCTGGGGGTGGGGGGTAATTATCACTTTTCAGAAGCATCGGAAGTATTTGGTTTTTTTCTCTCAAAATTATTTTACTCAACATATGTTACTTATTAAGTTTATTCCATTCACAAGCTTTAATTAATTCTTTATAAATATAGATTATAACCTAGAAACGGTAACATGTTGTGAATATTGTCATGATTTTTTTTACATATAAGATTATCGGTGAGCGTGCTTTTTTTTTGTAACATTTTGCCAAAATGATTAAAATTTGGAACCTTCCATTGACAGAACATACCCTCGGGAACTGCATGACCACACAGATTTCCATTTAGCAGAATTTATATATTGGGCAGCATGAAGATACATTTGTGGCAATGTTGCAGACTATTAGAAATTTCCATCTGTCAACATAAATAACCCATGCTTGTTATTTTGTTTACCACACTTTAAATTAAATTTATTTTAATGACAATAAATTCTCATGCTTTGGTGTAATTTCTTGTATTTTTAAAATATTAAAAAAAAGAAATACTAAATATGATGGCGTCTAGCCAGCCATTTGGAAAGTAATAATTAAAAACAAAAACCTAACAAGTTTCTGGTTATGGGATTATACATAAATATCATTCAGAATTATATATCATTATTGCAATTTTTTGCAGTCAACTTTTGAATTTATTTATAACTTTATGTTGTCCAATATAAATTTTAATTTTACATTTTAAATATCTAAATCTCAGATAAATTTCAGAATTTTATCAATATTTTTTCTCTATTTTTCATTTAATAATAACAGGGCTCATTTTACACAAACTTTTATTTCATTTATCTTGAATTGTGATAGTTGTCTATAGATACAGTTATACGTTTAAAATAAAAACTTTAGAAAAATTTAACTTACTATAAAAACTTGAATGCAATATTGAATTTCTATACTCCATATGCATTTTTCTACTTGTCATTAATAATTGCTCAGGTAAATCCATAAATTCTTTTGGCACAGTTGAGGCCACACAGCAGTTCTTGATACAAAAAAAATCTTAAAAGTATTATAGACTACTGGTTTCTGTCAACAATAATATTGATTATATTATTTAAAACATAATTATTTCAATATTACTACAATGTTATTCTGTGTTTAGACTCCAAGAAGTCTTAGCTTAATCAACAGTAAGACTGAACTGCTGGCCCAATCAGAAATCAAAATTGGAAATCTGTTAAATTAATTGTACCTGCTCATCTGAATTCAATTTGTTAAACAGTTCACTGAAGAAGGATTTTTATTGTATCAATAGAAAATAACAAATCAACAACTTCCAGTATGGACATTTGTTAGATAATTTTTCACTATATTTTATTAATAAATATTTTTATCAGATTTTTAGTAATCAAATAAAATTATCAAAATAAAAAACTCTCTCAAAGAACTATTTAATAAAAAATATGTGTATTCATGCACAGACATTTAACAAGCAGGATAATATTGATACATCACAAATTGTCAATTCTTTAATTTGTTTTATTGCTTAAATCCTTCATAAATAATATTAATTATAATAAATTTTACTTTAGTAAATCACCTCTACAAGAATCGTGTGTTTTGACAGAATATGTAGTATATATATACATTAAAATAAACATGTTCAAAAATGTGCTATGCAATTAATAAAAATAAAAAAAAAATTAATAAAAAATAAGATACATATTAAAATTAAATCATAATTTGCAAATTTATAATTACCAAATTCCTTTCTATAATATGAGTAGTATATCTAAGAGAAATATGATTAGTATTAGAATTAAATAAAATCTATTTATTTAAATATCAAAAATAAATTGTCAACGAATTTACAATGCACTGTTATGCATTTAATATTTTAGCAAATCTATGGAGAATCTCTTAGAATCTTGTTCAATTATCGTTCATAGATATTCTTAAATCTGATCTAATTATTTTAAGAGCAGAGATGTAAACATTGCTAAAATTAAATGTAATGGGAAAGTGATTTAGGTGATATAAAAAGAAATAAAATGTTAGAAGAAAGAAAAGTACTATTTAAATATTTAATTGATGAGGTTGAAGATATGTAAACATCAACTTCAGTTTTCCTGAATGTTTGTGGTGATGGTATTCTAATTGTACTTTTATATTGGACTATTGCTATCATCTAATATGTGTATTGAATGTCTTTAGAAAAATTTAATTTTATTTAAATATTCCAAATACATTCAACTGTTAGTAATAGCACATCAAACAGGTTAGTATATGCACAACATTTAGAGAGGTATTATTTTCCCCTCTTCTTAAGGTGTTGCTGGCCTGACCAATGACAGTACTATTATAGGATTCGAATCTGGAACCTTAGATTCTTGGGTATTGAATTTTAAGATAATGCTCTAACCAACTGAGCTATGCATTACCTTAAAATTTAATACACAAGAATCTAAGGGTCCAGATTCAAATCCCATGCTAGTACTGTCCTGGTCAGGCCAGCAACACCTGAAGAAGGAAAATAATAACTCTCAAAATGTTATGCATGTACTAACCTGTTTGATGTGTTATTACTAACAGTTGAATGTATTTGGAATATTAAATAAAGTTAAATTAAAGACATTCAATACACATATTAGATGATGGAAATAGTCCAGTATAAAAATACAATTAACTTCAGTTGTTCTGACATTACCATAAACTAATCATTTTAACTGTTGTCTCTAATAATCTTTTAATCACTAAACATCACATGATCACCATCTCTATACTAGTACATAATTGTTGTAAACAAAGGCAAAACTCTCCATACAGTAGTGCCACCCTGTGCCAAACAGAGTAATCAATGGATGCCAGAAAGCTTGCACATAAAATCCCTACCTAGTGCCTACTCATCCAATATCCCCAGACTAGTTTCTGGCATGTGGCCATCATCAGTGAGAAAGGTGCAAGCCTTCTGGCATCCATTGATTACTCTGTTTGGCACATGGAGAGTTTTGCCTTTGTTTAATATTTTAAACAGTTGTTCATTATTAAAATCTTCCAAAAGAATCTTTACTAATGAGCGCCTTTATTTTATTGTAGCAGCATTGTTGTCTGCAATTAAGCCATTAATATGAAACTCAATGGTATTATGGGAACTAGTTATAAGGATCCTAGGCTCTCAAAATAAAAAAATAACTACATTGTGTTGACAACAAAGGAATACCTTGAGTGCCAATATATCCTCTTTAGAGTTATTGTATCTTCATCTAGAACAGTGGTCTTCAACCTTTTCATACCTGCGGACCAGTAAAAATAAGGTTTCGCGGACCGGCAAAAATAAGAATAAGGTTTCATGGACCAGCAGAAGTCTATAGATAAATTTTCTTAAAGATGTAAACAGCTTAGCCTTAGATGAAGTTATATATATGGAGTTTGTATAATAAAAAACTTTTTTTTTTTTAATTTTGAATTTTTTTAGAAAAGTAATAAAAAATTTAATTCTACCCCCCCCCCCCCCATAAATATCTGTGATAACTAGAAAAACAAATTAATTTATGTATGACTGATTAGATTTTGTTCTGTTTCTTTTTTTTTAATCAGGTAAAAGTGTGATGAAAAAAATAAATAAAAATTGTTTATATTAATTAAAAGTTTAAAATATTATTTTATTATTAAAACTTTCTTGCCAGTCTATCGCGCGGACCAGCAAGCAAAGAACTTCTACGGCCTGGCACCGGGCCGCAGACTGGTGGTTGAAGACCACTGATCTAGAAAATAATAAAATTACTTCAGCTTAACATGATGGATTTATCAAAATGAAAGAGATCCTTTGCAAATTAATTTACAATTATAATATTCATATAATTGTATTTCAGGGGACTCTGTATTCTTCTAATGTACTTCTTAAAATTTTTTAATTTACATTGATTATTGTTAAAATGCTCTTAATATGGTATGGATATTTTTATTTCAAATCTTGAAAAGCAAAAATTTCTATTGAAGATAGATCAAATGATTTTAGAATCACCATTTACTTAGATAATTTTTACATATGCAATGTTTATAAATTTCCCAATAATTGATTCTGACCTTCTTTTCCAGATATTTCTATATCTAGATTTCAATTTTTATAGTAGTCTTTGGAAATATGTAATGAGGATTAACCAGGCCATCAACTTTTAGAATCAATAAACTTTAAAAGCATGTACTTACAAGGAGAAACATACCATTAATCCTGATTTAAATTTAAGAAAAATGGTTAACTCATTATCTGTTGAACTATTGATATTGGATCATTTCTCCCATAACATCAATTAAGTCTAATCATTCTTGCCAATGTATATCAAATCTAATCACTCTTTGAATCCACATTCCTATAGCTGAACATTATCTTGTTCCAAAATAGAACTTGAGGAAAGCAAGAGAAAATTAATAGAATCTTTCCAATCTCCTCTGATTATCATAACTTTCACAAACTCCTAACATCTGCTGCCAAAGAATCCATCTCTCATGGATATTGAAAGCAATTCATTCCAAATAAGAACAAAACGAGTGATGCTTTTTATAGTCAATATTTGTCTACCAATGATCTGGAAATTACTAACAAACTTGAAAAATCACTGGATGATGCCAGAAAAGAAAGAGACCATAGAGAAACAAAACTTTACAAGATCCATTAATAAGCTTTGATTAAAGTATCTAAAAGAAATATTACTATCACTACTAATCAGTTTGTCATTCTTATATAAGATTTTTAAACCTAAGACTGGTAAAATGAGAAAAAATAGTAGTATTGTCTTAAACTAATAAAGGCTTCAGGAATAATAAAAAAAATTAGGACATAAAGCTAAATCATGATTGACAAAATTATTAAATAATATTTATGCAGAAACTATGCCAAAAATTTGGCATAAAAGCAAAACTATAGCAATGATAAAAAAAAAAAAAAAATACCCAATATCATTATTATGTGATCAAGCTTTTTGAAAGAATCATAAGAAATTTTGCCAATAATTAAATCCATCTATTGTGAATTTTAACAACTTATATTGTAAAAGACTTTCAAAATAAATTAAAAACTGCTGGTCTTTATTGATCTTTCAGCTTATGTTTGTATTCGGGGGGGAAATGGTCTAAAAGTTCTTGAAATTTTTAAAGGCAGGAAAATAATTAGACAAAATGTTCTTCAATAGAAAGTGACACTAAATGATAATCATAGTAGATATACAGAACAGTCTAGCTCAGGGGTAGGCAAACTATGGCTCAGGAGTCAAATAGTCTTTAAAATGGCAATCTCATGGCTCTTATCATGATAAACACATTTTTTATTTCCTCTTGTATTTGTAAATAAATATTTTGATGACTCTAGGAGAGAAAAAATGCACATTACAATATTGTTTCTTGAATTCAGTTTTATATAGAATAATAATAATTGGATATATTTAAATATTAGAAATTTGTGAATAAATCAAACTGTCAAAATATTTTTTCTGTTTTATATTAATTAAGATATGTACAGATTCTATTACTAAAAACAAATGTTTAAATATAACCACAGCCATTCAGAAATTTATATTTTTCATTTTTCCTTCCAATTCTTGGGAGGGGGGTGTAATTACTTATTTCTTTGCAGCTCTTTAATGGGGGGAGGGAGATTTAAATAAAATGGCTCTTCTTGTTAAAAAGTTTTCCAACCCCTGGTCTAGTTCATAGTCTCTCTTTAATATATTTATCAATCATTTTTCAGAAATAGAATGCAGGAAATTCATTTATGCTGATAATATTGTTTTGACTTCACAAAAGAGATCCTTTCCTGAAATAAAAATCTCTCAATTGGGATATCTTATTGCTAATCCAATGATGTCAATTTTTCATCTAAATATCTGAGAAGTATCTTGTAATTTGAATATAACCTTTTATATTAATAAACTGAAATACAATCCTATCCCATATTATTTAGAATAACCATGGATCATAGTCTTACTTTATTTATTTATTTAAAATTAGATAAAAATTAATTTCAAGAAATAACCTTGGAAAGTTGGTTAACCCTATTTGGAGTTATGATGCAAATATTTTATGGATAGCATTAAAATATTATGCCCCTATTTGGATAAAGTTTCCCCAGCAAATTTTTGAATACCCAAATATTGTAGTGAAAAATAGTACTTGTTTACTCAATTTTACTTTGCAATAGCTTCCTGTTTTCTCAATTTATTCCTCCATCAGATATCAGAAGTTATCTTACAGAAAATGTGCAAAAACTGTCAATTATATCAATAATTTAACATATAGTTTCATCAACTAAGACTTGTTCAAATCAAGATTTTCTTATTTAATATTCAACTAAGAATCTACAATTAAAGAATTATGATGTAAAAAGTAGAATTCTTATGAAGTTCTAAATTTTTTTTTCAAATCCAACAATAAAACCAATTGGATTTGATCTTCTTAGATACAATTGGAGTCTCATCAACAAATTCCGAATCCGTGGTCATTGCATTCATATGCTTCATAAATGGAATTTAGCCACTAATGATCTATGTACAGGTAGACCAATAAAGATCATAAATGACATAGTTAATGATTTGAATCTATGGCTATAATGGTAGAATTGAAGGTCATACCCAAACCATTAATGAATTTATCTTCACATTGGAATCTTTGCAAATTCTTGTGATATTTTGTTAATATTATTTAAAACAAAAAATCCCATCCATACACTATATATTTGGGACAAATAAACATCATGTTCTTCCATTTCTTCAAGAAAATATCTAAACTCTATAGAAGCAAAGCAACTCTTATTTTTGTCATATCATGATTGACAACGTTCACAAATTCTATATAGAATGTTTGCTGTCACTGTTACACTGATAAAATTATAAATGATATCTTGGGGCATTCTGTAATCCTTTAATTTAACTAGAAAAAAATGGGAATTAATTCTTTGCTTTTGATAGTATCTATCTCATTCATAGTATTGAAAGCGTTTTAAATACAATTTTTAGATTGGAAATTCTTTGAATATGCATTTTTACTGTTGTGTGAACACTCACTGACACTGATTTTGCAATGTCTTCATCTGGATTTTTGGTCATATACACAAAATGTCTTTCAATTTAAATACAATTGATTCTATAGGAAATATTTGTGATCATGAGATTTACATTTAAAAAAAATTATCACCCAAATAAGGATATTTTTCCTGAAAAATAAGTGTGGTAATACATATTAATCATAATTAAATGGTTCTAGAAAAAGATCAGGATAATAACTGATTTTTTGACTAATTGGGGTGGGAGGCAAATTTCATTAGTTTAGAGAGGAACTGCAGCATAGTAAATCATTAATTTTTATATAAAATACATATATATTTTGCTAATGTACTGTATATTTTAATAAGTTACATTTACTTTCTACTTATATCATATTTATTGCCAGTCTTTTTAAAGTTATCATTTCTTTAATAAAATAAAAAATCAAATTAGGACTTTATGAGTTAAAAAAATTTAAGATTTTTTTTTTTTATTCTAGTTATTAAAGTGAATATTTTTAATATTTAAAATTAATTGGAGGTGGGTAGGGTAGATATAAATAATTTATTTAGCTTCTGCCGAATGCATACTTCGATTTACTGTAGTGAATATATTCTCTCCCATGGTTCTTGTTTTTTTTTTTATTGTTTTCTGTTAACGAAGGAGTTGGTATATTTATTATTTTTTAATAATAAAACAAAATTTAAGTCTAAAAAGATTTTTTATTTATTTATACATATATATACTTAGATAATGAATACTATCAAAAATACAAATAATTTTCTTTATTTAAAATTTATATACTTATTACTACAATAAGTATATTATATAACAGTTCAGTAGACTAAAATTAAGCTAAACATTTTCTTCTATTCATCACTTTCATATTGATAAAAAAAAAAATAGCTATTTCATTTTTAAATTACTTTGTAACCTTTTTTTTTTTTTTGCGACTGCATACTGTGAAATGGTTATATTTAAAACATCTTTCAAGAAGCTATAGAGATGAGATTCAGCAATTACTTGATTATTATATTGCACTGCAAATTTATGACAAAGATGTGGTCAACAAAAATTTCTTAAATATATTTACCATATATTGATATAATTTTTTAAATTCATTTTGAAACTGGAGTAGAAATATTTGTTATCTGAATCCACAACCTAACTAACATGGTAACTATGTTACATATGTATATAATAAACAGGAGCAGCTCTATTTTAATGCCATCTATGGTAAAGTCAAGCAACTAGTAATTATCATATGATGGTGCATTTAAATCTCCAAAATAGCTTCTGCTTTTATCAATAAGACTTGAAAATTAAAAATAATGTATCTGGCAATCAACTTTTAATTAAATTTTTTATTCATGTTAAAAGTTTCTTTGATAAAGGTAGCCAAAAACTGCACAGGAATAGAAATTTAAATATACTAATATCTGGATCTCACAAATTATTAAACCTTACTATAGATGGCACTAGAATAGAGAATTGCTTCATTAATTATGCATTATGTAAGAAGGGTGGGGAACCTTTTTTTTTTTTTTGCCAAGGACTGTTTGAATATTTATAATATTTACAGACCATACAAAATTATTGACTTAAAAATTAGCCTGCTATATTTGATCAAAAATTTAAATAATTTACCCTAATCGATAGGAATAGGCAACCTTTTCAACTGGCAGGCCAATTTCAATTTTTCCTTTTCAAATGAGGGCCATAATTGTTTTGTTAATTGAAAATAAAGTAGCATCATTATTATTAATGACTCTTCCATATTTAATGACAATTATTTAATTCATCTTGTAACTGTTTTTTGTCAAATTTATATTATCGAATTTCTTTTTATGTTTTTGGTTGATTAATATTACAGTAGCTAGGATAAAGTCTTTTATAAAATCCCCTTCAGAGAATGATTTAGAATTTTCAGGTTTTTTTTCAATTAAGTAACTTGCTTTCACAAAATTTTCTGTCTTGGTTGTATTTTTTATAAAACATATGTCACTTGAAGCTTTTTTCCAGGTTTTTTTATTTTAATATTTCTTTTTTCCCCAACACTTTTGTTGTAATCAGAATGTTTTGATAAATAGTGCCTCTTAATATTGTTCTTTATTAACTGAAATACTTTCCAGACATATTAGGCATATCGATTTACTATTTCTTTCTATTAATATTTATTTTGAAATGCGTGATTTTTTAATCAATTTTCTTATTTTATTCAGTGTAGCCATCTTAATAAAAAAAAATTAATGCAAAATAAAATAAAGTAATGTTTAAGTTTTATTTTTGCTAGTATATGTTCTTTTGCAAAAATCATGATAAAAACAAACAAAATGCCATCAGCTTCATAGATTAATGCAAAAATCACTATAACAAAATAAAATGTCCTAGCACCATATATTAAATCCATAGTCAGATAAGACCACATAATATAATTTGTTGGAATATTGCATCACTGATAAAACTACTATAAACCTTCTTGCATTCATTGATTACCGAGACTTGCACAGGGTGGCACTATTGTATGGAGAATTTGCTATTATATTAACTATTACAAAGATTAGAAAGATTTAATTGAGAAAATAAATATTTTACTTAACCCTTTTTCATTCCATATTTGCTCTTCACATGTTAAAATAGAAGTTTTATACGGTCATTTTATATATATTTTTTTAAATGTCCAAGGGTCAGATTTCATCTCTGATCCCGAGGTTCCCCACTCTTGGTATAAAATAAAAAGTTAAATGATTTGTTGCTGTATATATATAATATTTTGCGATAAACTTAAATAATAAATAAACTTTAGAAACTTTATAAAAATAATTTATAACAATAATTTTTAACAATTTCAATATAAAACAAAAATAATTTTTCCAACACAATTGTAACAAACATTCATGGCGGCAGAAACATTTTAACAAGCGCAGTATCAAACTGAAAACAACATCAATCTTTCATATAATAATATATGTTAGATTTTACTTAGAAATAAATGCAACCCTCGTAATAAAAATAGTATATATAAATTTTCATAGTATGTCTATATGCATACATTCAAACAAAAAATAAATATACTATATATTGTGGGTTTTCCTCCTATAAAATATTGCATCGATAATTGTCTCCAAGCATAACCAGTTTTTCAAGATATTCAGCGATTATATTGGAAAGTTAAACAAATGTTAATCTTGGTCATTTGATAAATCGCATTTTAAAAAATTTACAATTTTTTTAATGGTCTTTTCATTAACAGATACTGGTTGTCAAGATTTTTTCAATGGTTCATTTTCTTCAGAAGTTCCTAAAACATCCCTTTCAATTTCCCATAAGTTGATATCTTTATCTTTAATGGCCTTCTGTAAAAAAAAAAAAAAAAATTAGAGTATATTTTCAGATACCTAATTATAAAATGAATATAATTTTTTATATACAAATGGGACTAAATATTCTTATGTTTTTTTGTTTAAAACAATAATTAAAAAAATATATATAAAGCTATATAATAAGAACATAATATTTGTAGGTAATATCAATCCTCTCAAACTCCTATATATAAATCTTTTGTTGCATGAAAATAACTTGGCAGATCTTTTATCAACGGGTTGTTTTTTTTTTTTTTTTTCTATCAAGATTTCAAGCTTTTATAATATTTTTATGTGGAGCAGATATTTTCAAATATGATACAGTGTAAAATGGCTTTTCCATAGATGTAGTCATAAAGTTGGATGCATATACATAAGAGACCCTGCAAGCCAAATTAAACATCCCTTCTGAAATCTTTTTATATTAGTAAAAACCCAATTACTTCTATTTTCACAAAGAATGTTTATGTCAGTAGTGCTATGCTCATAATGTATGCATTGGTGGTCGAGAGGTCAGCGACAGCTTTACAAGCAGTTGTCCCGGGTTAGCGGGTTCGCTTCCTGGCTGATGCTATGACACATGAGAGAAAATACTGGATCCCTTGTAATTCTATTATAAAAATTAATGTTTTTATATTGAAGGAAAAACAATTTTATGATTTAATTCTTCAGTTGATTTATGTTAACAAAATCTGATTTGCACTTTGATTCTTTATCAGATTTTTTTACATAGTTTTTAGAATACAAAAATATAAACTGCCATCATAGCCAATCTATAATAAGTATATTCAATCTTCAAGTGCAATTTATTCTCAATGAGATAAAGTAGCATTTAAATAACTCATTGCAGGGTATATGTCTTTTCAACGTTCCCTCACAGAGGAACCATGACAGAATGCCTTATTCACTAGGCTTGTTAATACCTAGAAGATAAGAATTTTGAATATTTTTCCATTTTGTTTTATCCCTAACTGAAAATAGTTGAAACATCCATTAATTGCAAATATTGAATATTTATGTTATGTATGGACCAGTTATCTGAAAGAAAAAATCATAAAGCAGATTGAAACCTGAAAAAAGTTCCATGTTTTAACCAGCCAAGATTCAAACTCAGGTTGTGAGAATTATACAATGAGCCATCACATCATGAATTTCAGTAATTATTATTTCATTAACTCTACTGACAGCATAATCAGTTTATTAATCTTTACATGAAAAAAATTATTTCTTTAGAATTGTGAATGAAAAATAAAGAATTCTATAAGCAGCTGTGATATAAACATTTTTTTACGTTATTCCAATTAAGCAGCTGTGATTATAGACATTTTTTATGTTTTTCCAATCACACATTATTCATTAAAACGTGCTATGACATTATTCCATCCATTCCAAATAACAACTTCTATAAGGAAAATTTGAACTATTAGCTATTGTATCACCAAATTCCTTTTTAAATATTTCTGGTAATCCCGCACCCAAGACATTCATTGAGTTCAATGAAACCTGCATTATACTGGCTTCTTTCTATTCTAAGACTAGTTTATAAATAATAAACAGACAATGTATTAAATATATGTTAGACAAATCAGACTGACTTTCATCATCTTTGTTTTTCTTCTTAATTTAAAGTATCTAAAGTTGCTGATATTTGTCCCAAACCATTCTGAATCCATATTTGTCATTATACAGTCTAATATAACATTTATATATTCAGTAAACATGTTGAATAATAGGATGAGAATATGCAAGTTTCTCTTTTATTTCAAAATGCTAACTAGATTGAAACATACCCTGATATCTGTCAGGCATATTAATTTCATTTACTGAAATGAGAACTGATTGTAATAGCAAGGGGAAAAAAATTTAATTATTTTTATTTGTCTTATTAATTTCTTCGTGTATTTTCTAATAATTACTTGGCAATTGTAATAAACTGAGTATAAAGAATAATAAAATAAGTACTGTCTAACAGTTGTACATAAATGAAAAATTTTTATGTCTAAAATAAAACCGATGTCTATATGCATTGTATCATTGCATAGTTTAAAGGAGTGCTAGATTAGAAGAGAGAGCTGAAAGTTCCAAAATTCACTATGTTAAGTGACATAAATAATAAAAACTTGGTTCAAACTAAGTGAATGGGAACTATTAAATGCTTAATGTGCTTCTAGGCTACTAAAACATCGCATTCTGAACAATTAACAATACAATATTTTTATTACTGTAAGTCTAGCTTTTACTTATTAATATAATTACAACTTATATTGAGGACAAAGGAGCACTGGAGATAAACAGGTTCACAATATCAGTTTTACCATTGCTGTGGCAGTGATTATAGATGAGAATGGATTTAAAAATTTAAGTAAGATTATAGAAATATTTGGTATGTAAGTAAATAAGTATAAAACAAAATACAAATAGAGTTAATAAAAAAATAAAAATTGGTCTGCAAGATAGAGCAGATATGTGTTTTTAAGTATTTAGAATTTAATTGACAGATAATGAATATAGATAAAAACATTAAAGAATAATTAAACATGCTTTAAATAGAAATAGAAGAAACTATTTTATGATCCATTAAAATTATATTAAAAGATTTCATTGTTTTACATGAAGTGGTGTTATAATGAACTGTCCAGATGATCATTAAAAAAATGAGAAGATTGAAAGTTCTTGTGATGTTGATTTAAAGGATAGAAAAGAAATACTGGCAATAATGAAGTGGCAAAAATAATAAATAAAAAAGAGAATAACAAATTGAAAGAAAAATATAAAATGGATTGAACATTTATTTTAAAAAGTTGCAAAAGATGATGATGACCAAAAAGATAGAAGAAAAAAGTTGCCAAATGGATCTTTAAAAAGAGACTAGCTACAAATTTTTAGAGAATAAAGGAAAAGAGAGAAAGACTTGAAAAAACTCAGCAATTGCTTTTGCAAACAACTAATAATAATGAGGATTAGTTATAACATTATAGTTTTAAAAAATAGATTGGAAAGTCTAAAAAACATAAATTTTGTATTAAAAATTATTGGCAGATGCAAAACATAATTAGTTTTCATTCATTTTTCTTGCATATTAGAATCAGGTTTGGGATTAAGATAGGTTTAAATGGTATCATGACAACACATAGCATTATATCAATTTTCTTAGTTTACAGACGACAGAAACAGTTTGTAAAGAATGTGAACCATTTATTTCTATTATCTATATGATTGTGTTAATAAAGTCAACAGAATCCACTTAGTGAAAGGATGATACAGAAATGATTAATGTTTCATCATTGTTAAGGGTTAATCTTGCATGATTTAATGCAGTAGTACACTGGAAAACATGGAGTGGAGTCCAGCCCATAGATCATGACTTTGTTCCATCACTTCTAATGTTTGAACTTTGTACGAACTGTAAGGTAATAAGTCATTTAATTTTTTTTATTATTACTATCTGTAAAGTTTTATATTTAATCATAAACATTATAAACTATCATCAGCATATATAACTTGTAATGAAATATTTTTAAAAATAAAATTTATTTATAAAGTGTATACATATATTGTGATAGAAAAGTTAATACAGAGGCAAAACTCTCCATAAAGTAGTGATAAAAAGGTTATATGAAATTCAGTCTAATTATCTTACATTTCTATTTATAGTCCACTAAGGAATGAAAAAACTCCTGGATCTATTGCCCCTCTTTTTCTGTGGTCTTCACTAATTCATATATCATATAATGTAGAGAGAACAGATTCAAAAAATTCATTTTTGTAAATTATTAGTAGTTACGCAGATAGAAAATTGCTTTTCACTAAAATGAGACTGGCATACGAGGGCAGAATATGCCCTGAGGACATTACCATGTATAAAAATATATTACTATATTACTTCTTCAATCAGTATTCATAAAATAGGTGTAATGATGAGATATATTTGTTTGAAAAATGGTTATGTATCTTGATATTACAGTTTATGAATTTTAGAAGTGATAAGAGCTCATTTTTATTCCTAATCAAAACATTTGATATTATGATCTGACTGATGTAGTTACTGAAAAAAATAAGAGCTGATCTTATGCTCTCAAATTAAGCATAGGTATCCATTATATGTAGAAAGATTTCTGCATCTGAATGACATAACTTACAAATTCAATCAAAGGCATGTCACTGTTGGAAAAAAACACCATACACAAATTTGATCTTAGAAACACTCAAAGCCTTCTTGGATAATGTGTTTTCCAATGCTCCTGATGGCCTTAAGAACATGAAATTAATTTCCTATTCAGATTATAAATTTTAAAAAATTATTTATTCCCTCTATGATAGATAAAATTTTCCTTATATTTTTTCAAAAAATCTCATTTTCTCACTATACTCTTTTCTAGCAACAGGATAACTAATTCCTCAATATTTCAACTAAATAGATAAAAAGTGGTTGCCGAAGGATTACCTTAGATTTAGGTGTAATGCTCAGATCCAAAACTCTTCCTTATGAAAGCCACAAACTAGTTTGGAGATAATGGATAAGTAGGCATTAGATGGGGATTTTATGCTCAAAAACAGAAAGGGTATATATAATGAAGTTATGGAAGAATAAATATGAAAAAAGTGATTATACAGAAAGTGGATTATTCGTTTTTATGCTGGATTTGGGTAAAGATAAGGAGGATTTAGATATAAAGGCTATAGAGTTGACAAAGATTATGTTGTGGAAATGGAATGGAACAGAATATAGGAAAACTTAAGAGTGGGAAATGGAAGGTAAGGTGGCTAACAGGTTTCTCTGGGCATAATTGCTGAGAGATTCTTGACTTCATTTATGGAGAAGCCAGGGTACATCACATCACATCACTGTCCTCAGTATTTCCTGAGAACTCCTGTAATTAGAAGCGATTTTTTGTGTGTGTGTGTCCTGGCTCCTGTATTGATTATTTTTATCATATATTTCATTAACAATCAAAATTACAAAATTTAAATTAGATATCACTCCTGCCAAATATATTGATATAGACTGCTATTATTTATCAATAAATATAGAACAATTACCTATAATAATCAAAAGAAAGTTTAGTAGATACTTACCAATAATAGAATATCCATTTCAGATTGTAATACTTTTTATTATTCTTACCATGTTCATTCTTGGCCTTTTAAATTTTTATAAAATGAATATATTTCATAATGAGTAGTAAAAATGAAAATAATGCAAAAATTTTCATGTGTTTAGAATAGATAGATAGAACAATATTCCAAGTTAAAGTTTGTGCATTCCAATATTTCCAAAGTTTATTGGATATTATGTAAGTGTGAATTCAGTACAGTTCATAGAGATAATATTGACTGAAGACAACATTCTTGCCAAGAAGAGCATAAATGATAGTAAAAAGAATGTGAAGATATTTTCAAATTTATATCTCTTTTCCAAGAACAGTAGCAAGATTTTAAAAACATTATAGATGAGCTAGTACTGATTTTCCACACTATAAAACTCAACATAAGCTACAAAGATATGAATTACATGCATAAGTTATTGAAGGATATTTAGCATGATCCTAATTTGACTAAAAATATGTCCCATGACCAAACAAAGTGGAAGCTATTGTGAAAAAGGTTTTAGTACTAGAAATGTGCAAACGTTCATCGATATATTGAAGAATATGGTAAAATCAAGTAATTTTTTTCTCTACTGTGACTGATACTTACAACTATAAAAATAGAAAGATATTCCCAAAGAGTATGAGGAATTTTGATTCTCTTGTTGGTATTAAAAATAGGTTCGTAGACTTCAGGCTGATGAAATAGCTAATGCTATCAAGTTTTCACTTGATATAAAAAAAAAAAAATCTAATTTCTATTGTGCAAATAATGCATGTGTGAATTATGAGAAGCATAATTCTGAGTTCAAACTGCTTCAAGAAAATAACAAAAATGTGCTTATAGAAAGCTGCTCAGATTATACATTGCATTATGCTACAAAATATGTATATGGATATCGAAATAATCTTAAACATATATGGATAATTTTCAGTATCAGCAAAAAGAAGAATTGAAGTTTCTTTGATTTTGTCATGGATCCACTTGTTGGTTTTCCCTAACATTGACTATGGACAGATTAATATAGTACTGATTAGCTATTAAGAGTTAATTCAAAAGTGTGAATGAGTGTCCAAAAATCTATTATCCAAAAAAGGAGAATAATATTGACACATGCCTCAATTTTGTTACCATACTTGTTCAATCTGCCAAAATTCTTCAAACCGCTAATCTTAGCATCACGGGATGTCTTTGGCCTTGCCTTCTTATTTTCATCTGATAACTCTTGCAATATTTCATAAAGCATTATTTGCAATAATTAAATAATCTCTATATATTTTTTATTTCCTTAGTTTCCCATTTGAAGTATGAAAATAATTCTTGTACAATTGTTGTTAAGTTTTGATGACGTGAATTATCATTATATGCTCTTTTCAATGCTAATCTTAATATCATGATGTAATTTAATGATTGCTGTTCATTTTGATAAAAATTCTTTAAAATACATTTTACTGATTTTTATTTTATTAAATATTTTTCATATTTCATAAATAAATATCATTCTTGTATATCTTATATTGCAAAATTTCTTCACTTCCTTTCAGCCATTTCAATGTCTTACTGAAATAATAGCTCATTAAATTTTAAAAGGAATTCTAAAATTGAGATACTAGAATAATTTGTATTAATAGAATGGCAAACTACAAACAATGATGATCAAGTATTATCTCTTGATCATGGTATTCTATAACATAGTTGTTCTATCTTTAAATAAAGAATTTAATAAAACTTGTGGGATAAATCTCTAGCACCTTTCTGCTTTTTTACTACTTATAAAAAAAAATGTATGTACATTAGATATCTATCCTCTCTAAGTCTAACTCTTGTTCTATTTTTAAATGTTCATAATTACTCATTTCATCCACATTATCAATTTTTTTTATCTTTTTCTTTACCCTCCATAATCCCTTTCAATATATCTTTATAATTTTCTTACTTATAAACCCAATTTTCTTCATAATCTCTTCAATTAACACTTTTCATGTACTCCTTTTCATCCCTTCTTCATTGCTAAGTTATCTTTGAAACTTACCTTTTCCATTTCCCTCCCAATCTACAGTTATAAAGTTTGTGTTTTCATAACTATTCATATCTCAAATATAAAAAGCTATACTCCAAACTACATTTAACAAGTCTCTTTTTAAATGTAATTTCAATAGATCAAACAATCTTCTGACCGTATTTAAATCTCAATTTAGTCACTGAAATTCTCACTCTAAATTCCCTTATTACTACTTCTTTGATCAATTGGCCAACTTCCTAAATATTTAAAACTATTAATCTTTTTTACTATTTTCCACTTCAATACTTTCATTCCTTTAGTTACATTTATCTTCATCCCAAACTTTCTATAACTTCTATAAATCTTATGTTGCATTTTATTATGATCATCCACATTTTCCATTACTATTGCCACTCTCTGCCTTACACTCTTTACTAAATGTATGTATCTTTTCTGCAGGAAAAACTTTTAATCTTATAAATTTCTAATTCGTATACAAATTTTCTAATAAATGATTTTCCATTCTAAATGATCTTTTTCAAAGTATTCAACAAAGTAATCCATTTTATTCTTATTAAATACCTTTTTGAGATCAATACACAAGCAAAATAGCTGGGACAGACAGACGTTTTTTTTAGACCACGAAGTGTAGATAAATAAGCATAGGATAATATAATATTTAATCGTCACTTATAACACTGTTGGCCACTTTTTAAATATTACAAAATGTAATGCATGTCAGTTGTATCATTTTCGCCTGTTTTCTATCTCTTCAATATTTTTCAGTCTACTAATTATTATTATATCAATTGCTACTAAATAATATGTTAATAAACACTTCCATTAAAGTTTATTTTGCTCAAAATGCAACTCTAAATGTATTCGACAGCACCAAAATTAATTTTCAGTCTAGGAATCGAGACATTTTCATCTATAGTTGAAGACTTTCATTACTTCAGAGCAACGTAATTTGAAACAAAAAAGAAATTTAAGAAAAATATAAATAAGTTGGATAATAAATAAACTGTATTTTAAATAAAATAAAAATTGACCTAACAAACGATTGTGCTATCTTACCTTTACACACGCTTGATAAACTTTAAAAATAGGAGCACATTCTTCTTCGATAGATCCTTTTAAAAATTTTTCAGTAAACCAAGTATTAAAGCAAGCATCATATTTTTTCTTTAATTCATTACATTCTTCTCCGACGCTATTCATTATTATCTTGATTTACTAATAATATAATAACACAAAGTAATCATTGGATAAGTATTTAAATTTTTACTATTTCTGCTTGAGGAAATACTGATGAAATACTGTCGACGTTTTTAGCGCCCCCTAACTTTGAATTGAGGATTCGAGAGTATATTTTCGAAACCAAACCATTGCTTTAATAATATTCTCAATGGTTCAAATTTATATTTTGCGGGTAGGTGAAGATTGTTCTTAACTCACCTTAAATTTCGGCTGTCGGATAACCATGGTTAAAAATTATTTCTACGATACCTTCGTTTGTAATTGTAAACTATGGTTAAGTTTTTAACAAGTGCTAATGTAATTTTTTTCCAAAAACATTTTGCACATAAAGCTTTACGGTTTAAATTATCATCTAAAGTAAGTGTCAAGGTTTTGTGAGATAATTACTTTAAAAATTATACACTTTGTAAAAAAAAAATACTACAATTTAATAATAATTTCAGTGTTTTCTCTTATGTTGAGAAGCAGCTTTGCTTTTGAAATATAGTAATGGGATGTTTCCTAATTATATTTATTGATTTTTTTTTTTTCTACATTTGCGTGTACCTACCATTTAAAATGTGCCATAGTCGCGCTCGCAAGCAGATACACAATACTAATGGTACAATATATTTACTTGAATTTCATAATTTATATATAAATAGTCATTTGACTTGTTTTCGTTAAAAATACCTCTTGGAAATGGACTTTTCGGTTGTTATGATGATATATTTGTGGAGCCATACTTCTAGCAATTGCCATGTAAAATGAAATTATTAATTAGGATTTAAAAATCAGTAAATTTTTAATAACCAAAACTGTTGTGTTTGAAGCCAATAAACATCACATAATCTCCATTTCTTATGCTTGCTTATAACTGTTATTAAAACAGGCAAAACTCTCCATACATATTGCCACTGTGCAAGCCAGAGTAATCACTGGACGCCAGAAGGCTTGTGCATAAAATCCCTATCTATTGCCAACAGTGAAGAGCCTTGGATCTGAGAGCACTGCCCAATAGATGGGGATTTTATGCACAAGCCTTCTGACATCCATTGATTACTCAGGCTTGCACTGAGTGGCAATATATAGGGAGAGTTTTACCTGTTGGGTTTGGATAAATTTATAGGTTCAATTCCAAACCAACAGTCAAATTATGGAAAACTACTCAACAATTAATATGTATAATTTATTAGTTACAAATTCACATGTTAGTTAATAAAACAAATATGATTTATACAATTTAATGCTGAGATAGTTGTGCTGAGTAATGGAACTCACTTCCAGCTATATAAGTAGCCTGCCTCGCGAGTTCAAATAAGATTCTGGCTATGCAATAGAGCTTGCCTCAAGTCGGTTCCAGTTCAAACTTCCGGCTGGGCAGGACAGCTTGCCTCAAGCTGGCTGCGGATGTAGCAGTTTCCAGTCCTAAGGTGGACCTGCCTCACTGCATGGACATCGCAATAATGATTAGAGAAATACCTTTGCTGATGGCAGAGAGTTTATTGGAGAGCATGTTCATGTTAACAGAAGTAATTGCTCTCTACCTTGCCTCCAAAAAAGGCTGTTTTTAATGGCAGATCCTCCACCTTACTGGAAACCCTCAGATTATGCGCGAATCCCAACGAATGATTTATCCCCATTGGATAGCGACTGGAATAATCCACTTCTAAAGGCAAGATCAGATATGACACAAAGCTTACCCTTTTCAACATTAAAGTGCTAGTATAGACTCAGAGAAATTGCCATTGACACTTTTTATGAATTTTTGTATAATTATAGATTTTAGTTCTCTATCTGCCTTTGAGCAGAAATTTTATTTAGGATATGAGTTATATTCCAAACTTTCACTTAATTTTCTGGTAATTTTATTGTTTTTTAATATGGTATCAAGGCAAACAATTATGAGCAAGCATTAATAATTCAAATTTCCAACCTTTTTTCATTTGCATATCTTGATAATCTGTTTCCATAAACTGTATCTATTATATGTAAATAAATAGCTCAATAATGGGATTAAAAAGCAATGGAATAATAAGGTGAATAGACTGCCTATATATTTACATTTAAATTCAAAAGACTGAATAATTTCAAAAAATACATAATTAATATATGCCTTTTTCTATCCTTATTCAATTTTTTTTTTCTTGCATATCCCTAAATGTTTTGTTTTGTTCTCCAGTCTGTAATAGTCTATGTAATAGTTTGCATGGCTTCACTTCTATATACTTTATTCCAGCATATCTATATTTGAACATATCTTTCTATTTGTTATTTTAGGAAGGTAATCCAACTAGTCTGAATGATTACAACTCCTATTGCATTTCTCTTATCCATTCATATTACTTTTGATTATTCATATCATTTCTAAATTGTTTGACCTTAATTATTCTTTGTAGTGATGTGCAAAAGATAACATGTCAGGAGTAATTAAACTTTATTATTATGAGATTATCATTAGAAAAGACTAATTTCTAAAATAATACTGCCTAAAATAATGTATTGACCAAAGGGAAAGGATTAATAAATTAGATATTTTTATTTTGCTTTGAATTATACTTATCAATTAAACATTTATATATGTAGATTGCTTCTGTGTTTTTGATTTGAAATAGGATTTTTATAATTTTCTGATTTAATAAATTCTGTACACTAAGGTAAAATTTTACATGCTGCTTCATATGCAACAAGATTTTTTTTTTTTATTGTCAAGAGATTCAAAGAAATTACCATCTATAAGGCAGCAATCTTCTTTTCACCAGTCTCTCATCAGCTTTCATTTATTAGTGAGCATGGAGTATAATCTATTTTTGTATACTGAGATTGTGTTAATCAGTATTAAAATTATATATAATTAAATAATTAGAATAAATTGTTAGTTATCTTTTTAACCATGACTATAAAATAAATAAATTATTGCTATTTCTCATCTGGACAAGTTTAGAATTGTGATTTGCTTTAAGATTTTTTTGAGTCTATTTTGAAACCATCTATCATAATTTTGAATAATCAATGGTCATGAGATGATCATGCTATTATATCTTCTTCACCAACTAGTTTCTGTCTTATGATTCTTATCAGTGAAGTTTATAGATTTAAAACCGAAACTAATTCACTTAAGCATCTAATAACCACCTTTCATCTTGATAGTCTGAAATCCAAAAACTCTTAGCTATTAAATCTAAGCTAACTTGCTTGCATAATTAAATAGATCTGCCCCTAGACTAGTAATTATATATTTTAGTGATATCAATTTTATGAATGATTACTCTAAGAAGAGAAAATTGTGAGATACAGTATTTGATGTTTTAATATATATTATATTATTCATTAAATAATTGAAGTCAATAAAATAATATTTTTATTGAAATAAATATTTATTTTTAATTGATTAAATTACTACTGATACAACTTGCAGTAAATCTAATTGTTTACTTACTATGCAACAATGCAAATGATACCAATAAGTATAAGGTGCAACAAAATTATAAATAAAATATCCATGTAACAATGAGTTAAGGACAAAATTAAGAATTGAATATTTCTGAAGTGTCTTTAATATGGCCAGGATATATCAATTTCATTAGACTCAAAATGAAAACTCACTTCTGAGTAATTTTTATATTCAAATCAATACTGCATACAAATGACCTACGATATCTAAAATAAAAGTATGCTCATTTTCATTGCAGGCATTTGTTTGATTGAATTTATTCTATAATCTTATCTAATAGTGTTCTAGACATTAATATGCTATACTTATTTTTCAAGTTTCTTTAAATATTAATTTAAGGATTGTTTATTTATTTTAATAGCCAAATTAAAACAATATTTATGATGTTATTTGCAATAAATATATTGAATTATATACATTGTTTATCTCAAATACATTAAGTTGTTTGTAGTCAAAAGATTATGGCTTTATTTTTAGGTTATTTGGATTAATAATTAAGAGTATAGGTACATTTATTTAAGATGCTGGTATTAATGACATTTCTTGTGTGTGGAACTTAGCACTAGATTTTTATTATTACAAACATTGAATTTTTAAATATCATACTGGTTGTTACACCACCAGTATATTATGAATGGATAAGCTTTAAGCTAAATTAAGTGATGAGTTCAGCTAAAATTGTACTTCAGCACAAACATTAACATTGCTTTTCATCACCTAGTATTATTTGATTTTTTTACTTTATACAAAAACTGTTTTAAAACTGTCCTCAACTTTTTGTCAAACAAACACTAATGTTTATTTCATGTTATTAAATTTTTTAAATTCTTTCTGATAATGTTTAGCCTAACATTACCAAGTAATTTCACACCTAGATATGAAATAGAAAGTAAAGGGATTGGCTAGAAAAGTACTAATGGTATCTGCATTGTTAAATATAGGAATTCACCATTTAATAGCATAGAGCTAACTGACTCCAGGTTATTAGGAAATTACAATATTCATTTTTATGAATCTACTATTAGACAGATTTTTCATTAAAGTATATTTAAAAACCATACAATTTTTCATATTTTCCAAGGATTTATGAAGTAGAATGATGCATTAAGGATTATTTGTGAATAATAGATGGATTTTTTTGTCCAAGTTATTTTAGAACTTGAGATTCATATTCATTAACAGCTCTAGATAATTATCTATTTATTATAAAATGATGCATGCATTTCTTACAGTGCCGACATGTTATTCTTTTGTGTACTTGGATAAGGGGGAGGGCCTAATATACTAACCAAAATATTTTTGTACTTATATTTATCTGCTAATTATAAATATATTATTAGTAATCTTTTGAAATTAAAATGTTTATTGTTTAAGCATATATGATTATTTGACTTTTTTCTTTCATAGTTGCTATTGTGTGATACGCACATGTTTATGTATATATATATAAATGTATATACAACATTAATCTGATTTTTGATTTAGATCATTCCACAAGAACCAGCATGGAAACCAGTAGATGAGAATAAACTTCCACAGGTATTTTAAAAGCTTATTTTTAGTCATTCTAAATTTATCAAAATATAAATCATTTTTAAAGCAAAAGCAAATGGATTGTTGAAATATAGTATTTAGGGAAAAATATTGTTTGCAATACTATTTATAAGTTATTCTATTTCCTTATGTAGTCACAATACTGAACTTTACACCATCTTATTGAACTTTTTTATGAGTGATTCTCATTTATGTGTATATGTTACAAACATAATGCTGTATTATAATTGTTTGGCAGCATTGTGTGTATGTGTATGTAGAGTCATATCTTTTATTAATTAGTGAAGTTAGAAGAAAAGGTGAAGAGACGATTGATTTAAAAAAGTGGACATGTATTTTATTACAAAGGCATAAATATTGGAAATACAAGTGGAGTAGAATTCATTATAAATAAAAAGTGGAAGAACAACATTGTAGAAATTGATGATGTACAGGACAGAGTAGCAGATACTAAATGCAAATAATTCAGGTTTACATCCCCAAAAGTTTTCATAGTGATGAAGTAGTGAGGATTTTTATATGGATATACAAAAGGCCTTTGATCAGACCAAACAACATTTTAAAATTGTTATAAGAGACTTTAATGTTAGAATTGGTAAACAATTGACAGATGAAAGTGCTAAAGGTACATTTGGTTATGGTAATAGAAATGAGAGAGGACAGCCTTTTGGAATTTACAGATAAAGAAAAACGTTATATTATGAATTCTTTTTTGAGAAAAATGTTAAAAGGAAATGGACATGTAAGTATTCAAATGAAGATATAGCAGAATTGGATTATATTTTGATTAATAGAAAATACATATTACAAGATTATAATGTTCTTAATAAATTCAACACAGGAAATGATCTTCGATTAGTAAAATCTAAGATACATGTTAATGTAAAACTAGAATGACAAAAATTATTTAAAAAAATAATATTCACTGTTGTTATTCGTAATCTTCAAAAACACAAATCGTTTGATTAAAATTAATAGGAAAATAACTGATATAATTTTAAAAATTGCAACAAAGCTGGTAGAAAAAAGCAGCAATTGACCAATAAATTTCTACTAAGATTAGAGAGTTTATGAAGAAAAGAAGGAATATGAAAAAATATAAAAATGATGCATTAAAAAGAATTGAATATCTTGAATTTTGTAAAATGGTGCAGTTGATAATGATATAAGAAAGTATAATTGTGAACTAGTAATGATAGCTATAGAAGCAAGAGTATAAAGCACAATTTTTGTATTAGAAAAAAAGATGGAACTATTACTAAAAAGAGAGATGATATCATGAAATGGGTAAGAAAGTTCTATCAAGAATTATATAGTAATAAAGAACAAATACCTCCAACAACTATTACCTCTTCTGTATTACCCAGGATTTTAAATGAAGAAGTGAGACATGCAATTAAATTTACGAAGAAGGGAAAAGCTCCAGATAATGATGGAATCATAATCGATATCTTAAAAGAAGCAGGTAAAGAAATAGAAAATTTTTTGGCAGAGTTATATACCAATTGTCTAAATGATAAAGATGTACCAAGTGATTGGAAGAATGCAGTATTAATAATTTAAAATTGTGATAAAAAAGATATTATAAATTACAGACTTATCACTCTTTTATCAGTTTTATACAAAAATTTTAGCAAGATAATTACAACTCGTCTACAGAGAACTTTGGATTTCAACCAACCAAAAGAACAAGCTGGATTTAAAAGTGTTTTTAGTACAGTGGATTATATTCAAGTATTGAGAGAAATTATAGAAAGAACTAATGAATATGAGTTGCTATTATACTTTGGATTTGTAGATTATGAAAAGTCGTTTGATTCTATAAGCATTTTTCAGTGATTAAAGTATTGAATCATCAAGATATATACCCAAGATTTTGACATATTCTAAAGAATATAAAAATGCAGCAGCAACATTTAGATTATATAATGATATCAGGAAGGTTAACAGTGAGCAGGGTGTAAGATAGGCTGACTCCATATCTTCAAAATTTTTTACTGCAATGCTGCAATAAGTATTTTGTGGATTAAAATGGGAAACTAAAAAAGTAAAAGTAAATGGAGATTATTTAAGTCATTTATATTTTGCACATGATATAGTTTGTTTTTACAAATAATGCTTCAGAACTTCAGGAAATGTTATAATAGTTATCTGATGATAGTAAGAAAGTAGGAATTAATGTAAATGTTAAAAAGACTAAAGTAATGTTCAGTGGATTTTCTCAAAAAATGAAAATGAAAATTGATAATGATGAGTTAACAGCTACAAATACTTGGGTCATATTTTTACTGCAGATGGAAACAATGGATGAAATTAATCATAGCATTGGAGTGCTTTTGGTAGAAATAACTTAATATTGAAAGGAAATATGCTTATGCGTTTGAAAAGGAAAAGTTTTTAATAAATGTGTTTACCAGTTCTTACTTATGGATCTGAGACTTAGACACTTAATAGAAGAGCAATACAGAGACTTTTTTCCGCTTAAAGAAATATGGAGAGATGCATGTTAGGAATAAATAGAAGAGATCAAAAACGCAATATGGGTAAGAGAACAAACAAGTTTACTGACATCATTGAAAGATTAAAAGACTGAAGTAAAATTGGACTGGATATATTTCTAGAAGGGATGATAATAGACGAACAATTGAAATATTAAACTGTATTCCAAGAGATTGTAAAAGACCCAGGAAGAGGTCACGTGAGATGGATGGATGAAATAAAAAAGTGTGTGGGGATAATGTGGAGAAGAAAAGCTAGAGATCAGAAAAGATGGATTGAATTTGGAGAAACCTTCATTCTGCAGTGGATTGATAATGATTGACAATGGTGATGATGATGACTTTCCTAATTTAAAAAGCATAAATTATCCATTTAATATAATAGTTTATTTACGAAAGTTATATAATTAGATCAACCTCACACATCCCCACTCCCACCCCCAATCATTTTTTTTTTATGATTTATTACTGGGGGTTTTTTTAATCAAGAAGTGAAACAGCCCCATTTTAAAAGATAGTTTTGATTTTAAACTTATCTAAAAGTTTCTAAAACATTGTTTAAATTGAATATAAACAAATGAAAATCTCATGTGGATGTTAATTAGATTCTTTTCTTGGAAATTAATTGTATGAATAAGGGTTGCCATATATTTTTTGTTACTGACTGAATAAATCTGTATGCATAAATCTGATATAGGATTGATCTTTAAAAGATGTTGAACTTCGCATAAGTAGAACATATTAAGAAAACTGAACTTTAATTATGTTAAGGATAATTGTGTTTTCCTGAAGGTTTGTGATGATGGTGTTCTAGTTGTATTTTTATATTGGACTATTTCCATCATCTAATATGAGTATTGATTGTCTTTAGAAAAATTTAATTTTACTTAAATATTCCTAATACATTCAACTATTAGTAATAGTACATCAAACAGGTTAGTATATGCACAATGTTTCGAGAGATATTATTCTCCTTTCTTCAGGTGGTGCTGGCCTGACCAGTGACAGTACTAGCATGGGAATCGAACCTGGGTCTTTAGATTCTTGAATATTGAATTTTAAGATAATGCTTTAACCAACTGATCCAACCTGCCAAAGGCAATAGTCAGTAGAAATTTCACATACTTATCTATGAGGTTCCTCCTGATTTCTCCCCTTTTTCTACGAATAAAGTTGATTAGTTGTTTTCATATATTATGTATAGTCACATTAGTTGGCTTATGGGATTCTTTGCCATTGTCATGTGAGTAGCTTCTTTAAATTTCCTTCTTTTTAACCTTTCTTTTCTATCCAATATAAAAATACATTAAGGATAATTGTATTTATAGATATTTAGTTTTTTGCGCACTTGTTTAATTTAAAAGATTTTAAATTTCATATCTTCTGTACTGAGTAAAAGGATTTTCTATAAATACTTGGCTTCTGTGTAATTTTATTTCTTTCTATTTTTCTTTAGAATTGTTGATTAAATTTCATAATTTATTTTTCCTTGATTATTAATTGTGGTTTCTGGAACCATAGTGGATTTGTTTATCATTTATTTTTTTGATTAACATCATTGTCAATAATTATGACAAATAATTTTATTTAATAGTCAGGTATCTTTTAACTGCTTGAAGATACTGTGTCAATTAAATGTACTGTACTTAGTTTAATAATATAAGATTTTCGATTTAGAATGATTTAAATAAAATCAATTAATTATGAATATTATTTTGATCTATAAGAAAATGTCAAAGCCACTTAAATGCTTCATATTGATTTCTAATTAAAATTAGTATATTTATTTCCTTAGAAAATGAATATTTTTATTAAATCTGTTGTGTTTTTTTTTTTTTAATATGGAAGATGTTAGCAGGACTTTAGCCATTTGGTTTAGAATTATAATAAAATAATAGATTCGATAGCCAAATATTTCTAGGTCAAAACTCGAATCAATCTTGAGTAGCAAACAGACATCATTAGATGACTCCTAAGTGATTATTCATTTAATTGTTTTTTATTTTATTTATTTATCAAAAATTTTTAGCAAGTTTTTGTTAATACTAGTCAAATTATGAAAGATAGCAAGTTTTTGCATAATTTTTATGTATAAAAAAAGATAATTGAGTCATTAAATTGCTCAAATTCGAGTCCATCACTATGCTACTGCATTATATCTTAAAGGGCAATATTCTACGTCTTTGATTGTTCAAGCTTTTTTTACATTTATTAATATTTTTATTTTTTACTTTTACTTTAATTGTTAAGAATTTTTTCTAATTTATGGTGATATTCATTTATATACAATAATAAAGGTCTTCTGATGTAGTGATTATTGCATTAATCTGTCTATATCCATAACCTGTGATTCAAATTGAGAGTGGAATTTTTAGCTGAGATTTTCTTGTGTAAGCTTGAAATTTTTTTCAAGCAGTTAATTGATTTATTTTCAGTCCAAATGTCCATCCACATTTAGTAAATAGATATGCTTAACTGGAGAATAAAATTTTATGCAATCATGGTCAGTCAGATAACTATTGATATACTCCATAAGAAATGTATGTTATTACTGTATAGGGTATTCCTCATCACTGATGATAGGAATAATGTACACCTATAAGCTCAGAACTTGTGTTGATATTTACTTCTTTTATTTAAGCATATTGATAGTTTATACACTTATTATTAAAACATAGCTTGTAGTTTATTTTGTAAAAGATAATTTTAAAACATAGCTCTTAAGGTGTTATATATGTGCATATATATTTTAGGTTCCTAAAATTGATTTGTCTTTGATTAATCATTTGGAACGACTATCATTAGTGGACTTTGGTTCTGAAGATGCTGTTGTGAGACTTTCAGAAGCTATTCACTTTGCCGATCAGCTCTATCTTGTAAATACCTCAAATGTAGAACCTTTATTTACAGTCCTTGAAAATAGGTAAAGTTAAAAAAGAGCATGCTAAGTTTTTATATTGCAGAAAATTGTGTCTAAAATAAAATATGTACAGTGATCTAGCAAAATTTTATCTTTACATTTCTTAATATAAATTTGGGATTTTTTTTTAAGACATTTAGTTGGCTCATAGCTAACTCAGTTAGTTATCCATTCAACTTTTAGTAAGTAACTGAAATGCCATTTTTTTTAATATGAAACCATTTACATCATCAACAATACCTAAAAAAGTATATTAAGCCATATCTCATAGAGAAACATCACATTTTTTTTAACATGTTAATGGATATCCAGATTTTTATTTGTTGTTTAACAATGACTCATAAATGTTCAATATTTTAATTAGGTGATTGAGGGGAAGAGATGAGAGATGTGTAACATTAATTTTCTTTCATTTCTATTTGTATGGATTGGAAAATTATCATTTTGTATGATGATTGTGATTATATAGAAATATTCTTTGCACAGTATGACAAACCTGATTTTTCAAAATACATGTTAATGATATGACCAAGAGAATATGGTTGTCCTAATAATGAAAGTTCCACTACCTTTGTTTCACAATTGAGAGAGAACAGTTTGATGATTGATAAACTCTTTGAGCAGTTGAAAAAAGTGTAAAGAATGATTTGGTCAATATATGATATACTTAGAATCATTCATTGCCCATTTTTTATTCTTGTGATATAATTATTTCTTTGATCTTAAAATTCATGTTGTAATACATAAACTGTTGATTCATCTATGTTAGAAATATTGAAAGCCAAAAGAACTTTTATTATTAAATTCATGGTTTTAACAGTTTTTATTTTGTATTTATGACTGGATTATTTTTTTAATGCAAATTTTAAAGCTATATATTTGTCCAAGCTAACCTATTTCGCCATTCGTCAGATTTTTATGCAGTTTGATCTGGAAAATTATCTTCATTAGATTCTTTTATTTTTATTATAGCCATTCTATTTATTAATAAAGATATTCTCTGAAGCACAAAAATAGATCTATGCCAGATGATATTTATACAAACTATGTTATGATTTATCATTTTACAATACCATCAGATGTGATATCGGAATAGAATACTACTTTGCAGTTAATAAACATTCTAAAATACGAAATTGATAACAATGTTAAATTATACTAATATAAATTATTAAACATCACATGATCACTATTTCTTATGCTAGCACATTACTGTTATTAAATTAAGGCAAAACTCTCCATACAGTAGTGCCACTCAGTGCCATCCAGAGTAATCAATGGATCCCAGAAGGGATTTTATGCATAAGCCTTCTGGCATCCATTGATTACTCTGGTTGGCACTGAGTGGCACTACTATATGGAGAGTTTTGCCTGTTCTAATATAAATTAACTAAAAATTTTGTATAATTGATATTTGATTAGTTTTGGGAACTAAGGAGCAATAATTGGACTGTAATATTAAATATACTTTAGAAATCTATTGCTTTAACTAAACTTTATAATTCAATCCTCAGTCATATCTAACTTTTCAATGGCTTAAGTTATTACATAATTAGTTAATACGATGAATTATGCAACAAAATCAAGTTTTCATGTGCAGAAAATTAATATTAATGCTAAGAGAATTTGATTAATAATATATTATATTTTATATCCATTTGCTTATTTAAGTCTTATGCTTTCTTATTTGAGAGATAAGATAAAATATCAATTTGCTCTTAGCTGAAGTAACATAATATTTATTTCAATAAAATATCAATTTGCTCTTAGCTGAAGTAACATAATATTTATTTCAACTCCCAAGAGTCAACTCTCATAAATTGATTCTTCCAGAGACATTGCTTAAATATTCAAAAATACTTTTAAATAAGATGTGATATGTTGGACTATTTCCAACCATATCACATCTTATAATATACCATCATTACAAATCTTCAGACAAATACTTCTAAATAGCTTATAATTATTTATTTTTTTATATAAATCTCTTGTTCCCTTTAGTTGTATTTTTATTTTGCTGTACTTTTCTCAGCCAATTTTTTATCTTGTGCATATTTATCTTATAATAATAATAGTCTTATAGTTAGTTGCATGAGAAGTCATATCATTAAAGCATTGGGAGTCTCATGTTGACTATGATCCAGTGACTTACTCTCAACTCTTAAATTTGTAACTATACTAAACAGCACAGGGTTGAAAAACAGTCATTATGGTTAATCATTCAGAAGTTCGTGTAATAACAGAGCTCCAAAAATCAAATGTTGAACTTCTATTCATTGCTTTACAAATACTATGTTGCATTATTATTATGTTATTAAACAAATTTTTTAAACTATTGATATTCAGCACTGCAGCCAGATTTCACTTTCGTACGCACTTATTTTTAGTAGTGAAATATGTGCATGAATGATTTATTAATGAAGTTCATAAGAAGTTCAAACACCAAATGTGATAGCTGGCCATGATCAATGTCCTTCAATCTCCGAGTCTGCTGCAAACCAAACCATGTGGAGCACCTTTATTAGTTTATTATCTTGGAAGATTAAAGTTGAGTGCATGCTCTTAGTATTACATTCTTCTTTTAAACAAAAGAGGTGATTATAAGAGATTTTAATAAAAGAAAATAAATGAAAACTATTTTAGATTTTTTTATCTTAGATAAGATTCTAAAAATGGGAAGGAAGAGAGATACTATATGGATTCTCTTTTTTTGTTTGGTTTGTTTTCAATTTCTTTTTTGTAATGGTTGTTGTTGTTTTTTTAAAAAAAGTAGAATGCTAATATTATGGCTCACTATAATTTGATAACTATTATTGTGAAGAAGCCTTTTAAATTTGTATGATGCAGATTTTATTATCTTAACATGAGTTTTAACTTAAAAGTATTTTTTATGTAATTTTTGTATTTAAAAAATATATATAATAAATTATTATATATATTTGAAAATGAAATTAAAGAAAAAAACACTTTTTACTAAATATCTATGAATTAATTAGCCTAATTTCTATGAATGGCATACATTATTTTTTCTATCTTCATCCAATATCTCTCTTTAATTTATAATTTTACTTTTTGTTTTTTTTTTTTAGAAAAGTAGTAACTTTAATCCCTTAATTTTTTTTAAAAACTTACAATACTCAATCTTTAAAAAAAAAATTAATTTAATTACTAAATCTTATAGAACTTTATGAAAATATAAATTCTATTAAAAGGTATTAAAATTAACAGTTATAGTATTGTTATTACTCTAATATTTACATTTAGTAAAGCAAGGGAAAAATCTAATCAGTATTTTTATTTTTTTGATTACCACTATATAAAGATTTTGTACCAATATAAAATTAAGCATATGTTTTAAATTGTATATTAGTATTAAAAACAAATTTAATATGCACATGTATCTGTAAATATGTATACATAACTGGCATATTAAAATTAATTATTAACATCTATGTATAAATGTTCAACAATGCTAGATGCATTAAAAACATCAGGAGTTTATAAAAAAAGTGGTAAGAATTGTATTCTTAAGTTACTGTTACATATTTGTTTAACAGCAAAATTATTAATCCAGGAATACCACAAAACCAAGAGTGCCAGATTGATTATATGAAAGCAAAAAAGTCTTACGCTAAGCAAATTTATATAAATTATAATTTATATGAATAAAAAAAAAAATTAAATTAAAGAAAATACTTATTGCAGATAAGTGATGCTTTATATTATATTGTAATTGTTGTGTAGTTTGTTGGAGTTTGGTAGAGTATCCAATTTGAGATCAGATCTCGGGATTGATTCTGGTGCTCGAACTTTTTATGAATTCCCGTGCAATAAAGCCATTAGCATTTTTTTTATATATATTTTAAAATCATTTTTAAAAAAAAGTATCAATTTCAGGAAAAAAAAAACTATTGCTTTTGTTTTGTTTTGTTTTTTTTTTTTAAAAAAAAAAAATATTTCTATAAAAGTAAATATATAAATGCCTTGAAATTGCTATAATTTTTTACTATTAAAAGTCATTTTATCTTATTCACCTTCTTAAATCTATCATGTGTTAATTATATTATTTCAAATATTTATACAACTTTTTAAGGCAGAAATGATTCAATAACCATATAAAGTCTTTCTTTGGAGTTATTAGAATCTAAAATTCAAAAGTTTCATAGATGTAGGTAAAAATAGTCTTGTTTCTCATTAACAAAAAAATAGAGAGAGATTCAATTGTTTTTTATTTTGATTGTAATTTTGCTAGTAAATAGATACATTGATTTCTACAGTTGACATTTTAAATCTGCTATTATTTTCCAAACAACCCACTGTTTCATATTCCTACTTAGAGTAGAACAGTAGATATAACTAATATTAATATATTTTTTCTACATTAAAATGAATATGTTTAATTCGTTTTCATGTTTTTTTTTCCCTATACAGGTCTTTATATCTGCGTGAAGATAAAATAATACAAAACCATCACAGAAATGAAATTTTGAATAATGCTGAAAATACTATTGAGCATTATTTTGTAGCGCCACCTGGTAAGTTTGTATGTAATGAGTGAGTGTAATTAAAAACATGTAGTTGTTATGTATATATAGATATATAGTCATCAATATTTTTCCAAATTATATGGATGCCTAAAAGTTATTTATATATTGTATTACATTTATAGTGCATGTGATGTAGTTTAATAATATTGCTAAAAATATAAATCATTATTCTTGATGATATTTGAAGTTCTTTTATTAATTTTTGATGCATTTTAATGATGTGAATTTCATTAAAATTTGTGTAAATAAGATATTAGAATAAATTATATTAAAACTTTAATATGGACTATGAATTAATCGCCATAGTAATTATAAGGGTTATCTTATGATCTTTATAGTTTATTATATAATTAAACTATATCATTATTCAATTGCATTTGTGAAAGGATATTTCTAGTCTTTTTTTTTTTAAATTTCGATGGTTGTGAAAATATATGAAACAAATGATAAAATGTCGAAATTTAAAAGTGAAAAAGAAATTAAGTTATTTCAAAATCAAAGAAATCATGAAAGTCATTACTTGTTAGAAATGAGTTAAAATGATGATTCTTAATGATACTTATTTACAAACTTTTTTTAAGTAGTGGGAATAAAAACTTTATTTTATAGAGAACAGTAATATTTAGAAAATATATTTTAGATTTTACCAAAATCAAGGATATCCTGAATTCAAAAGTTCTGATAAAAAAGTAATATTTTCAATTAAATATAATTCTCTCAACAAAGATGAAGATAAAAAATAGCTTGATAGTAAATTATAGGTTATCTTATTTAGAGAATATCTTTCAGCAGAAATTTCAATATAAAAAATTTTTAAAGAATGATAGATTTTTTTTCATTAAATATAGTTGATAAATCAGTATTAAAAGAATAATAATAAATAAATAAGACCACTCATTTTAATTTAAGTATGACACCTTATCTTACCAAACAGTGAAAACAAATGAGCATCTTTCTGTATAAGAAGAATAGGTTTAAAATTAAATCCATCTGAAACAAAAGTGAATAAAACAGTATCAAAAATTATAAATTGACTGATGAAATATATAATCTTATAATAGTATAGGTGTGATATCTCAGATCTTTTCAAATAGTAGACAAGAATATTTTTATTAAAAATAATTAACCTTTTTAAACTAGTTAGCCTCGTAGATAATTTTTTTCCATTTATTAATTTGTTCTGTTTGTCAGTAATGGAATGATCCAGTTTCTTTATAGGATTTTATTTCCAATTCTTCTGGGCCTGTTTTTCATTTCTATCACAGTAAATTTCTGTATCCAACCTGTCAGGTTTATGTTCAACATTTCCTATAACTCAATCTGTTAATTTCACTCCAAATTCTTTTACTCATATTCCACACATTTAGAAAATCTTCCTCAAATTAATTCCTTTCAGTTTTTCCAAATATTAAATCTTTATCATGTCTTATCCCATAATTCATATAATTTTGATATTTTCTTTTTGAGAGGAGTGCATTGATAGAGACACCATTGCTCTGCCATGGGTATATTACTCCTAGAGTTTCATCATCAGTGTTAAGTTTGCATTAACTTTAGGTTGATAAAATATTTTTCAATTGTTATCTATTACTAATATTGTTAATCTTTTTTTTTTAAACAATACTTTTTAAAAGTATTTTTTGTACTACAATGTCATATTCTGGATGTTTCAACTTATGTTTACTTTTATATATTTTTCTTGTATACCAGTTTTCCATATACATATTGTTCAATTCTTTTTTTTTTTTCTTAGTATTAATACAAAGTCATTGAAAAGAAATTTTTTGTGGTAATACAATAATTATTGCCCTGATGTTTGCATTTGTAATCATTATAAATAAAAGGTGATTCAGACTGATAGCTATAATACCTTTATATTAAAGAAGTTACTGTCATTATAAGCTGACTATTGTTTAAAAAATACATAACGAATTTTATAAGGCTTTCTCATATTTAATGCTATTTTTAAAATCACAAAGGCATAAAATAGACTTCTCTTTCCTTGGTGTTGTTATTGTAATCTACTTCAATAGAAAAATTGTAAATGAATTTTTCTAAACTCAGTATAATATGCATACATTTGAAAAATATTTTAGCATAGAGATGAGCCTGATAACGTTAACAATAGTAATCATATAAACGTTTAACCTGATAATAGGTACAATATTTGATTATTATTTAGAAATTTTTAGATAAGGTAAAATCATTTTTAAGCTACTATTATCAAAAAAGAAAAAAATTCCAATTGTTTTTAATTTAAATGAAGAGTTGAGAATAAAGTATATTTAAATTTGTCAAAGAAGGTATATCTAGTGATCTGTCCACATAGCTTTTCAACCTTGTCAACGATTGTAAGTATTCACCTTTTTGTGGGTGCAAAATAATGCTGACTCTTTAAATTGTAATGTAATAACAATATGATAATTTGCAAAGGTTGAATTGTATAGACTGAACCTTGATTTGATTGTGACTTTAATCATTAAGATAAATGACAACTTCAAATCCACATTCAAATTCTTTTCTGTCAATTTTATTTCTCTAATTTCTTATCAATTCTTGAGTAAAAAACCATTTGATTATTGTTATTAATAGTATTGTATCACTTACAGAAGGTATTTTTTAATTTCATTCAACAATGTGATGAATATACCTTGTTTCTTATTTTAAAAAATATAAAATAAACAGGATAATGGACCAATATGTTCTATATGTGTATGTACTTGTGGTTTATGTAATCATCATTTGTCTATTTTTTTTCTCATGATTTGAAATTGGAATAGCTTTATTCACTTATGATGGCTGATGATAATAATTAATCAAATTCTTTAGCATTTCATTTTTTTGAAATGGAGCCTTTTGCAGATGTATTATAACTAAATCTATTTTAATTGGAAGTACAGATGTAATCACTTTTTAAATATTATGAAAATCCATAACAATCATGTTCAATTCAGACCTATTGTCAGTTCTAGAAATTCACCTTGCCAAAATTTGTCAAGATTTCTTCTCAAAGTTTTAAGTCCTTTGGCATACAAGACCCAGTCCTTTGTTAGGGATTCTAGACACTTTATAGAATTAATCAAGAACATAAAAATTGAAAGCACTGACTTACTGATAAGCTTTGATGTGGAAAGTTTATTCACAAATGTACCATGTGAAGAAGCATTGTCTATTGTAAGGAAAAGATTAAATGCTGATAACTCTTCCTATTGATAATATAATGAACTGTTAACATTCTGCATAAAACAACCTACTTTGAATATAAGACCGAATTCTTCCAGAAAAATTAAAGAATAGTTATGAGCTCACCTGACAGCCTTAGAAACTACTCAATATCCACCTAAAGTTTGGCTTCACTATATAGATGACGCATTTATTATATGGCCACATGGTGAAACACTTCTACAAACTTTCTGGAAACACATCAACCACATATCCCCTTTCAATTAAATTCACAATAGAATCAGAACAAGAACAAAAATTGGCATTCTTAGATATTCTTGTGACAAGACTTTCTCATGGCAAAATCAAAACTACAGTTTACCGAAAACCCACACATACTCAGGAAAATACCTAGCCTATACATCAATCACACCAGAAACACAAAACATGGAACAGAGTAAAAGAAATTTGTTCAGAAACCAACAATTTGGAAAAAGAAAAATCTATATAGAACAAACTCTTACGAAAAATGGTTATACATCAGCTGTTATTAAGAAAACCTTAAGTAGACAACAAAAAGAACCATCAAAAGAAAAAACAATTATTGGTACTGTAGTATACTCGTACATTCCAAAAATAGCAGACAAATTACAGAAAATTTGCAATTAGTATAACATCAGAACAGCTTTCCAGAGTCATACCACACTACAAGGAATTCTAACATCTACAAAGCCTAAACTTGAAATGCTGGAAAGATAAAATTGCATCTATGAAATACCATGTGAATGTGGAAGAACATATATTGGTGAGACCAGTCGTCCCATTGAAAAGCACTTGCAAGAACACAAACTGATGATTAGAAGAGAAAACAGATGTGTCTAAGGTAACAGACCATGTATGTGTCAATGAATATATGTTCAATTGAGAAAATACAAAAATATTAGATAGAGAAGAAAAGGTACAAAAAAGAAAATTTAAAAAAGCTCCTCACATGATAATGGCAAACAATCCCATAAACCAACCTAGTATGACTATACATAATGTATGGAAAGCACTAATCAACTTTGCTCTTAGGAAAAAGTGGCGAAATCAGGAGGAAACTCATAGATAAGTATATAAAATTTCTACTGACTGTTGCCTTTGGAAGGATGGCTCTGTTGGTTAGAGTGTTACGTTAAATTTCAATACTCAAGAATCTAAGGTTCAAACCCCATGCTAGTACTATCACCTGAAGAAGAGGGGGAATAATGCCTCTTGAAATGTTGTGGATATACTAACCTGTTTGAAATGCTATTATTAACAGTTGAATGTATTTGGAATATTTAAATAAAGTTACATTTTTCTAAAGACATTCAATACTCATATTAATACTCATATTAAATGATGAAAATAGTCCAATATAAAAATACAATTATGTTGTAACTATTCATTATTAATTATAGAATTGAATTTCTGATGAACATAAGCTTATATTATCCTGACCCATCCCTAGTTATTATATTTTGTAAAATTTTGTTAGTCTGACTCCATCCAGGTTTCCGATGATTCTTCTTTCCTCAAAATGTTAGTGTTTTTGTGTGAAATGCATAATTAAAAATTGTGCCTGATTTTTAAGATATACTCTGGGCGAAATATCGAAAAGAAATAAGTTTATGGACTGGAAAATAATTTTCTGCGTTCCAGTTAATAAATTAACTTATTATAATATCAAATTTTCTTAATGAAAATTATTTTGGTTAAGATTACTATTAGTAGTAATTATTCTTTATTTTTAAAATTTAGAAGCATATCATTAGAACTATTTCTCTAACAATTTTTCTTTGTTTATTGGGTCTATTAAGTTTAGATAATCTTCATAGGATTACTTTTAATTGTTAGCTATATGTTTGTCAAAATTTTGATTAGGTATTCAGACTTAGTCATTTATTTTCATGTTTTATAGTTTCGTCCATTTTGAAATGATTTTCACTATTTTTGTCTAGCCTTTTTTCAAATATTTTGCACCAGCATATATAACATGTTATTTTACAATCACTCGTATTTGTTTTAATATTAATGCTCCCACTTCTAGAATGATTTCAGAGAGCCATGAGTTGAATAATATCATCATATTGTTTTTTATTGCAAAAATTATTGCAAATCAATTATCTTATTTGATTTTATTTGTCTAGATCATGCATTTTTTTCTTGAATTAACTTAGTAGTTTCTATAATAATAGATTATTATATTTGTTATTGGGTTTGCACATAAAACCCTAAAAGCTGATTATCATAAAGTGAAGTTTTTGAATTCTATTTTCCTTTGATGTAAGTGAGAGGACTATTATCTTTAACCATAAGCCAACTGTTATATTTTTAAATTTTGCCAGCCTCACATTCATTTGACACATATGTTATGCTTCTTAATGACTAATATTTATCAGTCATCATGATCTGCAAATAAAGTTTTTGATGCTTTCTAATTTTTTGATTGGTCTTTTAAGTTTGTTTTCATTTTATTGTGATATTTTCTATTGCATCTCAAGTATGTTTGAAGTTTTGAAAATAATGTATTTTATATCTGAGTATATTTTTAATGACTTGTTTTCTATTAACAACTCATTTTAAGTATATTATTTTTATAAAACTTTTTATTGAAATTACATTAATTTTAACTTGCATATTTATACTTATTCATATAAAATTTTTATATTTTATTTTCCAAATTCAAACTGTTCGTAGTTACTATATATTTTTAAATTAATGAGCAAACCTGTAAGAAGTTTTTTTAGCCTTCATTTTTTAATACATTTATATATATATATAATTTTCTAAATAAGGTTTGCTGACTCTAATGGCTCTTAGTATTGTAATTGCATTATTCTTTATATTTTTTCCTTTACTTTTTTGCATTCCTTCATATATTCATATACATTACTTTTTATAAATCTCCACATATACACTAATGCAAATTTTTTAATATAATTCCTTGAATTTTCTAACAGTTTCGACTATTCTGCAGTCTTCATCAAAGCTTTTGACTGCAGGACAGTTGAAAATCAGAAAATTAAAGGAATTATATAAAATAATGTTAGAAAATTAAAGGAATTGTATAAAAAAATTGCATTAGATTGTATATGTGGAGATTTATAAAAAGTAATATATTATAAGTGTAAGGTAATTGATTATTGTTAATAATAATTTGTTGTTGTTTTTTATCTTGTGTTTATTCTAACTTCACTTTTTTTCAAATAAAATTGCTTTAATATGCATTATACATTTTCTGAATATATATATATGTATAGATGTTATATTTGAAATACAAGCATAATTCATATACTTGAAATTTACATGTAATTATAGGTGATTTGAAAGTAGACTTTTAAGTTCCCTTCATCTATCCACTCCAGCTCATTCAACTGATACCCATGTGAAAAAGATAAATGATCTCCAATATACGTATTTCGTGCAGAACCAGAACTCATCATTTGGTCCAGATCATCATCTCCTACACATATATACAATCAGTGCTTATTAAGATAGCAAATCTTTAAATTTTAATGGACAAGCTTCAGCCTACTCCACCTTCCAACTCTTCAACCATCCATACCATTGAAAATTTAATGATGAGTGCTGGTTCAGCACAAAATAATGTATATTGGAGATCATTTATCTTTTTCACATGTGTGTGATCATGTGTATCTGTTATATGAGATGGAATGGATAGCTGAAGTGAGCTTGAAAACCTGTGTTCAAATCCACTATAATTACATGTAAACTCCAAGTATATGTATTATGCTTGTATTTCAAATATTACAAATTCAGCCTGTATCCTGCCAAACATGAAGAGTCAGAGTGACTTAAAGTCATCATGGGCATGACATTAATATTGGCATCAACAAGAGATTTGGGCATTCCATTGAAATTGATGTGTATCATTTATATGAGATGGAATGGATAGCTGAAGAGCTTTAAAGTCTGTGTTCAAATCTTTTGTAACTACATGTATAGATTGTATATATATTAGGAAAATGCTACAACAGAGATTAAAATGTTAAATGAATTTAAGTAGATCGAGTATATTTTCAACACATCTTAACTTTATATGATGCCAAATACAACTTTAATTTAACAATTTTCAGGTGTTCTTCTGTCCACTGAAAATTCCAGAAATTATTATCATGATGTGAGAAAATTATTATAAATATGAAAGTAGATGAAAAATCCATATTTTACTTCAAAATATTTCTGTGTTTTATCAAATTTGATCCAGGGTCTTTGACTTAACAAGCCAGTCTGTAATCTATGAGCCAATAGCTAAGGATTCTGGCATTATGTTTTGATATGTAATAATTATATGTAAAAGGTACACTGTTTATGATAATTTTATTACATTTTTTTATTTCACATTAATATGCTAAGAGTTTTAAATTAATAAAAGATTAAAAAATAAACATTTCTTATACACAGAAAGGAGTGTTCATCCTAACAATTCAAAGAACCCCATCATATTAGAATTTCTTAGGAATTTTTGTAAATTCTGTGTCCCCAAGCAAAAAAGTATTTAGAAAGAAAAATGAACAAATTTCCCATAGGTTTGATTTAGACAACCTTGTAATAAATAATAAACAGCCAGTTGTAAAGAAACTCCAAAAAAAAAAAACAAAGAATGGGATAAAGAGAAAAAAAAACTGCTCTAGATATGAGTTTTGTGATGACTATACAAACCAATCAATGAATCACAAATATGTCCACACAGAGAACATGCTGGTCCATTTTTCTGTTTATTATATATTTTATGAAATATCATAATTATTTCAACAGAAAACTTTAATTCCTGAAATAGTTCAATAGTCTATTCAATTTTCTACCTTACTGTCCCAATAGAAACAATTGATATCACACTTTTTTAGAATGTCTTTGAGATAATGGTTATAATGTTGATGAGTCTGCCTCTTCCAAGAAAATCATGCTCAAATTCACTATGAAACATTCTTTTAGGAAATCTTGCATTGTTCATTGATTTCGCATGTTTATTCCAATGAAGGCGTGCAAGTTGGAGAACATATTAAATTAGTTTTATGATCTCGCCATTGTATTTTTAAATTTTATTGAACATCCTTAAATGAAACTTCTCTAATTCCTTTATATTGTACCAGTAAGATGTTCAAGTCTCATTTCCATACAATAAATTAGATAAAATAAGAACTCTATATACAGCTTACTTAGTTGCAGTAATTATTTTCTTTTGATGAAATACCCAATCTTCTAACATGTTAAAAGCAGCAGAAACATCTTGGAATCTATATTGTAACTCAATATTGAAGTCTACCTCTCTATTTATAAAACTATGAATGTTTTGAAACTGATTTACATTGTTAAGTTGATAATTCTCCAAGATAAAAGTTGCTGAGAATTTTTCCCCAATCACTATCTGATAAAAGTAAATTATGTAATTCATTTTTTGAATTGCAAAAATAACACAATCATCAGTATATTGTAAATCTAGAATCCAAGAAGATGAAGTTCTTGTTTTCACTTTTATTCAATTCATATTAACAATTCCACCATCAAATATGTATTGTATTTTGATCCCTGTTATATTCAACTGCCTATAAACTAATTTCAAAGATCACTGTCATAAAAATTGAAAACAAATGTTAGAGCAAGTACACATCCTTGTTTAATGCCATGAATAAATTTTGATGGACAACTAATTTCAAACAATATCATAGACCTACCCTACTAATTGAATCAAATGTTTTGAACAAATCAATAAAAATAATGTATAAATCATTCTTTTGTTCCTGCCATTTTTCTTGCATTTGTTTGGTGCAAAATTTTATAGTACTTATTGATTCTCTAAAACCATGTTGAATCTCTGGTTACACATTCTTCTATGATTGGAAGCAAACTATTCAGTAAATCCTTAAAAGTATTTTTGCTATAATAAATAATAATGGTATTCCACAATAATTACTGCAATATTGTCTTCTCTTTGTTTTTAAAAATTGAAACAAAGCATATTTAAGATTGGGTGGCACAACTTCAATATTTTTAAAGTTAACATATTATCACCATATTTTAAAACTTCCCCCAACTTTTTTTTTTTTAAATCAGAACTTACAATTTTTTTATTTTTATTATTATAAAAAAACTGATTTGACTTCACTAAGATATATATCTTTTGCAAATCTAATTGAGTAGATAAACAAATAAATCATTAAAAATTATCAACTCACTTCTTATACTTATCATTAAAAAGATAATTAAATTATTTTTTCCACATGGTTATAATATCACTGTCATCATATATGAGAATACCATTGCTGGTTTTAATAGGATTGTGATACTATTTCTCAAGATCCATATGTTGCTTCCTATGCATAAAAAAGATATAGAATGACCACAGTTAGTGAATGTCTGTGTCTTTTTTGCCGTTTAATATACCAATCATTTTTAAGCTTTCTTTGTAGTCATTGAACTTTAGGCTTCAGATCTCTATATTAGTTCTATATTTAGTTTACGATTCTATCAAACATAAAATGCCACATATTGCTTTTTATTTATATCACTAATAATAAGATCATTATCAGAAACTAATCATATTATTATTTTTTTTTTTTAATGAATTCAAGAATCCATAACACATTCCTTAAGAGAATTTTTATGTTTCAGTAATATGACTGTCTTGAAAGTTCAAACTAGCAATTTTAATGTTTAATAGCTGTTGAAATTTAGTATGCATAGTAGATTCTTGTAAAGATTGAACATCAGTTTTCTTATGAATGGGATTGGAATGAGATCTACTTCTATAATTTTAATCTTGATGTTTATATAAATGTAATTATTAAATAACATAAAAGTATGTAATTTAGATGGAAGAAAACTATCCTTCCCTTCATGCATTACCCTGCATCAATAATTGTTTTAAAAGAATAGGTACCATCTATTCTTAAAATCTACTATTAAATAAACCAACAATCATTGATAGTGCTGGAAATAGAGCATGATCTAATTTAAAAGCCAGATTTTTTAAAATTAGTTTATAACTATATAAGTTCAAATTATATATTACAAGGCAGAAAAAGCATCTCATTTTCAAAGATCCTGCAATAAAGAACCACCTTAGTTTATATAAGTGTAATTATTAAATAATATAGCATTAAGATATATATATATATAATTTAGCTGGAAGAAAACTACCTCTCCATTTATGCACTATGATGGGCAGCCACTCATTCTTAAAAATACTATTGAATAAAGCAACATTTATTGGATGGTGGAAATACAGTGGAAGGATAGTTTTCTTCTGTTTAAATTACATATATATATATATATCTTAATGTTTTGTTATTTAAAAATTACATTTATATAAACTAAGGTGTTCATTAAAATAAGGTGCTTTCTTTATCGTGGAATATATAATTTCAACCTATATTAATAACAAGTTTGTTTAAAAATCTGGCTTTTAAATTAGATTATGCTCTATTTTCTGGCACTATCACTGAATGTTGGTTTATTTAATAGTAAGCTCTAAGAATGAATGGCTACCCATTCTTTTAAAACATTTTATTGACCTGAAGTGCGTTCTATACTTAGCACATAAGCAGGATTGTTTTCTTCCATATATATATGTATATCTTAATACTATGTTATTTAATAATTAAGAAAAATTTATATAAAGGATCAATAAGTATATACATATATAATTGATATGTCTATAATTCCTAATATCCTTTTTTTTTTTTAACTTTCATAAATATCAATATTCTTCCATTCATTATTAAATTATTTTATGGCATTGCTAATAATTGTGTTACTGATTAGGGTATGTTTTAATTCATAATTGTATTTATCAAAATATTACAGCAATAATTTAGACTACATGGGACCACTTAACATTGTTAAAGATATACAATACATAATTTGATATATAATACATAATTTTATTTCCAAAACTTTCACAATAGTTCTATAGGAAGTATTTTTTAGAAAACAAAACCTATAAAAATAAATGGATGTTTTTCAAGTCATTTAAATTTTGAAGTTGATATGATTATTTTCACAAAAAATGTTTCTAAATTTTAGGAATTTAAAAGTTGATTATTATAAATATCTTTGACATATTATGGTGTAGTTAAAATATCAGTATTTATAGAGGGATGAGTTCTTTTAATATAAATACTTTATTAAAAGGGAAAGTGTATTTATTCTTGAAAAGGAAGATGTTTTTAATAAATTTATTCTACTAGCTTTTGTGTGAAAGTCTGAAACTTATATACTTAAAAGAAGATTGTAAACTTTATAATTAAGTATAGAGAAATTCTTGCTACAAGTATTGAGAAAGTGTTAGCTATAATAAGATCTTTCTCACAGCTAAGAGAGATTGGTGGATAACAGTTATCACTAATGTTACTGATAAAATTAAGTCTGAAATGGAATTGGATTAAATATGTTATTAGAAGATATGGCAGTGAGTAATCACCCACAGATCTTAAGTGATATTAGAGATTTTAAGATATCTAGAAAAATCAAAAGTTGTAGAGAAAAAGTTATAGCAGTTTGATCAAACATAATCGGAATAAAAAATGTTATTTTTTTAGTACACCAGGCATAATCAAAATGTGAAAACCATGTAGAATAATGACAGATAACATTTGAAGAATGATGTGTTTATTAGGTTTAGACAAACTGAAAATATTTGTTGAAGAAAGCTTTGTACAGTTATGTCTAGTAAGATCATGGTTTCTAATAATAATGATAAAGAGATTATATGTTAGTCAGATGAAGGTAATAAGAAAGGTCTCTATAGTAGTGCAGATAAGTTGTGAATTTGGATTAGGACGAATTCAGAAAGTTTCATTCTGCAGGTGATGAATTGATAATACAATAGTCAAAAATAATAATGATGAATACATATTATTTCTGAACTTTACCTTTGATCAAAATCTTAACATTTGTTATATATAATTTTATTTATTACTTTTATTATTTTTCAGATGATTTTTTTGTTTTGTTTTTTATTTATTTAGGAAATATTCCTCTTTTGAAGCGAGAAAAAACTTATTCTGAAAATGATATTGATGAAGAAAAAGCAAAAGATAAAGGTCTTAGTAAAATTTAATGAAAGCATTGTATAAAATAATTTATATTAAATTATGTATTTTTTTTAAAGTAAAATAAAATGATAAATATATTTAAATTTGCTGGGGTTTTTTTTTTTACATTTCCATTCTGAAAATAGAAACCAGTTATAGTATATTAAGTAACTATAATATTAATTTTGGATCAGATTCATTCATTGAGCATACTTTTTAAATCCATTTTCTGTTTGAAATAGACATTAAAAAGATAGATATTGATGACATAACTATAATAATGAACCAACAAAAATACAGACTTAAACTATTTTCAATAAACATCAACAGCAATGTCACATGACTTTCGTACATTTTTATTTGGCTCTAGATTAGGATTTAAAGAATTATCATCTGTAAAATATTTGCATTTAAATTGATAGAAATAAAATATTTCTGTTTCTCGGTGTAATTGTCTAGTTAATGTGCCTTAATGATGAATATTTTACTTTAAAATCATTAATCGACTGTTGCACTTTCATTGTGAATCATATCAGCCTTTTCTTTATATATTAAATATCTGAGTGATTTTTTGGTTCCAAATCATATATAGCTAAGTAAATATTTTAGATCATTAATGGCAATAGAAACAATTGTTTTGTTATAGATTTTGTGAATTTCTTTTTTATAATTTCATTATTTATTAAATGATTTATATCACAGAGATCTGAAATACCTCACTTGAAATAATAAGTAATAAAGCCTAGCAAAACTGAAAATGAAATTTTTTTGTTTTTTAATGAATTTTTTGCTGTAGATTTCTATTCTAATACAATATCACAAAAAGGAAGGCTGCATGATTGAATTGTATACTAAAATATGCTGAAAATATAATATTTTAGAACTAATCGAATATAGGTCAACTTTTGTCAAATTATGGGCTATTTTATGTGATTTTTTTCTTTTTACCTAGGAATCTACTTATTGACCTGTCATAATCCAATAAGATTTCTTTATGAATACATTTGCTTTCTGAATTTTTGAAACTGTTTTTTCAAATCGTAGTAGAGCTGAGATTGACAAATAACCTTCCTACTGTAATTGCTTACATTAATGTGACTCAGATGGAATCCAATCTGATTGTCAATATAGCCCAGTTAATTTTTTTGTCAATAATAATGGTAATGACAAAAATATCCTTATAGAAATCATATAAACTAATGAGCCCCTCTAAACCATTCGTCTTTTTTTTACAAAGACTTGTAATAATAAATGTAATTATTTAAAAAAATCTAATGCTGCTACATTTTTATAATTCATTATCAGAGAATACAGCTATTTTGAGGAAAGCCCGACATTAAAAATATTTTTGATGATTTTAGATTTATAGTGCTTATAAAAATATAAAGATATATTTGCTATTCTTAATTTTAGTCTTCTATACAAAAAGCTTATGTAAGAGTTATAATTGAATTGATAACTTTCTGCTGTTTTGATTTTCAATTTTATACTTTTCATGTTCTCACAAACTTATCTAAAGTCTATCTTAGAAGAAATTATTCAAAAATGTGAAATCTTTTTTACTAAGAGCCTGGTTTTTTTTACATTATGTCTTACATTTATCTTGAAAAATAATGGTTAATTCCTTGAGACAGAATCTCATTGCTATAAATGGTCTAATTAAGTAGTGTGTACTTTTATTCTTAGCTACCTCTTAATGTTTCTCACCAATACTGATATTTTAATTCTGATATGTCATAAATGTTAAATATTTTACACTGTTCTTTTTCATTAATCTTTCAAATACTATTAAGTCATTTTGGGTCTTTTTATGTAAACAATGTCTTTAAATTCAGATCTTAGTATAGCTTCTGAAGAGTTTCTTTAAAACTAGTTCTCCTGTGAAATTTGTATTATAATTTACAATTCAGAATTTTACTATTATATATGTTTTATATCTCAATGACCTAATAGAGAATGGTTAAATATCGTCATTCATAATATAGCAGTGTAATGTATTATGTAATTTGTTGTAGTAATTTATTTGTGATTCTATTTAAAAGGTAATAATCCCTCCTTGCTTTTGATATACTATAAATCAGCTATGTTAAATCAAGAATACTATTGTTACAGCCATAAGATGAAAACTTTGAGAAAATAAAAACAGCCATCTTATTTTCAACCCTGAATGCAGTTATATAGGCCAATATTGTCTTGGAATGAGAGATGTGAATATATATTAAATCATTCACTTTACATCCATTTTTTTTTATTAACATTTATGAAATATCTAGATTATTAAAAGAAATGGATATAAAGTGAATGATTTAATATATATTCAGAAAATAAGAACAGTAATCTTATTTTCAACTCTAAATGCATTTATATAGGCCAGTCTTAAGTGTCTTGGAATGAGAGTGTGAATATATATTAAATCATTCTCTTTACATTTATTTTTTTTATTAACACTTATAAAATATGAAAGATTATTAAAAGAAATGGATATAAAGTGAATGACTTAATATGTATATATGCTCTCATTCCAAGACACTTAAGATTGGCCTATATAGATGTATTTAGATTTGAAAATAAGATTGTCATTCTCATTTTCTCAAATTCTTTATCTTGTGATTGGAATGAGAATATCCTCACATTTTACATTGCTGATTTATAGTATGGCACAAGTGAAGGATTATTATCTTCCAATAGAATTACAATCTGACACTGTGCTAGTAAAATTCATTGATCATTACATAATTTATTTGTGTTGTTTGTCAAATTTGAAATATCACTAATTATAGTTAATGTTCTACTGCTTAATGCATTGTCTCTTTTTGGAATTTTAATGTAATAATAGAAATAAATGATTTCTCTTTGTGTTTATAACTGAGGAATTGTCTTTAACTTTTTATTTTTTCTAACTCATTTCGAAATAGAGTAATGCTATAAGATGTAGCTTTTGCTCATAATTTTCAAGCCTATTAATAAAGTAGAAGATTACTGACACTAAGAAGATAAAATTTAACATAGAAGCTAATATGTAGCAACCAACATAAAGAATTTCATCTTAACTGGTACCAATAATAAAAACAATATAATACGTGCAAAGTTTATAAATTATGGTATACAGATATACTTAGGATTAATAGTGACCTTACTGAATTATCAAAATAACCATGGTAAGATCTTTTAAATTTATATATGTAAATAAAAGGCCTCTAAAACTTAAAAAATTAATTTCAATATGATATATATTTGTCTTTAATGTTTAACACAATTGTTTTTAAATAGTGAATACTGTTTAAGTAAATAGCACACATTCCACCTCAATGTTTGATAATATGGTGACAAGAAATTGAATCATTTTCTTATTGGTTCTTTTTGTATATAAAGAATATTGTCTTAAATACCTTAAAGTAGAGAGTATGAATATATTAATCAATCTAATTATTTATTGTAAGATATGTTTAAACAGATTGATTTTTTATGTAACAAAGTAAAGAAATTTCTTTTTTTAAAGCTTTGTAAAAACCTGATTAACATTATATACATGTGGATTACTTTATTTCATAAAGATCATTTAAATGTTTATTACAAAGTTAAAGAAAATTAAGAAGGAATTTCTTTACTTTGTTAAACAAAAAATCAATCTGTTTAATAAATTATCTTATAACCAGATATACACAGTCTATGGAAAGGTAGTTGTTTTTTTAATTAGTTGCTTTAATATTTTTTAAGATTTAAAGTAAATTAAACAAAAGATTTTAATATTATATAAATAAATGTAAGAAGTGTACCTGCCCTAAAAGGCCATTGTTTTTGTAATAAACTGTTTGGTAAACTTCAGAAATGTACCTCACAAGTATATTAATAAAGCTAAATTAAAATTTAAATGGAAGCATTACTGGAATGCCGTCTGAATAAAAGAAATTAAGAGAGCACTCCAGTAAAGTGTTATGGACAAACATATTCAGATAACAGACAAAATATGGATTTTGTACATAAGAATAAATAATTAGCATTCACAGTCGATTAACATTCACAGTCTCTGTCTTATGTATTCAAGACAATCATCTTTATGCACAAAGACAACCAATAAAAAAAATGATTCACTTTCTTGTTATCATGTTGAAGATTGTGGGGAGAGTTTGTATTATTTATCATAACAGCATTTACTATTTATAAATAATTGTGTTCAACATTATATATATATATATTGTGAATTACTTTATTACATATATTTTTTCTAAGCATTATTTTGAGTTATATATATTTATAAGTACTAAGAGATAATATACATATTTCATGTTAATTATTACTCATATTTTAATTATGTCGGAAATGAAGAATCTCTAAATAGATGGGAGATTAATTCATTAAATTTTAATTTTAGACCTCTTGCTCTCTCTGATATTTTATACATTCAAAATGTGATAAAATATAGTTATATAAATTTAACATTCACCAATCAAGATTATTTTAAATAAATTGTTTTGTTGACTGTTATATTCTTATCTCATTGTCTCATTCCAAAAGCTTACATGAACAATTTGCTACTGATTCTAATAAATCACGTTTTGAACTGGAGAAGTGCTGGGAGTGAAATATTGAGATGGTAGTGCCAGAGAGTAATTTAATCATAGGCATTTTTCCAAAAATAAAAATAATGCTCTATATAAAAAGATGGCATATATGATTCAAGTCCCATATAAAAAAATGCTTTTAGAAACAGAATTAAGTACAATCTTCTGAGGAATGCTCTGGTATAAGATGATCAAAAATATAATCTGGGTATGTTATATAAAGTAGTCATATATGTGATACATGATTTAATTATTATCAACAGCATTAATCTTAATTAATTAAAAAACTTAAATTTTTATTATATTTCTTTATAATGGTAAGGCAAATAGTATTGAAATGAATGACTTCTTGTATTATATGAAGGAATATGCATTTATATGCACAGATTTTTTTTTTTTCATATGTCATAGCATCGGCTGGGATGCAAACCCACAACCGTCTGCAACCAACTACTTGCTTGTGAGGCGGCTGTGATGATCTCTCAGCTAACAACACTTGACACAGATTTATTCATCTATTTACACTTCTGTGAACCATTAAAATTGCCACGACCAATTTCTCAGTACAGTATATATTAAAATGCTAAAACTTAAATCATTAGTACTGGAGTATAGATATTTTATCATATAGTATCCAACTAGTTATTCTGACATATTGTGACAGAGCTCTGAGCATATGGTCTATGTTATTAAACAGGCAAACTCTCTATACAGTAGTGCCATCCTGTGCTAACCAGAGTAATCAATGGAGTTTGACTGTTTAATAACAGTTATGTGCTAGCATAAGAGATGGTGATCATGTGATGTCACATGGTCTATGCATAGAAATTTCAGACTTCATTTAAAGAGAAATCATTTTATGTTATGTCATATATGTTGCTGTTAAGGAACTTAGTTTAGGACTATACATTTTTTTTTGGGTTAATAAATATTTGTTAAATAAATAATTAATGACTTTATTTGCAAGATTTCATAAATAGTTCATTCAACTATCAGAATGCCAGAATTGGAATCAATCTGAGGATTTTAAGTCCAAAATCTGACACTACCATTGCTATAAACCACATAGGATTATATTAATAGTAAGTATTTGTCTGAAGGTTTGTGTTGATGGTATATTAGATGTGATAATATGGTGAACTATATTGGCATATTTCTATCAGTGAATGTTGAATGTATAAAAAATTTTGAATTTTATATAAATTTTTCAAATACAAACAATTTATTAGTAATAACACACAGATTGACAACACAGGTTAATAATGGCATAACCTTTTGAGTAGTATTATTCTCCATTCTTCTTCAGATGTTGTTGTCCTGATCAATGACAGTATTAGCATAGGACTCAAAATCGCATCTTTAAATTCTCGAATATCAAATTTAAGGCAAATGTTCTAACCAACATTGTGTTATTACTAACGTGAGTTGTCTATTTGTGTGATATTACAAGTTGTTTGTATTTGAAAAGTTTAAAATTTTCTATACATTTAACATTTACTGATAGATGATGGAAACAGTCTAATATATTATTATATCTAATATACCATCATTGCATAGGGCTATGTTTCTTTAATTTTACACTTTTAATTTTTCCTAATTGGGACTACATTTTATTTGTTTGTAAAAACAATTTTTAATATTAATTGAAGTGGCTTCTTTTTTTAATATTTTGTAATGATCAATTTTTGAATAAATCTAAGTCTAAACTTTTGGTTTACAAAATAGAAACTAAAGGATTAGATCGTAGAGAAAGTGAGTAATTTCTTAGTTTTTATCGAATTTTCAGAATGGAAATTTCTTGATCTATTAAACATAGCTTTAAAAAAATATTATTTTTCATGATTAATACAATTGCTTAATAGAATAATTTGTAAAAATCAGTGCAATTTAAATATTTATAATATATATATATGGAAGTCACGGAAGTATATCTCTTAATCCTTTCAGACGAGCTTCTTTATTTTTAATTCATTTCATTAAAATTATATTGTTGAAAATGTTTTATTATTAAATAAATCCTGAATAACTGTTACTTTGGCTGTGAGAAGCAATTTATCACGGTTTAAAAGGCATACAAATGTTTTGTTGCTAAAACAACGCAACAGTTTTAAAACACATTATTCATATAATTAAGCTAAAAATATTTCTATCACTTACTTTTTTGAAAACTGTTATAATCTAATTTAATTTCAAATGTAATAACGGTCATGAATAGTATAATTTTTAGTGTTGTTACTAGCTATAGTTATCTAACATTGCTGTTAGATAATGGATATTTGTTCAATTTAATTTAAAGGATATTATAACCATTTCATTGACCAAAGCTTTTTTCTCTCACTTTCCGAAGCTGTGAGTGTTGATTCACAAACTTGTAATTTTCAAGTCTACTGTTCTTATTATGCATTATACGGAAAAGTGTTATAATTTTAAAAATTCTGTAATATTATTTTGATATTTAATTTTGATTTGCAATATAGATTTTGTTTCAAATTCATTAAGAATTGAATAAAAGGAATTATTATTTTTACTTATTGTTTGTTTTTGTGTGGTGCACCCGAATGATATTTAAATAAAAGGGACACAAAGTACAAAATTGTTCATCTTAACTTTTTGGATGTACGAAGTTCTTTTAATTTTATATGTTAATGATGACTCTACATAAAAAAATATTTTTTACATTTTATTTTATTAGATACATATAATGAATTGCATGCTTATGGTCTAGTTGTTGAATGTACAGATAATTGTGCCTTCGTTTTTTCAATGGTTTTGTTAACTTCAGCTTCTGTTGGAAACAACACAAAAAGTTCAATCGGGAACCAAGGCTGCCAACCAATTCGTTTTTTTATATCAGGAGATCTTTTTACTTTCATTCTTGATGAACTCTGCTGATCATTATCTAAAAAAAGTAATAGTAGATTATTTAAATTTGTAATAATAATTTTAAAATATTTTAAACATGCACAGATGCACACACAATTACATTCAAATTTTAGACTAGTAATAGAATAGTAGATTCTGGAGGAACTATCAAGCAATAAAACATTTATTTATTTTGCCCTATATGGTTAGTGCAATATTTAGAATGGCAGATGCTACAGTTCACAATCCATGGATCATAGTTTCAGCTCTGTCACTTCCAGTACTCAAACTTCTTATGAATTCTTAAGAAAAACTATTGATGTAGAGCTGTGATAGAGTGATGGGCTCTAGAACTCAAGATCCATGGAATGTGACTCAATCATTACTTCTGGTACTCAAATTTTATATGAACTCCTGAACGATAAACCATTTGATTATTATTATTAATTAAAGAGATCAGTCTGACCACTTACAAACATTACTATTAACTCTCTCAGAGACCTGCATTAAACTCCATCATAGTTGCTCTGAGGCATAATAAGGAATTTTTTCCCTACTAAAATAGTTTCAGGGCTTTTTCTGAAGCTATGACATTTTTTGTTTGCTATATATATATTATAGATGGCATTATTGCATGTAGAGTTTATACCAAAACCGACTTTTTAGAAAACCGGTTTCTAATTTTTCCGGATAAAAAATAAGAAATACTTACAACTTAAAATAGAAATTTAATTTTTTTTGTTTATTATAATTCAAAAATACAAAAAAGAATAGATAAAGTACATATATGTGCATGTATAAAATTATTAAAATAAAACATTAACACATTTAAGTAATTATACATTAATATTCTTAAAAATTATAGAAGTCAAAAAATGTTTAACATTCAACTGTTTAATATGTAAATTATTAATTTATTTCTTATTCTGATTAATAAAATATGACTTCAAAAAGCAAAGAACGTCAATAGATTTACTACTTAGTCGGACACAATTATACAGGCACAAAATGCACATTGCTACACATTTGCAACAGTGTTGCCATCTTTCTTTAATATATATAACTTGATGAGTACTTTTGTTTACATTTTAATCTTTTTAGCAAATTAATATATGAGTGTTATGTATACATTTAAAACCGATCTTTTTTTACCGAAAACCCGGTTTTCGAATTCCAAAATTTTCTTTAAAAAATCGGTTTTTAGAAACTGACAAACCCTAAGTGCATGCTCATTGAAATTATTAATAGTGGTTCATCAGTGGTTATGGTTTGACTTACTGAACAGCACTTAAGTGACTTTTCTAAAAAATATCTTGTGTCTGTGAAAGTGCTTGTATATATATAAATCATGCCAATAGCTTTTAACAAGCTTTTCAGAATATCCTTATCCTCAGACCGGTTTCTAGCTCTGGCTTTCATCAGTGAGACACTAGAATATTCAAGCATTAGATTTAAAATACCAGGTCAAACCCAGCACTTTATCTAATGTTTCATTATTAAGTAGAAAATCTGAAATTTTTAGACATCCACATGTCTTCAAATCCAGTTATCCAACTTATTTAGCCATATGGGACTGAACTAAATTCAGATACACTAGTCTGAGTATAAAGATATTCTGAAAAGCTTGTTAAGAACTATTGACACACTCATTATATAACATTTGTAATACAAGCTTATTAAATTAAGTCATGTAATATATGACTTGATTTCCTTGCAATTTTATATGTGTATGTGTGTGTTAAGATATGATTTTAAAACAAAGTAATTGCTATTGATAGTTGATAAATGACTGTCAATATTTATTTTGAAAATGATCAAATGTCTAAGATCTATATTCAGTTTATTGATCTCATATTTGTGAGAAAGTACTTAATGTAGAAAGGTGTTAAAAGAAGTTCTGAAATAAGGAAATACTATGAAATTTTTATTAATTGTTTTACACAGACAAGGAATAAAAATACAACAGTTGGTTTAGGTTTTAATCTAGAACAATGTTAAATAACTTAGTTTACTATAAAATTAAAATGGCAACTACAGACAAAACAGTCAAAGTTGAACAAACCAAATACTAAGTATTTCAAAAAAAGATCTTTAAAGATCAGTGAAAGAAAAGTTATATTTCATTCATTTTTATGTCCAGACAACAATGGGGCTCTTATTGCTTCGCATAACATTAGCTAGCATAATAAAATCAGGTGGAGTTCATACAACAAACAGAAAATTCAATTAAACTTTGTAACAAAAAATTTGATAGCTGTATAGCAGATAAGAATTTTTTTTAATTATTTCTGTGTTATATTCTGATAATTCAGCTTCTGGACACATTAACGATATATCAGCAAAATATTTAATGGAGTTAATAAGTAAAAGTACGATCAATGTTTTCATTGTGAACAAATGGATATTGAATGGTTGTAAGCTATGCAATAGTGCATTTTGTAACTATATTTACATACTGATTTTCAAAATATTTGCCACCTAATATATAAATGATGAAGAGATACTTCAACTATACAACTTGAGTATAGAATATGAAGTGCAATAGAAATTATATTTAAATATGTCTAATGGATCTGCAGTTATGATAGAAAAATTTCTAATCACTGTGGCATGCATCAACAGCAAAAGAATCTACCATAATCTGCAGCATTTTCAATAAAGCAAATACCATAAGATATAATAGATCATATAATGAAAGCACTGTAGTACATTTTATAAGTTAAAGCATCTAATTTAAAAATCTTCAGTTCTATAAAACTTCTAATTTCTATATCACTTAAAACACACGAATAAAAAATATTTCTGCAGTGTAATTTTGACCACATCACTGTCACCCAAGATAGAGATTAGTTTCTATTTGTTTTTAATGCCTTGTAGAGGAGTATAATCATAAATATATAACCAAAGATGTATGATCCCCAAGAGGCTCATTTTGTACTGAACCAGCACTCGTTAATTGGCCCAGCTCACAATCTCTTACACATATATTTATAATTTTCTACTTCTTCTTCTCCTATGTATTGATTTCTATTATAACATATACCATTTACACCTTCGTTGACACTTTATCAATACTTTTATTTTTATTTGTATTTACACTAACAGTTTCGACTGTCCTGCAGTCATCATCAGAGCTACAATATTCAAATATATAATTATACAATTATTACATTTATCCACACATATATACATAATACACAATATAAACAAAAATAATTATACATTTTAATATGATTTTTATAAATAATCATTTCCCATTTTATTATCTTATCTTCTAAATAATTTTATCAATATTTTATATTAATTTATTTTATATCACTTTATTTTATTTTTTAATATTATTTAATATAATAATTATAACTTTATCATTTATTTTACTATTTAATGCATATTATTATCATTTATCTTATATTATAAAATCAACTTCTAATCTTGTCTTATTTTTTTATAATATAAGTAAAATGACAATAATATGCATTAAATAGTAAAATAAATGATAAAGTTATAATTATTATATTAAATAATATTTAAAAAATAAAATAAAGTGATATAAAATAAATTAATATAAAATATTGATAAAATTATTTAGAAGATAAGATAATAAAATGGGAAATGATTATTTATAAAGATCATATTAAAATGTATAATTATTTTTGTTTATATTGTGTATTAATTATGTATATATGTGTGGATAAATGTAATAATTGTATAATTATTTATTTGAATATTGTAGCTCTGATGATGACTGCAGGACAGTCGAAACTGTTAGTGTAAATACAAATAATAAAAATAAAAGTATTGATAAAGTGTCAAAGAAGGTGTAAATGGTATGACATATATTTATCATAGTTCAGTATATATAGATAGCAAATTACTACAGTTTACATGTGCATCTTGGAGAACATACATCTTTTTCGCATGTCTTTGGTCATATTTTTGTAATTACATCACTCCATGATGTTGAAATCTGATATAAACCAGTTCCTACCTTGTATGAAGTTGGTGTAATAAAAATTGCACTATAGAAATATTCTTCATTAATTGGATAATCTCTAGTCTAATGATTGATAATAAAAATATTAATGCATAAATGAAAACATTTGAAAAAGATGATTGATCCTCAGATGCATTTCTAAATGAGATATCTTCAGCTGACCCAGGTCAGAGCTTTCATATTTATTCATAGCAAATTATTATGATTCAATTTATAGACATCAACTTCTTGAATGAACTCATTGATATTGTATTTAGACAAATACATTGACCAATTGATGGTGGTTATTTCATCAACTTGCAGATTATCTGCTTATTTTAAATATATTTGTGTGTTTTAAAGATATGTCATCATAAATAGGAAAAAAACAAGTTAATAATATTATATTTGTGTTTAATAATGGATATATAATCTTTAATTAAGTTTATATGTGAACAAAAAGTGATATAATCCTTAGTTTACAAAATGATTTTTAATAATCATTAATGTATTTATCTAAAGCTAATAATTTTTGTGCATTTAAAAAATATGATGCTCGTAAATTGAATTTTAATCATTTGCTATAGATAAATATTGAACTAACTATGATAATAAAATCAGTTAAAAAGTATAACTTGTAACCAACTGAAGATAACTGATTTATTGAGAAATCTATTTTGAGGGTTATTTACTTTTTTTTTAATGTTTTATCCTTTGGGGCTTTTAAGTGTGTAGAAATTAGATGTTTGTGGTATATCTAAAATTATACTTTGACAAATAAAATTCTGTAGAATTTTTCTACAAAAATTCTCACTCAATTTTATGAGTGACATCAAATGAATTTATTTTTATTGGAGACCAAAAAAATTATTTGCCTTTAGACATTTATATATCAAAATGACTAACTGAATGTACTTCAAAACTTTGAATAAAATGGGAGTAGTTTGATGAAAGTTAACATTTGTGGTGAATGTTGTACTTATAAAAAAATTTGATTGTTTTGAATATTTTCCTTTCTTATGAATAAAATTACTTTAAATGAAAATATTAGGATTTCAACTATTCAGTAGATCTTATTTGCAGCCAGTATTGGAAAGCACTTTTCACCTATTTAAAGAAATGATTCGGAATTGAAAATTCTTGCCAAAACTGACTTTAAAAAAAAAAAATACATAAAAATTTCCAACAGACTATTTTTAAAAAGAACATTTCACAAAAAGGAATTGTAAAATTTTGTTATTCCAATATCCTAAGACTATTTCAAAATAAATGATCACTTTGAAATTTTTAAAGCAATTTGCAGCAATATATTTTTATAAATAGATCTACAAGGACTAATTGCAGATATTATCTAATTTTACAAATGACTTATACTTATAGCTTATAACAATAACTCCAAACAACAATTACTTTGTGAGAAGAAGCAGTACCATTTAAACTACACCAATAAGTAGAATGTGAAATATTTTTCTTTGTTAATATTTAGTCACATATTAAATTCTAAAAGACTGGTAAATTAAATGTCATTGATAAATATTTATAATAGGGGGGGGGGGATTAGAGAGCTTCAGAAGATTTTTTTTTTTTTTTGGTGCAAAGACTCCTTTATTCTTGAAGATTTTACACCACCTAGCATATGCTAATTAAGGTGGACTTTAGTTTGAATAATTAATCTACATTAATATCAAGAAGTTGGGAATTGAAATAATACATGCAGATTTTTTCACTAATGTGTGTGTGCATACTACATATATGTGTGTATGTAAAATAATGGAACCCATGTACTATCAATATTTTATAAAACACTCTATGAAGTTTCTAACAAGTGATATTGTTAAGGATCAAATTTAAATCCATACCAGATCAGATAGAACCATATGTTTTTCTTTTTAATATTTTTATGAGTGAATAAGCAATATTAATAAATATAGCACTTTTAAATTATATGTAAAATAATGGAATGGCTTTCTTTTCTTTGTGCTGTTAGTACTATTATTCACTAATTGGTGTCTTTCTGCATAATACATAGCAATATTGTCTTAATGAGATTATATATATTTTGTTGTTCCTTTTAGTAAAAATTAGCTTAAAAGTGATTGAATTTTTATAAAATAATCTAATTTGCAAATGAGAGAAATATTGACATTTATTTTGGACTTAACAGTAAATGAGTATCTGATGCTTTTTCTGTGCCAATATTTTACATAACAGTGAATGAAGTAAGGCATTAATATAAGCTTTTTTTATGCACATATGTATGCAGACCTTGAAAGCAAATTTTATAAAAATTAAATTTTTCTTTCAAGTGCATATTTATTATTAGTCATAATACAAAGTATTAAAATATTTTTAATTAAATAGAAATGAGCATTACAATATTCCACAAGCAATATTGGAATGAAAGCCTTAAAAAAAACAATGTTTATCTCAATGTATAAACCACATTTTTATATGCCAAGAATTGTTTATATACAATAATATCTGTCTGCATACATGAGTGAAAGTTTGTTTTTTGCTGATACTACTCTTTCAATGGATGCATGAATTTTTATTTGTATATTTTAAAATGACTAAATACAATATATATATATAGTTGTACTAATGCTTAAGATTAAATGGGTTTATAAGTAATCATTAAAAGCCAGTCCACACTTAGACAACAAGGAGATTCCATCTTTATTGCTAAAAGGACAACTATTCGAAATTGTTGATTGTTATTGATATTGGGATTGTCTAAGTGTCAACTGAGCTTTTAATGATATATATAATTGATTTCCAAATTATAATTCAAAAAAATAAAACTACACTAAGATGATTAATAAAATTATAACATTCTTTTAATATTTAAAAGTTATTTTAAATATATCTTACTAAATATAATTTCAAACATCTAAAATTCAAGATATTGGAAAAATGATGTATTAACTATTTTTATTTTCCAATTATTTTCATTGTATTTTCAGGAAATATTTAAAAAGTAAATAATTAAATAAAATATGAAATTATGGTGTTAGTAGACATTGCCACTATCTATATGATATAACAAAGAATAGCTAAAATAGTATTTAATTGGGTTATGAATAAAAGGCAGGAAACAAGATGGGTGAAAAAGGTAATACGGTATGAAAAAGATTTGGATAAAGAATTTATATCTGTATATTTGTACAAAAGATGGGATGATTGTGTTAGGAGGATTGTTGAGTGTTATAGTGGTAAGGAATGGGATAAAAGAATAGATTTATTAATAAAGAATAGGAAGTTAGAGAGATGGAGAACTAGTATGGAGAGTAAAAAGAGTTTAAATATATATAGAAATAAACAGGATATTAGGTGTAAGTTAATTTATGATAATAGCAAGGAAAGTAGTTTATTGTTTAAGGCTCGAACAGGATCTTTAGCAACAAGAGAATGTACATGTAAATGGAAAAATATGGGTGATTTAGTCTGTAAATTATGTAAGGAAGGAATAGAAAATATTAGGCATTTGTTAATTGAATGTAAATGCTTGAAAATAGAAAGGGCACATATAATGAAGTTATGGAAAAATAATTATAAAAAAAGTGATTATACAGAAAGTAGATTATTGTTTTTTATGTTGGGTTTGGAAAAAAATAAATAAGGGGGATTTAGATATAAAGGCTGTAGAGTTGACAAAGATTATGTTGCGGAAATGGGATGGAGCAGAATATGGGGAAACTTAGACTGGGGAATGTAAAATTAAGTAGCTAACAAGCTTTTCTTGGTATAATTGCTGAGAGATTCTTACCTTCATTTAAGAAGAAGCTACAGTGCACCACATCACATCAAAGAAAACGCTATTTGATAATTTTCATATTTTTGTAAAAACTCAAAAAGCATGAAAATATTATAGTAAGTTGGAAAACTTGAAAATAATATATTTAACAAATAAAAAACGAATATTTTAAATAAGTATTATCAATGTAAAAGTTTCAGAAAAAATTAAGTTAGTGTCTACCATCATTAATAATTTAATTTTTGCAGATTGTTTGCATTGATCATATTTATTGGAAATTTTTATTTTCAATCATTATTTGTTTACAAAACGGATTACTTTCGGATTTGTTTTTAAATAAATTATAATATTTTCATTTTTTCAAACATGATATTTTCATGTTTTCTTTTGGTTATTCTCATTGATGTTTGCATTGATCACTCGTAATTAAAATATTTGTTTGTTTTTTTAATTATTATTTGTTCATTAAAATGTTTTAAGATTTGTTTTGTGTATAATTTTTTTTATTTTCAAGTTTTTGCTTTTTTATTTTTTATGAAAAAAAAGCTTATCAATTGTGCACCACATTACTAACACTGAAGTGATTAGTAATAATATACTTTATATATAAATAAAATAGTTGTTTTTGTTATTTAAAAGAAGTACTACTTTATATTTGGGTCATTATTGTTCTAACTTTTCTACTTTTCAGAATAAGACTTTAACAAAAAAATTTTGATTTTTTATATGCATATCATAAGTCATACCATGTGATTACATGTCTACAAATGCTACATTTGTAAGCAAACTCATTTTTTCAAAAAAAGTTGCAGAGAATAATAATGCAATGTAACACATTTAAAGTTTTATTTTTATTATTTGGTAATACTTATTCTAAAGCTGAAAGATGAGCTATGAAAACTCTGAGACTGTGGATCAAATCTAGAAGAATAGTCATTTTATGTATGTATATTTAAAACGACCAATGAATCTTTTTTGTTTGTTGATACATCATCACTGGCCTATTTATTGCTAATATCTGCTTAAAAAAATACTTAAAGAAACAATTTTTGTCATACAGGTTCTACAGAAGTCTTCTTATATCAAAAAGAACATTTTGCACATATCCTAGATATATAGGGCATTTGAACTCAGACTTTCAAGTCCCTTCACTATCCACACTATCTCATACTACCGATATACATGACCATACACATACAGAAAAAATAAATAATCACTAATATACGTATTTCATGCTAAACCAGCTCTCATCAGTTGGTCCAGATTATCATCTCCCATACATATATATATAATCAGTGCTCAGTTTATATTAAGATAGCAAATCCTTACACTTTAATGGACAGACTTCAAACTACTCCAACTCTTCAGTCATCCATACCACTGAAAATCTGATGATAGAATTCCCAAATCCCATGCTGATGCCAATATTGTTGTCATGCCCATGTTGACCTCAAGTCATTCTGATTCCTCACATATAGGACAGTATCCATTTATATACCTAGGAGAGGTGGGAAGAATGCAGGCTTAATATGTAAGCTTTGAATATGTGTGTCATGTGTATCAGTAGTATGGGATAGTGTGGATAGTGAAGGAGCTTGAAAGTCCGAGTTCAAATCCCCTATATTTACAATTAGGCTCCAGGTGTAAGAGTGCCTGGTATTTCAAATCTTATATCCTAGATATATATTATTGATTTACTTTACAACTGTCGTTAAAATTTTCTTTGTAACTGTATATTTTAAAAGGAAAGAGAATGTGCATGCAGAGTTATCTTATATATTTCAATTTTGAAATTTAAAATATCTTACCTTCAAAGGTAGTAACTATGAGGAAAAAACTGACAAAAAAGGTAAAGAACCATATACTGTTCATAATTGCCTGAAGAATGGTTTAAACTAAAAAAAAAAAAAATTAATAAAATATATCTACTAAATATCATATGCTCACCATTATTTATGCTTATACAGAGGCTAAACTCTCTATACAAGTTGCAGAGCTTTCAGATCCAAGGCGCATCACTAATGAAAGCCACAAGCTGGGGATATTGGATAAGTAGGTACTAGATAGGGATTTTATGCAAAAATCTTCTTGTATCCATTGATTACTCTGACTTGCACTGAATGGGGCTATTTTATGGAGAGATTAGCCTCTGTGTAAAATGTATCTACTAAATTTATTGTATGAATATGATTATTTGATTACGCACATGTTTACAAATATATCAAATAAGAATACTATATTAATGTATATATATTTCATTATTTGATACAATTTCCAATAATCAATGAAAGAATATTAGTTTAATAATAAATGGTCAACTATAGGTTCAGTATCACAATATAACCCCTTTGTCTCATCGTATAAAAAGTAAATCTCAAATTACAATCATAATTTTATTTTATAATTACTTCATCAACATTTATCTGTCAAACTGAAATACCAGAACTTTTATTCTGCCAAAAAAAAAGTAAACAGATACTCATCGAACTAATTAATAAGTCACATGACTCCTGATTACATCATACTGATAAGCAGTAAATTCTTTTTCTCTTACCATATTTATGCCACCGTTTAATAAAAACAAAGAACTGACATCTATTAATTAATAAAGCTTTTATTAGATGGCATAAATGTGCTAAGGGGCAAAAAATCCTCATCAATTGACTGATAATTAAAAAGTTATCTAACAGGTACCTGAAGAAAAAAAATTAGTTAGAAATCCTTATGTTTTATGAAAATTTTTCATTTGGCAAGGATAAAAATGTAACACTTCAGTAACGGGAAGTTTAATTTTAATTAATAAAGCCAAGATTAAGAAAAGATCGTAAATTACATTTAAACTTATATTTTCATATATGCTTAAATAATTTCCAGTTTGAAAAATGAAAAACAAATTGTTACTTTTCAAGAATATTTTTTAAATTTTATTCTTTATATACATTAGTTTAATACATTCTACAGGCTTAAACCTGTATTTATATATGTAATATATGCGGGATTCGAACTCAGACTTTCACACGACCCATTACTCTCAGCGCCATTTCATATTGCTGACCCACTTGATCACACACATGTTGAAGAGATAAATAATCACAAATATACGTTAGTTTATTAAAATGGAAATAATATATACACTTTTGAAAAGAAAATATGAGATGATACTTAAATTGAGACTTACATGAGAATTATATCACGAAGCTTCATTTACAGCTTTTTATTTACCTGGAAAATTATCAAAATCATTCTGGTGAACATTGAGAAAAAATCGACAATAGAGGATTGTTAATCAAACTGTTAAAATTAGACAGGTAAATTTATCCTAATAAGTTCTTCTCAGTCTGCCATTTTAATTATTTAAAATAATTTTCTAATAATTTTAAGGTTTCTTCTATTAATTTGTATATATCAAATACAGTATACTCATGGAATATATATATTGAACCATTTTGCCACATTGTATATCAGATTTTTGGTTACTTGGGCTGATTGAACATTCTCTAATATATTTTTGTAAGATAATGAAATTATGGCTTCTAACAAACAAACATAAAAAGTTTGTAAAAACCACAATTATATTTCCTGATTATCTTTAAACCCCTGTTTTGACTAGAATGTGTTACAACTATTTTGATAACAATTACTCATATCTAAAACAACGCAATATTGCCAGTATCAACATGAGATTCATTAATGTGGTGCTTTAGTAAAAGAAAGAAATGATTTAACATTTGTAATTAATATTTCCATTTGTCAATTCATTGCTTATTTAAAGGCAGTTAAAAAATTATTAACTAATATAAAGTTATGGAAAGAAGCTGTTGAGATTTTTTTGTTTGTTTTTTTAAAAATAGATTTAATAACACCATAATAAAATTATACACATTGTTAAAATTTTTTGCCCTCCTCCACAACATATATATAAATAAAATGGGTACTGTTCTATTAGCTCATAGATATGCTAACATATATTAATATATAAAGATATTAAAAATTAATTTTTATGCCGGCAGCCCAGTAATGTTATATTTTTGTGTTTTTGCATAGCATCAATGCCATCAAGTGGCTGACATGAGCTAATAGAACAGTACCATAAAATGTTAACTTAGAACATCAAAAAATATTTTCTTGTTAAAGATAAAATAAAGTAAATGTTATATGAATGCATAAAAATATATTAATGTAAATAAAGTATTTTATAAAACAGAAAAATATATTTAGATATTTTAGTGATATGTTCAAGATTAAGTCCTTAATAAAATCTTTCTAGTTCAACAGTATTATAAAAAACCTTATTTTAAAATAATCACTTATTATTAGGGAATAACAAATGCAAATCTTTTACTGGTTGGATTTAAGTTATAGATACCTTTTTTTTCTTTTCAATTTGCTTTACGATGCTTAATCTTGTACAGTGTTGCTGTTTGTTTTTTATTTCCTTATTAATCCACTACAGTTAGATTGGCTGGGGATGATTTTGTAAATAAATATTCAGTCAGAAAACTAGGAGTAGGCACATCAACTGGTCAGTTTCATTTTCAACACCTGAGGATAGATCTAGTGATGACAGACATTACAGCTTTAGACTGTCATTGGAAATATTTTGACATTACTTCTGAAGACTTACATAGCAATGTCTTCTCAGGGTTTAAAATTATCTACTTTGGTTATTTCAGTTTTTAACACCACTGGTAACTCCATATTTTAAACATATCAAGGCTGTTTACAAATGAAAGAATGTATGAATGATCAAATCAATTAATGACTAAATTAATGACTGAATTAAATGCAACTGATCCAGTTATATATACTACTCTAATTTATGCATACCTGTCTTTCAATAAGCACCATTTTTTAAATGATTATTTATTTATTTTTAGATCTGTCTTCTACATGGCATAATTGTTCACACTTACTAACATTGCAGCTTTCAAATTTTACTTTGTTGCTTAGCAATAAGGTCCATTCTTAAATTCTTATGACAAACAATTTTGACAAATAAAAAATAAAATACATTTTTATAATTTAAGAATAGTGTAAGGTAATGCCCAATCCTTATAAAATATATATAAATAACTGATGTTTTGGAATAACAAGCTAAGATAATAAAAGGTTAGATAAGCAGCCAGCATTTTAAACACATTAAATAAGTATTAGGATATCTTGAGGCACGTGTATATATACATACATAACCATACATTCATAAAGGAATGAACTAATTTTTTTTATTAAATGTGAAATAAAATATCTACACACACACATTGATACATGAAGATTTAAGAGTTTCAATCATGACATGACAGAAATAATAATAATCTGCCCTCAAATTACATTAACCAAGTTTCTTTTTTTTAAAAGAATTAAAAAAAGAGTAAAAGTTTCTTGATTTTGAATATGAAAAAAAAAAAAGCTAAGCAACAGTTTAGTTTGTTGGTAGTTGTTAAAAATGGAATCAGTTGAAAGTAAAGTTTTAGAATAAGAAATTTATTATTATTATTATTATTATTATTATTATTATTATTATTATTATTATTATTATTATTATTATTATTATTATTATTATTATTATTATTATTATTATTATTATTATTATTATTATTATTATTATTATTATTATTATTATTATTATTATTATTATTATTATTATTATTATTATATTAATTTTCATGATTCTATTTTATTAAAAAAAAACCTGTTTAATATCTTGAATTGCATTTATCTATTATTGATTTGGTAGAGTGCAGAATATTTTAAAAATAAAAGAGACATTCTTTATTTAGTTATGAATGTGGAATAAATTCTGAACGATTTATATTTTGCTTATCAACTTCAAAAGTCATATATTTATTATAAAATGCTTTTTTTAAATAAAAAAAAGGTAAACTAAAAATGAAATAGAATTTTAAAATACTAAATTGCATTTCTTTTGAAGTAAAATATATTATCACTTGTCTTATATATATAAACTGCATTTAATAGCATTTCTATTTATATTATAACGCGAACTTTGAAAAAACCTATATTTAACTACTTATTTGGATGTATATGTATAATATAATGATGCAATCTTTGTGCCTTCTTTGTGTTATCAAATGGTCATAAAGTCTAATCATTGGTATGCCTAGTGTCTAAATAAGCATGGAATGATTTAGAAAAAGTTCTCATAGAATCGAAAAGAAAATTGCTACAAAATCAGGAGCTTTATGAGTTCGACTTCATCGTGGAAATTGTTTTAAGTGGTTGGAGTTTGAAATAATTCAACATGCGCAAATAAAAGAAAGACACCATCTCTAAAAACACTGAAGCCACTCTTACAAATTTTAATCCTTTGTTTTTAAAGAAGTTCAAAATTTCATTTAACTTTGATGCTCTTAAATATTTTGTATTTGTATTTTTTGGTGTATACTGAGATTACGATTTTTCTCATCCTTTTACTCATTTGCAGAAAACATTTTTTTCTTTAACTCTTAAAATGTAAAGAACCCATTTTGCTTAAATTTTGATAAGAGAAAAATATAAATATCACAACTCAAGGTATACATATATAATTTGTATATGCTTGTAAATAAAATCTTAGCATAATTGGTTGCATTAGATTCGATGTCTGGACATTGACTTAAAAGGCAAAGATAAGATTTATAAACATCTACATTTAATTAGGCAGTTAATATATAAAATTAAATATTTATTTTACTTACTAACAAGTAATTATATATGAGTAAATTTTTCTGTTTGTATGATTAACAGTCTTATGAATGAACTCTATCTATAAAACATAAATTAACAATCCATAGACATAAGTGTAATATACATTCAGATGACAATCTAATTAAACATTGAATATCTAATAATATAGATTGATTCTTGGGATAATAGCTACATTCTATATTGTTATGCATTGTAATTTTATTTTATTTCATTGATATATTTAATATTTAACTTACTTCTGCTGTTCAGATTGGGGTATGTGACCATTTTATTGTAATCACGAATCAACAGTAATATTAAGCTGTATTATAGTAAAGATACATATTCATACTTTATTATATTCATGTTTATATTTTATTAAGTTATAATTGCTATAATTTTGGAACTTAGATTTTGTTAATAAATATTTGTTGTTTGAAGTTAAAATCTTTGTTTCTCTGATCTCTAGATTATCAAGTAGCATTCATACTTCACTCACCGGGATATCTATTGTACATGTTCACACATCTTTTATATATATTCATGATATTTGTATGTGAGGTTTTAAAAATACATTCATTATTAAAAAGCCATTAGGGACCTATATAGAGATCACATTAATACCATCCTGTTTAAATCTATCCTTGAGCAGAGTTAAAGAGAAATTTCTTCACTGAGTTTGAACTCCAAGACATAATAAGACCTGTAAGTTGAAAGGGCTCAGGGTATTCCATCTTAAATTGTATTTTGATCAAATTTTCAAGTTTGGCTCAACTTTTGTAGTCAAGCTCAAATATTGGCCAGCTATAATGTAGACCTTCTCCCATATTCTCCAACAACAATATTCCATCGCTTAGTGTTTCATTTTGATATATTGAGTATCTGTCTGGAAATTGTGGCAGACCATGGTCCATTACATTTTTGGGTATGAACAGTTACAGCCATTAAATTTTATGGTTCGTTACATTTTTGGCACACCATCATGAGGCACGGTTAGTTGATGATTGTTGGTGACAAGTATACTGTTACATTTTTGGTGCCATCAACAGTGAGGCCTGTATAATAGATGCACCAGCACATATAGACTTAAATGTAAGTTGATTAGCATGTTGCATTCATACTAGCCAATTATTGAATTCATTCTAGACTAGGATCTGTTACAGTTTTGCCTCTCAATGTGGTAGGCTCTAGTGTTTAGGTTCATCACATGTGAATAGTTATGACTACTACATTTTGGTACACAATGTGTTGAGCTTTAAAGAGTTAAGTCTATCATATTTTATTGTATACTTTTAGTGTGAAACATAAATTGTCCATAATTTCAGTATAATCTGATACATTATATTTTAGTTAGGCACTTAATAGACTATATATTATATAACCTTATGGATTAACTGGTGTGGCAACTTAATGATATAATTAACTTAAATCAATCAGTAATAAGTCCAAATAACTCCGAGTGAAAGTATGAATTGGTAAATAGAGACCAAAAGTAAATAGATGATCAAGAATCTAATAAGAGTAGACAAGTGAGGCAGATAAAGGGCATAGTATATAAAACAAGCATTGATACCAATGAAATATAATATACTTAAGGTAACCAAAAGATTCACATGAGATGACACAAGTTGGTAGGAGATCCTATGACATGTTATAAGTATTGTATAGAAAAGAAATAACTTTACATTCATAGAATGAATATTCCAAAGAAAAATTTTATTTTGTATGCTATTTAGAAATGGGAAATATTTAGCGAGTATGGATAAAGAATCAAATGTAAAGCCACAGGATGTTAGTGGCAATGAAGTTGAGGGTGATCCTGGTGTAGGTCAAGAAGGGTCAGTAGACATACATGTATCTGGGGGGGGGGCAATTGTGGGAACTGAGCATTCTTTGTCAATGCAAGAAGAGAGCCAGTTAATTTCTCAAACTCAAAAAACCCCTATTAATGAAATCAGAAAGCCACCTCAAACTGACATAACTCAGGTTACAGCAGATGGTTTTATAAAAGTAATATGTTAATAATTAATTCAAGCATAATCTGCTTGATTTATCTCTTTTTTGAAGTGCTTATTAAATGATAAGAAAATTTATAGACTGTCTTATAATTAAGGGTTATTAATAGAAAAGATTTTTTAAAAATGTTTATCAAAATTTATCATTATATTGTAATTATTGTTAGTAAATGAAAGCCATCTGAGTAAATAATTCTAAGAAATTTATCCATAAGTGTCTGTTATCAAATTAAGCATATATGTAATTTTGATTTAAGATTCTTTACTATGTAGTATTTTCTTTGGCATCCCCATGCTAGAAAATACAAATGTAGGGATCCATAAACATTTTTAATAATTAGATGATGTCAAATTATTCCTCCTGTCAATATTGTAATCCATAGTAAATTTAATGGCCTTAACTCTATGGCAGTTAAAGATAGCATATGTTGTTAATCATTTTGTTTTAATCATAAAGACATTAAATAAGGGGAAGTTTGTGTTCTTTCCTTCCTAAGTAATTTTCTACTCACAGTATATCATTTCTTTTCTACAAATCTGAAATCTATTGATAAAATGTGTGAAAGTAAAACATATGTTTTATAGAGAAATGTATGTATATTTTTTTCTGATCTTGTTTTATCACTTGGCGAACAAAAAAAAATAATGGCACAGTCTTTTTATTTTTGTTTTTTTTAAAACATTGTCTTTCTTCTAATCTTAATAAGACAATGCTATTATTCGATATGATTTAATAAAATATTTCATTTTTTTAATTTTAATAAATAAAGTATCCATTCACTCTACATTTTATTAAAGATAAGATCTTTAATTGTTTTCTTAATTTAGTTACTCATAAACCATAAAGGGAATTAGAGATGACAATATGTGTACATCAAATTATATATATATACCCACATACCATTATTATCTAAACTATCATAGGAACCTTATGAATAAGAGAAAATATACACATGGAATTTGTTCTATTATTAAATAATTTCATTGGGATAATCTACAAATCCCTTAAAGCACAACTCTATGATGAAATCACTCACACACTTATAATTTCCAGAACAGACAACTAAAAGAATAAAGACAGAAAAAAATAAGTTCAGAAATTATTTAATAAAGTTAACTAATAAACAAAAGAATAAAGTTTAGAAAATGAGAACATGACAAACCCAAAGTATAATACCCATACCGATCAATCCTATCCATGTTATATATATATATATAACACATTCATATTCTCTTCTTATTCCCCTTAATTAATTACCATCAAATATAATTAAGCTATTCATTCATTTTCAATAATCAAACTCTAAAAAAAATTATCAGTAAAGAAATAAAACAATTTTAATTTGAAGCTTCATATTCTTTTTCTTTTGAAAATGATTTCTCATACAATTTTTTTTTTTTTTTTAAAAAAAAAAAGACTTTTTCAACTAAACTTCTGAAAAAATTGTTCAATATTTTCAACTATTATTTTCTTTATAAAGTAACATTTATAAATATATTAATTTTACATTCTACCATGTCTCATTTATCATGAATACTTTTTTCTTTCAATCCTTTTGTAGTTACCTAGTTGATTTTTTTCTTATAGATTATGCAGATAGTAGTTTAGTCAACCTCTTGGTTCCAGCTTTTTTCTTTTTATTATAGCTTTCCCAATAATTAATTTATTCATTTAGCTTTATCTTCTTTTTCTTTTGTAATTCCAAATTATCAGTGTAACAATTATTTTTATTATTTTTCTATGTAGCTTTTTTCTTTTTTGTAGTTCTAGGTTTACAGTTTAATAGTTATTTTTATTTCATTTTCTTTCATTTAGCTTTTCATTTATGTAGGTCCAGATTACCAGTATAACAATTATTTACATGTCAGAGTAACATAAATTGAGATAATCAATTTGGGATGGATCAATATATAAGGCTAGTTGAAAGTTTCTTTTAGGGATGTTTTCCTTATCTTACATTTCTTTTAATGAAATTGATTATGTAGTTGGGTTAGGAATGATAAGTTTTTAGCAAGAGATTAGCACATAGTTTTTGTAAATTTTTATATTATTTTGCTTTGCAAACATTTCTTTTTAAAACTAAAAGTGAGATCAATCTATTATCAAACTTCCCACTAAGCTTTTGACTGTTGAATTTTTCTGCCCACATGTTTCTTTAGTTTTTAGAAAACAATCTTGACATCAATCTTTTTTCCAATCACATGATTACCTCAGAAATTATTATGTTAAGTCTTGAATTGATTTCCTTTTTACAAAAAAGGTTATTTGAAAAAAAAAATCTGTTTTTACACTAATTAAAAAAATGAACTTCATTTCTTCAGAAATAAACATCCTAATCCTTTTTTTAATTAATTGATAAACAACTTTTAAATATCTTAATCTTATATTGTTTCTTATTTTTCCAAAAAAAAAAATTAAATTACACAAGAAAAAAATTATTCTTTTTTTTTTACAGCTATAGCTAAAAAAAAATTAAACATATTATTAAAATGTCTCAAAATTTGTCACATAATCATTTTACATACATAAATCTTATAATAAGTTTAATCTAGCTAAATTTCTATCAAATGAATTATCCTGAATTTATCATGAGAAGAAATAGTTCTCAGTATATAGTAATGCAGTATAAGAGTGACAAATTTTGGAATGTAAAGTCCTCAGGTTGATTCTAATTCTGATCATTTCAGCACTAATTTTTATGAATTTCCAAGCAATATATCCATTTAATTATTTATTTATATAAAAAATGAATTATAAAAAAATGACTTGTTTATTGCATAAAAATAATACAGTATATTAGTTTATGAAAAAAATATTTTTTTTGTTTTCCAAAATATATTTTTAGGAATGATTAAACAAATTTATTTTATTTTAAAAAGCTTGTATTTATAATGGTTGTAGTTCACTTAATAAAGTATCTATTGCATACAATCATTGTGAATTCGCAAAAGAAAAATATAAGATTACAGAAATATGTTGATACTATAACAAATAAATTTAAATGATGTGATAACATTATAAGTCACATTTGGAAAAAAATAATGGGATAAATAAAAAGTGTATTATTACTTTATCTCACATTTGCCTATTTATTTAATAAACTTTCAAGTCCTAAAAGACTTTTCTTGGGAATTATAATAGAAGAATAACCAAAACAATTTACGACTTAGGAATTTTCAAGTTAGAAATTGAATTTATAATAATTTAAATTTTTCCTTTTAAAAAATTTATTAATAATTTACTTTTCCTCCATTGCTAGCTTGTATTCAATGATTAGCATATCTATGATAAAATTATACAATGGTAATGCATAATTATTTATTCAAAATAACACATACTTTTTTAATTATACATAGGCCACCCTTATCTTTTTACTAAGCTTTTTCTCTTCTCATCCATAGAAGAATAAAGGAGGATAGCTTTTCTTTGTTATAATTGTCAAAAACCTTCATTGATACTTTCATAATAAACCAAAGCATCCTCAACTTAATTATATATGATCATAATTCACAGTCATCCACATAGTATTACGTATGCTTCAGAGACTGTTACAGTTTAAAATTTTTATATATTACAACTGCACTAGTGTATAGTATAAATTAAAGTCCAATTTTGGGTTAATCCTCTTTTAACATCGGATATAGATAGATAGATAGATAGATAGATAGATAGATAGATAGATAGATAGATAGATAGATAGATAGATAGATAGATAGATAGATAGATAGATAGATAGATAGATAGATAGATAGATAGATAGATAGATAGATAGATAGATAGATAGATAGATAGATAGATAGATAGATAGATAGATAGATAGATAGATAGATAGATAGATAGATAGATAGATAGATAGATAGATAGATAGATAGATAGATAGATAGATAGATAGATAGATAGATAGATAGATAGATAGATAGATAGATAGATAGATAGATAGATAGATAGATAGATAGATAGATAGATAGATAGATAGATAGATAGATAGATAGATAGATAGATAGATAGATAGATAGATAGATAGATAGATAGATAGATAGATAGATAGATAGATAGATAGATAGATAGATAGATAGATAGATAGATAGATAGATAGATAGATAGATAGATAGATAGATAGATAGATAGATAGATAGATAGATAGATAGATAGATAGATAGATAGATAGATAGATAGATAGATAGATAGATAGATAGATAGATAGATAGACAGACAGACAGACAGACAGACAGACAGGTAGACAGGTAGACAGGTAGATAGGTAGATAGATAGATAGATAGATAGATAGATAGATAGATAGATAGATAGATAGATAGATAGATAGATAGATAGATAGATAGATAGACAGCAACAATCTTTTCCACTGATCAAAAATAAAATGTGTTATCATAAATCAATTACAATCTCAACCGAAATATATTTAATTGCTTCTTTAGTCATTTTTTTTCCTTTGTTTTTCTCCATTATTTATAGTGCTTTTATTGAAGCTCAAAGCAATTGCTGCTTTTCCAAGTGTTTCAGTTTTAATGAATGTTAATCCCCAAAAGAATGTTTATGACAAACACCTTAATTAGCCAAAAACAATACTAAAAAATATAATCAAACGATTTGTCCTTTCTGTCCTAAATTATACAATAGTTATTAGAAAATTGGTTTAATAATGTTTAACTTTAAAAAAACAAATTAATTTGAATTTCTCATTTGGCCATTTTTACTTTTAATAAAATTACAGATACACTTTACAAATATATAAATTGTTTTTGTGCTACTAATTAAGTTCACCTATACACTCTTTTATTTTAATGACGGAGACATTACAATGTACACATATATTTATAGATTTATTTACGGAGAAATCACTAGATTGAGAGTGATAAGCGAAAATGTGCATTGTTTGCAAATTTATTTATTTTTAAATAATTCTTTAGAAATCTGACTTGTAAATAATAATTTATTTGAACTTAGTTGTTTTATGAATGTTTATATTTTCAACATTATTTATATAACAGCCATATTTTCTTTGTGGCTTTATTAAAATTATTAGAATATATATATAGACACATCTTTTGGGGTTGTCTTTGTACTTAGTTACATGTTGTTAGTATCAAAAAATTTCTGTAGGATTAAATTTGCCATTGCCTGGGTAATGAAAGTCATTCAAGCCACCATTGCAGAGATATTGAAATATCTTTAGTTTTGGTTTGAATGATTTTCACAAAAAGTGTCTTGTGTTGTGTCAGAATATTGCTACAAAGTCGACACTTTACTTACAATATGGATATTTTTAGATAGCTTTAACAATTAACAAACATCCTCAGTATAGATATTGCATTGAATCTTTATTAAGCCTTCTATTCTGACAGTGCTGCAATAGATTTGAAAGCCACCAAATATGTAGTTTCTATAATTGTTGTTTGCCACAGTTATATAGATCAGATGATTTTAAATTCCACTTTTAAAATAGATGAATGAAATGGTCACAGATAGTCCTTGAATCTGTTGTTTATATTCTAGATACCAGTAGCATATATAAAGATCAAATCTAGATTACATTATTACTATGTAATTATATATACGAACAAAAAGGTTTACATGACTTTAATAAATATATATCATTTTCAACTATTATCAGTCCATCATGAAATGAAAATATTTTTTAAATTTAATCCAGTTTCTCCAATTATTGTCCACATTATTCCAGAAACTTCTTTTTTATTTAATTCATCCCATATTATACATGTTCTCTTTCTAGATTTTTTACAATTCCAATTTAAATTATCCATATATTATTATCTCTTTTAATATGCCTAATCCAATTTTATTTCAACTTCTTAAATTTTTCAACAATGTAGTGACACCTGAGTTTTTTTTACCTATAATACGTCAGTAATGATTTCTCTTTGTAACTTCCAATGTATATTTTTCGATCCATTGAAGTTGCTTTCTGTACTCTTTACCTCTTACATATCCAGATCTCAAATTTATAATTACTGATACAACTCTTTATTAAAAACCCTTTTGTTCAAGTATATATATATTAATATTAAATTATTTTAACCAAAATCATCCATCAAAGTTTAATTGTGTAATTAATATCATCTATATTTTTAGCTGCATTAATAATCTGATTAAATTATATATTTTTTTAAATCATTGAGTTTTTATGACATTTATCATTTAGACCTAATTTCTTATATATATTGAAATTTTGAAGCATTATTTGCACACACACAATCACGTTTTCTGGAAAATCTAGATGATTTAAAAAATCTTCATTTACTTTTATTCTATTAGCTTTCTATTTTAATCCACAAAAAATACTTCTTGTAAAACTTCTGTAAAAAGTGGCTCTGAAGAAGACTGCTGGACAATCAAAATGTAAGATTGTGTATGCATATATGTACAATAAAGGGCTTTTTGTAAAAAGTGTTCAAAGTAGAGTAGATAAATTGCATTGATATAAGATATTACAACAAAATAAAGGAAGTAGTGAATTTGGTAATATTAATAAAGACATATTAGATGATTTAAATGTAGTAATGATATGTTTATGTAAGATGAAAAGAAAGATAATGGAAAATGTAGATCTATCAGTCTTCTGTCAGTTTTATACAAAATCCTTATAATTTATTTATACATAACTTTGGATTCAGATCATCCAACTAAATGAGCTGAATTTATAAGTGGTTGTAGCATAGTAAATCACATCCAATTTATTAAGAGAAATTATAAAAGGCAATATTTATGATTTGCAATTATACTTTGGATTTATAGTTTATGAAAAGGCATTTGATTCCATAAGCATTTCCACAATGATTAAAGCTTTGGACTATCAAGATATAGATTCAGATTATTGCCATATTCTGAAGAATAATGGTTCAAATGCTACAGTGGTTATTTATTTCTATTATGATAGCAAATACCATTCATACTAGAAGTTTTTAATCATATATACTGAAAAACAAGTAAACAATAAAATGATTAATATTTATAAATAAATAAATAAGTGTAACTGTACAAGTGTTGGTGTTTAATGTTGGACAATATAAAGTCTAACCTCTAACCCTAGTGATGAACAAATTCATCCACAATCAAGCTCATGTCTGACCCTATATTTTATTTCAATTTACAATTAAACTAGTAATATTTTCCCTCTTTTTAATATATCAAGAATATATATCCCATTAATTTATGGTAAGGGGAAGAAATAAAAAAATACATATACATAAAATTAATCATATGATATTAATCAAAAGAAAATCAAGAGTTCATAAAAGAAAATGTTCTAAAAGCTTAAGTGGGTCCTTATTTCCATCATTCACAATCCAATTGGTTGATTTTAAATGTCTTCAAACATGCATAATGGTGATCCAAATTTATTTTCCCATGTAGTATACTTTGAATTATTAAGTTCACATCTTCAGATTCAAGTAGTAAAGTTTGGTATTGCTTTCATATGTAGATAGATGCTACTTTGAGTTGAATTTGATTTTGGCTATTACATCTTCATGGATAACAAATTTCTTCCCATGAGGTAACTTTGTACTTAGTTGTGCATGATGGTATGTGTATCTATTGAAGCAGTCAATCTTAGCTTAAGATTGAGCTTCATGATTCTATCTACTAACCTGTGTTTAAACCCTATATCACTCCCTGCTTTTTTAGTCATGTATATTTATTTTATGTATATATTTGAGATGTGCACCTAAAATTTATAAAGTTTAACTTTCCAATATTTATTATTAGTAATTTTTTAATTATTATTAATTCTTTCTTATTAATGTACATAGGTGCGGCTCAAAGATATATGTTATAGGAACAAACATACTAACAAAATATTAATATTAATTTTCTTTTTTTAAATATTTTATTATACATCATTTTAAAACTTTTTCTTTTTAAATTGTGTTTCCTATTAAACTGTATATTTTATAAATTCCAAGATGGAAGATGCAACCATTAATTGTCCAAAAATAAAGGGTTGGGAATATAATATTGTTTTAGTCTTGGGATGGAATTTTTAATTAAAGTTTTTACTTAAAATAAAATGGGGATTAAGATTAAAGATTTTACTTTTGTATAAACATTTTGTCAAATCTATTTCCAATCTAGAAATAGATTTGAATATATTTTTGGAATGTTATCTAATGTTTGTATCTTCAAAAACAATCGACAAAGAAATCTTAAAATTTCTGTTGTATTAAAGATTACGTTTAAGCTAGAGATAAGAAATTGAAAGCATTCTTCAAATACCTGGGCAGGAGTATACAATGGGCTAATTTTGAATTCCAACAAGATTAGCTACTATTGAGAGAACTGTGTTGTTAAGATAAGCCACACTGGTTTAAAATTTAAAAACGATTGAATAAAATGCTCATCACCTTTCTGATCCTTGTGGGTCATTTTCTTCCACTACCATACCACCATGCTCCCATAGAATGAAGTAAAAGCCCAATGGAGAATGATAGAATGCTGAATGGAGGCTTGCTATCATATAAGAACTCACATGGATCCATTAAATGCTGTACTTTGAGAATGAACTCTTAAATTATGCAAGATAATGATTTGCATACTGCCTAAAAGTAAATCTAGCTGACTAATCTCGAACCCTACTATCAATTTCTCCTATTGTGTGATTTAACTTTGTAACTTTTCTAATATGTAAATTGCTTTCAAATAATTTCTATAAATTTAATTATCTCACATGCTCTAACTTTCTTTAACTTTGATGTGGTCATTTATTTATATGTATTTATTACTTCAATTTTATATGTCTATTTTACTTATTATTAATATGCCAATCTCAAGCAATTTGATGAGTTGAATTTCCAAAATCTTTTTTTCTTTTTAAGTAAATCTCCATGAATTAAGGTTGCTAACGTCCCCTTAAAACATAATGCTTTATTAATTAATATGCTCACCAGATTGTTTTTAAGGGTCAACATTTTGTTTATGTTTTAGTGTAAAAATTTGCTATTTGTTTAACTCTGGATTCTACCTGGAGTGAATCCAGAACTCTAGCTAATTAATGCTCTGAAATCATTAAAAATATTATTTATTCAATTCTGAAAGGGTGACTTATTATTTGTTTTCTATATAACTGCTAGTTTTACTTTATTTTTCATATATCAAATACAGTACTTAAATATTCCAGTTATTATAAAATCAATGAAGGTGGGATTGAATTGTTTTAAATATTAGAAAAGGAGGGTGGTCAAACTAAACATGTATTTTAGTAAGTGAAATCTAAATCTCTCTATATATATTGTAGCGGCATAGCATATTATTTATCTAAATTATGGCATTGAAACAAGAGTCATTTATTTTTAAAGCAGTAAATCTTTTTCAATGTTGTTAGTGACATTTATCTGTTCTGCATTACTGACATTTGGCCTAGAACTTCTAATCTGGGGGTTACGACAAGATCGAACCCATAGATTTCTTCTCATGCCTTGTCCTGTGGATAGTTGACCTTCCCAGGACCACTTTTCTTCATATAAAATGTCTTTGCATGTTGGTGACATCCACAACATGCCTTAACCACATTTCTTTAAGCACTGCCCAAAAAGAAGTCATATTTCATTTTCGTCCAGAAGTCATGACCTTTTCCTGTTATTTCTTTACCATGATGTCAGTACTGCCACTTCTCCATGTATTATCTTTTTTGCTTCATGACCCAGTTTTAATGCTCTAATATTAAAATTGTGCTCTGCTTAAATATATATATATATAAAATGTCGAATATCACTACTTTTATTAATAATATTATTTCAGTCTGGTTATACGATCCCACTGTCATAATTTATTTCTGTATTTAAGAATATCTATCTGCCTTGGGGAAAATAAAGCATTCTGTCTTTTAAATGTTAACAAAAAGAAGAGGTTTAAAAGAATTTTTAATAAATATTTTTGTCATATAAATAAATGTAATTTTCAAATGTGTTTTACTTATTTTCATGACCATAATGGCATGAAAATAATTTTCTTATATATATATATAATGAATCTTGGAACGCTCCCCGAAATAATGTTAGTCACCACATTTCAAAACCGTAAATCAAAGCGTTAATAGCAATTTTATGTAATCTTTTTAATAATTGATTGGCATCTTAATACTGTACCCACCAAAGATGTGTGTTAATGTATCTCTTATTTAATTGATAAAAGAGAAGATGAGAACCATTAATGTGAATTTCACTATGTAATTATATACCGTTTGGTAGACCGCTTGCTCATTAATGTACATACTAATGTATGCAATTAATTCATAATGTATATAATAATTTGTTATCATATTAAACTATTTTTATTGTCTAAACTTATGCGAGTTGTTCGAATTCTTGTTTCTCCACTTCCACACGTACAACTACATATATGCATATTTTAATTTAGTTAATAATGAGTCTCATTGTCTTCTCCACTCTGCTAGTGGGCCACATTTAAAATGAATTCTCATGTGCCATCATTATATGTTATTCATTAGATATTTGATCTGGGCTTATGGATTGAGTTTGAATTCAGGTTGGTCCCTGACCTAAATCTCAGACTTGACTGGATTTGAAGTACATTTTGTGAGTTCCTGCTCATGTTAAATGGATTAACATGTTTTGACCAGTACACTATCTAAATATTTAATTCCAGTCCTTGAGTTTGTTGAACAGCTAAATGTTATTCTTTTTGGAATCTCATGTTAGGGATGGTATAACTCTCTGGATAAAAATTTAAAATGTTATTGAAATATCAAATAAATTTATAACTAGTTCTGGAATTTCTAATTTAAAATCCCTTAGTTTACCAAATTCAAATCCATTGGCTTTTATTTTAGTTCTTATCCATCTTCAATGGAATCTTATAGCTTGAAGTTTTACTTTGATGGCTGCCAACCTTTATCTCCAAATGTCAAGTTCGATCACAGCTTCCAAAATATAAATTGATAAGTTAACAAATTATTTTCTTGATCTTTGAAAAGGTCATTTGTATATATATACTGCCAATCTCCAAAATGAGGTTGTTCTTTTTAAGTATTGAATTAATTCTTTTAAAATAGTGAGTTTGATATCAAGCATGGACTTGATTATTTATGTTACGTGTTACTATTTCCATATATCTGTAATGGATTAATAATATGAAAAATTTATTTATTTCCTTCCTTTATGTTTTTATGATTTTATTGCTTGTATCTAAATTTGATCATTTTTTCTTATATTGTTATAATATGTGTATATTATAAAAGGTTTTGTAATAAGGATGAGTATAAATATTTACGTTTTACACGTTTAGTTTGGGTTATGGATTTTATCACACATTTGTTTATCTTTTTAATTATATAAACAATTAATTTAAGTGTTTTCTCATCTAAAATGTTTGTGAACGTTTTTATTTTCAGGAATACGATTTAATTGGGTCTACATTCTCTTTGTTATAGTGTATATTGGTGTTAAAATAGATGAGGGTGTTTAATGGTTCTTGGTGGAATGTAGGATCACATCTTACAATATAGAATTTAAAATTTCCTGATTTAAGGTGCTACATATAATTGTCACATTTGATTTTTTGCCAAACTTCTTAGGATAGACATGAATTTCTAAATTTTATTTCTGAAAGCAGATTCTAGAAGAACATTTAATTTAAAGAAAGTTTTTAAAAAAGCTCCGTTATATACTTTAAAAAACTATCAAATTATTTACAAAATTGTTCTAGTTTTCTAATGTTATATAAGTCCACATAAACTATTTCATAAAATGCAATCTTATTCTTTTTTGTGTGTGTGTTTTCTTTAACATATATATAATTGTGTCAGAGCAAGTTTATTATTTTAATTATTAATACTTTTTCAGAATACTGTATTTTTTATTACAAATGCTCTGTTTCTGTGCAATTTTTAATAATAGCTTCTTTTTTATAAAAATGGCCAGATAGGAGAAATTTGATCCCTTATTAACAAATTTACATCCGAGACTTTTAGAAAATTGCATAATTTGTTTTTATTTTACTTGTGATTTTATATATTAGTTAAAAATGATATTCTTGTAGAATTATATTTTTTAGATAAAAAATATTAATACAATAGTGTGTTAAAAAGTTTCACAATTTTTCCTTCATGTTTCTATTAGCTAGCTTGATGAATTACATGTTTGCAACAAAAGAATTATGGCATATATACTTTTCATACTCAGCAAGTTATCATTCTGTTTAGAGTTCTAATACTAAAAAACTTACTTTCATATTATTCAATCTTTTCATTAGTTTATAAAATTAAAAGTAATTGAATGGTTTATGGTTCAGGAGTTCACAAGAAATTCAAGCACCAGAAGTGGTGGAGCTTAAATGCAAGTCTTTGGAACAGAGTCTTACAAACTATCACTGCATCAAACTACACAAGTCAACTGTTAGATTATACTGCTATGTTATAATAATGAACTATTTCTTAATAATAAGATTTATTTAGTTAGAAATTAAAGTTTCTTTTGAAATTTATCATATTCCCCAGGAAAAAAGTTTTAATTTTATGTTTATTAATACCCATATTGTAGTAAAAATAGAAGTTAAAAATAAACCCATTCTCACTAGTACTGATGACCAAGTTATATTACCTTTTTTAAACTCTCAGTGCATTTTTATTCATCTGATAAACCCAGATTAGTCCAAAACTTTTGCACTTTGGTTAACAATTGGTTGATACTCAACACTAGTTGAATTATGGGCCAGCTTACTTGAAAGAAAGATCCTAGGTCTAGCTGTGATTTCAAAGAAATTCCAAATGTATTTAACATATCAAAAATATTTTTTTTTTTTAAAAAAAAAGAAGGTTCAAATTTACCTTTTGATTTATAAATCATTAAGAGTTTGCTATAAATAAATTTATTGAAAAAAAAAAAAGCTTTAATTATTAAATATTATATAATACAAAAAAAAATTCTCAGTAACAATATTAAATGTATGCAAGAAGACAAAGGCAGCAGGTTTGTCTTAATGAGGGCTGTGGATTATAAAGATAAAATAGACGTGCAGATTCAAAGATTGAAATTTGAGGCAATCACATTGTTCAACAATAAAATTAACAGAGATAAATTCATCACTTCAGTTTTGCACACACACAAGGGCAAAGGCCTCAACAGAGCTGATTACTATAGGATTTATCCATCTGCAACTATACAACCAAAAATATTTGCAAATACAAAGATGCATAAACATGGAGTGCCATTAAGTTTAATGTTGGAACAATGGTGTCCACTACTTCAATGCATCTAAACTAGTTAATGAATGGTAATTGACTAGCTAGATTTTGGTTCATTTACAATTCAATCATCATTTGAATTTGTAGACAGAATCAAGAATGCAGCAATTCCTCAAGAATTCAGGACTATAGTGGTAGATATCACAGAACTATATGTCTACTTGACAGACAGCTATCAGTCAGAATAATTGAACATGAGCTGATTAAGAAAGACTGTCCGGCTCTTAAGATATGGTTTATTGTAGACTTTATGAAATGGCTAGATGGAAATATTTTGGCATCATATAAAAATAACTGGTATAGAATGAACAATGGTTGGCCAATGGGTTTGCCTCTGAGTAAGATTGTTTTCAATCATTTTGAACAACAAGTGCTCCCAAAATTCCAAATAGCAGTATCAGTTACAATTTATATAAGACATGTGGATGACATATTTATAGCAACACCGGAAAACACAACCAAAGATATTTTACATGAACTCCACACTCTTTCTAGCCTGATTTTTAAATGTACATATGAGGGTGAGCAAAATGTGGTCAAGTATCTTGATTTAAAAATCAATAGCTAGAATGCTGCACTCATGATGATCAAGCCCTTGTGCATTAGAGGTTATCTCCATCCACTCTCAAAATCCCCCTAATTCACACAAATTTGCAGGGCTATCTGCTTTCTTATTTCGTAATCACCATCTATGCAAATTAGAGTCGGACAAAAAAAAACAACATCACCAGCTACATCAGGGATTTAATAAATGTGGGCTTTAATCACAGAACAATAACCAACAAGATTGAAGGCTTTCATAAAAGACTTCAGCAAAATAAAAGAGAAGACAGACAACATCTGACTGTACCATATATACCTAAAGTAGCAAAAAACTTCGGTAAAACTTTACAGAAAAAATTTAAACTAGGATTTAGAACCCCTCCAAACACCAATATGCTTATTAATAATACTAAAGATAAAAAAATATCGAAGCAACCCCCCCCCCCCAGGAAGTATATAGAATGTGTGCCCTCAAATGGGGTGTGATGCTGTTTATTATAGTGAAACTTGTGCCACAATTGGCAATAGATTGTCTCAATATAAATACACATATACAAGAGCAATAACCAAAAAAGAAGGCAGTTCCATATTTGCTGACCATCAGCAAGAGCTCAATCATGGATTTGAACCCTCCAAGACTGATATATTGTGCACAGAAAGGAATGACATCAAGAGAAAAATCAAGGAACATTGTTTTATTACCAGTGATATCAACCAATAAATAGAAAAGACACGTTTTGCCATTTCCAGAAAATGGATAATATGAGATAGTTTTGCATACAATTGCATATAATGACGTTAATAATCTAAAGAGGCTATGTTTATGGAGTAAGAAAACTCTGAAAGTACTTAGTCTGCAGAAATTATATAGAAAGCCTACAGAAATTATTATTTAGAAAAGTTTCACCGCAACGCATCAGCACTTTATTAATTATAAATATTATATAGAAATTTTTTTCACTAATTACAGCTCTTCTCAAACTACTTAGCATTTGTGAATTCTTCTAATATGGCTGAACTATGAAACAGTGGAGACAAATAAAAAGTATTAAGGTTGTTTTTAAAATCAAATTTAATTGTTAAGAAGTTGCAAAATAATTCTTTACTATGAATCTATAAACTGCCAACTGTGGTAATGTAAATAGATTCTAAGAGGTTCATACTCTTTCAATATTTTTTGGATTGGTTAATTGAAATAAAACAATAAATTAATTTCCATTAATTTCCCCATCAAGCTATAAACAAATAATATTTTCTTGATAAAGATCAAGGATAGAATAAATACCCATCTTTAATTTTTTGATGTTTATAAGCTTTCATGACTCTTTGTCAAGAATATTAGTTTATTCCCCGAAAGGCAGAATGGTTTCTTCCATTGGTTACATATATATTGACTTAGATAATTTAATATTTAAGTAAAACAATAACTTATATACTAAATAAAGTTACTTGTAATTAATCAAAAGCCTATGAATTAAGTTTGTTACAAGATCGCTTGCAGACATTATTTTACGAGATCGCACGATTAGAAACTTATTGCCAGACTAATACATATGTGAAATCTCACCACTGGGTTAATACATAAGTACCCTTATATTTTTTAATAAAGTGTATTAATTAAAAAATTATAGTTTACACAGCGCTTTAAAGATTGCTAGATGGTCAAAATTGTCAAATATCTTAATTTTTTAAAAAATAAACCTTACTAAAAATGCAAGAAAAAGTATATAATTATTTATTTTAAATAATTACTATTTTTTTACTATTATAAAAACATTGGTTTCAAAAAATATAAAGATTGAAGAATATTAAATGAAGCTATACAATATATTGGGATAACAGGAATACAAAATACTAACCTACCAAACAAGTGAAGCAAAATTGGATATATTATCACAATTGTCTTAGTTCTGACTGCATTAATATGGGAAGTTAAATACTTTTATAGCTGATCCAGAGCTATTACAATCTATGCTATAAAATTGTTTTGTTTTTTTTTTGGCATGGATTGATGAAATTAATAATTAATTAGTAAAGAAAAGGCAATGGGGTGTGTGTGTGTGTCTTTTAACCAAATTTGATTTTGTTTACGTACTTCCTGATGAGAATGTAAATGTCAGTTTTGTTTTTATCATAATGTATAAAATTTTTAAATGTTACTTGTTTTTTTTTAAATTAAAATCAAAAACTTGGCACAAATAAATAAAATATGTCTAGCAGCTTAATAAATATAAATTTGTTTAACTTTAGTTTTCAAATTGTCAATCACTTACTGATAATCATTGGTATGTGATGTTTTATTCGTACGCCTAAGATAATCTGAACTTATAACATTGAGTCTTCTTTAAGTCATATGTATTTGTAATAATAGTTTGATTATTTAGTCAAATTTTTAATAGTTTTCTTTTTTTAAAACATAGATATAATTATTATTTAAAAATAATGATTATACTGAGCTTGGAAAGCATGTTGGCAACTGATCTTTCCTTTTTATTTGGTCAAAATTACAAGGCATTCTTAAAATGTTCCCGACTACCAAATTTCATAAGTTATGATTTATTTAAGTTACATATTTATTTAATATCCACAAACATTTAAAAAATAAAATACAGTAAATAAATTAATATGACCATATTTTAAAATAAAAATTTTAAGCTCATTTAACATGAGCACAATATTCTATTTTGTCTGTCTTAATTTGTCCAATTTAGTTTTTTCTATGTAATTCATAATTTTCACCTAGAGTGAAAACTGAAGACACTATTACTTTTTTAAAATATTTCCTTTAGTTGCTCTTAGTGCTAGAAATTAAAGTTAATATGAAGATAGAAAAAAGTAAAAACTGCAAAATAACCTAATCTCATTTTTTAAGAAAATGAAAGATGAAAAAGATATTTCATAAATGTTCTTTTTTTTTTATCATAATAAAGATACTATTATTATATAAAATAAAGTGTTTAATATACAACATGTATTGTAAATGTATATTCAATAAGTAGTAAAACTAATAGTTATTGTATATTTATATTACTAACATACAATAAAAAGAAAAAAAAAAGCTTATTGATGAAAATTTTATTACTCTAAAAATAGTGTGCTAATATAAAAATAAGTTCATGCCACAAAATGTTTGATAATTATTTATCAAGTAAATATTAATATTAAATACTGTATTTAATGTGTTATTTAACCATTAAGATACTGAGAAAGGATGTACTGTCAAAAATAAAAATATCTCTGCATTTAGTTGATAAAATCAATCCCTGCTTTCAAGAGAGTGGCGTAGTGCATACGGGGATTCAGGTTTTTGATGCATTTAGAATCATCTAGTAGATATATACAAAGGTGTTAAAACTGAATAGAACAAGTATATATACTGAAATAAAATGCTGTAATGAAAAATATCAAGCTGTACAGTGCGGGCGTGGATATTCAAATGCCTTGTCTCTGGATCACCAGGAAGGTAAGAATTGTTCATGAAGTGAATAGATGTTGAGAGTCTGCATTTTTGTGCTGGTGGATGTTTGCAATAAAGTGGAATTGGGATAAAGGATGCACTGATAAAAACTAAAAAATTGAAAAAGTACAGGCAACCACAATTCACTGTTTGTTATTTCAAGTGAATAGAAACCAGTCCCTGCCTTGTGAAAGAATGGTGCAATGAAAAATATTAAGCAGTCAAATGTGTGTGAAGACATAAATTTTTGACTTTCCTCCAGCTTACTTGGTATGCAAATATTTTCAAACTGCATGAATGGTGAGAAAGGGTAGTTGGAGATTCTGTACTGATGGTGGTTATGATGTACTGGAATTGAGATGGAACATGTGTCTGTTAAAGCCAAAAACTTAAAATGTATTGTTGAATTATGAAACTTTAGATTAAACATAGCTTAATGCATATGTAAACAAAGAGAAGATTGGAAGGAGAGTAATTGAGATATGTTTATTTTAAAGTTTGTGTATTAAATCTTATTTATTGGAATTAGGATTTTAAAAATTAGATTGTCTCCAATCTTGTATAATTACGAGTTTAATATTTCTTAAGTGTCATATTCCATCCGGATAGTAAATTAATTTCATTCTGAATTACCAACAATGTTGACAAAGGTATGCTTATAAATATCAGAACTGCCAAGAATAGATGATTTCATTTTATTCTTGGTCTTGTTTAACATTTAGAATATTTTTAATTTATATTGAATTATTAATACTCTTTTTAATAATATAGAACTAAAATATAAATATCAGCAGTTTATTTTAAAAATGTATTTATTCTTTAGCACCAGATAAAAATACTTCAAATGCAAATATTTTGATTATATTACTATAATCATTTGTCAAGAATAATATTAACACAAATACATTAAAACAGGCAAAAATTCTCCATAGAGTAGTGCCACTCAGCGCAAGCCAGAGTAATCAATGGATTCCAGAGGGCTTATGTAAAAAATCCCTATCTAGTGCCTACTCATCCAATATCCCCAGACTAGTTTCTAGCTTGTGGCTTTAGTCAGTGGGGAGCCTTGGATCTGAGAGCACTGCACCTAGTCTTAGGATCTATTGCAACTCTCTAGCAGCCACCTTTTATCTCTATTTAACTACAAAACTATGAGTTTAAAATTAAAAGCACAATATTTTCAATCCAAGCTCAGTAGCTTATATAGCCATTTAGGTGGCTATAATTATTATAGAACCAAAAACATCAAAATGTATGGATACTGAACTGAATCCAGACCTATATGATTATATAAGCTACTGAGCTTGCCTTGAAAATATTGTTTTCAATTTTAAACTCATAGTTTTGTAGTTAATTTGAGATAAAAGGTGGATGCTAGAGGGTTGCATTAGATCCTAAGACCTAGGTGAAGTGCACTCAGATCTAGGCTCCCCATTGACTAAAGACACAAGCTAAAAACTAGTCTGGAAATATTGGATGAGTAGGAACTAGATAGGGATTTTATGAAAGTCCTCTGGTATCCATTAATTACTCTGGTTTGCACTGAGTGGCACTACTGTATGGAGAGTTTTGCCTGTTTTAACAATTATGAGCAAGCATAAGAAATGGTGATCTTGTGAAATATATACATCATATAGAATATATTTATATATATAATGTATTAAAAAAATCTACATAGTGCTTATATTTCCATTATAATATTGTTAAAGTAATATAATGAATTGAAAATAATGGAGATAATGCAGTAGAGTCTACTAAAATAAATTAATTGGTTCCAGAATGTCATTTTTATATCTTATGTTTGTTGTAGTTTACAATAAAATATATGTTTAAGGAAAAATTATTCCTGGCTCACAATCAAGACCAAAGTTACCAAAAATATAAATATAAAATTAATTGCTATTATATACTGTACAATTTTATTTAAAGAAAACTAGAATTTATTTTTTAAAAGCATAAAATTGAAACATCAACTTAGAAATTCTAATAAAAATTCACAGATCAATTTCAAAACTTCCACTTTTTTGTAAGATAATGTTTAACAGTGATTGTAATTGCACTAGAGGCCTCACTTCACTTGTAATGCTATGCAATTTTTCCCTTGATTTTGGTGAGCCTTACTTTGCTGATTATAAACTCCTTCACAAATCAAATTTTGAAACAATTTCTTAAACTTTTTACAATCACTTGCTAATTTCTTTTGATTAATCCATATTAGCTTGGAATAGTTTCCATTTGTTCTGTAATGCTTCGATGTAAATTGTTCAAATTGAAATCCTTGTAAAGTGTTGATTTAATAATATCATATGCAGAATTCAAATGGCTAGCTTTGTAAAATGATTTTTCATTTCAGTCATCAGCATCATCATCCATTATCAATCGATTGCAAGATGGTCTCTTTAAATTCAATCCATCTCTGATCTTTAGCTTCTCTTCTCCACATCACCCCTGCACACTTTTTTATTTCATCCATCCATCTCACATGTGGTCTCTTTCTGGGTCTTTTAGAATCTCTTGGAATCCAGTTTGATTTCAATTGTCCACCTATTATCATCTCTTCTAACAATATGTCCGGCCCAACTCCACTAAAGTCTTTTAATTTTTTCAATGAGGTCAGTAACACCTGTTTGTTCTCTTACCCATATATTGTTTTCAATCTCTTCTTGTTGCTTATAACATGCATCTCTCCTTAATTCTTTGAGTGGTTTGAAGTCTCTATATTGCTCTTCTATTAAGTGTCCAAGTCTCAGATCCATATGAAATAACTGGTAAAACACATTTATTAAAAACCTTCCTTTTCAAACACATAGGCATATTTCCTTTTAATATTAAGTTATTTCTACTAAAAACACTCCAAATTTAATTCTATGATTAATTTCATCCATTATGTTTCCATCTGTATTAACAATCTGACCAAGATATTTGTAGCTGTTAACTTCTTCCAACTCATCATAATCAATTTTTATTTTCATATTTTGAGAAAATCCAATGAATATTAGTCTTTTTAACATTTACCTTTAGTCCTACTTTCACCGGATTACATTAATTTTCTGTCTTCTGATTAAAATTAATATTTGTATGTGTTCAAAAAGAATTTAAAAAAATAAAAACACTAGTAATGTTGAACAAATTTCAGAAACAAAAACTAAATGCAAATAAGCTCACAGATTGTAACAATGATGTTCTAATGCTTTACTCAAAGCTGAAATGCTCTGAAGTCTTAAACACCCGATTGTTATTTCAGGCAATAGTATTTATTATATATATTTTTTATTCAATATCATTTTTACTGCAATTTTGAGTTTTTTTTTCTGTTAAGCATTAATCAGCTTTCAATTTTATATTCACACCCCGTAAATTAAAATTACTACAGTATTCACAACAACAGAATACTTTGAAAAAAATATTTACAAGATTTTTATCACTAGATATGAAAGCATAAGTGAATAAAAATTTTTAATTAAATTTTAGAATTTCATTTAACCAGATTTTTTTTGACATATAAATATTAATTATTTTTCAAATTCTACTTGTATGACACACACCTAACAGTTTTACTGTATACGTACTTTTAGAGAAGACCTGTGGGAAAAAAAAATTAAGGTGGAGTAATTTTTATGTTAGAGACAGAAAGAGATAAGCGAATTAAATTAATAAAGTTTTACATATAACAAGTTTAATTGTAAAAATCTGGTTTAAATTTACAATTAATATTTCTAATAATTCTTTTAATTTTATTGAAAGAAAATTTATCGATTTTTAAAATATAAAAAACTCTCTTCGATTTAATATCATTTTTCTTCTTGTTGAATTTTTAAAAAATATTTTTAACACTTTATCAGATTAAAAAATAGGTATTTATAATTAATTTCATTATTAAATTATTTGAACAAACTGAAATGGTCTCATTATTCCATCATTAATAGTATATTTTCATTGTCAGATTCTAAGCAATAAAATATTTTTGATACCGTCACTAACTTAATTTTCTTTGAAAATTTCGATTATTTTAACGTTTATAAAATCTTTCATTTTCAAATTTAAATTCTCCTAACCATTATTAATTATACTGTGAAAAAAAATTCAATCTGGTACTTTAGTATTATTCAACCGATGACGTTACATACTTTTTAAAAAATAAAGCTACAACTTGTTTTTTTTTTTTCAAATTGTCTAACATAATTAACACCCATTGTGTAATAATCTGGATTATGGTACATGCACGAGATGGCAAGTAAAAAAATCTAGGCAGCATGTCTAAATGATTTTATTATTAGCCTATATTTTATTAAAATTTGTTAATAATTATTACGAAATTGTTTTATGTAAGAAATGAACAAAAATGGATTTTCCTAATCAAAACACATTGTTTTGTAGTAGATACATAATATTATTTCTCTTAATCTCTAATCATACATGATGGGTATTAATGACCTGCATATTGTGGGTACATTGACAATGTACAGAGAGTACAAGCACTTTGCTTGTGCATAAATATATCAAACAATACAGAAGTAGAGACATAGTGTTGATATATTTTAAAGTATTTTCATATTGTTATATATAAATAATTAAAAAATTATTTTTTACAGAGATAGCATTTTTTGTTTTCTTTTGCTGTTGTAAGTAATACAGCCAGTGTAAGTAAAAAACAAAAATTATCAGAATCAAGTAACAGAGAATTCAAAAATTGTTGGTAGAAGAATAAGGCATAATTAATAACTGCAATTTGTTTTACATTCCAGAATACTAAAGCACAATCTCATCAGTAAAGTAACATTAGAAAACAATCTCTTCTTGATAAAGAAAAAAAAGAATTTGTTGCACTGACCATTTTATAGAAATCCTTAGTAAACATCCCTTTTAAATATATTGGCAGTTATTCAAATGTATAAAAATGCAACAGCAACAATTAGATTACATAATGATATTGGGAAAGTCAACATTGAGAAAGGTTAAGACAAGGTGACTCAATATCTCCAAAACTTTTTACAGCAGTGCTGCAAGAAGTATTTTGTGGATTAAAATGGGAAACTAAAGGAGTGAAAGAAATGGATTATTTAAGTCATTTAAATTTTGCAAATGTAGTTTGTTTTTGCAAATAATGCTTCAGAGCTGCAAAAGTTATCAGATGAAAGTAGGACTAAAGATAATTGTTAAAAAGATTAAAGTAACGTTTAATCGATTTGCTCAAAATATGAAAATAAAGATTATGATGAATTAGAAAAAGCTAACAGTTTCAAATACCTTGGTCAGATTATTAATACAGATGGAAACATAATGGAGAAAATTAATCATAGAATTAAACTTATTTGGATTGCTTTTGGTAAAAATAACTTGATACTAAAAGGAAATATGCCTGTTTGAAAAGGAAGGTTTTTAACAAATGTGTTTTACCAGTTCTTACTTATGGATCTGAGACTTGGACACTTAATAGAAGAGCAATACAGACTTCAGATACCACTCAAAAAAGTATGGAGAGATGTATGTTGGGAGTAACAAGAGATCGAAAACATGTTTGGGTAAGAGAACCAACAAGTGTTACTGACCTCATTGAAAAAATTAAAAGATTGAAGTGGAGTTGGGATAGACATATTGCTAGAAGAAATGATAATAGACAATTGAAAATTTAAACTGGATTCCAAGAGATTGTAAAAGACCCAGAAAAAGACCACATGTGAGATGGATGGATGAAATAAGAAAGTGTGCAGGGGTGATGTGAAGAGAAGCTAAAGATCAGAAGATGGATTAAACTTGGAGAGACCTTCATCCTGCAGTGGATTGATAATGGTTGATGATTCAAATGTAACTGCCAATTATATTGCCTCGATCATAATCGCAAACATGGTGAATATTTAAAATAAATCTTGTTAAAATGTGCACAAATTCTTTTTGAAGATTTTGAAAAAAGAATATTCAAAGAATAAGATAGGTCATTGGCTAGAAATATATTAAAAGATAAAAATATAAATCATTGACAAAAAATAGATATAAAATCTTTTGGTTTAATTTATCTTGACAAGACCAGACATAATTGGATCTACTTGTTTAAGTATTTTTATTTATTATTGTGTTGGAAACAGTATAAAGGAAGAATAAGTTTGTCATCATTCAATAATAATGCAGTTACAGATGCATTTTCTGAAAAAAAAGAACATCTCTAAAATTATATCAGAAATCTGATGTTTGTGGTATGATCAGACAGGAAAATGGTTTGGTAAATTCATTTGACATACTGGACAGAGATTTATGGGCTTTCACTGCAATAAATACATCAGTAGATTTTGTGTCAATACTAATTTCAAAATACTAAATTTTGAGCTTTGTAAACAAGTTAGATAATTTTATATGTGTGGCACTTTAAATAAACAAAAATTCCTGAAATTGTTGAATGAGGTAAATTCATCAAAAAATGATTTACATATTTACAATAATGTCCCGAGATTAAATCATAGAAAATTTATTCAAAGATTAGTTTAGAGGAAATTAAGATTATTTTTTTTACATAATTAAATAATAGTTAATTAAGGACTTTCAAAATTGTTTTTAATAATTTGTGCTTACATTTAAAAAAATATTAATCTGCAGGATATTTTTAAAACTTTTGATTATTTTGCTTTCGTTTTTTTTTTAGGCAGCTGTAATTTTGAGTGATAAAAGGACGAAATATTTTCATTGGTTACTTTTATTTCTGAATCAGTTAAAGATTCAAATTAATACACAGTACAGGCTTACCCACACCTGCATTTATATAATGTAATATATAAGGGATTCGAACTCAGACTTTCACACTATCCTCAACTCTCCATGCCATCTCATATTGCTGACCCACCCAATCATACACATGTTGAAAAGATAAATAATCACCAATATATGTATTTCATGCTAAACCAGTAATCGTCAGTTGGTCCAAATTACTATCTCCACACATATATACAATCAATGCTCAGCTATATATTAAGATAGCCAATCTTAATTTACATATTAAAACATAGTGTGTTAAAGGTCTGCCCATCATGTATGTAAATGGATTATTCTCCAGTACAAGGGGTCAGAATGATTAAATGGTCAACATGGGTAGGATAACCTTAGCACTATCGAGGGCTTTGAATGTTCCATCATCAGATTTTCAATGAAATGGATGGCCAGAGTTGTGGGTTGGAGCAGTTTGAAGCCTGTCCATTAAAGTATGAAGATTGGCTATCTTAATATAAAGCTGATCACTGATTGTATGTGTGGAGATAGTAATCTGGACCAACTGATTTAGCATGAAATATGTATATTGGTGATTATTTATCTTTTCAATGTGTATCAGCAATATGAGATGGCATGGAGAGTTGACGATTCAAAGTAATTGTGACTTTGATGTAAAAAATGGAGCTGAAGTAGGTATCTTTCGAGTTAAGATTCTACATTTGTTTGCTGTTGAAAAAAAAGTATACTAATACTTTTAAAGTTTAGCTAAATCTATTTTATTGCCTGTATGAAAAATGAATAGTTTTGCATATTGGCAAGCTGTGGTTTTTAAAACCATGAAGTTTTGCAAACTTATTTGAGTTCTTGATTAAATAAGCTTTTTTAACAGCAGAAATATTGGGATGCGATTCTATGAAATATTATAATCAAGGGCGAGATCTTTCATGCAGTCAGAATTGAAAATGGGATTTCATTATGATAGGATGAGACTGAAAATAGCTTTTTATAAAAACTAGTCTCAAATAAATATTGATTATTTCATAATTATTTAATAAATGCTGTGTAGCTATAAAATTTGTGAGAGTTTTCTATGTTCTTACAGGATGTGATTGAAGATTGAGTTTCATTACAGAATGTTTATATATATATATATGAATTAAAAATTCAATAATATAACATTCCCCAAGATGATTTAGAACTTCATTAATCATGCCTCTTTTTTGACAAGGAATTTTATATGCGAAATATTTTTTTGATTGATCTAATTAGCATTTTGCTGTAGTTAAATGTGTAAAATCCCAGTTAGAATGAAGTCTTGAATTTGGCATTCATTTGAAAATATTTATTTAACCTAATTTATATTTTACTTATTAATATATGGAAATTGCACCAAAATGATAGGCAGTTATCTGGAACAAATCATATAGAAAGGAATAAAAATGAAAGATTATATTTTAATAACCTAGTGAAAAAAATTTTTTTTTAGCAAACATATAAATAAAAAATAATGCTGTACATTTGAATATACTGGCTTAATTTTTTATGAAAGCTGTGATTTCTAAATAATACACAATTTATATGTATTACATTGCAATATAGGAAACAAAAGTAATGGAAAACTGATGCATAGTAATGATCCTGTTGACTTAATTTTTTCTGGATGAGATAGCAATTGCAACGAGAAATATTTGTATATAAATATAAAACATGCATACTTTCTCGCTTGTTTTATTGCCATCTATCATAAACTCGAGTAATTAAGTTGCCAGATGGTAATGTAAATTTAATTCCCACTCATATTAGTTTATAAATTTTGATTTTATTAAAGAGGATTTGGGATTCAAAGTTGAAACTATTATAGTTACATGATTGATAAAACAATTTATAAACATCTTGGATGGAAATAGTTGTTTGTATGGGAAAAATGATCAAACATGCCTTTAAAAATTACATAATGGTTAATAGAATTTTTTGAATAAGTTCTAAATGATTTAATTATGCATGATATTGGTATTTATGGTTTATTATAAAAAATTTAGATCAATAGAAATGCCATATGTTCCTGCTTTGGTGGGGATTTATTCAGAATTTGTTTGATATCAAACTTTTAACCTCTGGTTATGTTATGAAAAGATTGTGATATTAAATTTTTTATCAGATAATCCATTCCTGATTATCCTTAATAATGGTCAAACATTAAAGAATACATTTATTTATTAATTATTCAATTGTGTTGAAATCCACAATAGTTTTTTTTTCGAAACCCATGATGTAATTAATGTTTCAGAACAAGGGAAATATTGTTCTGATTTAAATCTTTGTATGTTGTTTTGATCATTACCATTTCATCAAGTAAATATATTGGTGAATGAAACTACTCCACGATATACTAGTATTATTTAATGAAGAAAATTAAGGAATTATGAATTGATGGGGTCTATAAAAAAAATTGTACTATTTCGATCTTTTGTTGCATTGAACACACACACAAAATGTTTTTTTTTTATAAATAATTATGATACAGAAATACTTACTTTCAATTAATTTCTTAATCTTCTTCACCTGAAACCCTTTTTAAATTTTATTTTATATATAATTATCAGAAAACTTTTTTGATATTTTTCTTTAACTAATTTCTGTAATTCTGACTTTTAAAGAAACATGTAAGTAGATTTATTTTCTGATGGAAATTAATTTGTTTGTTACTTTATATTGTTATCAGCAATATATGTAAAAAAAAAAATTTTCCTACTTTGTATAAAAAAACTCATGGAGTGATTAAAATATTTAACCAGGAATAAATCTTTGTAAAAAATAAAACAAATCTAAACATATTTCTTTTGTAATAAAGAAGTGAAAAACAAATGTAAATCTAATTAAACTAGTTGTAATATAAGAATGCAGAAATTAAATAATTATGAGAGAAAAACATAAGCCAATTACAGAGCAGATCAAATAATTTTCCTGTCCAAAGATGGTGCAATGAGATGGTTGATAATGGCTGCAAATGTCATATGTACACACTAAATTATACACAATGTTATTATTGTAAATTGATATATAAAATGCATTCGTTAACTTATAAAGCTTAAAATTTTCAAATATATTTATGCATTAAACTTCTTTTAAAAGTAATCTGAAAGACATAAAATTTCTGTTCGATTGTTTTTTCCATAATAAAACTTTGTAGAGATATTTCAATGTTATCCTTTAGGACAATTATTATCTTTGATTTTTCTCTTGCTAGTAAACATTTGTCATCAACCATTATCAATTCAATGCAGGATGGTGTCTCCAAGTTCAATCCATATTCTCCGACCTTTAGCTTCTCTTGTCCACATCACCCTGCACTTTATTTCATCCATCTCACATGTGGTCTTTTACAATCTCTTGGAATCCAGTTCAAGATTTCAATTGTCCATCTATTATCATCTCTTCTAACAATATGTCCACCCCAACTCCACTTCAATCTTTTAATTTTTTCAATGTCAGTAACACCTGTTTGTTCTTACCCATATATTGCATTTTTGATCACTTCGTTACCCCCAACATGCATTTCTTTGAGTGGTCAGAGTCTCTGTATTACTCTTCTATTAAGTGTCCAAGTCTCAGATCCATAATTAAGAACTGGTAAAACACATTTATTAAAAACCTTCCTTTTCAAACACATAGGCATATTTCTTTTTAGTATCAAGTTATTTCTACCAAAAGCACTCCAACCAAGTTTAATTCCATGATTAATTTCATCCAGTTTCAATCTGTATTAATAATCTGACCAAGATATTTGTAACTGTTAACTTCTTCTAACACATCATAATCAATCTTTATTTTCATATTTTGTCAAAATCCATTAAACATTACATCTTTTTAACATTTATCTTTAACCCTACTTTCATCTGATATCTCCTGCAACATTTCCTACAGCTCTAAAGCATTATTTGCAAAAACTACATCATCTGCAAAATCTAAATGACTTAAATAATCTTCATTTACTTTTATTCCTTTAGCTTCCCATTTTAATCCACAAAATACTTCTTGCAGCACTGCTGTAAAGTTTTGGATAGAGAATTACCATCTTATACCCTTCTCAATGTTGACTTTCCCAGTATTATTATGTAATCTAATTGTTGCTGTTGCATTTTTATAAATATTCTTTAAAACATGACAATATCCTGGATCTACACCTTGATGATCCAATGCTTTAATCACTGAAATGTTTATAGAATCAAATGCCTTTTCATAATCTACAAATCCAAAACATAATGGCAACTCATATTCATTTGTCCTTTCTATAACCTCTCAATACATGGATATGATATACTGTACTAAAACCACTTTTAAATCCAGCTTGTTCTCTTGGTTGGTGGAAATCCAATGTTCTCTGTAGACGAGTTGTAATTATCTTGGTAAAAATTTTGTATAAAACTGACAAAAGGCCGATAGCTCTGTAATTTCTAATATCTTTTTTAAATATTAATACTGCATTATTCCAATCATCTGGTACATCTTTATCATTCAGACATTTGGTATAATGACTTTAATAATATATTCTATTCACATATTTCATTTATTATTTTAAATGAGCTTGCAATTTATTCAAAGTTAAAATATCTGGCAGCAGTGGAAATTTCAATTTCCCTCTTGCATTTTTATCAGAATTTACTATTCAATCAGAAATTTTAATTCTTGTAATATATAAACATATGAATAGTCAAAGGCATTAATATACAAGACTAAATTATTTTATCATAACAATAAAGATTAAAAAATCATCTAATTTTAAAAATGTGGGAGTTCCTAGACAATGCTTGGAAATCTATAAAAAAAATTACAATTATGCAGCAATATGTGACCATCATTGATGGTTTGCCTTTACATTTCAGAATTTCATTATTTGAAAAAAAAACTATATAAACTTTAATGACCATAGGTCATATATCATTTTTTTTCAATTGCAATATTTATATATAGCAAACTTGTATGCATATTTTTTCTTTGGGAAAAAAAATTTATTTTAAGTTTAAAATAGATTCAAGGAGAGGGTTGAAAACCAGTAACTTTTAAAAAATCTGTAATCACCCCCTCCTAATGTTAACTTGAAATTATGTGCCTTTATATCCCGAATGACAATTTACTGATATTGAAAAAATTAATCACCAACTATAAATATTTTTAGAAAATACGAATTACTTTTGAGTATCAGAAAAAAGCAGAGATTTGGACTTGAAACAAAAAAATAATAATCACTTTGAAAAAAGATTTTTACTGCCAGAAATGTTATTTTCAGCAAGAAACATGATTAACAAAACTGTACTTTCAAATAACTTTTTATTACCAATAGTTAATTAGGTAAGCGATTAGTTTTGGTGTGATAAAATCATTAGCATGAACACAAGGACAGACCAGGCTTTCATTCATCAACTAGTTCAAAAAATAGCAAATGTTTTAAATCCTGACGAGTATAAAAATCCCATAGAAAATATTTAACCAGGATTGTAATCCAATAAAGCTATTTTTATATAAATCAACTTCAGGTGACCCCTTTTAAATAAAAGGACCAAATAAAATTTTATGAAATCTTAGCAGGCCAGACTATTTTCTATCAAAGCAGGAAGTGTCCCCTTAAGTATTCTAAGATATATTTTGATATCAATGCAAGTTAAAATAAATTTTTTGAAGCTATTTGTTCATCACTCTTATTATTGTTCACATGTATATATATCATTGCAACATGTGGGTAGATAGAGAAATGTATTTTCTTTACAAAATTCTAAAATGTACTATCTTTGAATGAATCTTTCCAAAATCTGAATTTGATGCAATTCTTTCATTTCAATTATAGAGCTGCTAATCAAGAAATTTAAGCGATGGTTCCTAGTTTAATTCTGACTTCCTGTTGCAAATTAACCTTATTGCCTACTAAACATTCCCTAGTACATCACCAGGGTTTCTCCCCAAGCATTGATTCCACTTGTTTCCTATGCCTCAGAGGAAAAAACTTCACATCTCAACTCTATTGACAACATACTACACAGATCCATCCCAGAAATACATTATTTTCGCTATGGTTGACGACTCCTTCATGTGCTAGATTTATATATTGATAAAATCAAAAAAATTCAGGCCCAAATACCCCCCTACATCTTTGAAGCCACATAGAAGTTGATTATTATGCCTCTCTAAAGCTAGTTCCTTTTATATCTAGATAGAAATCGCATATTCTGGAAACAATTAAAACTGGTTAATGTGCATTCCTTTGAAATAGACAAATTTCCCCCATCCTCAAGCCTATATCTCAGACCCTGGGTATTGTGACATCCATTCGGGTTTGATTTGCACAGGCAAAACTTTTTATCTTTGTACAGTCAATCATGTAAGCTTAGTTACCTATCTCCAAAATACCAAACCCTAGGCCCTTTCCTTTGCTCCTATGGATCACTGGAGCCCTCTTAGACTGTGCAATGCATTTTATCACGAATTGTAACCAAATTACATAATAAAATTTTCTATATTTTTATAATTAAAAAAAGCCGTGAATACTCTAATTTGGTTGTAAGAATGTCTTCTTAAATTCTGAAAACAATTTTATGATCTGATGAGCGAATGAATTTTTTAACTGCTTTTTTCAAAATGAAAGTTTTAATATATCAAAAATTCATTGACCATATTTTTTCCTTGCAATTTTATATCAAAACCTAATGGGAAATAACATCTACCAAAAATGTAAGATTTCCTACTCAATAACTATTATATACGTTTTTGCTTTTTATATTTATAAAAAGATCAATTTCTGGCAAAAAAATATTTTAATACTTTGGATCTGATCATACACCTTACTTCATAAAAATACATTCCATTGCTGTGTTTAGAGTCAGTCTACTAAAAAATTACCAACTGCATAACATTTTAAAATTGAATATTTTTTTATGCATTAATTTTTAATACGAATGATATACAAATAATTCCTTAGAAAATTCAGTTTTTAGAATTAGTTAATACAGAGCAATTTCATCATGGAAGCTTCATGTTACAATTACTATGCCCACAAAGCTTTGAAAATGGACTTTTTTAAAACAGAAGAGATTCTCATTGTTACGCTATGAATCAAAATTTTAAGACAAATAGTATTGGTTGCTTCATGAACAAAAAGAATAAAATCCCATACATTTACTTGACATATCTTTCAAGACTTAATATAATGTTTCTTTGTCATTTTATTTTGCTATAATAAATTTGGATAAACTAATATTAGAAAAAATCTTTTATTTTCAAAGCAAATGATGTTCATGATCATTTCAATATTTTTATTAAATAGCCATCTGACAGTTTAGCCAAAAGACTGCAAATTTCATAACTATGATTATATTTTCTTGTTCTTTAAACATATTTTTGAATAAATTTTGTAGTCCTAAATTTTTTCAATTTTATTACTCTATTCTTAAGTTCACGTGTTTTTCAGTGTGTCATATCATGATATTTAATGCTATATTAAGAACAGCAATGTTTATATACAAATTTTATCCATAAATTATCAATTTTCATCTATTATTTTTCTTTTCAGTCGTTAAATTTTATTTACAGTAATAAATTTTATCAAAAATCATTATAGCCACGAAACAATCAAACACTAAAACTTGGGATCTTACTAACAACTTCATGCCATTATGCACAATTAAATGTCTATGCTCTTATAAACATCCAGATAAACTTAGTAATGACTTTTCCCCTCCAAATTATAGTTAACAATTTATCAGTTATGTATACACACATCTATTCATAAATCAAATATACTAATTACTATCATGTGCGCATATTGTTAAAGGTTGCCATGATTGCAGGTCAAGATTATTGATAGCTAAAGAGTTTATTATCATATACATCTCTACAAATGTAAAATATTAAATCATGGATTTTCATTTAGTATATTGTGTTACTTTGTACTAGACAAGTTTGCATTGGCAGTGAAACCAGTTGATTGTAAAATTTTACTTGTTAAATTCTAGCCGTTTTAAATTCTGAATTTAATATAATTTGTAAATTTCTACATATGTAGAACATTATAAGTATAAATATATATATACAGAACATTTATATAAAATTCTTTATGCTTTTAAATGTGTACGTATCACATATACATTTTGTATACAACAAATCCATATTAACGATAATTTTGAAAATAAATGAGAATATTTAAAACTTTTTATCAGTCTGATTAAAAGTGCATATTTTTTTTATAGTTGTACAACTATTTGATAGGAGAGAATGAAAAAATTAATATCACCATCTATAATAGTATGTATATGTTCAAACTGACAGAAATATTTTTTATATTAAATAACGTGGTTATATTTCATATATTGATATATCTATTGACATTTTCATGTCCATGGAAAATAGCTCCTCAATTTTTAAAAATACTGCAGATCAAATTACATTTCAAAAATTAGTAAAGATATCCAATTACATGTGCACAATTATTTCTTCAGTATTATTTTTTTGTTTCACTATAATTTACACATCTAAATTTCAGCGTCTTCGAGCTATTTTCTTAATTGGTAGTTACTAATATTCACTTACAAATGCTAGAATATTTGAAATCTACTCCTTTTTGTACTATTAATCAATAAAACTAAACTTTGATGAGTCAAGACCACACGCTTCAGTGCAATTGTCTCAATCATCACCATACCACAATCATCCATTAATGCAATACAGATCTTATTTATTTTTCTTCCATCTGGCAGCTAGAGGCATAAATCTTGATCTCCATGTTTATATTTGACAATTCAATATTTTTTTAATTATAAGATCAAAATAGAAACTTGTTACTATCTATTAAGGCTTGTGGAAAGGTCAACTATTATTGCACTAATAAAAATTAAAAAAACTTTGAAGGAGTAAATGTTTTGTATAAATATGATTATAGCACCCTCATAATCATTTATTGCTGACTTATCACTACTAAAAAATTAAATCAAAGCTCAGAGATAAAACATAAAAACTTGCATTATGAATAAATAAAACCAACATTTTGTAAAGTATGTTTGAAAAATCTTTGCTTTACTAAGATTAATTAAATTGTATTATGCTTAGTTAAAAAAGTTTTGCAGTAGCAAGCATTTATATGGAATTCAATGATTTAATTAGAGAAAAACCTCTAGGCATTACTTGTATAATGTGATAAAATATATTTCAGTTAGGATAATTGTTACTATTACTTTCCAAATAATTACTATATCATCATTTTAATATAAGAAAACCTTTTAGACACAATAAGCATACAATATATAGGAGATAGAATAGGATTCTGGCATTAGAGGTCCATGGATTGCTGCTCCAACTGTATTTCTGATGCTTGAATTCTTTATAAACTATTCTATTATTTATTTATAAAAAATGTTGTTTTTACAGGAAATTTAATAATTTGTAATTAAATTTGTATTCTGTGTAAAGAAAATATATATAAAAAAACACTCAAAAAGTAATTATAAATAATGTTTATTATAAATAAAAAAATATATCTTCTTCTTGACTGCTGATCACCTAGTGCTCTGACTGTATAATGCTTTTTCTTCATGATAACCTAGAGGAAAAAAAAACTTTCTGCCTAAATAATTATGTAGCTGTAACCTTTATTTCCCCCATGTAACTTAAATATTAAAAAAAAAAAAAAAGTGATACTAACTGGTATAACTCAATATATATGTATCATATCACTTCCAATTAACCACTCGTTTATGCATGACTTATAGAATTCTAACCTTCAATCCTATCAATTAATGACTTCACTTCAAGCTCACAAAGTTTTTATTTACGGCTAGCTACAAGTGATCAATCATAAAAATCAACTTCTACTTTCTTATTTGCCACTCAATATTATTTATTAAAATTTTCTCTCTCTCTCTCTTTTTTTTTTTAAAAAAAAACACTTTTTGTGAAATTTATGTTATATTAAAGGCAAGAGAAAAAAATGAATTGAGCAAATATTCAAAATTATACCTGAAAATATTTTTAGATTAAATTACAAGGAAAAAAAAAAGAATTCTATCATTAACAATATTTATTCTCTTTTTTAAAACAGCATTATTCCTAATTTTTGAAGAGCATTATCTCAAAATGTCTTAATTATTTTTTTATAAAACCTAATTCAAATTATATTCTCAACAAAAATACCTACTTTAATTTAAGAAAACAAAAAAAAAGTATTATAAAAATAAAATAACTAAGGAGTCAATATTGCACTTAATGTATATAAATTAAACTGAATTTAAGTTAATTAATTAATTACTAATTAAAAAAAAAAAAATCACTTCCTGATCCATGATTTGAACTGGATACTTTGGGTTTGGTTCCTAGGTAGATTTCCTTAAAGAAACTCATCAGTCGAAGTTTGACTTCCAATTTGGTAGCTCCTACAAACTAATTTATCAGCAAGCCTTCCTGACTAGAAATCGTACAATTCCTATAATTGCTATGGACCTGCGCATTTAGAGAGGTCCTTATCTTCTTAAGAATGGAAAATTAATAAAATTCTCTTGCAGTACAATTATTGTCTCCTTTTCACTTCAAAGCAAAATATCATAAAGTTAATTTATAATAAGATTTTTACTTAGTTTAATATTATTTGATTTCCAATTTCCACTAATGATCCTAGATCATAACTCCCTGGTTTCCTGCTCAAATCCAGACTCATTATTATATTTACTATTTAATTACGAAATTTCTTGAAAGCCCTAGATGCCCGATCCCCAAAGAAATGATTCCAAAAGAAGATTCCCTTTTCAGAATGCTCCCTTTATTCTTTTCCTGACTGCGATCCCAAATCCTTTTTTTTCCCTTTGATCCAAAATTCCTGGGATCGTAGCTTCAAAATTATACTTAAGGCTTCAAATGAATGATCCTGCTTGGATCCAACTTTACTGTACATTTGGGGCTAACAAAGGTCCAAACCTTTACAAATAAACAAAAATTAATATTAAAACCTGGTCTTATTTTATTTAAAACTGTTGTAAATAAATTGTTAGTTAACAAAAATGCATTGAAGCATAAATCAATTAATCTAAAAATAATCATAAAGAAAAAAAACTATAGCAATCTAATTTTTTTTTAAAATCTGATTTTAAAAATGTATGTACCACATCAAAATATTCATCTTCATATGCATAAGCACAACAATTAGTGTTCAAAATACAAGAACACATAAAAACATCAAAAGAACTAAAACATTTGTCTAATACTAACAATATATCAAAAAAATTATTTAATATAATCTTTAAAGAAGATACAGATATAAACAGAGGGATTTTAAATTGGGAAATAAAATATGACATAATTCTTTTGATCACTTTTTTAATGATGTCAAAAATATTTATTGTCTTTTAATTTTTTGACATTTTACTTGAATTGAAAATGCAAATAAGCACAGAATGTTTTGCTGTGGCAAATACTGTATCTGATTTTAAAAGATTTTAGCAACCAGGATATATGTAAATCTTTAAAGATATATGTATATTTATACATAATATAGATATATTTATATACATCTTCATAAAGTTTAGTATATTAAAGTTATTAGAAATATATTTCTTCATTAAAAAACTTACTAACTGTATTCTACATATTAATCCAACTTTACCTGAATAATTTGATCTTTTAAATTTATGCAATTAATCCCATTATATTTTACTTAGTTAATTCAAACAATTAAAATGTAATTAATACCCAATGACGATAAAGTCATAAACCTATTTCATATAATAATTATTTTTTAATTGAACCATTTCTTGTCTAAAAATTTTTTTAAATAAATAACTTTCACTTATAAAATATTAATCTACTCATTTTATCTACAAATGTTATTTCTTTCTCTCTACTTTTCTTATTAGTAAAAATGTCTGACTTCTATTTGACATATAAAGTAAATGCATTTGATAAAAATATTTTTACCCATTATATTGGTAGAAAAATCAGTTGCTAAAGCTATAAAATTCATTTACAAGTAAATACCAAATGTATTTAAATGACAATATTATTAACACTTTATAAAGAATATAAATTCCCAGCTTATTTTTAAAGTCAGCATTACAACATATATTTCTTTTGATTAAACATTACTTTCCTTCTTGTAATTTTTTTTTACATCCATTCTAAATGGAAAAAGGAGTGGCTACAATAAATGTTTTTTTATTCAACTAGGTAAAATTTATTAAGATTCTACAAAACTTCAATGTGTGTTTTTTTTTGTCTGAACAATATAAATTTTTGATATTTCTCTACAAAACGTTAGCATAAAGTATTTCAGGGGTCCCCAACCCTATGCCTGTGGGCACCACGGTGCCCGCAGACCATTTTACGTGTGCCCGCCACTATCCGAACATGATAAAAAATTATTTATCTGATACAAATAAATTTAATTTTTAAAATTTCTTTAAATTATTGTATTATATTGTAATCAAATTGTAAGGCTTACTATACTTTTACAGCATAAAAATATAAACGTTAATATGTTAAAATTTTATTTTTGAAATAAATATTTTTTTGTACATTATGTAATAATAGTCAAATAGGAGTGCAACATAAAAAAAGAATTGGTTTTAATTCTGATTCTTTTTCTGTATGTACAATATGTGTATTATTAACAATATCCAACTATAAATTTACATTGAAAAAATAAATGGTGCCCGCCACCTGGCCCGTATTATAGAATGTGTAAGTGCAAAAAGGTTGGGGACCCCTGAAGTATTTGATATAATAATAAACTACTTCAATTTAATTTAATTCACAATTCCAAAAAATTTAAGTTTCTTCAGGAAATGTAAACAAAAGAAAAATGATAGTAAGATCACCAAAAATTTATATATTATTCAATGATAAATATTTATGTTTTCTTTTTGGTTAATAAGAATAGATAATATTAAGGAGCAATTCAGTAATTAAAAAGAATATAAGTTTCCAATAGCAATAAATACTCTCTTATTTTGTTTAATTTGCATAAAGTTTTTATATTCTGTTAATAATGCTAAAAAAAAAAGAGTTAATAACCAATTTCACTAAATATTCTATTTAATTATCTACACTGAGTTAATCCCACAACCTAGAAATATATTTTTATTATATATATATATATACATATGCATAGCTTATTATTTTAATGAAATGTGGAATTCACTACTCCACTTTCTACTCTATAAAAGAGTTACCCTTTTGTGAAAGTTGTCCTAAAAGTGATTGGCAATAAAGATCAGACATTTTTTTTAGTTAAAAAAAAAAAGGAAAGTAAGATAGTACTATTTTGCGGGTGAATATAAAATTCTTGGAATAATTACAACAGCTTAGAAAATAAACCAATGAATTAAACTAGAAGGCATTTACATTCTTTATAAACAAGCATAATAATGGAAGTAAACTTGCATATGCCAATATTTTAGTAACCTTATGCATGTGTATATACACGTGTCTGTATGCATGCGCACACTCATTAAAAAATAAATAAATACTTTATTTGGTATAAAATATACTATATTAATGAACTACTGCTTTGAAAGTAAATTCAAAATAAAAAAATTACACTCAAATTAGGTTCAATTATTATTGAATCAAAAAGAAACATGAAAAATTGTGAAATACTTTAAATCAATCATAATTTTTTTTTTTTTTAAAAAAAAAAAGTGATCAAATAATAAATATCTGAGTTAAACTAAGTTTCCATGCAGCAGTTGGAATAAGTCTTATGTTCAGGTTAGTTTTCCCCGTCAATTTTGCAACACAACTGAATGACTACTTTCAAGAAGGTTGAATTCTCTTTTACAACCTTGATACATACACTTTTGATTCTTCCAATAATTTTATTAGTTTTAATGTTAAAAATAATAATCCACTTCAAGCATAATAAATGTAATTTAAAGTGATTGCTTAACATCTTCACGCTCTCATTTCCATACGCTTAAGATTTGTCCATACATAAATGTTTGGATTGAAAGGATGGGTGGATTCATTCCATCTTTTCTAAAAAACTATATCTTGTGTCTGGAAAAGTGAGAGTATTCATTTGTAATTTACCTCTAAAGCACATTGGCTTAATAGCAATATCACTATTACAGTATAAAAACATAGCGCTATATAAAATAATATCTCATCATAAATGCATTTATGTAAATAAGAATAATTAATGGATACCAGATAGCAATGCAAAACGAATCCATTTATACAGCAGTTATGTCAATTACAGTTTATTCAAATTTCAATCAGTAAACTGCATCATCCAAATGTTTTTAAGCTCAAACAAATGTGAAGCCATAGTATTCATGCTTGTTTAAACTAAGAATTAATGTTTCACATCCAAAACCACATTAAACAACAAAATAATTATTAAATGATGCACTTATAATGTAGAGCTTAATAAGTACCAATCTAAATTCATCAAATACATATATATATACAAAAAAATAATAATTAATAAAACTCATCTTTAATGATACAGCTTTACGAAATGATGTAAATAAAATTTAATAAATGAAAGTAAATATATATGCAAGTATGCTTTATATTAAATTTCACATTTTTTTTTTTTAATCTAAAAAAAAAAACCCACCCAATCCTGATTAATCACTAACAACAAACTATTTCCTTAACATCTTTCACTAACAACAAACTATTTCCTTAACATCTTTTGAAGAACATTTAAATGAACTTTTGGTTGTTTACACAGTACATCTTTATAGTTTTTTTTTTAAATTATAAAATTATTCTGAAATGGACTATTTTTTATTTTCCTAAAAATATTTTACAGCTTATTAATTGTTAACTATATCCAACTTTATAGTATAGTTCCAATAACAAAATGAATTATTTGCAATGGAGAATGAAATGAATTTCTTAAATATATATAGTTTTAATTTCAGTGCATATTTTACTGATTATGAGTAACATACTGAAACCATCAAACATAATTAAAACAATTCCATTCTCTCATATATTTACAAATACTAATCAAAAATATCTGATAATCTGAGAAATTAATTTAATAAAAACAATTCTTTAATTCTAATTAATTTATATATGGAAGAAAAAGGCACATTACCTTTCTAATATTGAAAATATTTTATTTTCATATTGGCTTATTGATATAAACTGTTTTCTTAACACCATGTTTCATTTTCTTGAACAGTATTTAATAATAATAAAACAAAATAAATGCCAAATTTTATATATTACAATCAACTCTCATTACAATAAACCAATTAAGGAAGGAGGGAGATATGAAAATAAATCTCAAAAGAATTACACCTGGATCTAGTTTCATGGGGATTTAATATCCTTTTATGCAGGTTTTCTTTTATGCGATAAAGAAGTTCATATTTCACTATATTTATTAGATATCAAGCACTTTAAATTATTAATAACTTATTTTGACTTGAAATACTTTTTTTCTTCAAAAATACAGTTATACTATCAGCTAACATGAATATGTTCCGAAATTATTTAGAATCTTACTTACGAGTAACTAATAATAATAGATTTATACTTATGAGTAGAAATAAATATTCAAAAATTTTAAACTTTTAAAACATATTTTAACAGAAATAAATATTCTTTTAGATTTTTAAAATAAATAATGAAGATTTTGTAAACTGAAAATAATCTTTCTAATGATAATGTATAATCTTTTTGTTTTGATTGCGGTCTCATTTTTTTAATATAGAAACAAAATGTGAACATTTAAAATTTATTTCAGTAGTAAATAAAAATAACTATCAAATGAAGACAAATTTATTATTTTCTGATAAGTAAAAATCATTTAATCATAGATTTTATGTTGAGACAAAAAAAAACGTCAGAAAATGCTGAAATCTGAGTTTGCTGCAATGAACAACCTCTTAAATTCCAACGAGAGCTAAATAGTTGTATGTCTGGATATTGCGAGCTTTATAAAAATCATCACCTCAAAGTTTATCACCGATTACATTGTCGACAGACAACCATTAACACAGCACAAGACTGAAGGTAGCACTAGTTCTACTTCCTCTTGTGACAAATCTGATTTCTTACCAGTTCACAAACGAAACACATATTGTCAAATAGCGATAATGATTAAAATATGTATTAAAAAATGTAAAATTAAATACTGTAATTAATAAAAAAAGATTGTCTTATATCAATTTTTTTCAAATATTTGAAATTTTTTATTAATAATACTTTATTTCCCTTTTTTTTTAATGCAAATTTTAAAGTAATTTTTCTTGTTGCTTTGCTTTTATGCGATTTCTGAAAATTACAGAATGTATCCCCCATTTTTCAAGATAAATTAAGTCTATTTTTGTGCGATTTTTTTAAATGCGGTTTTTCTGCAAAGCCTATCTACCGCATAAAACGAGACCCAGGTGTACTTTAAAATAAATATTAAATATTCCTACAAAAAAAAAAGTGACTATCAATTCAGTTTTTTTAAAACTGTTAAAAGAAATCTTAATCTTTACAATGAGAAATGTATATATAATTTTAAAATAACTAGAAACTTGATTATCATTTGAATTTATTTTTCTGATGATATATTCTCCCTCCCTGTAGTTTGCAACAGCGTGTATATATGTGTAAACAGGTTAAAAACAAACAATGATTACCACATAGATTGTTCATTAAATTATATAAATTCTGAAAATATTTATAAAAATTTTAAAAACTGAATTTATTTTTGCTCCTGCCTTAAAAATTGCTATCTATTATTTCCATAACTTTAGTATTAACATTTTTAGAATATTTTTATAAATGATTCCATTTGACAATCTTACAATAATGATAAAATGTGCTTCAGTATAAATAAAATTGCTTTCAAAATGTTATAAAGAAAAAAAAATAACCATTTATTACAGACACAAGTATACTTGCACACACAATTGAAGGTTACATCTTAAAGATGTTTAGTAGCCAACGAATCACTTAAACTTTGAAATTGCTAAATTTATCTAAAACAATAATAATGTTGCTTATAATTTTCAATATATATAGATATATGCTGAACATTTATTAATTGTAAAGAGAGAAAAATCCTAATTTATTATATATAATTATTTCAGAAATAATAATTAAAAAAAAAAAAGTCTGTAAGACCTAATTGCGGACTGGGAAAATAAAAACTAAAACCATTATAATATATAATTTACTGATTTACAATTATTATATTTTGAAGCAATATAAATATTTTTCCATAATCCTTTAATTAAAAGAGAGAAACAAAATTGACTTCTCTCTCCACCCAAAAAATTGTGAAGAAAACAATCATGATTTTTTTTGTTTTGAAAAAATATAAGATATATATAGATATTTTTTTTTTAAAAAAAAAAATTGGGTTAGGAATTTATTAATACTTTCATACCATATATGAATAAAATCCTAAATCCACATATGTAGTGTGAAGTTGGTTATATCCTCCTTGACTCTTTTTTATTTATTAATTTATTTAGCTTTAAATCCTATATCCGACACAGTTGAACTTCCTAAATCCAGCCCATATGTGTACATAATGTATCCATGCTTTACACTGCATACAGAAACGATTATCTAAGAACGTAAAGTATAAAAAAAAAAAAAAAAAATTATAAAATCTACTATCTAATGATAATACATACTATAGTAAAATTATTTTAAAAATACAATTAAACCAGACATTGAAAACAAGTCACAATTAGACTGCCAATAGAATAGCTGGAATGTTCTAAGGTAACTATAATATTTAAAATTTCTTTACACAATGAATAGGAAAATTTAAAATAATAATAATAATAATGATAATGATAAATGATCAGGATTATTAAAAATTTGATAACTGGCTTATAGATGATTTTTTTTACTGTATGAATTATTAATAATTTATATGTGTTGTAAAAATAAAAAGATGAGGCTTATTAAGTTCTCTGGATTTTACAAACAATGTCAGATATAGTTCACAAAATCTATCAATACAGATACAGAAACAGGACCTGAAATCCAACTGTAGTTATCCATGATCCTGTTTCTTTTTAAGTTGACTTAAACGAATCAATATGGTGTACGTGATCGAGAATGGCGGGCTGGGGAGTAAGTTGGAGAACCACGTGCTCTACGAGGTGGAGAATAGCTTCGACTACGAGAACGTGGACTTCCTTTATAATCTTCTTTGACACGAATGTATGCAGTTTCACCCTATAAAGAAAAAAATTCTCATCTATATTTTTAATTTACAATCATGCATAAAAGTCAATTTAATTTTCACATTGACTTCATAATTTAGAAATAACAATAACTTGAAATACTTATCCACTATTTTATACATTTTTATTTTGTTTAAAAAAGAAAATTCCAAGCAATTTAATAATAATATAATTGTTTAATAATTTTGAAAAATACTTAATAACATCTTAGTTCTTTCTAATAATGCAATAATCTAACTTGGAAAAAAAAAAATCTATATATTTGGTTCTAAAGATTTACTAATATTGTTATACATCAATGAGAAATGCTTAAACACATATAAAATCATTACTATCCCTTAGTTGACTAAATGAATCTCTCTTTAATAATGATCAAAATAGGATAGTTTATGGATTATGCTTATTTCCATTAGAAAAATCAGCAAAAAGATATAATCAGTAATTGTTGGCAAAGCCGGTTTTTGCACCAAAATTAATTCTGACAATTATAGATTTTAAAATCTATGGATAAAGATTGGTGAAATGTGATGCAATCTTCCATGCAGGAAAAAAATTACACCTACATAAAATCATCTGTAAGTCTGCCTAAAAACGCAATATATTTTTTTATTTAAAGTAAAATTCTTTATTAAACACAAATGCTATTTACATAATTACAAAGGTTATATTAAGTTTGTTCAACAACATTTCTTCAAAACTGTCATAATACTCAAGGCATTTTTCTCATTACCTCGTATATTTTTTTTTTCTTTCTTTTTTTACCTTATTAATACATTCTTAGACTGGAAATGGGTTTTCCTACCATATTTCACATGTGGATGGAGCAGTTCCTCCCCACACTGATTCAATAGCATTCCTAGGCCAATATTTTAAACAAACATTAAAGTAATCATTTCAATCTCTATCTAGCTTTCTCAGCCAATTGAATTTTTTATTGTCAAAAACCAAAGAGCATCTAATTACCCATATTGTTTTCAATGAATGGATTATAACATTTGCATTATGCGGATTGAAACTAATCACATATTTTTTTAACAGGTCTTTTAGATTAATTCTTGGCCTATGAAATACTTTTGATCTCAGCTCCCGGAATGCATGGCATTCCTCTAGCAGGTGCGTAAATGTTTCACTGCACTTCTTGCAAAAAATACACATTTCATCCAAACCCATTCCCAGCCTTTTATAAAGGTAGGAGGCAGTCGGCAAAATTCCATTTATCAGCTTAAAAATAAATTTCATGGATGATTGAGGTGTATATATCGAGTGGAATTTTTTAAGAACACTTTTCATTGAACACCCCAACCAAGAATTTTCATTGTGATACTGAAAGATATATAAACTTTTAAGATTCTTAATAAATATAAGATCAAAATTTTCCCTCAAACAAAATGTTTTTTTTTATGATGATGATTAGCCTATAATAAAATCCAGATCCATTGCTAAAAAAAAAAAAAGTTAAACCTTATAAAAAGTTTGATTTTGCAAGCCATTCGTTTTAATCAATAAGCCCTTCAATTTTTTTTTTATTCACTTTACTATATGAAATTTTTTTGCTAACATCTTATATTTCTTGATTTTGATACCCATCAATTCTGTTTAAAAATTAAATTTTAAACTTAATTTCTAGAATAAACCTATTCTGAAAATAAAGGATATATTTCTAATAACTAACTGAATCATAAAAATGTAAAAAGTATTAATAATTATGTGTCTAACATTTTTTTTTTTTGGCATTATCAGAAACGAAAACAATTTCTTTAAACAGCAAAAGTGAACAGCCACAATACTGAATCAACAGATCTAGGGATTCCATTATTAACCATCATTAAATTAGAAATGTATTCAGTTCTATTCTGTTCATATTGATCTTGTTCTTATAATTATGAATATAAGGTAAAAAAGAATTTCTTCAGTCGTAGTAATTATGTCAATTAATAATTAAATTAAAAACTTCATATCAAAGTAGTTTGGATAAAAAATTAGAAGCAGACAATTATTGTGTTATAAATTATAAAAGTGCATAAAAGAGAATTCATACCTGTACTATCATAAAGAAAGTAAAGACAGTTTCCGAACATTTTTAGCTTATAATTTCAATTTTATAACATGCATGCACTTTAGGAATTCAAATAAATGTCACAAAAACAAGTTAAAATTTTCTTTAAAAAACAAAAAAACAAATATATATACTAACTTTGACAGAGACCAGGGATGGGCACGCTTTTTCAGGGTAAGAACTACTTATAATTTTCTCTAACTGCTGTGTTACACAACTAAAATTCAAATGTCTTAAAATATTTTCTTTCTTTGGATATGATACATTTATGCGACATATATATATATATCACATATTTTGTATATTATTGTCAATAAAACCTGTACTTTTAATTATGTATTAAAATTGCATGTTTTCCTTTTCAATTGTTTCAGATATGAACCTCTCTTTTAATATCTGATAAAATCCTAATTTTTCATGATAAATTATTTAAATCTGTGCACCTGTCTCAATAAAAAAAGCAACAACAATTACTAGCTTTGCAACTGACCAACTGCTTCTGATTGCATTACGTAGTGAACATATTCAAGCTGATGAATTTGTAATCAATATATGCATTACCATATATTTTTTCTTTCCCATTGTGTATTAAAATTTTACATATTTCTTTGCAATTATTTCAGACATTATAATTCCATTTTAATATGATAAAATATAAATTTTTCACAATAAATTATTTAAATCTGTCACAACAAAAAAACATAGGAGTTACTGACTTATAACTAATTAAACATGTACAATGCATCTTCCAGTTGTGCCTTTGCATTGTGCAGAGTATGTATACCAGCCAATGAATTTTTAATCGACTTACACACTATTGTACATTTTGAAAGACACATGTATTATGCAATTAATTCATTGGCAAGTGCCTGACTATACAGAGTCATTTAGATTGGGAAGAGCTGATTCTCACCTGATAATGACTGTATATGTATAAAAAATGAAATTTTTTATGTATAGCTATTTACTCTAGCATTATATAGCATCAATTAATTTACTTTGTTAATTCACACTGTCAGTCCATTGGTGAACAGAGATTGATGTTTCACCTATCCTTGATGCAGACAATTATAACTTTTTATGAATAAAAAAAACAACAACATATTCTTGATGAATTAATACCATTTTATTTAACTATGCTGACAATCTCCTTTAAGATATATATTCTTAATATAATAATAACTTATTTAAATTGCTTATTAACTTAAGCTTCTTGCTCTCTTCAGTACTGACTTCATAGATATCGATTCTGGAAAGAATTTATGCTTCTTTTTCTGAATACAATGTTAAGTTTTAATAGATTGATCTCCATATATAAGACAAAGGTATTGATAATTATTTTATGAGTATAAAAAATGTAGCTGAATTCATTTAAAACCAAGTTGTATTGTTATATTTTATATTAATTAATACATATATGATCAAATAAAAACAAAATTTGTCAGACAAAATTGTTAAAAATGGGTACGAACATATTATATTCAAGTTTCTTACAGAATTTATTAAAAAATACTTTTCCACTACTAAATTTTTGTTATTCTTTATGGTAAAATTATATGAATTTAATATTGTGATAAAGGCATTGTTTTATTCATTGGTGTGATCAATTGATTTTTTTTAATTTTATCAAAATAAAACTTCAGAGTTGTTTATTTACTTTGTATAGCTGTGTCTCAATACCAGCAATTTTTAGTTAATATATTTATAATATCAGTAAAAGTTTTAGTTACTAAATAATGTTATATCATAATAATGTATTACAATTTTACTTTACAATATAAAAAATTGGTTTTATTTATAATCATTTAAACAATTTTATTTCTTCAGAATGTTTCGCTTTTTACATAATTTATGATTATTAATATTTAAAAAAAAAAAATCAAAATATGATTAAATAAAATAAAACCTTTCCAGTAGGATGAAAAATAAACAAGCTGCACATATTATTTCACCATTTATTAAAATTATTGTTAGGTTATCTGAATAAATGGGTATGATTTCATTCAACTTTCAGGCACATATTCTAATTCAGATTTTGGACTGTTTATGAAGCCAAATCAAGAGAATTCAAACTTAATCCAAAACAGAATGTTCCTAAAATCATATCATATAAAGCTATATAATATAATATATCAATCACCAAGACACAGTAATACATAAAAAAAAAAACTCTGCATAATGTAAATCAAATTAAACATTAATTAATCTCAAATACTTTAGTATCATTATTTCATTCAAAGGTAACAGAAAAGTAGCAACATTTTTTACATTACTTTTACTGATCTTATGTAACCTAACATAAATTATTGACTTCAGAACTAGTAGAATTCTTTCATCTCTCATTATATGGTGGTTTTTTTTTTTTTTTTAGACTACAGAGCAGAATCTTATAAATTAAGTAATTGGAGAAATACTAACAATGGAGTCTTATTTCAATTTGTATATCATTTTGCATAAAATATATCTGAAAATATATGTGCGGATATACAAATTATATATTTAAATACTGCACTAGCACAGAAACAATTACATTTTTAAAAGATTAAGTTAACTAAAAAAAATTGTAATCATTAAATTAAATTTTTTTTAAGTAAAATAAATGATTGTTTAATTAAGCAATTTCACATAATGGCAACAAAAAAAGGTTATTTAAAATTTGAATGGCTAATAATATGATTTTTGTTTCATACATGTAAGTTATATTTTAAAAGTTTTTATTCATAAAAAATTGTAAAGTAAAATGACCTCGTGTGATCTGAATTTGGAGTCATCCAACTTTCTAACCGCATACTTCATATCTTCGTAGCGCAAAAATTCGACAACTCCAGTGCCATCTTTAAACACATCTGCATAACAAACGTCTCCAGCTTCACGCATATGGTCCTTTAGGTCCTGCCAACTACCCGTGGGCGGCAGACCTAGCATTAAATTTAACATAATTTGAGAATTTGAATAATAAACAATATTAAAAGTAAAATAAAAGCATTAAAATCTTCAAATCTTTACATCAATAACAAAGTATTTAATATAGTATTTATCATAATTTGTTAGTATATTAATAGTTTTGAAAAGGTATACTTAAAAAAAAAAAAAAAACTGTACAAAATTAATTTCTTTACCAGAAACTAAACATCTGTATTGAGATCGTCTAGCAGGTGGTCCTCTGCCTCTACGGTTAACTCTTCCTGGTCCACTTCCCCTTGGAAATTCCACTCTTAGACGATAACCATCATAATCATAACCATCTCGAGCATGAACAGCATCCTCTGCATCTCTGTAAATATTTATATAAATGTATTCAAATTGCACAGAACAAAATAATTACTTTCATTTTATGAAATAAGTTTTTATGCAAAGCTTATCTACTAAAATCAGTTTAAAATCCCAATATCTTGATAAAATCTTTAATTTTAAAAATATATATTATTAAAAAAAAAAAAAAGAAGCACATTATCTCTAATGATGGCAAATACAGTAAAAGAAAAAATAGCAATGCAGTTGCAATTAACGTGTTTGCTAAGGCATAAAAAACATTTTATAGTTTTCAAATATAATCAGTAAGTGAATAGCATGCATCTAGAATATCACATAAAAAAGTGTAAGAAAAAAATAAAATTTGTATTTTCTGCAACTGCTATATATATATATCAATATTATCCAAAGATATAATATAGACTCACTAGATTTATATTTGTCAAAACTAAACCCTAATTAAAATGACATAATTCAGTTTTCTTAAGCAACTGGTTTTGTATAACTATGAGCTTTTAATCACATTATTATTCATATACATGGGGGCATATTTTTTAAAAAATATTTTTAAAATAAGGTTGAGAATTCACAGGATCTACTACCTCAGTGACTGCTTTTCATCAATTTAAAGAGGAAAAAAGTCAAGAGAAGTTTAATATTAAACAATGCAACTCAATTTAAAATATTTATTCTAGAATCTAATAAGAATTACACATTATCATCAGATCAAAGTATTTATCACAAAGCTATGGAATAATAGCTCCTACATTTAATAGTGGCATGACAGTAATTTATAAAATCTTTATCTTGATGATAATAAGATATCTCTCATCAATGGAAAGATCATATTTTCAATACAAATTCTAGAAAATAAATAAATCAATTATCATAAAAATAATCTAACAAACCAATATTATGATGATTCTGTTTTACAAATAAGATAAATGATTTAAAATATTAAGCTGAGATTGAGAAGTACTGTACTACAAAAATATCAAATAGAAAATAAGATGCATTATTTTAAACTGAATTCATTAAGAGCAAGATGTTAATTTTCAGTGAGGATTTTAGAATTTGATGATCATTTTTGGATATACTGATTTGGTTAATAATTAAAGTTGCGATTATTATAGTTAAATTTCCAATAGCCCTCTGTCTTCTATCAATCCTTTATACAAATTTTGCATTTTCTTATCTTCATTTTTTTTTTAAACTCCTCAATATCTTATTAATATATATTTAATTGCAACAATATAAAATGAAAGGGACAATAGTCCAAAATAAAACATTTGAAATTGTTTAAAAAAAACAATCACAAACTAATTTCTCATATGTTGAAAGTTTTTATATAATTGCCAAAAAACTATTGTAACAGTAGCTGGGTTCAAACCCTGTTACAAAGAAATTAAATAGCATCCACCAACTACCCTTGGTATGCATAATTCTTTAAATTGCCTTCAATATGTTTAAATATGATATATGAGGAGTGACGTATACATATACGTAAGGGAGATAGATGTTGAACTTTTTTTCTTTTAAAAAAAAAGAGAGGAAAAGATATAATTATTTGTTTCAAAATATTTTTAAAAATGTTATTAAAAAAATTGAGAAATACAGCTATATGCAAATATAGTTTTTTTTTATCAATTGTTTCAAATGTACATTTTTTTTGTGTGTGATTATTTCTTACTTTAATGACGGTAATGAAACAACTTTGCTGTATATACCTCTAGACAATTCTTTGTTATATGATATATGACTTAACCACTTAAAATTCCGAGAAAACTCTTTAAGTGAATGTACAGGCGAACAGAAATAACAAAAAAAAAAAATGTTAAAAGCATTCCAGAGATAGAAATGCTGATAAACTGTTTTTTTTTTTAGAGAAATCAAAAAAAAAGGAAAAGGGATTTTTTTTTAGTCAGAATGGCTGAGCAAGAGAGAAGAAGAGACATTTTGGAAAAGTGATAATATATTTATTTTTTGATATATTAATTCGAATGGCTATGCTTCCATGGTTATAAAGGACGTTGAAATTATCTGAATTAACTGACGTGCAGAAGAAATGTGTTTTGAATCAACTTATCAATTGCCAACATTCGTAATATTGGAGTAAAGCCAGATACATGAAGGGACATTCCCACCCGCTACAAGTATGGAGATGTCCCTACCTACCACCTGCCAGTACGAAAAACCTAAGAACCTATTGAGATGCTACACAAAATAACATAGAGTTAAAGGAAAAGGATTGAATCTAATATGACAAACAAGTTTCGATTGAAAGTTTTACTAATTGATATCATCATTATTTTTTTATTTCGCTTCCAATTAATATTACAAAATGGACACAGTACCGGACTACCTAAACAAATTTATCATTATTAGAACTCGGGTTCCACAATGTAATATGATTTCCTTTTATTATATAAATTTAGAATTGCCTATTATTACGCTCTGAATGATTATTTACGGTTAAATTAGTAATTTGATCTGTAGCGTATAACTGTATATTTTTTTAATTTTTATTTCACTCAATATTTATATGTTATTTAGTAAAATTGTTTTGTTGTTGTTTTGTTATATTTTGATATGAGAATTATGTCTTTTTTTATTTGTTTTATGAATATATGCTTTTAATAAATTAATACGAATAAAGTTGGAATAAAACTATGTATTTCCCTTGAAATTGAAATTACCTATAGATTTATTGTTTATGTTTGCCTATTTCTTTCCCTCAAAATATATCACAAAACTAGTTAAATACCCCTGATATGAATAAGCACCTATGTATTACAGAGGTTTTTAAACTCAAACCTTAAGTTTAAAAAATAAATTTGAGCGATTAACTAATAGAATAAAGGTTTAAAGATAGGAAATTCAGTACAGTTAATTGCAAAATATAGGCAAGCTGGTTTAAGATATAGAAAAAAGAAAGAGAGCGTTCAAATACGCGGATTTCTTCATTCATCCGATAGGTTTCCTCCCAATCCTAAGGGTGAGCTAGCTAGGGTTGGGCACCTCGAGATAGTATAATAGGATCATTAAGACATAGGGAAAGTATAATTCTCGCTGTACTAGTGAGATTGGCGCTTGAGGTCAGTTACCATCTGACACTCATAAATATGCTTTTTCCGTAAAAGTTTATTTATATATCCTACTAAAGAGATAATGGCCAGCGGAGAAACTTTTAACCTAAATCCTCAGATAAGATATACGCAAGATCTTGAAATTTCGTTTAGAAAATTCCCAAAAAAAAAAATAATTGATTCGTATTCGAATTCAATTCGGTAGACAGTGGTCAACTACTGTCTGCAGGTGTTATGACGACTATACAGCTAAGTATTATATTCATTATCCCGTGTGGTCCACTTATCCATTTTAAAGATCTACTTTTAGCAAGCATTATACTTGATATATGGGGTTGCCTGTTAAACTATATAATAATAAGTTTATTAAGATTTAATTTCCATCAGACACAGGAGACCATTAATATTATCAAAAATGTACTGGAACTTACATTACGTATAAATCTTAGCAGGAAAAAAATCTGTCGAAGATACTTTTACCTAACAATTTTATTTTAAGCAAGTGCATGTAATCAAAATATTACAATATTGAGTGACTGGAGATATAGAAAATTTCTATAAAATTATATGCTAAGATTCAGAATAATCAACCATTCAGCATGAGATACAGCTATTCACAAAAAATCTAAAAAAAAAAAAAATGCATCAGCAAACTGACAGCCATAGATTCAAATCCAATTCTTGAGATGGTAGGCAAAATAAAAAAAAAAACCAGACCCCAAGTCTCTTGAATTCATATTTAAACAATATTAAATATTCCTTTACATATAGTACTTAACCTCATTCATATTTCCTTCCCAAACCTTCATTAAGGCTAAAATTCTAAATTAAAGGTCTCATTATAGAAATACTTTCATTAAAATAAAATATAGAAGGCTTTTTTTAATTGTATTAATATATATATTTTTAAAAAATTTAATATAAAAACATCATTAGAAAAAAAGTGATTATTTATCCATCAGCTAAATGAGAATAAGATAAATATTGGAAATATGTCATATTAGTTTTCTTTTAATATCTTGCAAATAAAAATATTTAACTAAGACAGTATCTTGCTTCTAATCGTTTGTATAGTTTTAAAAATATCTTACTCACTGATTAAAAAATAAACCTTTGAAAAGCAAACACACATAGAAAAAAAAAAGATCATATCTATTCATAATCCAAATTTGAGATAATACAAATGCTATTTCGACTTATTTGGCTATCAAATATACATACACAACATTACCATTATTTATTAGGAGCTATCTGAGAGGTCTTTGCCCTGCAATGGAAATGTGTAAAAGCTGTTTCACCTTGGTGCAAATGAAGTTTTTTTCAAGAGGCTTAGGAGTTTTCTCTCATGTAGCTGGATCATAACAGCTAATCACCCAATATTAATCTATAAATGAGTATCCGCTTAGAACATCACCAACCAATAATTGCTAACCTGTTATTATTCCCCTGAAGAGCTATTAAAGAAAATTTAGCCCTGAAATGAGCTGTTTATTAAAAAAAAAATATGGCTTTATCTTTTTTTATCTATAATGTGATAAGTATATGTTACGGATTTGTAACAAATAAGTATGTGTATGAATTACAAATCAAATGAATAAACAGAGCATTAGTATTCCATCATCAAAATAATATTAAACAGGCTATAATTTTGTCTATAATAAACATTAACTAAGCATCAATCAGATAACTATGGATTTTAACTGTACGAGTTATCAAAAAGAATAAAATACCTTCAGATTATTTACCTATTTTTAACAAAAATATCCATTTATTTTCATTATTTAAATCCACTAATAAATTTGAATAATTTAAAAATATTTCCGTTTATAAACAGAAATGCATTTCAAAATTATTTATTATTATCAGAGTTAATTTTTGGAGTAAGATTTACATTTAAATATTATAATTTAATATAATTTTTCTTTACCAAAAGTGTGGGGAAAAAAGATATAGTCTTGAGAGTGTGAAAAGCAGCAGCTAGATAAATTTAAATAGTAGTAGATAAATTATATTTAGAAATAATTATACATAGCTTTACTTTAAAAATATTAAAATTAGAAATGGATAATGAATTAAAATCATTTTCTTTTAAAAGTATAGTTTTTGATTTTTTTTGATTAATAATTTATAAGGATGATTAAATTTTGATTATATGTTTTTAATCATGATTCGGTAACTTTTAATTTTACTTTTGAGAATTAGCATTAATTAAAACTAGAACATTTGCAACAGTATATAAGATCTTGTCGTCCCCCCCCAAAAAAAAAAAACATCCATAAATGATGGGTAAAAAAAAAAAAAATTAAGAGAAATGATATATTATAGACCCCAGATAAAATATTTTATTTTTGGAGGAAAACAAAAATATTGCATGAAGGCAAAATTGGATTTCAATATAGTCAATTAATAAGTTTATAGCCCTATGCGGTAGAGGATCGATTCTGGTATTTGAACTTTTTATGAACTCCCCAGTAATAGCCATATGCCTTTTTAAAATATATATATATATATACAAACAAAAATACTATTTTGGTTATAATTTTATATTAGTCCTATAAACTTTCCTCACAGACACATGATTTAAAAACCAAGTTATAATTAGGTAAAGTATATAAATTAATGTTAAATGATTTCCTTTTGAAGAATTGTGTGATTTTTTATATTTTCATCTTTTTCAATAATATATCTGTGATTTTTTAAAAATTATAATTCATCTGTTATTAATACAACAAATATTATATTAAATACATTTTTGCGCTGATTTTTGTCTATTTCGAGGATTAAAATAAGTTTTATTTTAGGCAATATTAAAACGCCCTCTATTAGCTCATTATTTAACTAAGATATAAAATCGGCTATGTCTTTCTTAATTGTCAACTTTGAAAATACAATGTTCAAAGGTTATTTTTATAATTCACAATTCGGCTATTAATACATCTTGTATGTATTCATTCATAATTTTGTATGACTTATTATAATAGTTATGTAATTACATTCGATTATCGGCCTTTCAGGCCTTTCAAGCCAATTGTGCAAACGCTTTGCGAGTGTTAAATAATAAATGAATACCCTCTGACCAATACAAGATATAGAATTTATGCAGGAATAAAAAAAATCCTCTTATTCCTACGACTCAAATATTTATATATGAGCAAATCTGAAGTATTGGCACAGAAGGTGTGACAATAGAACAGTCACTTTAAATTACTATATACAATGTCTGAATGAATGACGCCGATGAAATTTTCTAGAATTTACTAAACATCATTCCAACTGAAACTTAATCATATATATAAATAAGCATTTATTTTTATAGTGTCTGTATACAATTGTGATTACATTCGAATATCGGCCTTTCAAGCCAATTGTGCAAACGCTTTGCGAGTGTTAAATAATAAATGAATACCCTCTGATATTCCTATGACTCAAATATTTATATATGAGCAAATCTGAAGTACTGGCGCACAGAAGGTGTGACAATAGAACAGTCACTTTAAATTACTATATACAATGTCTGAATGAATGATGTCGATTCATTCAAACATTGTATATAGTAATTTAAAGTGACTGTTCTATTGTCACACCTTCTGTGCCAGTACTTCAGATTTGCTCATATATAAATATTTGAGTCGTAGGAATAAGAGGACTTTTTATTCCTGCATAAATTCTATATCTTGTATTGGTCAGAGGGTATTCATTTATTATTCAACACTCGCAAAGTGTTTGCACAATTGGCTTGAAAGGCCGATATTCGACTGTAATTACAATTGTATACAGACGCTATAAAAATAAATGCTTCTTTATAAATAGTTATGTAATGTGCGTTTGATTAACAAATAAATCATTCAATGACCTTGAAATATTGAATCTAATATAACAAAATTATGTGTAAATTTCAAGATTTGTGTCCAGGTTTTGAATTGAAAAGTTAAAAGTGGGCAATAATGACATTTGTGATAAAATAAAGCACAATGAAAGAGACTCACTATATAATCAGACGGAAGGGGGCATCCTCCAAGATTCATAGCCAAGAATTTAGAAAATATTAACACAATTTATTTTAGTAAAATATTGAAAATATTATTAAAACAGGCAGTTAAGAGTACTAACCACTATTGCAAACTAGAAACAAAATAGGTTTTGCAAAAATAAATATATGAGGAAGTTCTTATGAGAGGAGTTCAAACCAAAGTAAAATTTGGATAGCTGAATAGTAAGACAGTTTATCAACTCAAAATAAGAATTTCAGAATTCAAGTGCCAATGGAGAAAACACAAGATGGGCAATGCTGGGAACCATTATAAAATGATTAAGGCTCCAACAGAATATTTCAAAGATAGACGTGATAACAAACATATACAGTATCCCAATAAAAAATTGTAACTGATGTGAAATAGGATACAAGGATTTATTATTGACTATTCAAGTCTCCCTGTGATTTAATATTAACTTACTTGTCAATTCAACTGGGGGAGGGGGGGATACTCTAAATCAGTTTTGCAATGACTATAAAAATCAATCTCTGAACCACAAATACGGTCACATGTAAGCACGCTGGTCTATTTTTCGGTTCACCTGATATTTTTAATGCTGCCCTTTTCTCAATAAAAAACTTTTTTTTAGAACATCCACATCTAATTGTACCTCTCTAAGCTGAAAAACATGGGTTTTATAAAAAATAGCCATTGTATTTTAAAATTTTACAGTTCTTAAATAAAACTTTTCTAATGCTTTTGTATTGCACCGATAACATATCACAGATGTCATTTGTATATAATAAATTAGGTAAAATAATCTCTATATACAGCTTAGTTGAAATAATTACTTTCCTGTAATAAAATATGTTCTTTCAGCAATAGCAGCATAGTCTGTGTTGTATTTCTTCATCTAAGTCAATTTTTTTACTTATAAAACTATCAAAAATATTTACATTCTTAAATTGATAATTATCAAGGCTAAAAGTTAACTGGGGATTTTTCTCTCCTTTATTGGCTAATAAAAAACTTATGTTTTTGAACTACTAAAGCCTTTACATGTTTCCTTCAAATAAGTTGTCTTTTGAATTGTTAAAAATAGCACAATCATCAATTCACTTTCCATTTTTAATATTACAATGAGTTGTTTCGACTTCACTAAGCTGAATATCTTTATCCAAATCTAAATTAGATAAAATGAATATATTGTTAAAAATTGTCATTTCAATTCTTGTATCATTATCATTAGAAAATAAAAATACTCCTCCACCTGTTCAAAATATTATTGTATCATATATGAATGCCATTATTAAATTTAATAAGACTGTATTACTGTTTTTCAAGTCCATAGGTTTTTTTTTCATGTGTCAAAGCATCGGCCGGAAGCGAACCCAGGACAACTGCTTGTAAGGCTGCTGTGCTTATCACTCGGCCACCAATGCTTGACAAGTCCATAGTTGTTTTCAATGCATCATTCAACTTCTGCCATCAAATCTTTATATTTATTATCAAGTTCCATATTTAATGTATTATTCTGCCAAGCAGAAATGTCACGTTTCCTTTTAATAAAATCATTAATAAAAAAGATTGCTAGAAAACTAACCATGATTTCTCTTTTTAGTGAAAGAATTTCATACTTCAGTATTATGACAGTCCTGAAGATCCAAATTAGCAATTTTATTGTTAATAGCTGTTAAAATTTAGAACATCTAAAGAACGAACATCAATTTTCTTGTGAATATGATTGTAAAACCACTAAACATCACATGATCACTATTGCATACTAGCACAATAATTGTTATTAAACAATTCAAAACAAAGCAAAACTCTCCATATAGTAGTGCCATCTTGTGCTAACAAGAGCAATCAATGGATGCCAGAAGGCTTGTGCATAAAATCCCTATCTAGTGCCTACTCACCCAATATCCCCAGACTAGTTTCAGGCTTGTGGCCTTCATCAGTGAGGAGCCTTGGACCTGAGAGCACTGCACCTAGATCTTAGGATCTAATGCAACCCTCCAGCACCCACCTTTTAACTCTATTTAACTACAAAACTATGAGAATGAAATTGAAAACACTATTAATATTTTCAATCCAAGCTCAATAGCTTATATAGTCATATGGGTCTGAAGTCAGGCTATGGTTGTTAAAGAGCCAAAGACACCAAAATGTATGGGTACTGAATTGAGTTCAGACCCATATGACTATATAAGCTATTGAGCTTGGATTGAAAATATTAAGTGTTTTCAATTTCATTCTCATAGTTTTGTAGTTAAATACAGTTAAAAGGTGGGTGCTGGAGGGTTGCATTAGATCCTAAGATCTAGGTGCAGTGCTCTCAGATTCAAGGCTCCTCACTGATGAAGGCCACAAGCCAGAAACTAGTCTGGGGATATTGGGTGAGTAGGCACTAGATAGGGATTTTATGCACAAGCCTTCTGGCATCCATTGATTACTCTTGTTAGCACAAGATGGCACTACTATATGGAGAGTTTTGCTTTGTTTTGAATACGATTGTAGTAATATTTATTTTTTAATGGAATTATCATTTTAATCTTGGAGTGCAATAATCTAATGATTTATTCAATGATATGTTCTTGTAAATGCTTGTGCAAAAATCAACCTTTCTTACATTCAGATTCCTAACTATAATGTAATCTATCACATCCATTATTTGAAAGGATATAACCATATTCCTTTACAGCGGATTTTATGCCTAAACTAAGTGTTTGTGATAGTCAATTCATATGTTGCGAATAAATTATTAAAACCATTTGTATTTACTGCATCAACACCATTATTTCCAATAACTTTTGGCCAAAATCTACTATTTGTACAACACGTATTAAAAATGACAAGAATAAAGATTTAATATTTTAATGGTATTGCTGCAATAATACAATTCAACAAGGAATAAAACATTTTCCTTCTCTGAATTTAAGTTTGAAGCATAGAATCTATAAAATGAGCAGAAGCCTTATTGTGCAAAGCGTATTTTAATACCATTAGCCTTTTATTGATGCAATCAGAAATTCCAATAATAAAAAATACTAAATGATATTACAGCAAATTCAATACTATGCATTCTCTTTTCACTGTTTGATCTGCCTGTCCGAAAAAAAAAAACAAAAAACATATTCATCAGTTTTATTAAACTTTCTCGGAAGAGTTTCACTAAGATATGCTCAGACTACTGGGGGGCTCCACAGGTGGCAGGTAGTGAAATTTAGATATGAAGGGCAATTGTGAATAGTAAACAAACAATGCCTGAGCAAGAGCTCCCACTGTCTTGTAGGATAGGATGGTTTATCAAAAGTTAGGCACTGTTTCTGATACAAAGTCTTTTCCGTGTTTTCCTGAAGGAATGTGATGATGATGTTCTAGTTATATTTTTATATTGGACTATTTCCATCATCTAATGTGTATTGAATGTCTTTAGAAAAATTTAATTTTATTTAAATAGTCCAAATACATTCAACTGTTAGTAATAACACATCAAACAGATTAGTATATGCCCAACGTTTCAAGAAGTATTATTCTCTCTTCTTCCTCAGGTGTTGCTGGCCTGACCAGTGATAGTAATAACATGGGACTCGATCCGGGACCCTTAGATTCTTGAGTATTGAATTTTAAGGTAATTCTCTAATCAACCGAGTCATCCTGCCAAGGGCAAGTCTGCAGGAATTTCATATACTTATCTATGAGGTTCCTCCTGATTTCTCCACTTTTTCCTAAGAGCAAAGTTGATTAGTGGTTTCCATACATTATATATAGTCACACTAGGTTGGCTTATGAGGTATTTTGTCATGTGAGCAGCTTCTTTAAATTTTTTTCTTTGTACCTTTTCTTCTCTATCCAATATTTTTGTATTTTCCCAATTGAACATATGTTCATTGGCACATACATGATCTGCTACCTTAGTCACATCTGCTTTCTTTTAATCATCAGTTTATGTTCTTGCAAGCACTTTTCAATGGTACAATTGCTCTCACCAATATATGTTTTTCCACATTCACATATTTCATAGATGAAGTTTTTTCTTTTCAGCATTTCAAGTTTAGGTTTTGTAGATGTTAGAATTCCTTGTAGAGTGCTATGGCTCTGAAAAGCTGTTCTGATGTTATATTGATTACAGATTTTCCTTAATTTGTGTTTTTGGAATTTATGAATACACTACAGTAGCAATAATTGTCTATTCTCTTGATGGTTCTTTTTGTTGTCTATTTAACGTTTTCTTAATAACAGCTGAAGAATAATCATTTTTCTTTTCTTTTTTCTCAATCGCTGGTTTCTGAACAAACTTATTTTTCTCCGTTCCATAATGATAGTATAACTTCATGTTTTGCATTTCTGGCATGAATGGAAGTATAGACTAGGTATTTTAGTATATGTGTAGTTTTTGGTAAACTGTAATTTTGCTTTTGCTTGAGGAAGTCTTGTCATAAGAACATCTTAGAAGGCCAATTTTTGTTCTTGTTCTGTTTCTATTGTGAATATAATTGAAGAGGATATATTGTTAATGTATTTCCAGAAAGTTTGTAGCAGTGTTTTACCATGTGGCCATACAAACAAATGTATCATCCACATAGCGAAGCCAAACTTTAAGTGGAAATGGAGTAGTTTTTATAGCTAAGGTTTCAAGTTCTTCCATATAAATATTGCTAATCAGGGGAGACAATAGTGAGCCCATAGCCATTCCTTGATAATTTGTTAGAATTCTGTGTTTATATTGAAAGCAGATTGTTTCTGTGTCCCTCTTTTTCTTCTTCCGTAACTTATTGTGGCATGCTTGCCGTCTCTCATGCCATCAGACATCTCGTATAACTGTGGCTGTTTCTGTAACATTTCTATCCTTTAACTATACATTTAACATTTCTAACTCCAATTCCGATTTCCTCTTCTTTTTTTTTGCTAAAGTCTCCGAGATTTAAAAAAGTAATGACAAGCTCTGGCAGTCCTTGGCTGTGATTTTTTGCTCAAGGCAGTACAACTACTAATAAATTAGTTTGGAACTGGATTTCAGTAACATAAAGTTTCAGCTAGCAAAGTATATATGTTTAGGTAGACTTATTTAGGAATCTCCCCAAAATGTAATCTAAAAATAGCCTGTCTCACATAATCTGGCTAGACTGTTGCGCTTAGCAGATTACTCACTCATACTAAGAAATAATGAATAGTAATAAACAAGAACCAATAGTAATACTAGAAGTATTATGCTTTGGGCCAAAAATTTGCACATAATCTTGACAATGTGAATTGGTGTGGTCGCGTCGCAATGACTAAGAATCTTGTTTGCAATATTAGGTCGCTTGAACAAAATTTTGGTCCACAAATAATTCAAAATACACAAATTGTAGTTAGTGTTTAATATCTGATCTCCAGGAATTTATTCATAGCGACTAATGCCTTTAAAATAAAAAACACAATAGTAAGTAATGTTTTCATTTGGCTTTTGCATTTGTAACTTTTTTTTGGGGACTTTTTTTTTCTGGCCATTTCCATTCCATAGTGTCAGTTGATTGGTAGCTCATACTGGAATACCATATGACCTTGTTTGCTATGATATTTAGCAAAAATTCCAGATCTACAGTTGTGGTTCATTACAAGTCTCTGCCATGCACGATTCTGTTGACTTTTTGATGGAGTATCAACATGAGATGACCAGAGTATGCACATCTTATTAAATCTCTTTTTAGAACTTTATTACAGGATAACCACCTTATTTCTGGAGATTCATAATTGGAATCCATTTCTTGGCATAAAATTCAAAAGAATCTTGTATTTTTGGTAATAAACTATGGTGCAAAGTCCCAATAATACTTTACTAAGGGATTTTTCCATGTCGAGTTATTAGATTTTAATACAATGATCATGTCTGGAACTTGGATAATCTTTTTTTAATTCTCCCATAAAGTCTGCCTATCATGTTGGCTGTAGCTCCATCAGGGCAACAATAATAGCCATTGAAACTCATTTTCTACAAGTGTTATTCACTATTTCAAATATATTTTTTCCTTTAGTGACGTTGGAAGGATTTCTACAGAACATCAAGTTTTCATGAATTTGTAAATTATACAGATATCTGACAAAAATTATTAAATTATTATTTGTATTATCACTTGAATTGATTCATTATCTTGTATTATAAATGTAATACTGTCTGATTTGTGATAATATAGACATTGTCAGCAATGCTATCTATTCTTTTACCACTGGACTCAAGAATTTTTAAAAATGTTTGATATTTCGGAACCATGGATAATTTTGTAAATTTTTAATGCTGCTGATAAGGCAAGATAAGATCTTCACCAATGGTATAAAGTTCTTTTTTTTTTTTGTTTTCGCAATTAATAAAACAATTTTGAAAGAAATTTTTACTAATGCATCATTAAATTTAGTATGACTTTTTTTTTTAAAAAAAAAAAAGTTTTCAGTTTTTAAGACTTTGACCTTTCAAAAAATAATGTCTTATCATTAAATTAACTAAGTTTAGTATATATTTGGCAGCTAAGTTTTCCACGGTTTATGCAATTATGTGACAATTGTTTCCAGCAGATGAAGGCATAAATTCACACTTCCTGCCTCTTGCCACTTGGTGTTGCAAACGTGGATAGTTCTGCTGGTTCTGGTAAAATACAGTTTGCGGAAGGCTATTTGGCGTCCTTACTTTTTTGTTGGATTGATCTCTAAATATATTGTTTTTATTAGCCACTTAGAATCTCCAGTCTAATAAACGCACTAATATCGGTGATATTTGTTACAAAAACAAAACTAGTAAACTGCACAAGTAAACTCCTATTCACCAATGTTTACAGTGCTGACGCATACGAATTATAAACATAATTAGATTGCCCTATATAGTATATGTAAATTTTCACATTAAAATTTTACAAAAATATTTGTATAAAGAAATAAATCCTACTTCCAATTTAAAATTATGATATTTATTTTTTTTGGTTTTCTTTGACAAGATCCACAGCACCAATTTAAGAACCTGGTCTACACAACCATATCATCTGCAAAATCTACATGACAAAAAATCAAGTATTTTCTCCCATTAGTTATCCATTTTAATCCACAAAAATATTGCCAATATAAAATTATCCTGTCATATTCTTAGTGTAAACATGTAATTCAATCATTGCTGCTACATTGTGATATTCTTCAGAATGGCAATATCTTGATAGTCCAAAGTTTTAATTATTGTGGAAATGCTTATATAATCAAATACTTTTTGATATTATACAAATCCAAAGCATAATGGCAACTCATATTCACTGGTCTTTTCAATAATCCTTTCAATACTATTTTTAAATCTAGCTTGTGAATTGAATCCAAAGTTTGCTATTTTGATAAAAATTTTGAATAGAACTGATAGACCTAGAATTTAGAATATTTAACACATTTCTGAAACACCAGTATTGTAACTAGTTTTCAATAAATCCACCATTCACCAAGTTCTGCATATTCTTTATACATATAACTACACACTTTGATTTACAATCATTGGCAATTCAAAAGATTGTAGTGATTTTGTTTTCTTATTCATTACAATATATTTTTTGGCAGAATTTTTCCACACATTTTCATGATGTCAACTTTTTTTTAGTAATGCTTCCATTTTCTTACTATTGAAATAACTTTTATTCTCTTCTACAGCTTTTCTTGTTTTATTACAATTAATCCTATATCATTATTAAATCTTTTTGTACTACCTTCCAAAACTCTAGATACTCTTCTTAATAGATCATTTTAAAAAAATTTCATATCTCTTCTTTTCTTCATAAATTGTTTTATCTTAAGTACTTTCTTTGCAGTTTCATTCGCAAGTTTCCATGTCCAATTTAGCATTCAAGTATTCATAATAAACAGTTTTTCTTTTTCTGTGAACTCTGGAAGGTTGTATTCTTTCAATTCTGATACCACAATCAAATTTAATCACAACACTTTCATCTTTTAATCACTTTTCAAGATTTTCCATAATAATTTTACATTGGTTTGATCTGCTCAAAAGTATTGTGTACATCTATGTAAAAATTATCTACTTTTTCATTGCAATGAAAATTTGTTGGGACATAAACCTGAATTATCTTCATTTGCTATCTTCCATTAGCCTAAAGAATTTATCATGCCATTCTGTCTGACATACCATCAATTTCCAGTCTTGTTTTCCCAATTTTTATTTACAATGCACCCCATTCCACTTATACTTTTGATACGTGCTTTTATAGGAAAACACATGTCCACTTTTCAAGTCAATTGTAAATCCTTTTTTTTTTAATTTCACAAATTCCAACAATGTCCCATTTAATATCAAACAGTTCATCCATTTCATGCAATCTTTCTTTACTTATGTTCTCATGTATCTCTTTATAGTTATATAACTAGATACTTGTAAGCATTTAATTATTTACAGTGTGTATTGCAGTCATATTGCTATATTGCAGTTGTTTTTCCTGGTACATTAATAACAAACTCCCTCCAGATATGCAATAAGAGCAGACAGAAGTTTGGATGCAGATAAGAAGCCATATGCTTTTCTCTATTATTTGTATAAATGAAAGTGTTTTAACCACAGCCCTATCTTATTCAGTTAGAAATTTTGGGCTGACATTTCTTCTCAAGATTACCTATCAGTTCTGCTTAAGACGACTCAACAAGTTCCATACATCCTATATTTTCTTTTATATTCATGTGTGTGTTATTGTGAATATAAAAACTATTTTAATCTTTATTCATGAAATTTTTATTATAAGAACTTTTAAAAATATCAAAGTTAGTGTTTCAGAGGTGCATAACAGACAGCATCTACAAAGTCCTCTAGAAACTTCATAAGAACACCCAAATTCTATGAGAAAGGGAAACCAAGGAATTCTAACATACAATTCCAATAAGTTTAATGTAAGCTTTTAATTCATATACCTTTTACTTTGCTTGCTAAGTTGTTTTGCATATGTGTTATATCACTTTTCTGAAAGAGTAATTTTATACACAAAAAAGTGCAAACTAAGGATGAAATTGATAAATTTCTAAAAAGAAACTATTTTAGATGCCAAAAGGTATACTCATACCTATAGAATCCCTTCCTGGATTTATTCATTTTTTACTTTATTAAAAAGTAGCTTCACTGTATGTATATTGTTAATAAAACTATGTATGGATAACCATGTAATTTTTATTTCTAATAGAGCTAGTAATTTAAATGTGTTACTGGCATCTTGATTTAAAATACACATTTACAGCTTCGGTTTCACAAGCTTAAACTTGAATAAAGCAACATAAAAATATCATTTTATTTACAATGCAGCTTTTAATTGTGTTTAATATAAGAAAAAATAAGATTGCATGTTGTATACTAACATTTATATGTAATATATTCAACTCAATCAATACTAACATGTCAAAAATTTTACATAATGACAAAATAACATTTTGCATTATTGCCAATATGGCAAACCAAAATGCATTTTTGAATTTAGCACAAGATTAGTAAACATATCTATTTCAGTTTTTATCACAGTAAAAAAAAAATTATTTGCAGGATAGTGAAATTCATACTAAATTTATCCCTTATTAAAAAACTCAACTAATGTTTAAGTTAAGTATCAGGTAACTGAGAACAAACCATGGTATTTCTTCATCTTAAATTCAGACATAAAACCAATTATCTCACCATGCTGCTAAAGTTGTTGAACAGCCCATCCATGTTCATTTTCCGGGCTGTTTTTATTTTGTTGTTTTATGTTTTTAATTTTTGGATTTGCTTGATTTTTTAAACTGGTTTTATGTATACATCTTAAAAATAAAAAAAAAAGGATTTTTTTGGGGCTTTTTAAAACATTCTGTCTTTTTTTTAAAAAAAAACAAAAACAAACATTTCTTTTTTCCGATCTTTTTTTTTTTTTTTTAAGAAACTTTTTTTTTCCAGTCTTTTTTATTGTTTTTGAAGAAACTTTTTCTTTGAGAAACAAGGCTTTCTCGACAAACCTCTCTAAGACCTGTCGTCATATTCCTTATGGCGTTTTGACACATTTCCAACTCAGCTCTAATATGCTTCACTGTAAGCTGATCCCAGCTTCAATAATAAATTAGCCATACTGCTTGCGGAAAAGCGATTCAGAAATCCTCAAACCCCGTTCCATGAGCGAATGGAACACCTTCGGCGACATTGAAGCGATTGACATTCCATTTTAGATATTTGACAATGTCTTAATTTCATTAAACCACCACAAAGACAGTTTTTCTGGGTGGGTAAAATATTTTTTTTTTGGTTGAAAGAAGGTCACCGCATCTGCTTCTGTAGCAGGTAAATCTAAAAACTACAACGCCGAACGGTCGTCTGCCATTTAACTGTTTTGATCTTAAAAAAGTATCGGAAAGTGTGCGACTTGATCATGAACTTTGCCGATACGTGATTTACACTCCTCATTTAGTAAATTGTGACCCCTGACAACGAAAGTAGGGGCGTTTGAGAATTCATTACAATTTTTAATAATTCAAAAAAATTACAAAATCCGTTCTAATATACTTTTCGTCGTTACAACTACAGAAACCATATCATACGCTGTACAATAGTCAAAAGTAATGTCTATATAGTGTTGGATACTCATCGCTAAAAATGTTCAACATGCTAGAGATGTTGGGGTAAGAGTGCACTTCAACATCTTAGTGTTTGAACAGTGTACAGGCCGTAAGATCTATGAGCAGCATTGTAAACAGCATACTTCTGTGCTTTAGCATAGAAACAGCGCCATCGTGCGGTGTGGATGATCAGACGATGTATTACCATTATATCTATTAGCAAGATATAATTTATAAAAAACAAACAAAGCTATTAAATAATAACTGTTATAATTTTATAAAATAATTTTTTACACTCAAGAATGAAAATTTTCCAATTGTCAGTATTTTATAAACCTGATTGCCCCCTCCCTGCAATTTAAACGCTTTGATTTTTTTTTCTATACTCTAATAACCTCAGTAATAATTCTTTGTTATTTGTTCTGATCAGAATATGCCGTATTTAATGCTCACCAAACCTTGATTTTCTGAAAACAATTTCAAATAAAAATTTTAGTGATATATTGGGTTCTTGAAGGATTAAAAGATTAATAGTATTTTAGGATAGTTTTCAAATTTGTGATTTCACAAAAATTTATGCAATATGTTTTAAATTTTCTTATAATTCTCTCAAGTTTATTCAACTCTCCACGTTTCAATGCTCTTAACACTTCTTTAAGGGCCTCCAATATTGTTATTATTTAATCTTAGCATCACTAATCAAAAAAATCTTATTTTTCAAATATATGGATCTCTGTTTGTATTTTATTTATTGCTTTAACAAAGTTTTAAATTCTAGTTTGATAATCAAAAAAGAAAAGCATACTTTCTCAGTCATCAAGAGGACTGACTAGTTAAAACATTTTTCTTGCCTGGAACGATGTACATATTTTGAACAATTCTATGCCATTTATCAAAAACAATATTTACATCTTCACAGATATCACACTTAAAATGTGACTTTATGCTATGTAATTCTTTTATACTTGCAACATACGTAATAGATTCAGACAAAAAAATATTTTTGTTAAGGATGCTATTAAGAAACTTTTGTGGAACCATCGAACAAGGGCACTGCACCACATATGACCAAGAGTCTCCATTAACATCTTTTACAAATTTCATCTTAGAAATGTTATTTGAATGCCATTTTTGATTCCCCCTAAATCATAATAGCTAGCTAGTCATATAACTGGGATTATCCTATTAATATGTGACACAACAATCCAATTCTTGTTTTGATAGTTTGCAATCAAAATAATCATTTCTTTTTTTGTGGCTAATGATAAAATGCTACCATTCTGGGATTTAACAATTATTGTGTGCTTAATGCAATGCCAGCAATTTTGTCTGAAAATTAGTCATGTTCTGTTTCTAATTAAAATTGCATGGTCTATTACATGTATGTAAATTATATCATCCTCTTCATCTAGTCTATTTTCAGAAAATTTTAAGTTACATTTGTCTATGATAAAAAATTGACACTTTTTTTTATTTCTAATTAACAAGCTTGCATTTATTTCATTTTTTCTCTTTTTCTTCATTCTTATGCAATGTTTACAATGGAAATAATGCACTATTTAATGGATTCAAGTGATTCTGAAATTATGGTTTCTTGTAGCTTTTCTGATAAGTTTTTTATAGTAATTTCTCACAGGAAGTAGTAATTGCAGTTCCTATTAAAAAAAAAATCAACAAGCAATTCGTGCTCACAATTGCTACGGCTGTTCTACTCCAGTCCTCTTTTCCCAATCACATTAACTCATATGCCAATAGATAATTTTTCCAAGTTTCCTTAATTTATGTTTTCTATCATTGGTGAGTATTCAATTCTTAATTTTTTTTTTCAATTATTGTTTGATACAAAAATGTATGAAAAGTTATTTTTGAAACTAACAAGTATATTATTGAAGAAAAAGTTTGGGGCTAAATAAATTTATAACACTGCGAATTGTTAGCATTTTTTGGCATAAAGGCGGACATTTGCATTTCTGCTAATGTCCTGTGCATAGATTAGAGAATAATGTAAGCTCTGACAGGCATCCAAGACGATTGTTTTTCGCTATGACTTGAGTTAATTTTTTCATATATTATACCATCTATATTTTAACAATAATAAAAAAGTCAATTGCTAAAAGTAAAGATTTTCAATAAAATTTATAAAATTAGTCCAATTATAGACTACTGCAATATAAATTTTAAAGCTGCATATCAAATGCAGAGAAGTGGCAACTGATGAAGTTATTACAAAAGATTGGCTGAAATTGCATTAATTACCAATTCCTCAAAATTGATGAGGGTTCAAATAATGATCTATGCAGATAGATGCACTGGATAGGTGCCCCAAATAGTTGTATACAGGCAAAACACAACTTCAGATAAAGACCACTGCTTGTTTAATCATGCTAATCTCTCAGTAGCTTTATCACATCCTGCAAAGTTGCATCACATTATTTTTTGTGATAAACAAGTATACAGTTAATAAGAGTTATCTGCAACCAAATTCTACTACTATGGTTGATTAAATATAAGTAGAAAGAATATTCCAAATAGCAGCACAGAAAAAAATTATAAAAAAAAAAATAATGAAAAAGGAGACTCATTTTATAATTGATAAGTAGTATTCAGTTTTTAACTTGGATGAATAAGAAGTCAATTCTTAGGCTCACTGCTTATCTATCATCTGAAAATGATGTTGTTAAAAGACAAAAATGGCTAACAACATCCATATCCATGCCCACCTGTAATAAAAATGTGCTACTACTATAAGAGTGGAAATGATTCTGCCAATAAAAATAGTTCTATATGGTTGGAAGAGAAAGTTCAACTGATGGTCTTAGCATCTTTTCTAGCATCGCTATGATGTGGTCATTAATATATTTTATACATAAAAGCATAGTTTCAAAACATCTGAAAGTCAAAATGCATTTAGACTTTCTAAAGCTTTATCAAATAATTTAGTTGATGGGATTTCTTCAAGAAAAGTAAATCATATACTTTTCTACATTTTACTATAACTGGCTCTGTGTTCTAATAGAAACATTCAGACTAATCTCAGCAAATAAAAATATATCCAAAAAAAAGCAAGTGCTATATTATCTGCTTTTAAAAAAAGACATGAAGGTTTTTGGCCGTGTATATTGATAACAGTGCAGAAGTGCTCAGAAGCTGCTTTCAGTGTTAAGCAGTGCATCTCTTCAAACACCACATTTGACTTCTCCAAGAATGTTGACCACAATGACAGCTTTGCCAAGATTTTCACGTGAAGATGTTCATGAATAGTTCTAATGGGTAAGTTGTATCTGCATTTTTATTTGCTGCATGATTTAGTCATGTTTTACTTAATTATAAATCATTTTGTAATAATTAATTTTGTATTCTAGATGGATTCTACATGAGGTGAAAGGTAGAAAAGATAATAAAGAGAACTTATTAATATTTTATATTGCACAAAATCTCGGAATTTTTTTTTCTATTTCACCCTACAGTGTACAGAATCAAATTACTTTTGCCATGAAGTCTAATGTAGGTTTATTCTTCTTTATCACTTTCCTTCATTGACCTACATTATTTTTGTCAAAATCAAATTACTCAAAATTGTAGTTAAATTACAATTCTATCTAAGGGCTTCTCTATTGAAACAGACTTTTAATTAACTGATTATTTTTGCTTTTTTTAAAAACTTATTTTCTATACAATCATTTTAATAATCACTTGATTGCCGAATAAAAAAATTTGCAAAAAAAAAAAAAAATTTTTCCCCCCATTTTTCTATAGTGCAGAGTAATGATTGACTTAATTTTTTGATAAATTGCCAATTTATTAGTTATTTTTCATGTTTGATTTGCAATCATTTTTGATAAATATTACCATCTTCAAAGTTAACTATATGGTTAAAAAAACTTATGGGGTTACTTTAAAAAAAAAAAAAGGGAACAATATCTCTGTTTTTTGATATTTTGGAGTGATGGAGTATCTTAGGTCAACCATGTTATATAACATTTTATTGGAAATTTTATGAAGCATGTAATAAAAAATATTATTAATATATTTTCAAAAAAATTGAGAATTTATGAAAAAAACAAACATTTTTAGCACTATTAAAATCTTTTTTTTGAATAGTAATAACTACATTTTTCAATTTTATTACATTCCTTGTGTTTTATTTTTTCGACAATATTTTGCATAATGTAAGTGAATTGTAAAAATTGTGGCTTAAACTTATTTTCTAAAATTAAATGTGGCTAACAAAATAGTTCAAAAGTTAACTCATCAATATAAAGCAGAAAGAATCTGATAGTTCTGTCACATGACAAAACACCTAGATAACCAAATGCCATAAGCAACAAGTACACTTAAAAAACGAACAACACATATATGACAATATTAACACAAACAGTAGAAATGTTTTTTTTTCCTCATAAAAACTTTAATACTTGGACATTAATACTATGGTGAAAGCAATACAGTTAACGACAAGGCCGGGATGAGGATCACACTAGTCTTGCAGTCAGGAACAACTAAATGTACAGCTAAACATCATAAACAAAAATCTACAATGGAAAAAAGCTCCCATGTAGTCTCAAAAATAAATGAGCTATTTTTTTGTCTCTATCATGGATAGTCCGAAGCTTTGACATGAATAATTGACTGGGATTATCAAAGGTAGGATTAAGAATAAGCATACATCTAATGGACCAATATGCAAAGAGTAAGAAAATGGAAAATCCTAATAGCCGGAAACACACTATTGCCAATACTACTAATCAGGGTAGTGAGAATAGGCTTCTGGGTTATATAGATAGAGGCTGTAATGTCTCTATAATAGTGAAGCGGTACAATGACAAAACATGCAACATGGTCTCATCATCCCTATGACATAAAAAGAAGACCTAGTCTATGAATGAGAAACCCATATGAGTGACTAGAAAATGGCTTTTAGGAAGAGGCTTTAGATTTATCTTGATCAAGAAGTAAATATTTAGGTTCCAGATGCCACTGCTTAAATTTTTTAATGATATGATTAGAAAAGGATAAAGGGGAGCAAGGAGAAGTGTATCATTATTAATAAGATGATATGCCTCCCAAAAGTTAATATTTTGAGAATTTGTTTGAATAGGTATAATGGTAAATTTTGAGATTTGCTTTAATAGAATGATAACCAGCTCTTCTCAGGAGGAGGTGTCTGTAGGAAAACAGCAGTGAAGCCTAATGCATCAAGGAACCGAAGAAAAATTTTTAGGATGGTATTATAGGCCCATTGGAATGTTGCAATGGAGTGAAATGAATTTCGTATGCTTCTGAAGGTTTCTGAGGCTAATAGCTATAGTCCGGACCTTCCAGAAAAGTTTTGAGCATAAAGAGTTTATTTTCCTAATAAATTCTCATGAGATATTGATCACCAGCATGAAAATAAAAAATCCTTGGAAATACAGGATGTTAAGAAGCGACGTATTTGCAAATAGACATATGATAATGAAGATGTGATCTTGTGAGTAGAGAGAAGTGATTCTTGGCTGTTTTTTCTTATGGCTGGGGGGGGGGGTGAAAAACCCAAAAATTTTTGGGGTTTGGCAGGAAATAGTGAGGTGATAGTGTTCCCGGAGGATAACTTCCATGCAGAGGAAATGTTGAAAGTCAACCAAGGCTCAGAGGAAAAGATCTGAATTGCAACAAGTTTGGGTATTAGCTTTTGGGAAGAGAGAAATACAGCCAGGTCATCCATGAAAGAGATATGGGGGGTTGATTTTTTGAGTGCTGGGATGTATATACCATGAAGATTCTGCTTGATATTAATTAATAATGAATTAATATAAATTATAAAAAGGAGGGCGCAAAGCAGAAAGCCCTGCAGAATGGAATTTGTAGGAGAGAAAGTCCTTCCATTTAGGGAGATGGAAATGTCCATATTGAAATTGTCATGTAAATTGAGGAGAAAATGGGTCTGAACCAAGTCAAAGGTTCCAGTAATATCAAGCTAGCTGATCACCGGTTCAGATTTTCTAAAGGTTCTATTATAGCCTTGAAGAAATGGAAGACTTCATATCATATTATTCTCTGCGTAGTTTATTCTCAACTTTGATAGTATTTAATGTCTCTGTGGCACAAGGCCCATCTAATATTGCCCTAGACCAATTGTGAGGCTGGCTGAGAAAGATCATAGACTTCTTGGTGGGTAGATAATCTGCAATAATTTGATTGTCCTTATATTGTTGTTTGAGACTCATACTCAATTCTATTGAAGGTGGTACCGGAGGCTCATGCAAACACCAACTTTCGAAGTTGGATCCTTGTTCCTGGCTGTACGAAATGAAATGGAGTTCAGTATATTTATAAAAGTAAACTATGCTTCCATCAGAGATAGTGTCAAGTTGTCTATTTTCCTAAAACAGATGCATGTCACCCGAGAGGATTGCCTCAGGAGCCGAAGCTTTAAGGATTTGAGTGGTGGACTTCAGGCATTCACAGGACTGGGGGAATAGATCTAATGGTAAATTAAACAAGCGAAGAGATCACCCCCCCCCAACATTATTATAGGATAAGGATTAGAGCTAAGTATCAAGTTAATTTGTTGTATCATCAAGTAAACGAAGATCACATTTAACTAAAGGACTGATGTAAGAGGGTGGCAATTAGGAGAAATTGATTAATGACATTTATTCTATATGATTTAAAAGGGGAATTATTGGGAATAAGAATGGTGACTCCTGCAGAGAGGTAGGTCGAAATAGAATGATGTAGAGAACCAATTTTGCTGAATCTAATTAGAATTTCTGGATTTGAAAAGAGATGCAATTTTGTTTCAGCAAAGCAATATTGAGAAATTCAATTTGAAATTGCATTGACCCTTTTAGTTAAGGTCTCGACTAGCTATCTTAATTTTCATCAGGTCAAAATTGGAGGAAAAAACAAACCATCAGAATAAAGTAGCGAAGTATGAAAAAAGTCGGGGATCAGAGGGCCAAGAAAATGTTAACTTATTTCTTCCTGATTGACTTACAAGGGATATTAAAAGATCTGCAATTGTGCAACCTGGGTTTTTTCATATTACAAATGACTTCCTAGAAGGGCAGTTTTTAACGAGATGCGTAGTAGAAGCACCTCAAAAGAATATAATTAGCTGAGCAGTATCAGCTGAGTGCATAGTAGGGATGGACATTGGACTAGTCCCTTTATTAAGAGGGATAGTGAAAGTCGCCATATATATTGATCAGGACCCGTGTTTTAGCCCTTCTTTCCAAAAGATCAACCTCTTTAAGATAACAAATGTGGATTTGGCCACTAAGGATTGTCGATCTATTCATATCAACCACATATTTTGTTACCTACGAATTTAATTGATTTGTGAAAAATTACCTTTTGAGATGAATATGAAATTCAACAATTAGGTATCTGCTATTGGGATGATTTAATAACTTAATTTTTCCGCTTTTTTTCGCGTTGCATGCGCTCTTGTGCTCTCATTTGATATATTATTTTCCTTCTTTACTGACGTAAAAAGTATAAGCATGACGTCAATCAAAATACGGCCATTTTATAGCTCAATATCTTAGCTTTCAAACAATATTTACCTCAAAAAAATTGGCTGAAATTTTGATTTTTGGCAAGTTTTAATCGACCACAGCATTTAATTTTTTTGTTAATTTTTGATTATCATGAAGCGATAAAAGACAAAAAAATGGTTTACGGGCTGCAAGTGAAAATTTCTCCGGTATTATTCACAAACAAGGCCTACAATAGAGCTTCAACGTAATTACTTGTAGTTTTTTGAAAAAATTATCTTTTTTATTAATTTTAGTTTGTAATTAGTCTGTGTTAGTTTATAGTATATGTTATATATTTATTTATGCTCATATAGAATTCATATCTATCGTAATTTTCTAAAGTTAGTTTGTAGTTATATATTTATTTACGCTCATATAGAATTCATATCTATCGAAAAATTAGTGTGTTAGTAATTATATATTTATGTTTGTTTAGAATTCATATCTATCGTAATTTTCTAACGTTCTATCTACACTAATCCTCTTATTTTTATAAAAATAATGACCTTCAAAAAGTACAACAATTTATTATTTATAATAAACCACCAATACTTTTTGAAAATCATTAATTGTTTATATAATATGGTTTACAAGTAATGAGTTATAAATAATAATCAAATGTATACAAACATTGCATACACAAACATATAATCAAATTCTGATTCGTTTGTTTTTGTTTATTCTTGTTCTTGCTTTGTTTTTGCTATATGTTTCATAACATTATTTTCTAGTCTATAGCTAACAAATGGACTATATCCAAATAAATTATATCTATGTAGTACAATAAATATAATAAGATAGCATCATTTCTGTACATAAAGAATATAAACATCACTGGTGACAATAAAGAATATAAACTTCACTGTTGTACACAAAAAAATATAAAATGAGATGAAACTCATTTTATCAGTGATATAGACAGTATCCTACAATTTCTAGTTTTTGATAGACAAGAAGCCAATTGTGATGATTTCCTTTGTATCTTTTATTAGGATGAATCTTTTTCTTTATAGACGCTTTTGACATTTAGAACATTTGGGGTACAAGATAAAAATGAACAAGTCATATCTGACTTCTTTTGGAGATTGTGAAGCTATGGATTATCTCAGCTAAGACATGTTATACATGGTTAGAAAGATAATTTTGTAAGGAATAGAAAGAAATTATCACTGAAGATGTATTTTGAATTTTAGTTAATGTTAATTTCCAAATTATGAATAAACAATAAAATAATTATTTCGGATGTGAAAATTTCTTTTTCCACTTATTTTTTTATATAGTTATCACTATTTATTTTATGCTTATTGTTTTCCTTAATTTTTCTAGCAATGTAATTGTTTTTGCTCTAACGTAATTAAAACTGAAGTTATTGTGAAAATTGTGTCTCAGGCCAATATTTTAAAAAATTCAATATGGCGGCTTGAAGCTGAAGTAGTTAAAAACATGATTCCATCATTTCTTCTTTGTAAGTTCATTACTTAACTCATCAACTGGAAAATTAAATAAATCACAATTCAAGTTTGTAACAGCAAGGATTAAGGTTTTATTACAACTGTAATTAAATGATCTATGGAGTTTGTGAGGGAATTGTGGCATTAAACCTGTGGGTTAAATTATTTAAAGTGTGTTGATCCAAATTTAAGTAAGGAAACTCAATATTGGTAGGTTCAACCTAGGAGGTTGAGACTATTTCATCCTCAAACACGTTGAAAATATCTTTCATCATTCTGAAGATCTTTCCAAGAAGACGTCTTAGGCCTGTTGGAATTTCTTTGCAAAGCATTAGCTTATGAGTTATTATTAGAGAAACTATAGTTGGGTTGAGTTTGGGGGTCTGCATTCATAGGACCTACATAATTGGAATTTTTTTTTTTTTTATATCATTGGCTGAAATTTTTTTTTGTTAAAACATTAAATTCCTCCATTACAACATCTCCTCTGTCTTCAATTTTCCTTCCATCTTCATGAAATCAGCTTTAACTGGTGTTTTTCCATGCATAAGTTGAAAATCTAAAGAATTTTTAACCATGCAAATAGCTACTTGTTCAGCTAAATCCATAGGACAATTATTATCACTATCAAATCCTTCTTCTATGATGAATGAAGACTTCTTTCTTAAGTTGGAAGAATGGGTGCTAATAAAAAATTTTTTTTATAGTTTTGAACGAAAAAACAAATTATATGAGGCAAAATTAATACAATAGTTATCACCAGAAAAGCAGAGTACTTACCAGCAGAAAGGTTTCAACATTAAATATGCTACTATAACCAAATTTATTCTTTAGTATTATCAGATCTTTCTTTCCAAAGAAATAAATTGTATTAATTTCATAGTAATATAGGGTATATAAGCACAGACTTTCCCACCACCCACCTCTCTCCACTCTATCTAATAACACGATACACCTAAACACATATATGCCGAAAAGATAAATAATCACCAATATACGTATTTCATGCTAAACCAGCAATCATCAGTTGGTCCAGACTATCATCTTTACACACATATATAGTATAAGTGCTCAGATATATATTAAGATAGACTATCCTCATAGTTTAATGGACAGGCTTCAATCCACTCCACACTCCAACTCTTCACCGTCCATCCAATTGAAAATCTGATGATGGAATGCTCAAAGGCCACCCTGAGGTCGAGATTATTGTCACACCCATGTTGACCTAAGGTCAATCTGAACCCCACATGTACAGGACATAATCCATTTAATACATATGCAAGGATGGGCAGATATCTCTATAAAGTAATAACTGAAACATAGGCTTGTTATATACCTGTGGCTATATATATGTAATATAGGGTATATGAGAACAGACTTTCCCACCACCCACCTCTCTCCACTCTATCTAATAACACTGATACACCTAAACACATATATGCCGAAAAGATAAATAATCACCAATATGAGTCTGGACCAACTGATGATTGCTGGTTTAGCATGAAATACATATATTGGTGATTATTTATCTTTTCGGCATATATGTGTTTAGGTGTATCAGTGTTATTAGATAGAGTGGAGAGAGGTGGGTGGTGGGAAAGTCTGTGCTCATATACCCTATATTACATATATATATAGCCACAGGTATATAACAAGCCTGTGTTTCAGTTAATTTCATAGTAAAATTTATTTTTTATATTTCAACACTAAATGATAAAAATATAAATATGATATCATAAAAAACCAATCTAATTGAAAAAAATCTCATTTTATATTTGGATTCATCTCCAAAAAAACAATAAATCAATTATTGATCAGTTATCATTATAAACGGAAACAATGATTTTTTCAGCATTACAAGATGTAGACGGCAATGATTTTTTCAGCATTACAAGATGTAGACGGCAAACTTATTATCACTTCTTACTAATGAAGTCAAAACTGCACAATAATATATAATAAGCGTCTTGATTTGGAAAATAAGAGAAATTTTCTAAACCCATACATGGAGCAGATGCTTTCATCCAGATAAATTTTAACATTCCGTCATACTTCTCAATTGTCATACTATGATCAGACGGTTAGAATAATTCAATGTATATATATTTTTTTTTTTTAAAAAAAGTTACTTTTTTAAAAAAGACATCAATTTCGTCGATTGAATTTCACGATTACGGCAATAGTATTATTACAAATCAGAAACCCTAGCACAAACTGCAGTTTCTGGTGTTTATAAATATTTTCATTTTTAAAAAAATATTTAATGTTATAAATTCTAATACAATTAAATTTCTAACACGCTATATCAAATTTGCCCATTAATTTTTGATGTGAAATTTTTTGTAAGTGTACTCAAAAAATGATATACTTCATTCATAAAATAAAATCACAACAACCCTCTCCCCAAACTATTCTTACTTTTCACGCACGCAGTTTTTCTCACTTCACAATTTAGAAAAAAATAAGAAAATCGTACTATGGATAAAGATGGCGCATTCATGATTGATTATTGCAACCAGTAAAAAAAAAATACAATTGACTAATTCCTTAACTAACAACTTACCGAGCATCCTCGAATTCAACAAATGCAAACGGTGGTCCACGTCTATTTTTTAAATCAATGAAAGTAATTTTACCAAATTTATAAAATAAATCTTCAATGTCTTTGTTTCTTATATCAGGAGGAAGATTACCAACGTAAATCCTGCATTCATTATTTCTATAAGCCATTCTACAGGAAAATATTCTAACCTAAAATAAAAAAAAAGCCACCAAGAGATTCACAGTTATCGTAGTTAAAATATATTATTATTTTCTTTATCAATTAACCAGTTGATGAACAATATATAAACTATTCAACAACATCCAGGTACAAAATGGCGGGCAAACAAAAAGTAACACGCCGGAAGTGAACGAACTTTAGTAAAAAAAACAAAAAAACAAATTCGGAATGTATTGTGGGTTGATAGAAGATACTGCTGAAGGACACTGTTCAGTTACCAATAAAATAATAGTATGTTATTCGTTTAATCCAATGAAATAAAGAAGCAACTTTGTGGATACAATAAGTATTTCTTGCTTTAAAATTATTTTTTGTGATCAACTCCGGTTGTAACAAGAATAGTTGATTTAATATTCATTTCTTTCGTAAATTGTTGAGTAATTTTTATAGGATTTTCTAAGAGGTATTGTTCCATCTTTTTTTTTTTTTTGTTAGCCAAATGTATCGAGAAAAAAGTTCGCTTAACAAGATGTTTCTTATATTTTAATATTTTTTGTTATTTATTAACCTATTTCACTATGTAATTATATTTCTAATGCTATATTTTTTTAAAAAAAAAGAAAGTTTAAAACTTTCTTCTCTATCCATCTAAATAAAAATTAACCATATATTGAGCTTTGGTTTTACATATTTTTTGCTTTTCTACACGTTTTCCGGAAATACGCAATCGTCTGCTATTTGGTAATATAACTATTGGCGGTACATGTGATTGGGTGGATTAAGGGGAGGGAGAGAAGAAATAGAATAAATCGTTTTAAAGGCAAAACTATGATTATATTTAGAAATAGATCAACACCGGAAAAAAAAAGTTCGCCAGTATTGATACCGAACAATTGCTTATTAAAATTTCGCAATATACAATTAACGTTCTAGGAAAATCGTCATTTAATATAGAAATGGCATTTTTTACCTTTGGCATTTAAAAATTGTGCTGTATCTAAATTTAAATGAATGTGGTATTTTCACTTATTTCGTTCTCCAAATTTCTATTACTGTGTAAAAAAAAAAAAAAAGCTATATAAACCATTGCTAGACTAAAACCTTCAGTAAGCATCAGTATTAGAAACCGATTATTCAAATTGCGGATTGTGAAGTTTATCGGTTTACTTGTTTCCCTATCAATGGGAAACCGGGAAATCTATGGGCCAACTGGAAAAATTTCTCGAAATTATCCGCAGATTCGAAGCTTAAATATGTTACGACAGGCGGATATGTAAACCACACCATCAAGAGGCCTATCATAATATACAATAGAATTTAAAACAAAATGAATAGCCGTAACGAGTGCTTTTTTATATAACAATTTTTACAAATGTTTAGTCGCTTTTTATATAAATGAATTCGCGCGCGCATACGTTCTCGATTTATTGAAATTCATTTCGTTTTGTTAAATTTTACTAGACCTTCGCTTCGAACGTTAACTGAATGTCATTTTTGAAGTGACGGGTAAAATAATGAATATTATGCCCTACCTTAATTTAAATGATTGCCGTCGGCAGTGAACAATTATAATCTTGTCAATTATGAGATTTCTATTTTTTTTAAAGTTATGTTCTGAAGAATATTAATGCTACATCTTTTTTTTAATCCTGGTATCTATTACAAATTTCGTTCGAGGCCCAATGTTTTATTATCCGGATATTATTTTAATATTTCCTTTCTTATCTTAAAATTGAGTGAAAACGTTTCATTTAGACTACAAATTAAGCCTTTTATATTTAAATTGATATATATTAGTTAGTAATAGACGCTGATCATTTTTATTAGAACATTCTGGATTTTATTATCCGTTAAGATCATTGTTTTATAGTTAAAGAAGTTTGAAAGTGTAGTTATAAAATGCCCATTTTATATCCATTATTGGATTTATTAAAATTTTTATATATTCTAAAAATTTGTGAAATCGTGCTTGCGCTTAGTAGGTGCCCATTTTTCACATAACTAAATAGTCGGAAATAAATTAGTAGCGATTTTGGTAATTCTATTTAAATTAACTGTTTCTTATGATTCATAGGTTTTTTTTGCGTCAGTTATATATGTGATGATAAAGTAAATTCTGAAATAATATATTTTTTTGTTCTTGAACCACTCAAGATATTCCTGTTGATACTTTCCAAATAGTTTGTAGGTCATAAGAATTATTTAGGGATTCTTAAACTGTTAACTGATGTAAGAAATGTTAGCATTATAATTTCAAATAACAGATGAATTATTTTAATGTGATGAAGTTTTGAAATTCTTTGTTAAAAACACTTAAGGAAAAGTTTTTCTAATTGACAATTCATAACAATTTAGGGTAGTCATCTCTGTGCTTTCTTTAAAAAAAAAAAATGTTAATATGCTTTAAATATTAAACCTTTATAGATCAGCAAATTATTTTCAACATAGTTATTTTAATATTGATATATGATGCTTAAAACAGTCTTCAAAAAGTATAAAATTGTGTTCTCATTTATGTACAATTGAATTTCTAAGAGTGCCTTTTCCATGAGACACATGTGATTTATATAAAGGTTTCATTTACATTATTAGTAGCATTGGATATATAGTCTCTATTTTTTCACCCAATTTATGGATCATCAACCATTATCAATCCACTGCAGGATGGTCTCTTCAAGTTCACTCCATCTTCTCCGATCTTTAGCTTCTCTTCTTCACATCACCCCTGCACCATTTCTTATTTCATACATCCATCTCACATGTGGTCTCTTTCTGGGTCTTCTATACAATCTCTTGTAATCCAGTTTAAGATTTCAATTGGCCATCTATTATCATCTCTTCTAGCAATATGTCCAGCCAACTCCATCCACTTCAGTCTTCTAATTTTTTCAATGAGGTCAGTAACACCTATTTGTTCTCTTACCCATATACTGCGTTTTTGATCTCTTCTTGTTTCTGTATTGCTTTTCTATTAAGTATCCAAGTTGCAGATCCACAAGTAAGAACTGGTAAAACACATTTATTAAAAACTTTTTCAAACACATAGGCATATTTTCTTTTAGTATCAAGTTATTTCTACCAAAAGCACTCCAACCAAGTTTAATTCTATGATTAATTTAATCCATTGTTTCCATTTTTTTGTAGCTGTTAACTTCTTCTAACTCATCATAATCAATCTTTATTTTCATATTTTGAGAAAATCCATTAAACATTACTTTAGTTTTGTTAACATTTATCTTTGGTCCTACTTTCATCTGATAACTCCTGCAACATTTCCTGCAGCTCTAACGCATTATTTGCAAAAACAACTACATCATCTGCAAAATCTAAATGACTTAAATAATCTCCATTTACTTTCACTCCTTTATCTTCCCATTTTAACCCACAAAATACTTCTTGCAGCACTGCTGTAAAAAGTTTTGGAGATATGAAGTCACCCTATCTTACACCCTTCTCAATGTTGACTTTCCTAGTATCATTATGTAATCTAATTATTGCTGTTGCATTTTTATAAGTATTCTTTAAAATATGACAATATCCTGGATCTATACCTTGATCCAATGCTTTAATCACTGAAGAAATGTTTATGGAATCAAATGCCTTTTCAAAATCTGGATCTATACCTTGATCCAATGCTTTAATCACTGAAGAAATGTTTATGGAATCAAATGCCTTTTCATAATCTATGAATCCAAAGCACAATGTCAACTCATACTGTACTAAAACCACTTTTAAATTCAACTTGTTCTCTTGGTTTGTGGAAATCCAACGTTCTCTGTAGATGGGTTATAATTATCTTGGTAAAAATTTTATATAAAACTGATAGGTCTGTAATTTCTAATATCTTCTTAATCACCTTTTTAAAAATAATATTAATACTGCATTCTTCCAATCATCTGGTGCATCTTTATCATTTGATGGTGTATCGGAGTGCTCTCATTTGTAAATACAAGCTTATTAAATTAAGTCATGTGACATCTGACTTAATTTTTTTGTAACAATATCAAGATACCAAATACAGATAATTCAGGTTTCTACACCCAATAAGTTCTCATAGTGATGAAGTATTAGTGGAATTTTATATGAACATACATAAGGCTTTTGATCAGAGTAAACAACATTTTAAAATTGTTATGGCAGACTTTAATGCTAGAATTGGTAAACAAATGAAAGATGAAATTGCTGTAGGTAATTTTGGTTATGGTAATAGAAATAAGAGGTATGAACTTGTGGAGTTTGCAGAAACAGAAAAACTTTATATTATGAATTCTTTTTTTGAGAAAAAGGTTAAATGGACATGGAAGCATCCAAATGAAGGTACAGCAGAATTGGATTATATTTTGACTAACAGAAAATCCATATTTCAAGATTGTAATGTTCTTAATAAATTTAACACAGGAAGTGATCATCGATTAGTAAGATGTAAGATACGTGTTAATGCAAAACTAGAGAGACATAAACATTCTAATGAGTTTAAATTAGAACCTAGAAATCGGCTTCAAGAATTAGATTTTGAACATGATTCAGATTTGAATGAAATTAATATGAAAATAACTGATACACTTTTAAAAACTGCAACAAAGATAGCTGGTAGAAAAAACAGCAATTGACCAATAAAATTTCTACTGAGACTAGAGAATTTATGAAGAAAAGAAGGAATATGAAGATATACAAAAATGATGCATTAAAATGGATTGAATATCTTGAATTTTGTAAAATGGTGCGGAAAAGGGTTGAAAATGATATAAGAAAGTACAACTGAACTAGCAAGGAAAGCTGTAGAAGAGAATAAAAGTCGCAAGATTGTAAAACAACATTTTTGTATTGGTAGGAAATTTATATCTGCAATAAGAAAAAAAGATGGAATTATTACTAAAAAGAGAGATGACATCATGAAATGGGTAGAAGACTTTTATCAAGAATTATATAGTAATAAAGAACAAGTATCTCCTATATCTTATATCTTTTGAATTACCCAGAATTTTAAATGAACAAGTGAGACATGCAATTAAATTTATGAGAAAGGAAAGGCTCTAGGTAACGATGGAATTATAATTTGATATATTAAAAGAAGCAGGTGAAGAAATAGAAAAATTTTCACCAAAGTTATATACCAAATTTATGGATATTAATACTTTTATAGTTTTCCTATTGAACTTTCCATGGCATATACACTTTAAAATATTCTTACATAGAGAAGTTAAAATAATGAAAATACTTGTCATATTAGTACTATTTTGATTATTTAGCCCAGAAATGGAAATAACATTTTCTTTTTGAGAAAAAATATTGGAGCATCAATATCTTTAATTTGTTTTCAAGATCAGTTTCAAGGGTGATAACAGCTTTCAGTAAAGATAAGAGAGTTACATCTAGAACCAAATATAGAACGCCCTGAGCTAATAGTGATTATGAAATATTTGATCAAAAAAGCCCCTTGGGAACAAGTCATTGCAGAGTTAGGCCAAAACATGCATCTATCAAAATAATCTGAGGTTTCCAAAAATATTTATGGTCGAATTTCCATTTTCAAAGTCACTGGATTTTATTATGGAAGTATCCCGAATATAAGTGGGCTAGTAGATGATTAGGAGTGTACAATTAGACAATTCATTATTTAACCTTTCTCATTATCCAGAAGGTTTATGTCTAGTCATTATTATAGAAACCTAACAATCAGAGCTCTGGTCATTTACAAATTATGATTATGACAACTTATTATTGTCTCATTCCAATCAGTGTTGCATATATGCAGAGTATTTGAAAGCTTTTTCAGAAGCAGGTACAATCCAGATATTTAACTATCTTACAATCATCTGATTATTTAGAACTTGTGCAGGTCATTGTTGAATGGATGAAAGAAATATCTTTCAAGGAATTGCTTTTCTGCATGAAAAATGAGTTGATTATTTTGATATATATTGTTCAAATTGTTACATATATATTAAATCCATTACTCATAAAGTATTCTCGATGCTCATGATGAATCTTTACTGTATAAATGTAATCAACACTAATTTCAGATGATAGTAATAGATATTCCCATTATTTTGTTCCATTTCTGAACATATCTATTTTTTTTACATCTGTTTATATTTTTCTTCCGTTATTTTTCTCATTAATATATATATATGTATTCTGTACATATATGATTATCTTAAGTGTTCTTTTCGCCAGTTCTAGTGTAGTATCAATAAAACAATTTACTTAGTAATTGATGTTGGAAATATTATTTTTACCTTATTATTTTAGTTAAAATTTTAAGCAAATTTAATAGCAGAAAATAATGACAAATTAGCAAAAGTTATTATTTCTTTATATTCAATGACATGACTTGAAAGGGAGGGATTATAAATTGGTCATTAATGCCTATATATATGTAAAATATTAAATATTTGTTTTGGTTTGACATTGTTTTCTGCTCCCAATAGATATTGTAACCTTTTCCATTATATATCCAATTATTAAGTATATTTACTTTTTTTCTCCCCCAATTTAGGCTCAAGATGTCTGACAGAAAAGCTGTTATCAAAAATGCAGATATGTCTGAAGAAATGCAGCAAGATGCTGTAGATTGTGCAACACAAGCTTTAGAAAAGTATAATATTGAAAAAGATATTGCCGCTTACATCAAGAAAGAGTTTGACAAGAAATACAATCCTACATGGCATTGCATTGTTGGTCGAAATTTTGGAAGCTATGTCACACATGAGACCAAGCATTTTATTTATTTTTATTTGGGACAGGTAGCCATTTTGTTGTTCAAATCAGGTTAATTCATTGCCTTTAATCCTCTTACCCAGAAATTGTAAAAAGAAGAAATAATACTTTGGCAGCAAGAAAAGAAAAAAAAAAGCATCCTTTGTTGGTGATTTTGTGTTCATGTGCAGTGCTTCATTTGATTTCTGTCAGTTCTCTCAAAAAACATTACAGACTTTTGAATTCTGGAAGTCAGTCATTTATCAGTTTCAGTTACAATGTCTTGCAATTAAAACTTGAAAATTTAAGAGTTAAAAAAATAACTATTTCCTGCTAACGAAATGATGTTCTTCCAGCTTGGAATAGTGTAATCTGTTTTAGTTTGCATTCTCTTATTATAAATATTAAAAAAAAAAAAAAATGTAACTATATTTTTGATTTTATTTTTTTTTTTTTGTTTAGATATTTATAAAAGCTTGCTTTCAAAATCAAACCTATTTTATTACTTTAAAAAAAAAAAAGAAAGAAAAAATATATATATGTATAAAACCAAAATATTTGTAATCTTGTTTTATTTATATTATAAAAACTTAAAGCAATTACAAATAATGATTCATTTATGTTAATTTGTATCCAGAGTGAACGGCAACAATTCCAAATGATAGATTTCTATAACGAACCATCTTGAATCCGGAATCTTCAATAAGCACCTTGAAATCTTCCTGTGAACAACAAAAAAAAGTTGCATATATAAAATTGAATTAAATACATCTGCTTATATATCAATTGAAATATCTTCTGTGGTTGTTCATATTGTAATATTTTTAAATATAAAGTAAATAACAATTCATTTTGAATTATAAAATATACTTGCGCATAAATTATTCACATGCTTCATAAAAAGTTAATTTTTATGCTATTTGAGGTATTTTAAAATAGTTCTGCAATAATGAATAGCCTAACTTCAATTGCAAGAGTGAAAGAATAAATAATGCTTATAAAGCATTATAACTTCATCTTTCTTATTGCTTTGCCAAATCAAATCCATATAATATTAAATCATCTATCATCTATGCTCTTTATTATTGTTTTACAGTGCTTTAATTACAACCCACTATGATTGTTTCAATTTCCCCAGTAATCTGCTGGGGCAATCGAAACTATCGTAGTGGATTGTAATAAAAGCATTGTAAAACAGTAATAAAGAGCATAAATGATTTAATGTAATGTTTATAAACATTAAAGATGACATTTATAGGGATTTGTTAATACTACAAATCTTTTAAAATAGTTCTTATATTAACAAATTAAGATATGGAGCAAATAATTTATGAATATTTTACAAAGCTTGCATTTTAATAAAAAAATGATAATGAAATAAATATTGCTAAATTTTGCAGTTTTTTTTTTTTGGCTGGGTGGATTCTACTTTTACATATTCTAATACAAACAAAAATTGATTATATACAATATTCAAGTTTTTTTTTTGACTGGGTGGATTCTACTTTTACATATCTATTCTAATACAAACAAAAATTGATTATATTTGTAAAAATGAATTTACAATATTCAAGTAAAAATAAATTATCTAAAAATATAAGATAACTGCTAAATATTCTGCATTCAAAGTGCAATAGAAATCTAGATTTTAGATAGAGATTAAATAGATTTGTCAGGATATTCATAAAAACTTGGTGAAAATAGGGAAGTCCTAAATGTTTATATAGCATCATTAATCCAGCTACCAATTTTGTTTCATAACCTCCAGCTGAGTTAAGGTTTATTTAACATTTTTCAGTTGATAAGTAAATTAATATTAGCATATTTGAAAACTAAAAAGTTATTTTACTTTTCTCAAAAGAATTTTTTTTTAAATGTATTGTGTAAGAAATACATATATATTTTATACTATTAACAAATACTTATATGTATATATATCAAATGAAAGTAAACCACTTTATGAGAGCTATGACTAAAGAATATTCTACATCAATGACTATAGTAAATGGAGTAATGTTTATTCATACCTCTCAAATATGTTTATTTCCGTTTAATTTATATATACATTAAATTATGCATATTAAAATATAAAAATAGGCTTATAATGAGAGAGAAGAGATATATTGAATTATTATGTGCCACTTAATTTGACAAATCTGGGTTGACTAGAGAACTAAAAATGCTGAAATATTGATATAGATAGTATTTTTTACAAAAATGAGTTTAAGGTAATAGTAAACAATAATAAAATTACTAAAACAATTATTTAAATACTAGTATATATACTTAAGCCAGATGTAATTAAAGAGGATTTGAACCCAGCCTTTCAAGCTCTCTTCAATCATTGATTATCTAATATAACTGATACACATGAGTATATAAGAGAATGACCTAAGGGAGCTTGAAAGACTAGTTTCAAATCCTCTAATTAAAACAATTAAATAAAAATAAATTTTGATTATGTACAAGCCAATAAAATTTTTAACATTGTTATTTTGTGAATTGAAAATGGATTAAATGAATAATTCATGAAATTTTAGGTTGTATATAGTTTTAAAGAATGTGTTACTATGTCAAAATTTAAAAATAATTGTAGTACTGGAAATATATCTTCCAAGATCCCAAATTATAAACTAATTTTATTTTTTGTAGAATAAAAATCATGAGGAAATAAAGGGGTAAATGAGAACTAATAAAATGATTGTAGAAAATAATTGCTCAAAAAATAAATACTAGTAATTCTGTACATATACTAGAAGAGCATTAGATTTTTTTTAAAAAAGATATAGATATCTATATTTAGACCCAATGCATAATCAGTTATCTTGATCACAGTTATTAACATAACTGATTTTGCAATAAAAACATTGTTTGGATTTCTATCTCTAAATGTAATTTAAAATTGCTATACATCAGTCATTGACATGGAGAGTAAAATTTCAACAACAGTGAATTAAAGTGGATAACTCAAATTAGGAGGTTAGAAGAATTATAAAGAAAAGTAGAATATACTTGTGTAGTTGCAATAAAAATTGGAAGGTTGTATAGAAAGGATAATGATTTTTTTTTAGAAATTAATGGTTTATGAGAAAATGAAAGAAGCTTGTAATTGCTAGCAGTGAACTAAAATGTAGAAAAACTTTAGAATTGTAATGGTTTCCATATTTATGGGAAGAGAATTGTTAACAAGAGTGAATAGCCTTTTAATAGAGAAATGGCTGGTTGCTGATAACTGATAAAAAAATTTAATTTGTTTTTATCTGAGGAATGGTGTGGCCTTCATATTTTGAAAAAGAAAACTGATCTCTTGATTCCAAAGAATTAGCATTACAGTTAAATAAAATCTTAATCACTCCCATTGCTAGTTTTTCAGTATCTTTGGCTAATCATCTTAATAAAATAAGAATACTCTTAGATTTAATCGAGATAAAAGCAGAATCTTGATCAATGAAAATGAAATTTTTAACTAGTATAGTTTAACAGAAAAATAAAACATTGGTTGTATGTGTCATCTACTAGGACAAAAAAGTTCCAAGGGGAAAAATAGACAACATAAGTAATATCAATTTAAAAAGAGAAATTAACATCAAAAAATTATTTGAAATTATGTTGTCCATTCAAATAGTTAACATTTTTATGCTAGCATATTCTGCATTAAATATTTTCACTTAACAATTTACACAGCAATATTTAATTTAAAGTCTGAACAAAAAAAATTGTATTATAGTTTCAGAAATTCCTTAACTCAAGGGGGGGGGGTGTAATTCATAAAGCAGTATATATATATATATTTAAAATTAATATTTTTTTTTTTTTAATAGGTTGCTTTATTGTCATTAGTTATAGTAATTTCCATAATTTATCCATAAAATCATATCAAACTTCTGGGTTTTTAAAAATAAATATAATCGCAAGAAAAATATCCAAGTTTAGCTAAAATTTCTTCCCATCAATATCCATTTTGAGTGAACTGCTTTTCTCCTATGTATATATTTTGAGTTGAGATATATCAAGTGAGAAATAGAAATCAAAAAGAATATCTAATGACAATAATGCAATTTAATTTTAAAATTTACTGTATGTATGATGACGAGCACCAACATATTTATTAATCATTTAATCTATGAAATGCTTATTTGTACATATTCAAATTCTCATTTTATAGCACGTTATTTATTTTGTTAAGTTTAAAGCTTTCATAGTTCTTTATTCTCAAAACCATTGTATATTTAATATAGAAGATTAGTGTCTGCAATAATAAGGTATTAATTTCTGTATTCACTAGATGGTAATAAATTGCTATATTTAATAAAGTTAGCATTATACAAAATAATGGTTGGATAATTTGCAGTAGGAAAAAACAGCTATAGCATGATTATGAACCAATAACCAAAGTCATAGATGATATCATCAATAATAAATTTAAGGCATCATTATCAAATCACCTTTCATTCAGCTTTAGAGAGATGATTTAATGATTTCACTTCCATAATGTATATTTCTAAAATAATGTATTTTCATTTAGGCATATTAAGATATAGTTAGGATCATCTGACAAGAATAAAGCCTTCAATTGTACTGATCCTCATTATTTATGAAGACTATGTCCAAGGGTCAGCAAACTTTTTAATATGAAGAGACATTCTAATAAAAATTATCTTAAAATAAATAATTCTTTTTTTAGTTTGATTTAATTTCTAATCATATACAATAATTACTATTCTATAATAAGGCTAACTTCTAATCAAAGAGCCACATTTGACAATAAATACTATTCTATAATAAGGCTAACTTCTAATCAAAGAGCCACATTTGACTCGTGAGCCATAGTGTGTCAACTCGTGGCCTATGCTATTTGACTATCTTAGCATGGAAACTCACTGAACTGTTTAATCAAAGATTATCTTATTATGGACATCAACTCTAATTTACATTTATTTGCATATGCATAACATTTATAACTTGTACTGTTATATTTATCACACAATGTAATTGGTGAGATCATTCAACTCTATTCAGTTACATTTAAATCATTAACATGCAATCAGAGATAACTATTTTCTTTTTAATACTCATTCTCTGTAAATTGTTAGTCTATTAACTTCTAGTAATTCTTATATAATATATTTAGAATCGTTTTCTCATTAGAAATTTTATTTTCTCTACCTCACCCCCTCCCACATAATATATACACCTTTATCCCAGTTAGCAATAGATCTTGATGAGAGAATTTGCTGTAGTAATGATTATCAATTTGTATATATTATTTTGATTCATAATAAGTTATCCTCTACAATGAATTTTTTTAAAAAAAAATCAAAACTTTCTCTTTATTTATTTTTTCAAAATGGTGGCCATTTTGTGAGACTGATGATATCAGAGGATAGTGCATTAAAGTCACAGTATAGAGTGTATACATTATACAATATTATGTTTTAATTATAGAAATAAAATTATGATTAATGTATTTTATCTGATTTTTAATCCAGTAGATATAATTAATAGATCGAATAGAGAAAAACAAAGAAATAATTGAGGAAAATAATAACCCAAAAGAGATGAATAATATAAACATTGATCAATCTAAGAGAGGAGCAAAAGAATTATATAGATAGTTTGTTTAGTAAAATGAAATTGGAGGATAGAATATTTGATAAGAATTGAAGAAATTAAAGTCAGTAGTTGTGACAGATTAAAATGGTCAGAAAGCTTAGGAAAGACAGGTTATAGAGAAATTTTAAGAGATAAGCCTATGGATGAAAGTTGTACAGGGTAAAACAACTGGAAGATATTATTAATAACCATAGTGAAAAAATAAGTAGGTTTCAAGAAACAGAATCTGATAGAGGTTATCAATCAGTAGAGAGAGGAATAAGTGCAAGTAATTCTATAGCTATAAGGTTTATGAAGGTAAAACCCTTCAAAAGGGAATATATGGAGAATCCTTCAGAATTCCTAAATAATTTGGAAGAGTTGTTTTCTTTGGGTCCTATGTCAGAGAGGGAAAAATTAACCATCTCAAGTAATCATTTATATGATGGTGCAAGAGATTGGTGGCAGTCATTATTCGAAAAACCCATAGTATATGGAGGAGACTTCAGGTGCTTGATATTGTCTAATTTTTGGAGATCTGATAAGCAGGATTACATTAGATACCAAATAATGCAAGAAAGGTATAATGCTAACAAAGGTGGATATGCAAAGTTTTTCTGCAATCAAGCTGTTAGGCTAAAACCCCTTACTTCTTTTACTTTGTCAGAAATGCAAATTGTCAGATTGATTCGACAAAATTTACCACGCCATATTGAGCAAATTCTCATTGCTGCGGATAAGTATACTATTGAAGAAGTGAGTGAGATTCTAAATGCCTTAGAGTTGAGTGATGGCAGTTTAGAAAGAGGAAGTAGACAGTTGAAGGAAAAGGTAGATTATCTGGTGGCGGCAATGCAAGTTAGGTCCAATATGCCTCAGAGAGTTATGAGAAATGAACCATATTTTAGTGTAAAAAGTAGATTTGTTTCTAAAGCTAGAAATCCAAGTATACTGAATCGAGGTAGGAATTAACCATTAATTCAGGATAGTCAGCTTTCAACCAGTAGGGTTACCACTATTTTAAAGAAAAACAGGGGAGTAAAGCTGTTAACAAGACCATGTTAAACTAGAGAGGAACATATAATGCCCAAAGCCTCATTCCCTATTCTGTAAGAGTCTAAAACAGAAGCTTTCAAAATTAGTGTAATAGGGATTATCAATTTAGTTGTGATATTTACAGTTTATGAATGGTCCAAAAACAAATTAATAGACTTAATGGTGAAGTTATTGTGTAATTTAGAGTTTATGAGTGGTCCACAGACAAGTACAGGGAATTTTGTTCATTTATTTATTGTAGAAAGCCATGCAGTAGAAATCTATATAAAAGATTGTTTTCAAAGGTTAAGCATTATAAAATTTAAAATCAAATGAAGGGAGGGGATGTTGTGCACTTTTTATTAGCCCAGACTATTCTAAAATAAAATTTTGGTGTATAATTTTAAATTTTACAAATGCAATAATATTTACTTATTAAAAAAAGACAATAATGATATATTAGATCATAAGGTTGGAACTCGGGTTTAGTTAATGGAAATTTATAAATGATCTTAACTCAAGATACACATAGATAATAACCTATAGAGTCATATATATGCAGATGGATGGACAATTAACATCATTAGGTATTTAAAACCAGAGTAAGTTTAAATTGTATTTTTGTAAACATGATGAGTTATAGAGACCAATAATTATTGTTTATGCGCATTTGATTTTAAAAATATAAATTATTTATATTCAAATCTTGTTATATTTAAAAGTAGATAAATAAGATTTAATTTTACAAAATACTGATCTAAAAGTAAAATAATAAATCATATCTTTATTTAATTTCTAAAAAAATATTATTTCAATATTTTTTTTAAAAAAAACCAAAACTGTCATTTTAAAATGATAAACCAAAAACTTGCAACGTAAATTTATGTTGTTATAAACAGAAAAAGTGGGAAATATCAACCAATCCCAATATGTCAAACAATCTTGTACTATCAAACTGAAGAAGAAAGGCTTCTTCTGGATCGTAAAGAATAAGTAACTAGGCTTTTTTTTGTGATATATTTAAATAAAAAAAAAGTTGGATTAAACATTCCTAAAATCTTATTATTTGCAAGCGGAAAAGGTAATGAATTGTAACTCTATCAAAATATTGGATAATTATAAGCTTTATAATTATAATTGATAATCATGATAATCAATGCTTTTATATATAAATATTCAAAGTAAAGAAAATTTTCATTAACGATTATAAAAGCAAAAAATGCCACTTTCATTCAATACACTAAATAATCAAAAACATACTTTTATCACAAAGTGGATTAATATTAAATTTTGAAATGTGCACATTCACTAAAATATATTCTCTCAATTAGTTTATGGATTAAAATTCTATGAATGTTATTTTACTTGCAGCAAAAAATACTTTAATTGTAATTATAAAATACAACTTAATTATAAATTATTTTGAGAAAAAATAATTTTGTGCATTATGCTGATAATAATCAACTTTATATGATCTAAGTTATTAAACATAAATTTAAAATATTTTTTTGCTAAATTTTAAAACAATCTCTAATTTATGTCCAGATAATGGTGGCTTTTCTTGTAAAAATAAAAAAATATATACATCTGTACAATATCAGCAAAAAAACAAAGATTAATCATTTATATTATTAAAATTTTATCTATCAACTGGATATTATATTTCTTTATCAAATTTAATTAATTTCATTGCATTTCTTTAAAATAAATTTGTAAAATATTTTTAAAAAATTATGTTTTATTAGTTAGATATCACAATAACAAAAAAAACTTTGGTTTCAAAACAAAGTGTATCAAAAATAAATTTTAAAATCTGCATTGTATTTAAAAATAATTTAATTTTAAAATGTACATATAGTTGGCTTTTTTTTAAAAGCTTTAACAAATTGTGATTCAAGAAGTATTTTCTCACTATGTAAGGAGCCAAATGTAGACTGTCAATAAAAAAACTATTTTTTTTTTTTTAATTTTAGCCTCCAAAGTATTTTTAAACAAATATTTAACTACACATAGTATTTTTTTTGTAATAATATGCTTAGTAAAATGTTTATTAATTAACATTTTTTCCAATTTAAGCTTTATTTTTTTTTTAAATCTAATTTTTATATATTTTGAATTTAAGGTAACAAATTAATTTTTCCCATAGAAACTGATTACAATTGCTTAATTTTTGTAAAATCTTATGATTTATAATAATTTTGGTTCACCAATTGTCCTTGCTAATCAGGGTAAAGATATATATATATATATAGATTTTTAAAAGGCCCAAGAGCATAAATGAAAAGTATGAATTAAAAAAATTTAACAATATTTGGAAAAAGCTATTGGAGGATAAAATAACAGAATGAGAGAAAATAACAAAAGAAAAAATTAATTTTAAATCTCACCACACACTTTCTTGTGATTTGAGAAAGAACAGCTCTGAGGAAAGTACTTGTTATTGTATTGAAACATTAGGTCATCTTTTATGTTTTACCTTTGTTGATGTCATGATGTTGGTTAGTTAAGGACACTTGTGGTTAGTCATATTATGTATATATGTGAGTGCATTTATTTTCCTAATGTAGAAATCTAAAACGTTATCTTTCTTTCTTAAAATAAAATAATAACTTGCAAATTGTGATATTTTGCATATATATATATATATGTTTGACAAAGGATAACATTTTATAATTACTTCATTAGGCTTAGTCTGGTGTAGACCAGTGGTCTTCAACCTCTGGTCCATGGACTAGCACCAGGCGGCAGAAGTTTTTTATTGATCCGCATTACACTGGCAGGAAAGTTTATAATAACAAAATAATAAGATTTTAAACTTTTAATTAATATAAACAATTTTTATTTATTTTTTCATTTCATTTTTACCCGATTAAAAAAAAAAAACAGAACAAAAACAAAATCTAATCAATCATACATAAATTAATTTGTTTTTCTATTTATCACAATGTCTATAGGGGGTGGGGGTTAGAATTAAATTTTTTATTTTTCTAAAAAAATTCAAAATTAAAAAAAAGTTTTTTATTATACAAACTCCATATATAAATAACTTCATTTTGTGTATTTAACATTAAATACAGATATTACATTTATCATAATCATTGTCATGTAATTACACTTGCTGTGATATTTCCCAATATTCAGATGAATAACATTTTATTCTTGCATGTTTTAACAGTGAAATAATAAATGTAAAAATGCAAGCACATTAATGAGAATAATTTTTATTGTACTGTTTTCTGTAGCAGTATGACTGTGCAACTTGAAAAAGTCTTCAGCATGTAAATGTAAGCAATACGCAGCAATTAGGGTGCTGTTTTGGTCAGTTATATCAATTATGCTCATCTAAGGCTAAGCAGTTTACATCTTTAAGAAAATTTATCTGTAAATTTCTGCCAGTCTGCAAAACCTTATCCTTATTTTTGCTGGTCTGCAGGTGTGAAAAGATTGAAGACCACTGGTGTAGACTATTGCAGGTGGGTTGCTGGTTGTAAGTCACCCATACAACTCCCCTTACAGGGTTAAAATTTTAATTTATATTTAAAATTTTAATACTCATAAGTGTATTGTTATGCCTCTGATGTAGAACTATTTTTGGATTGGATGAATGGTTGTTATATCTATTTCTTGATTGCTTCATTTTTACAGCTGATTTGGTTCATTTTAACCATCTCTTATGGCTAGGCCATATCATTTGTGGGGTGATCTCGACTTTGATGGTTTTATGATTGAGACTTAATCAGTAATGGGTCTCTAGTCATAGATGGCATATGTTTATTTACCAGCTTTTAACTGAATATTGGAGTATCTATTCATTGGTAGGGATTGACTCTCCATATATTTTAGTTAGTCTCAAAGAATTCCAGTGATTGCATTTGAGAATCAATTGGGGAATACCCTCATCAAACTTAATATCCCTAGTTGTATTTTTTTGATGTGATTGACATTGCATTTACACTTTGGTGATTACTCATTCCTTAGATGTGACTAGTTTGATGGGATTATCCTAGGTTATTATGAGCAGCCAAAGTAGTGTTTTAAGATGGCATTATATGTGCCGTGAATCTCTCCTTCCTGGTTTATCCAAAATGCATTGGGGCCTGTTTGCTTAATGATGGTATATGGTCCTTCAAATGTATTGTAGAACTTAGTGTTTTAAGATGGCATTATATGTGCCGTGAATCTCTCCTTCCCGGTTTATCCAAAATGCATTGGGGCCTGTTTGCTTAATGATGGTATATGGTCCTTCATATGTATTGTAGAACTTATGGTATTTATTTTTCTGTGATCTACTTGGGTGTGGAGTTTTTACTAGAATTTTATCTCCAAGGACTTTTCTTATTTTTGGTTCCTATGACTTGCCATTGTGTTGAATCGCTCATAAGCTTTTAGTGTAACCTCTTCTTGACATATTGTGGTTTGAGTAACTATAGGTTGCTTTTCCTATAACTATGACCAGTTGATGAATTCTACAGGGAAATGCTAAACAAATCTATGAATCAATTTCAGACTACTAGTTTTGTTTTTGTTAGCCTATATCTTATGTTCAATTAAGTGATCATAGGCTGGGGATTAAAATATAGTATAGGTATAGCTATTTATGCCCTATCATCTTTGAAGAGCCCCTTCTTTAATCTGCATTTGTGTCATCGGTTCTCTTTTTAAAAAAAATATAGTTGGATTTATCTATTTTGGGTCATCTGATTCACATGTCCTTGGTTGCAATACTAGACATCTCTTCTTGATATTAGCTTCTTAAGCAGTAGTATTTATGTAATTAATGAAGGGTCCTTCATAGGTACTGCATAGTTTGTGGAACCTGGTGCCTTTTTGCTTATTGGTTTGTGGCATGGTACTTCCTATCATGATTCAATGGCTTTCTGTATTGTGATCATTTATGAAGTTGAGTGAATGAAGTGCCATATCAAGCATCAAAGATGGTCAGGCCTATTAGCTTCATGTGACCCTCCTAAACTGATGTGTTGGGTGTGACAGTTTTCCTTCATGGTAGTCATTTGAGCTAACTGTGATTCATTCTGAAGGCTGTCAATAGGTTCATAAAGTTGATGTTTAGAAACATTTTTGATTCTTGGTATTGGTCACTCACTTGCAAAGTTGATGTTTGGAAAACATTTTTGATTCTTGGTATTAGTTGCTCATTCTATTTGGGTTTTTGAGGATGATTCCAAGATGTCTATCACTTCATCCCTCTTCTCCTTTCTAGTCATGGCCATTCAATCATTCCCTGTCTGTTGCATCATAAATGCAGATGTTCCTTGGCAAAGCTGAAAATCAAAGGCCCTTGAACCTTTGACTGACTGCTTCACTCAGTTGACTGACCTGGTCCCATGTTTCATTTATACTTCTGACCATCTCTTCTAGGTTTCCTTGTCTGAAGAGTTTCCCATTACACTTGTAGCTAGTTTGTCTTCCAGACATTTTATATTGTGACCCATTGATTCAATGGCCTTATGGTTTGCCTCTGTTTTGACATTGTCCCCACAAGTGAAGTCTGTCCATTTCTGTCTGTATATCAAATTTTCAATTCCTTCTTAATTTATTCTTGGTATCTCTTTTGGCCAATGCACCTTTCACTCTTGAAGTCTTCATGGCCTCAAGTCATCTCACGGAATTTAAGGTCTATCTAACTTGAAATAGTGCATCTAAAAGTCTTCAAATCTTTTCTGGCATCATGTGTCCTTTTCTTCTATTTCCCTTCTTATTTCCCTAATTCTTGTCTGAAGCCTCCATTCTCTTGATAACTCTCAGGGACAGTTGCTCTATACCAGCAGATAATTTATTTTCAATCCCTATCATTTTCTGCAAATCTTCCTTCATACTGTTCATCCTTACATCCATGATCAACCTTTGGAGTATCTGCTCCATCTCTCCTGTAACCTGTACTACTTTGACTTGGGATGCTCGAGTCATTTAATTGGTATGGATCTCTCAAATGTGAAAAGCTGTTTGGCTCACCAACTGTGTCTGTGGAAAATAATCAGTTTCTGCCATTGACTCCCCCAGGTACTTGTAGTAAGGTAGACTCTAGGACTCCATCTCACTACTAATATTACTAATAATTTATTGTGAAACTTTCTTGACCATTCTTTTTATTTTTTTCTACTCATTAATTATCGATTTCATTTTATTCGTATGTTTACAAAGTTCCTATTTACCTATAGATATCAAGATAGTACATCATAGGGTTCCTTGCCGCCCTATGCCATTACATGTTTATTCATGATTTTTCCCTTTTTTCTTTTGTGTGTGTGTATTTTATTGCCTATCTTTAAGCCTGTGTTTTACTTACCTGACTCACCTATTTTAGATATGATTTATTAGCTAATTACTTATTTAGTTAGTGGTCTCTGCTCATCATGGTGTTTCTACATCTGTATGTGCATTCATCACTTTTAATATAATTCTCTTATAATGTGTGTTCAAGCCCATAAAAATTGTCATACTTATCCATTCTCATTGCGGTTGAACACATTGGTTCTTTGTGTGAGTAAGTCAAAGGTAGTTGTAGATGTTTAAAGTTTGAAGATGAAGGGGAAATTTTTTTAAAATATAGATTCAAAGTTTTGAAGCTAGATATTCCTGAGAACTTCCTATTTCTTGCCCCTAAAGTTAGGACACAAGATGTAATGGGCCAGTCATTGTCACAAGAAAAAGCATGGTCAGGCATGTGGTCTTTGGGTAGGATGCTGGTGATGGCATGACAAAATGCTTAGTCTATGATTACCTTCAATGGTATAGATCAGTGTTTACTCATTAAATGCAGATGTAATTTGGACTAGTTCATCCACATATCACCCCCCTTTCTGTCTCCATTATGCCTCAGAATTCAAACTCAGGAAGAATTTGCATTTGGCTCTCTTTAGGGATGGACTTGCTCATGTTAACAATTACTGCACCTCAATTGACACACTTCCAGATTATTCCTAATATCAGAATAAGTAAAAGGAAAAATGTGTGGATATGAATGTTTAGCATATACATAATTAATGGTGTGAATGCATGATGATGATGACAAGGCAGAGACCAAATTGATTGAAATAACTTAACATTTATTAAATAACAAATCTAATTTAACAATATTAACATATATAATTGTATGAGTCTAGGATGTTTTTCTGTCATTTAAGAGCTAAACACAATTAATATCCTAATCCCAGATCCCATGATAGAAGTCCATATCCTGGCAATCTTTATTTACAAAGTTTAAAATAATATACAAAAACATATTTGAGAATAGTCGCATCATAAAATAACACTTATTGTCTCATTCAAGATGATTATGATCATCCTTCTTGGAGGACCTATTAATTTCTTAATGATCATCCACTCAAGAATGTTAGTCACATTCAAAGAAAAACAAATATGTAACAAATATTAATAAAACATTTGATTGTTTACTCTTAGCATGTTGAAACTGCTTGAGGGTGTAATTTATATGTAAACAAACAGAATTATAATATTACCGGGCCATTATTCTTTTTTTTTTTTCAACTTGAAAGTGCTTTTTTGATTTACAATAAAATCATAAATAATGAAATTTATCTAAAAGAAATAAAAAATAAATTGGATAAACTTTTTTTTTTTTCTAAAATGAAATTTGTAATTTTAACAAGAATAAAATCAAATTAAAACAATATCGTGGTGATGCAAATTAAATTTTAACATGAAGAAAGATAAATAATTTCTCCAATACAACATCGTGGCCAAAAATAAAAGCGATATTTTTGATATGTCTCATGCAAACGTGAATTTTAGCATGATCTCATAAAAATCACACATACCTCTCCCCTTTGACAATTGATTAAAGTGCTACTTTTGACTAGAGAAGTGGGGCAAAGTTTCCACAATTTTTACTACCTCATACTACATCATTGGATTTGGAAAATGACTTTGGCATACGAATTTGAAGACTTTTGACAGTCTCAATTACAAACACCCTCACAAAATACCATAGTGAAATTTAAAATAGGATTGTTTGTATAAACTGCATAACACAAAGTTCACCATAAGCAGTCAGTGGCCGCTGTGGCCGAATAAACATCCTACTTCTGTGCTGTAAATACCATAATGAAATGTTGGTAATGGTGATTGTTCATATAATCTGTGGCAGAATAATACGTCCTATTTCTGTGCTGTAGCATAGAAATAGATACCGTAGCGAAATTTAAAATAGGATGTTCATATAAACTCTGTAACAAAATTCACCATAAGCGGTGGCATCTGCTGTGGCAGAATAAACATCCTATTTCTGTGCTGTAGCATAGAAATAGGCACCACAGACAAGTAAACAGACTATTTCCATGCTTAACCATTGAAACAATGTTATATAAAAACATGACCACTTAAATGATATATTTCTGTGCATTTGCATAGAACTTTACTCCCTCAAGCAGTTTCAACATGCTAAGAGTAAACAACCAAACATTTAACAAATAACAAGATCTCTGTTGTGTCATTATGGTATGCTCTTAATCTGGAACATCATCAAAATCTTACCTTATTCCACATTTAAGCTGGTAGTGTCAAGGTACTGGGAAGGGTATATAAACCTAAATTTTATTTAATACTATAAAACATTTTTCAATCTAACTCTTCCCCCTTTATGATTAAAATAAACACTACTCAAGCTTCCAAATGTGAAAATGAAAAAAAAAAATTAAATGAAAAATAAAATAAGATTATAAATAACAAATTATAAAGAATGTATAAACCACTAAACATCACATGATCACCATCTCTTATACTAGCACATAATTGTTATTAAACAAGGCAAAACTCTCTCACTAAACATCACATGATCACCATCTCTTATACTAGCGCATAATTGTTATTAAACAAGGCAAAACTCTCTCCATACAGTAGTGCCACCCTGTACCAAACAGAGTAATCAATGAATGCCAGAAGGCTTAGTGTATAAAAATCCCTATCTAGTGTCTACTCATCCAATATCCCTAGACTAGTTTTTGGCTTGTGGCCTTCGTCAGTGAGGAGCCTTGGATCTGAGAGCACTGCACCTATATTTTAGGATCTAATGCAACCCTCCAGCAGCCACCTTTTATCTCTACTTGAACTACAAAACCATGAGAAGGAAATTGTAAAACATAATATTTTCAATCTAAGCTCAATAGCTTATATAATCATATTGGACTGAACTCACTGATGAAGGCCACAAACCAGAAACTAGTCTGGGGATATTGGATGAGTAGGCACTAGATAGAAATTTTATGCACTAAGCCTTCTGGCATCCATTGATTACTCTGTTTGACACAAGGTGGCATTACTGTATGGAGAGAGTTTTCCCTTGTTTAATAATAATTATGTGCTAGTATAAGAGATGGTGATCATGTGACATTTAGTGGTTTAACACAAATCCTACCTTATAGGATAGTGGTGGCTATGGTTGTTAAAGAGCCAAAGACATCAAAATGTATGGGTTCTAAACTGAGTTCAGACCCATATGACTATATAAGCTATTGAGCTTAGATTGAAAATATTATTGTTTTCAATTTCATTCACATGGTTTGTAGTTAAGTAGAGATAAAAGGTGGCTGCTGGAGGGTTGCACTAGATCCTAAGATCTAGGTGCAGTGCTCTCAGATCCAAGGCTTCTCACTGACGAAGGCCACAAGCCAGACACTACTCTGGGGATATTGGACGAGTAGGCACTAGATGGGGATTTCATGCACTAAGACTTTTGGCATCCATTGATTACTCTGTTTGGCACAGGGTGGCACTACTGTATGGAGAGAGTTTTGCCTTGTTTAAAGAATGTATAAATGAATTGTATTAATTAAAATAAATTTCTGAGGCTAGCAAGCACTGGTCCATTATGTTTACAGTTTCTTACTCTTGGTGATAGAACTCCTAGGGTGATGTACTGTCTGTAGGGTTAGTAGACACACACTCACTTCAGTATTGTAGATCATTAGCTCTATCTAGTTGTTTCCTTAGGAGAAGGCAAAGAAGACTTACTGAAGATCATCATTCTTGACCAGTATTTAATAAAATAGTCATACCAAGTGTCATAATGCTTCCATGGGCATGAAGAGATGGGGTCTGGATTCCTATGGCAAAGTTCCTTTAGCGAGACCACACTGCAATAACCTCATTAGTGTATGTAAGTTTTATATGGTTGTTTCTTTGCATAGAGAAGTGGCATAATAAAAAAAATATATATAACAATTCTTGATGATTACTATTTGTTGTTTATTTCTTTTCATGTGATGATTTATTCAAACTTGGAATCCTTTACAATCAGTTTAAATCACTGCTTGCTTTTATAACTTAAACAAATTTACATTTAGATTTACATTAGTGGACAAAACAAATTCCTTTTAATCTTTGGTGATTGAAATTCATTCTAGCATTGAACTTACACAACCATCTTGTTTAGTTTTAAAAATATGGCTATGGGGATGTTTACTTTCTCATGCAATCTCTGCAATTATAAAAATAAAAGTAGTATATAGGATCTTTGTTTTGTTTTAATCATAGTAGAACTGTGCAATAGCTTTCATTTCCTGTGCTTGCATTAGTTGTTTACTGTTATGTAATGTACACTGACGTAATTATTAAGATAAAATATTTATTGAAATTATCTTATCGTTTTCAAGCCTGGTCACTTAACAATATGCTCAACATTAGGTCATCATCTTTTATGTTTTATCTTTGTTGATGTCATGATGTTGGTTAGTTAAGAACACTTGTGGTTAGTCATATTATGTAAATATGTGAGTGCTTTTATTTTCTTAATATAGAAATCTAAAACTTTATCTTTCTTTTTTAAAATAAAAGAACAACTTGCTAATTGTGATGTTTTGTGTATATGTGTGTTTGACAAAGGATAACTGTTATTTGATAATTACTTGATTCGGCTTAGTATGATGTAGACTAGTGCAGATGGGTTGCTGGTTGTAAGTCACCCTTATAATATATATATATATAGTTAATTTAATCACAAAAAAATTCGTTAATTAAATTTAAACAAAAAGATTAGTTTTCCAGGCAAGAATTGTGTGCAGAAAGCAATAGTTTCTAAAAAAGTAATAGCTATGTGAATTTTCATTAATAATATTAAAGTTGATAACATCAAAATTTCTGGTATTTTTATTATTATGACCCATGAGTTTTAAATTATCCAAATCCTTTTCTATTATTCACAAAGATTGAAGGTCCTCCTCTAGCATATTCAATGTAGATGAAGTATTTTTCCACCCATAGAATAATCAAACTTGTCAGAGTCTCTAATTTTTTTTATAGCAATCCATAAGTTTTTGTTTATATAGTAATACTTTCATTAATGTATATTCAAAATTTACCTTCTCAATTAACAATAACTTGCACAAGTAACATTTTTGAAGTGATGCTTTTGTCAAACTTTCAGTATTAAATTTTATAACTATAATACTTGAGTGAGCACTAACCAGATGGTCACATACACCATGCAACAATTCATCATATATATATATCATTTTTTAATATAAAATATATCAAAGTACATAAATATTCATTTTTGGTGTGTGACATCTTGAATATCAATATCTTTTTAAAATCCACGTATTTCTAAATTATGTAACCAATTTGCCAATGAACTATATATATACCCTTATAATAATCAACAATTTCAGCAATTTTTTTTTTATTATCATCAACTGTGACCTGAGCATCTTCAGCTAGTTTATCTACTGCAGTGAGTTTTTAAAAATCCAAAATAATGACTTTTAAATCATTCATCATATCTAAAACTGTTGGTAATAAATTCAATTTTTCTCACAGTTCTATATTAATGTCATAAATGTCTGCATTTAGTTCCTGATCATTAGCTGACGATCCTGTCTTACACTGCCATTAATCTTTTTTTTTTGTTTGTTTATCATATGTTTATAAATTTGAATTGATATTGAAGAACAATTAAAATGAAATTGCTTACTACAACTTTTACAAGTAATAAACCAATCATCTGCAGTTAACAGATCACCTCAGAATTTACATGTTATATTCTGGTTAAAATTATTTATTATAAATAGAGATCAATGTCAACATGTTTATATCATAGCAACTAACTTTAAAAATGTTAAGCAGGACAACTTTTTAATATTGCATTGTCATCAATAACAAATACATCTATAAAATTTGAAGAAAATTCTTTCTGTACAATTAGGTTAAAAAATCAGTCACAAAAATTTGACCCAAACAAATTTAAGGAGAAGTTACATAAAATCATTTAAAAAGTATTTGTCATGATAAAATACTAAATTTAATTTTTCAAAAGATATTAAAGTTATATCAATCATGAACATCATTTTTAACTGTTATTGACTCACTGGAGAAGATCTCTCCCAAGTTCAATGCATCTCTGATTTCTAGCTTCTCTTCTCCTCATCACACCAGCACACTTCATTATTTCATCCATCTCTCTCACCTGTCATCTTTTTCTAGATCTTTTATAATCTCTTGGAATTCAGTTTAAGATTTTGACTATCCATATATTACCATCTTCTCTACAAATATATCCATCCCAAACCCACCTGTCTCTTAATTCTTTTAAAGATGTCAATAATACTTGTTTGTTTTCTCACCCATGTATTTTGGATTTGATTTTTTAACCTCATCATACATCTCTCTGTACTTCTTTGAGTGGTTTGAAGTCTCTTTATTGCTTTTCTATTAAGTATCCAAATCTCAGATCCATATATAAGAACTGCGAAAACACATTTATTAAAAACCTTTTCAAACACCTAGGCATATTTCCTTTTCATATTAAGCTATTTCTATCAAAAGCACTCCAACCAAGTTTAATTCTATGATTAATTTCAGCCATTATGTTTCCATCTATAGTAATAAAGTGATCAAAGTAATTGTAGTTGTTAACTTCTTCTAGCATGTGTGCATGTGCAGCACAACTATTCCAAAAAGCTATAAAGTGTTAATATCATTAAATGTAGTAGCAAGCTATGATTATGAAGGCAAGATCCTTTGAAAGCATATATATTTTCTGAAAAGAAAAAAATTATTTGACTTAATCGTATTGTTAACTTCTTATAACTCATCATTAGCAATCTTTACTTCCATCTTTTGAAAAATGCATTGAACATTAGTATTTTTAACATTTACTTTTAATCCTACTTTTTTATTTTCATCTGATAGCCCTTGCAACATTTCTTGAAGCTCTAAAGCATTACTTGCAAAAACAATTACATCATCTGCAAAATCTAGATGACTTAAATAATCTCCATTTACTTTTACTCCCTTAGCTTCCCACTTTAATCCACAAAATACTTTTGTAAAAGTACTGTAAAAAGTTTTGGAGATATGGAGTCACCCTACCTAAAATCATTATGGAATCTAATTGTTGCTGTTGCATTTTTGTAAACATTCTTCAGAATATGACAATACTCTGAGGTCTTGATGATTTAAAGGTTTAATCAGTGAAGAAATGTTTATACAATCAAATATTTTTTCATAATCCAAATCCAAAGCATAATGGCAACTCATATTCATTGTTCCTTTTTATAACTTCTCTCAAAACTGGATGTGATTCACTGTGCTAAACTCACTTTTAAATTCAATTTCTTGTTGTGGTTGATTAAAATCCAAAGTTCTTTGTAGACAAGTTGTAATTATTTTGGTAAACAGAATTGATAAAAGATTGATAGGTCTGTAATATCTAATATCGGTAGTCTTCTCTTAGAATGTTGAAACCGCAAGAGGGTGTACTTTTTATGCAAACACACAGACATATGCCATTTATGCAGCCCAACATTTCTGTGCTTTTGCATAGAAAGTTGTGGCCTATAGAACAATTCTGTTCATATTAGCCATTGCAGGCTTAGATGGCATTGCACACCAATATTACTGACCCACTGATGTGCTTCATGACACGATGCAAATCTGCACACTTAACAGATCGCTACCATATATCATGAGGTGTTTGGAATTCAACTGGCCATAATTGTTGTAATATGCATTCATAATAATGATCTTACAACCTAACTGACGTACTAATGCATACTAATAATGGTAAGCCCATCCCACCCTTCCCTACACATCATGGCATGTAAAAACAATTGCAAAAGAGTCAGGCCAAGCACCATTTCACACGTCACATGAAAAGACATGTTTGTGTGAGAACAACTACAAGTCCAATGAAATGGCTGAGGTTGCATGTTGTTTTGGAAATTGTAAGCTTGGTTTGATAAGAGTTCTACACCTTTTGGCCAGATTAAGAACAGATATGAGACAAATAAAATGTGCGAGGTTGCACATTGTTTTTCAAATCATAATCTTGGTTTGACAGAATACTGCATCTTTTGGATGATCCTTCAGACTGGCAAAACCATCAGTCCCCCACCCCTCTTCATATTCCAGCGTGATGCGCTGACATATATAATGTAATTTTAAAATGTAATTATTGCATTTTAGAAAATAATGTCGGTTCATAAATTGAGTAGTGCATCTTTTGGTCAATCCTTCGGATCAGCAAAACCATCTGTTTTCCGCCCTCCATGCACATTCTAGCACTAAGTGTTGACTTGTAGAATGTAATTTTAAATATTGTAATTCCTGTATTTTCGAAAATGTTTTTTTACAAAATAATGTCGTTTTGTAAATTGTTTAAAAATAGTTTGCAAAATGTCGCAAAACGCTAAAATGTATAATGTAATTTAAAAACATAATTTTTCCATTTTAGAAAATAATGTTAAAGTTGAAAATAAAAAAAAGGCCGGTAACATTATATTTGTGTTTGTTGACATAAAAAGTACACCCTCAACATGCTAAGAGAAGACTACCCTAATATATTGTCACTTTTTAAAAATATTTATATTAATGCTGCATTCTTTCAATTATCTGGTACATTTTTATCGTTTAGATATTTGGCATATAATTTTGCCAAAAAATTTTCTATTTCTTCACCTACTTCTTTTAAAATATCGATTATATTTTCATTATTACCTGTAGCTTTTTTTCTTCTTCATAAATTTAATTGCATGTCTCAGTTCTTTACTAAAAATCCTGGGCATGTATACTTTCCTTGTTCCTTATTGCTATATAATTCTTGATAGAATTTTTCTTCACATTTCATGATGTCATTTCTCTTTTTAGTAATAGTTCCATATTTTTTTCTTATTGCAAAAATAAATTTTCTATCAATACCAGGATGTTGTTTTACACTCTTGAGACTTTTATTCTCTTCTATAGCTTTCCTTGCTAATTCACATTTGTACTTTCTTATATCATTATCAACTCTTTTTTGCACCAATTTACAAAATTTGAGATATTCCATCATTCTTAATGTCTTTCTTTTCTTCATAAATTGTCTCAGAAGAAATTTTATTGGTCAATTGTTGCTTTTTTATACCAGCTATTTTTGTTATAGTTTTTAAAAATGTATCAGTTATCTTCATACTGAATTCATTCAAATTTGAATCATGTTCAAAATCTGTTATATTTGAAAACGATTTGCAAGTTCTAATTTAAATTCATTGGAATGTTCTGTATATTAGAAATATAAACTGTGAATATTGTTTTCTTAATAATTTCTCTCTCTCTCTCTAGTTTTACATTAACATCTATCTTACAACTTACTAACTGAATTTATTAAGAACATTACAATCTTGAAATACATATTTTCTGTTAATTAAAATAGAATCCAATTCTGGTATATCTTTATTTGAATGTTTTCATGTCCATTTGCATATAACATTTTTCTTTAAAAAAAGAATTCATAATATAAAGCTTCGCCTTTTCTGCAAACACAAATCGATGTCCTCTATAATTTCAATCACGACAACCAAATTTACTTACAGTACTTTCATCTTTTAATTGTATACCAATTCTAGCATTAAAGTCTCCCATGACAGCTTTAAAATGTTGTTTGGTCTGATCAAAAGCTTTTTGTATATCCATATAAAAATTCTCTATTTCTTCATCACAATGATAACTTGTTGGGGGCATAAATATGAATAATCTGCAGGTATCTGCTATTAATTTGAATAACTAATCTTGCTACTCTATTCGATACACTATCAATCTCCACAATGTTGTTCTTCCACTTTTTAGTCATAGTGAATCCTATTCCACTTGTACTTACATTTTTTTACTTTGCAGTACAGTACATGTCCACTTTTTAAATCGTCTTTTCATCTTAGATGAGACAATTCTTCATCCAATTCTTGCAGTCTTCCTTCAATTGAAACTGATCTACAGTTGTAAGTACCTAAATAAAAGATGTATTCATGGAATGAGAGGAAAGGTTATTACTACAATTGGAAAATCTGAATCATTTGAAGTAAAAATTGTGTTAAACAATATGCACTTGTTCCAATATTGTTTTCAATTTTTATGATCCTGATCTTTGTAATTGTTTATAAGTGTCTTAATAAAATAGGAATAAGATAAAATACAGGCTTGATGGAGGAAATTTTAGTTTGACTTGATTAAAAGCAAAAATAAAAACTTCTTAGATTCTGGATTTACGGTCTGTTGATAATTGTCTATTTTTGATAGTTCAAAAGATGATTTAAAAGAATGGACTTAATATTTCAAATGCAGCATATAGAGACTTTGGTTTATTAATTAATATTAAAAAAACTCAACTTCTTTATCAATCAGTGGTAGAAAAAAAATTCTCAGTAACTTTTAGCTTGGATGGTTATCAACTTGAGAATGTAAACCAGCTTAAATATCTTTGTAGTTTTTATAAGTAAAAAGATGAACTTAGATAACGAAGTACAGCACAGATTCCAATGTGCTGCTGCTGTTTTTAACAAATAAAAAGGTGGAATATTTCACCACAGGAAAATAACTACTGCAATAAATGGAGCTATTACTTTATCTAATTTTTATATAGAAACAAAACTTGGACTGTCTATTGGTGCAATATAAATGCATTAGAAAAGTTTCATTTAAAAATGCTTGCCCATTTAAAAACAAAAACGGTTTTCATTGGTTTAAGTATCTTTATTCTAGCTTAGCACTTTCGATACTACTAGTATCATAGTCATAGCTTTATACACTTAATTTCGCTAAAAGATCATCTTATGCGTATTTGTCTAATATTTATAGAATTTGTATAAAATTAAATTTGTTGTTTTATTTATATTCAAATCTATCTAAAAGATGTTATAGAGGTCATTTTTGGCATAGAGAGATGTTAACTTCTTTCTTATTTAGTGCATACTTGTCTTTGGCTATAGTCTATGATTTTTTCACCTTTCTCTTTCTGTCATTTCTCTCAGTCCATATAATGTCTGCTTTAGAGAGATCAAATTCATGGCATGACTGTAGCTCATGCTCCAAAAATATCGATGAGTATTCATTACTCGTTTTGCTTGTTGTATAAATAACTGTGTTGGACCAGTATAGTGCTAAGCTAGAATAAAGATATTTAAACCAATGAAAATCTTTTTTGTTTTTAAATAATCAAACATTTATTAATTTATCATAATTAAAAATGCTTTGTAAAATTTAAAAAATATGTTGTGATCATAAAACCTATCAATATATCAACTTGCTGAACTAGACATATAGAACAAATGAACAATGCAAGTCTTCCTAAAAAATATTTTATAGTGAACTCGAGCATAGTTTTCATGGAAGAAGTAGATTATCATCTAAATAATAAGGATTATCTAGTGCTATGTTAATTGTTTCCAGTGGAAATATATGGCAAAGAATAATACACATTGGAAAGTTACAATTAGATATGGGTTGATGTATTTCAGAAAGGTTGATTTTTTTGTGGAAGAAATTTTAAAAAATCAACAACATATCAAATAAACAGAAAAAGAAACAGCAAGTCCTATATGTGCACATAATTTTGGTTCACAGACCTATTTATAAAGTCATTACAAAATTCATTTCAAAAGTAGTTTTCTCTCCCTCCTTTTTTTTTTTTTTGGAGATGAAATGGCTAAACTCCTTTACAAAATGGCTGTTTATGATTATTGCAAAAAATGTGTACATATACATAATGAAATGTTGGAAGTTAGATTTATTGATTCTAAAAATAGAAAAATGGACAGCAATCAAATAGACAGATTCCATTTTGTTATTAAATGAGCTTTGAGTAGACTGAAATTCAAAGAGATAACATATCAACCTGTAGAAATACTATTTGTATAATAGTTTGAGATAAAATCAATTTAGTGGCAGTTAATAATAGTAGTAATAATGAGCATTGATCACATAATAATAAATTTAGTGTTGTCATGGGAGTTAATCATTATTTTATACTTAACAAAGTATTAAAGCATCTATTTTTCAAATTTTATATCAGAATAAGTGTAATATATATATATACTTAAATTGATGTAATTTGAGATTTCAACCCAAATTTTCAAGCTCCTTTCAGTCATCCACTCCATCCTAGACAACTGATACACATGACCACATACATGGGGAAAAGATAAATTATCTCCAATATACGTATTTTGTCTAAACCAGCCCTAATCGTCTGGTCTGGATCATCATCTCCCACACTCATAGGTAATAAGTTCTTGGTTTATATTAACATAGCAAATCTTCAAACTTTAATGGAAAAATTTCAATCTTCTTTACTCTCCAACTCTTCAGCCATATATATTATTAGACATCTGATAATGGCATGTTCAAAGCCCTTGTTTGCTAATTTTGTTATCAATCCATGTTGACCGTAAGTCATTCTGACCCTCATATGTAGGACCTTAAGACCATTCTTTCCATTCCTCTTCTGCATATTCAAATTGTCTTAAGGTTCTACATGTGAGGAGTCAGAATGACTTAGGGTCAACATGAGTATGGCATCAAAATTGACAAACAAGAACTTTGAACATGCCATCATAGCATTTTCAGTGATGTGGAGGGCTAAAGAATTGAAGAGTGGAGAAGATTGCTGTCCATTAAAGTTTGACAATTTGCTATCTTAATATAAATCAAGCAATGATTATATATATGTGCGGGAGATGATGATCCAAACCAATTGATTATTTCTGGTTCTGAACAAAATACATATATTGGATATCATTTTTTTCACAAGTATGTGGTCATATGCATTGGTTGCATAAAATGGAGCGAATGACTGAAGAGACATTGAAAGTCTGGGTTCAACCTTCCCCTCTAATTATATATGTTGATTATTTTACTATCATTCTAACTTTACATATCACAATGATTTGTGTTTTACATATTGTTGATGAGCAAAAATGCAACATTTCGCTGAAAGGCATTTTCATATCATTGCCTTAAATAATCATTTCATTGTTTTATTTCAAAGAACAGACAATGTGCTCTATTTCATAAGAAACTGAAGATTAAAATTCGAAACTATAAAAGTAGGACAATATTGTACTTTGTGCAAAGATAGGAGAATAGATGATGATGATCAAATAGTAGCATGTCTTTGTAAAGACGGGTATTAACTAACTTTATACATATGTAGATGTAAGCACAGATGAATAAAGTATAAATTTGTACATAAATGTTATTATTCTCTATTATTATTCTATATTATACAGCTGTTAATACAATACTGTAAATACTTATAAAAAAAAAAGACTGACAAAAAATAACAGACAAGCAAAAAATAAATAAATGTGAAAAGATAATAATATGTACTGGATTTGGCAAATATCGTCCAATTAAATTTAAAGTAAAAATATTTGTACCTCAGGCAAATTTTTATACTGCACTTCTACTTCCTTAAATAATTTTACATAAATCAAACATATATACTTTATACAGTTAAAAAAAAAAACTTGTCTTTCATTAAAAAAAAAAAAGTAGTAATAAAAAGATCAGAAAAAAAAATTTAAATATTTTTTAAAATGGCTGCCATTTTTACTTTAAATTGAAACTATCAATATTTTTAACAACTTAAAAAATACTGTAGTAGTATGAATTAAATTGCAATGAATTCTATAAAAAATAATTACATTATTTTATAAATTACTATATTATATACTAATAAGTTTTTATAATTACATTATTTTGAAAGTAAAATAATAAAAAGTAATAGTTTGGCGGGGGGGGGGGGTCATATAGAAGAATTTTTTAATGATAATTAATTGGCAACACGGCAGTAAATTCATTTCATTAGAATAACTTATATTTTGTTAAGTATTTTAATGATGTAATAAGAGCTTTCTTATTTTATAATATAGTTTTAAATTATTATGTTTGTAAAATCTGTTTGTCATTTTGTATATAATGTTTATCAAAAAAATCTTTCTTAAAACCAAGAAATAAATACAGCAAATAAAAAACAATGCTTCATTAATATACAAATTGGATATTATAAAGGAATCAGGATAATAATAAAAACAAGAACTGCAACAGCAATTTAATGACATAGTAAAGTTCACACAATCTTTCAAATTATTTCCAGTCTTATCTGAGACACCTTAAATTCCTTCTTTATCATCAAATAAATAGCTTGAACATTAAAAAAATGCATTGTTTCCAATTTAAAATCCATTTCTTATTAAAAAAGATTAAGATAGAAACCAGAAATATATCTGGAGATATGGTTAAACTTCACTATCATATAATAACCAATGATTACTCAAAGTTTTAATAGATAGTGCTAAAATAAAATAAAAAATAGTGATCTATAAAAATATATTCATACAATGGATTAATAATATCAAAAGTCAGAGGCCTATAATTTTTTTGATAATAATACTAATCTTTAGCAAAAACTTTTTTCTGTCAGTGACACCTAGTTTTTGATTCTCCTTCCCCTACCCTCGAAATTAATAAAATGGATCCAAAAGATGATGAATATGACTAACTTTTTAAAGTGGTCCTGATTAGAGATTATATTATTGAGAAAAACAGCTCCTTATAAAAATTTATCAGTAATAAATTTAATTTAGACGAATACAAGTTGAATAGCAGTTGCTATATAAAGCATTCAAATTAGTGGGAAAAGCTTGTCAAACGTTGGTGGCCTGGAGGTTAACATAGCTGCCTTCCAAGCAACTGGCCCGGGTTTGCTTCTCGGTCAACGCATTTGACATAGATAAAAAAAAAGTTAACTATGTAGTTCAAATACTGAAATATTAGAATAAATTATATTATACTACCATTTAATAATATATTTCAGGCATAGGATTTTATCTAATGTAAACAAATATTTTTAACATTTTACATTTATTTACAAATAAAAATAATTTGATTGGATTGGTCTTCAGATGTAAGTGCAAAATATTGTCAAATAATATATTCATTTATATTTTCTGTGGAGAATTAATCAAAAACTTCATGTTACCATCAAAGTGAAGAGACTATTCAAAAGCCTATTTATCCTAAATATCCTGTTTTTCTATCTGGAGTTATTAAGAAATATACAGCTGCATCATCCTGCTAATATAATATTCATTACTTGATAGATTAAAAAATAATTTTATAAAAATATCTTAAATAAAACTAAACTTCAACAAAAACATATTAAAATGGTTAATTTTTATTGCTTTTTTCATAATCATATAGATAAAGTAAAATAAAATAAAATAATCAAAATTCAAGGAAAGAAAATATTTGGACAGTTGAATAATTGCAGAAAAAAAAGCTTAGTGAATAAAGGATTAAAAACAAGTCATTTAATAATTTTAAGTGAAGACTTTATTTATATCTTGAATGGGTAGAGAGAAAATATATGGTATTTAAGCCAATAAACATCACATAATGGAGAGTTTTGCTGGCTTTAATCATAAGGTATATTAGATTTTAATATATATTGCACAACATAAACATTTTTCTAAATCTATGAGTGAATGTTTGCTGATTGCCTCATTCTTTGGCTTATTTAAAAATTAACCAATAGATATTAAAGAAATAAATTAGTAAGTTAAATAAATACTATTTCAGTAAATTCTCTATTAGATATAAGCACTTAGTGGCCCCAAATTAAGAAAAACTTGATAATTGTTTACTAGGAAGCAAGATATATAAACTCCTTCAGGATGGGATTTTTTAAATTACATTTGATGTAATCCGCTAAGCATGCTTTCAATATCTTGTAAGTGATATACTATGATTATGATATCGCTTACAAGATATTGAAAGCATGCTTAGTGGATTACATTAAATGTATAAAAAATATATCATCCTGAGGAGTTCATATATATTGCTTCATAGTAAACAATTTTCAAGCTTTTCTTAACTCATACCTCCAAGCACTTATATCTCATTATAAGTGCATAAGGAAAGTTAAAAACTCATATTTTCAGTAAAATAAATAGAACATTTCAAATAAAATTATATTTTAATTTTTTATAAAATTAATTAAATATTTTTCATAATTTAGAAATATTAAATATTTTAGAAGCCACATGTGAATGTTTTAAAAACAATGATAGAATATAAATTCAGATATTAAAAAGTAGTTGATAGAAGAAGAATGATAAAATGAATAACAATATAAAAATATTCTATCAACTACTTATTTATATTGTTATCGATTTTATCATTCTTATTCTAATTCCTATTATCATATCAAAATTGAATAATAATAAAATAGATTAAATGAAATCAGAAAATATTAAAAATAATTCAAATGCTATGGCTGATTACACTATTAAAACTTCAAAACTAAACAAAAAAAAAATCCCTTCATAAATACTTGGATATCAGTAATACCTATTAAATAAAAGGAAAATCGTAATAACAAAAGTTAATCCAATAAAGATTATTCCAATAAATAATCACAGCAGTAATCTGCATACAAACCCTGCAATAAAATATTCTAAAAAAATAATACACATATGAACAATTTGTTAATACTCATTCTGCTAATGGATATTTCAAATCAGTGTATAAAGAGAAACAATGCATAACATTAGCCGAAATCAATATAAAATATTTTAAACACAAAATTCAAGTTTTTCTTTATTTAAAGGGTGTGTGTGGTTGAAATAATAAAGCTGTGGGGTGTTTAAAATATAAATCAGTGTATGGATTGTTTATAAACATATAGATTGTTATTTCTTCATCCCTAAATCAGTCTGAATTTCGATTTTTTAAATAAGGATATTTTGCCTTAATATTTATGTTATTACTCCCACTTGCTTAAAAATAGAGCTAATGATAAGAACTAAAAAAAAAAAATGAAGTAAATTAAATACTTGAAATAAATATAAAAAACTAAATAAAAAAAAAACATTTCAAAGAGATTAAAAAAATGTAGACACTATATTTTACTATTTACTTATTTTATTTTGTGTTTCTTATTGATATCTGACTGAAACAAACAAAAAAAAAAAATCATAATTTATTCAACTCTGATTCAAACCTGAAAATGGACAAACTAAATATATGTGCTACAACTACACTTCGTTTATAATTACACATATACAGTATATCAATAATCTTTTTTTTTTTTTTTTAAAAAAAAAAAAGACTATTAATTTGATTTGAAGCTCTATGATAACACAATTTAGCTCTAATAGCTTTAGCCTTGAGGATTTTTATTCTTTGTCAAAAAATAAATTTTAAATTTATTTTAGGCCAATTAAAATTAAGTAAATATTGCATTAAATAAATGTTTTCTTTGCATAAGTGGTATACATCTAGTTTGGGGTAATTTTATGATAGAAATGTTTGTTATGTTTCTCTTTTACAATGTTTATTATAAGCATCAAATAAACAGAAAAATGGATCAGTGTTTTATTTGTGGTTTACAAATTTGATTGCACAATTATTGCAAAATTCATGTCTACTTGTATTTTTACTATAATTAACATTAATTAACATATTTCTTTTATGACTCAACATAATCTTTAGTTGACAAACCAAAAAAAAAAATTGTGGCACAAAAAAGTGTAACATTTATTTAAATGTTCAATCTATGTAAAAATGGTATTAGTTGATTCATATCTTAATTAAAGATGAAGCAGAATTATTGTTTTTCTGAAGATTATTTCCAAATATATGAACCTATTTGCTTAATGATTGTAAAAAAGATTTAAAAAATTTTTCATCTGAATATTTATAACAAAAAAAGGTTACCAAATTCACCACTTCCTTTATTTTGCTGTAATATCTTATATAAATACAATTTATCCACTACTTTGAACACTTTTTAGCAAAAACCTTTTATTGACCTATGTTTATGCATAATCTTACATTTTGACTGTCCTGCAGTTTTCCTCAGAGCCACTTTCATTTTAATTTTTCAACTGTTCTGCAGTCTTCTTCAGAGCCACTTTCATTTTAATTTTAAAAAATTAAAATAAAAGTGGCTCTGAAGAAGACTGCAGGATAGTTGAAACATAAAACTGTCCATGAAAAAATGTTCAAAGTAGTGAATAAATTGTAATATTTATAACACATGAACTTATTTTAATAAATTAAAAGGGGATCTTCTACTTTTTTTGTGTTTTGAAGTTATTGTTTTGTCTGTATCATACATTTCTAATGAGAAACAACATTTATATTCATGTGTTTGTAATGCATTTTTATATTCATACTCAGGTTAAATTACTTATATAATACTGGCTTAAATTTATTATATTATTGTCAAGTCTACATTAGTTACATCTAATTTTCCTCACAGAGTTCTTTCTTTAATTGCAATATATAGATCATAAACTAGTTCCATTATGCTTTATTAATGAATTTGATATATTGTTATCTAATTTATTATCATCCTCTGCCATAATAAGTTATTGGTTTATCAATTAAAGAGCATAGTTCTATATGTAGAAACTTAGATTTATTGTGTAGTTACAATTTTAGTCAAGTAAATTTTTTTTATCTATGTGTGTAATGCAATCTTGTAAATTTCTACTTGGTCATATATTTATTTGTTAGACATAATATTTTAATTATAAGTTAAGTTAATTTGATATAATCATTATGAATCATTCTGCAATTCTTTTGAATAATCCAGCTGCCTTTTAATATGTTAATAAACTATCATGAATTTAGATTAAACAATTCATTATCCAATCAGAAGTAAATTTGTGTTTTTTCCTTAAATAATGTAAACATGGCTTTTTTTTATTTTTTATAATTCCAGAATATTTGCATGTCTCTTATTGCTAAAGTGACTGATCTGATTATATTAAACAGAAACATTTTTTTATGGATAATGAATTAGTTAATTGAAAAATATTAATTTGAGAAAGCATATAAAACATCATATAATACTAAATCATCCATGCACTTTACTACTGTTACACAATGCTTTATTTACCACCCTCTTTTACAGTTTTAATTACCCCAGCAATCTTCTTCAGAACTTTTATATCTCCTAACTTCAACTGCTAAATTCAAATTTTAAAAATTATAATACTAAATCACCGCCCTCTTTTACAGTCTACAGTTTTGATTGCCCATCAATCTTCAGAACTTTTATATCTCCTAACTTCAACTACTAATTTCAAACATTATGGTGATAATTCTTTGTCTACAGTGGTTTAATAAAAAAATTTAAGTCTGTTATTAAAAAAGTGCGTCATGTTATATAGAATTCTAATGTAATAAAAAATACACTGAAATGAAAACCAATAAATTTTTTGTTGATGATGATGATGATGATTATAATAATAATAATAATAATAATAATATATTAGAATTAACCTTTTAATAAGTGTGTGTCACCACTAATTATTGATTTGACTTTTAAATCTTTTTCTGATTCTTTCATTCAGATATTTATAATGCTTAGTTATTCCTCTTGCTTGTTTAAAAAATACCTGGAACTTAATTGTAAATATAGGGGATTTGAATGCAGACTTTCAACTACTACTGATATACATGGCCACATACATGTAGAAAAGATTAATAATCACCAATATATGTATTTTGTGCTGAACTAGCACTCATCAGTTGGTCCAGATTATCATCTCCCACCCATACATATAATCAATTCTCAGTTTATATTAAGATAGCAAATCATTATACTTTAATGGACAGGCTTCAATCTACTCCAATCTCCAACTCTTCACCCATCCATACCATTGAAAATCTGATGATAGAATGCCCAAATCCCATGTAGATATTATTGTTATGGGCATAACAACAATATTGGCATCAGCATGGGGGTTGGGCATTCTATCATCAGATTTTCAATGGTACGGATGGCTGAAGAGTTGGAGTAGACTGAAGCTTGTCCATTAAAGTACAATGATTTGCTATTTTAAAATAAACTGAGAATTGATTATATATGTGTGTGGGAGTATATTAGTGATTATTTATCTTCTCTACATGTATGTGGTCATGTGTATCAGTAGTATGAGATAGTATGGATAGTTGAAGATTGCTTAAAAGTCTGCATTCAAATCCCCTATATTTATTTCTAGTTTTGATAATTTAATTTCAAAAATTCTTAAATATAATAAGTTTGTTTTTACAGCAGTTCTAATACACTTATTAACCTTTCTTTGACTTTTGATCTACTTCCTGGTGGTTAAAATTTGGTATTACATCCAGTTCTAAAAAAGGATAATTCACAAATTATCAGCTACTATAGACCTACTTCAATTATCTCAAGCATTGCTAAGTTATTTGATATGGTAATCAAGGATGAGAGGATATCATTCTTGAATATGCATAAAGAAATTTCTATGCACTTGTTAGTTTTGATACTAGAAAGACTACTTTGAATGCTCTTCGTACTCATTTCAGGGCTAGAGGAAGGGTCATCAGTGCCTTTATGCAAAACAGTAATTGGTGCCTCCCCCTCAAAAAGTTTTAATGTTTCATTAAAGATAATAAAAAAATTACTATTACATAATTTAAAATACAAGTATTTTATATATACTGAACTTTAAATGCAAAGATTTTATCAAAGACTTTCAAGCTTCATTCAGCTATCCATTCCATTTTATATAACTGATACACATGACCACATAGATATAATATATAATTTTTATTTCATGCTGAACCAACCCTCATCAGTTGGTCCAGATCATCATCTCACACACATATATAAAATCAGTGCTCAATCTACATTATGATAGCAAATCTTTAAACTTTAATTGACAGGCTTCAATATTTTCAACTTCCAACTCTTCAGCCATCCTTTCATATGATGGAATGCTCAAATCCTTTGTTGATGCCAATATTGTTGTCATACCTATATTGACCTTAAGTCACCATGATCCCTCATATATTTTAAAATATCCTTTTAAATACACAGAAGAGAGTTGGGCAAAATACAAGTTGAATCTGTAATATTTTAAATATGAGTATATTATATATACTAAACTTTAGATGCAATTGGAAGAGATTTGAATATAGACTTCCAAGCTCCCTTCAATTATCCATTACATCTTGTATAACCGATGCAAGAGTTGGAGAGTGAAGAAGATTGTAGCCTGTCCATGAAAGTTTGAAGATTTGCTATTTTAATATAAACTGAGCACTGATTATATATATGACTGAGGAATAATATCTAGACCAATGAATGAGTGCTAGTTCAGCATGAAATACATGTATTGGAGATCATTTATCCTTTTCACATGTTTGTAATCATGTGTATTGGTTATAGAAGAAAGAATGGACAGCTAAAAGGAACTTGAAAGTTTGTGTTCAAATCTCCTTTAATTAGACCTAAAATCCAGTATATATAATATATTTGTATTTAAAATATTACAGATTCAGCCTGAATTCTGCACAACCCAAGAGGGCCACAACCCAGAAACTAGTCTGGGGATATTGGATGAGTAGGCACTAGATAGGTATTTTATGCACAAGCTTCTGAAATGCATTGATTATTCTGGTTAGCACAGGGTGGCACTACTGTATGGAGAGTTTTGCCTTGTTTAATAACAATTATGTGCTAGTATAAGAGATGGTGATCATGTGGTGTTTAGTGGTTTAACACTAATCCTGCCTAATATGATAGTGGTAACTATGGTTATTAAAGAGCCAAAGACACCAAAATGTATGGGTGCTGAACTGAGTTCAGACCCATATGACTATATAAGCTATTGAGTTTAGATTGAAAATACTATTGTGTATTCAATTTCATACTCATAGTTTTGTAGTTAAATAGAGATAAAAAGTGGCTGCTAGAGGGTTGCATTGGATCCTAAGATCTAGGTGCAGTGCTCTCAGATCCAAGGCTCCTCACTGACGAAGGCCTCAAGCCAGAAACTAGTCTGGGGATATTGGATGAGTAGGCCCCAGATAAGAATTTTATGCACAAGGCTTCTGGCATCCATTGATTACTCTGGTTGGCACTACTGTATGGAGTTTTGCCTTGTTTAATAACAATTATGTGCTAATATAAGAAATAGTAATCATGTGATATTTAAATGGACATAATAAGTTCCTATATAAGAGGGGTCAGGGTGACTTAAAGTCAACATAGGTAGGATAATGATACTGGCATCAATAAGAACTTTGAGCATTCCATCATCAGATTTTCAATAATATGGATGACTGAAGTAGAGAAGATTGAAGACTGTCCATTAAAGTTTGAAGATTTTCATCTTAAAATAAACTGAGCACTTATTGCATATATGTGTGGGAGATGATGTGGACCAACTGATGAGTGCTGGTCCTGCATGAAACGCATATATTGGAGATCATTTGTTTTCACATGCATGTGGTCTTGTGTATCAATTGTATAAGACGACGGAGTGGATAGCTGAAGGGAGCTTGAAAGTCTCGGTTCAAATTCCTTCTAATTATTACATAATTATAAATTTACTTTCCAAGCTTTTACAAAACTGATTTTAGATACAATGTCATCAACATTTAGAATATCGCATATGTCATTCTTTATAGCTACCATTGAAAAATTTATCAACTGATACATGATCTCTTTCCACTAGCTATACTTGTAGCAAGAATGAATAATATTCTTAATGATAGGTTCAAATTTGAGAATGAAACAAATCATTTTCACTCAAACTTACAACATCAAGTGGATCTTTGAATTTAGATAATTACCTTGAAAGTAAGTTATTAAACAGACACTTCTTCATACAATTCCTAGCCATTTATGTCTTTATTATTATCACCGTCACTTATATGAATTTTGTAGTTTGAAAGTTTTTTAATTTTTTTTTAAAAATCAGATTTACCAAGTTTATTTATAGTTGACAAAAGCAATTAATTATATAAATATTCTTCATACAGTCGTTAATATACCTACATTAACATTAATTAACAAATCTCTCTCCAAAACAAATTACACACATATTAAGTCATCAATTTTGAAATTATAATAATATATATAAATTTAAATTATATTACCTGAAGAAACTTTTTATTATTATCTAGATTTCCTGTTGTAAGAAATTTAAAGCAACCATTAAACATCACATGCTCACCATTTCTTATGCTAGCACATAACTGTTATTAAAACAGGCAAAACTCTCTATATAGTGAGTGGTACTACTGTATAGAGAGTTTTGCCTGTTTTAATAACAGTTATGTGCTAGCATAAGAAATGGTGAGCATGTAATGTTTAGTGGTTTAAAACCAATCCTGCCTAATAGGATAGTGATGGCTATGGTTGTTAAAGAGCTAAAGACACCAAAATGTATGGGTACTGAACTGAGTTCAGACCCAGCTTAGATTGAAAATATTATTGTATTTTCAGTTTTATTCTCATAGTTTTGTAGTTAAGTAGAGATAAAAGGTGGCTGCTGGAGGGTTGCATTAGATCCTAAGATCTAGATGCAGTGCTCTCAGATCCTAAATTCCTCACTGACAAAGACCACAAACCAGAAACTAGTCTGTTTATATTGGATGGGTAGACACTAGATGGGGATTTTATGTACCAGCTTTCTGGCATCTATTGATTACTCTGGTTGGCATGGAGTGGCACTACTGTATAGAGAGTTTTGCCTGTTTTAATAACTTTAAAGCAACTGTATTATATAGTCTATATATAATAAATAATAAGTAAAAACAAATATCCTTTATAATCTAAAGTTTACTTAAAGTGTTTAAGAGTTCCAATTATTTTTAGAACGTTTGTTTTTTAAAAAAAATGATTGAAAACCTTATGCACTTTAATTGTAAAATGACTGACAAGTGAGAAGAATAATTCCTAGTAATGATGATGAAATTTTATCTTTTTAATTAATCCATTAATGTGGTAAACTTTAAAAAAATCACAACAGATTTTTTTTCATTTTTAAAGATATGAAGGGAATAATTAGTGATGTCCTACATAGTGAAATTTGCTAGGTTTAGCCATTTCTTACTTAATTGTTTACAGAATAATTTAATTAATTTTAAAACTGGTATAAATAAATATCCAAATGCACATGTTTAGGTAATACACCTTTACCCATTTAGTGCTTGATTTTTATCTGAGGATTCATAATAGTGATGATCATTAATTTTTATCCACTATTTTGATTTACAATTGATTATTCACTATATTGATCATTAAAAAATAAAATTTGGTGGCCATTTTGTAACACTGATGACTTCATCTCATGTAAAAGCAAATAGTGACATTCATGCTGAAATTGTATAGCACATATTTTATTCATTCAATATTTTTATTATAAGCTTAAAATATGATTAAAGTAAATATTTTCATTGTTAGTGACTACAAAAGCTAAAAAATGTTCATTCGTACATGAATGTAAACTAACATGGTACTGTAAAAATAGCAATTTTTTTCAGCATAACATTAAAAATGTACTGTACATATATTAGATAAAATAATCACTCAATTAATTTTGAATTAAAATTTTTCTGTAAAATTAAAACTGCTACCATTGCTAATCTAAAATATTTTCAGTAAAAAAAAGAGGGAGCAAAGTAATATCAAAAATTACTAAATGTAATTTAAAAATAATATTCTGCTTCCTTGATTTTAAATCATCTTGTAATTCTCTTTAGATATTCAAAGCAATAGAGATATTATATCCTATGTAAAAAAATGCAGTACTGAAAAAAAAATATAAATTTCATTCAGCATAAAACTAAAAATAAATTATAGCCATGACCAATATTAAATTTTATATTGTTTACAATATAAATATTAGCTAAGATTTCAGACAATCAGTTTTGGATTAAAAACTTTACAAATGCTAACTTCCATCAAATCAAAGCTGCTATCCATTGTATTTGAATTGCATTTTTGGAAAAAAAAATGTGAGAATGATTTTATGCAATTAGTAATAAATTGTGTATGATCAAAATACAATACAAATAAAGTGAATAAGATTAATGCCTTTAATTTTTACTTAAATAGCCTGTAATTCTGCCACCAAAACTTATTGTGCTATTCGACAAATTGCTAAATTGTTGCAAAAACATGGCTATTACACTTGGATAAAATAATGACAAATCATGTCCAAAAAACCCCACTACAGCTATTGCATTTGTTTATTTAGATCAGCACTGCACACATTGTAACAAAAGCCTTAAATATTGACTCAATATGCAAACTAAAAATGCATTCAATCCCCCCCCCCTTTTCAATATGCTGAAATTTTAAAGTTGACCATGATTATGTTTTTGTAATGTATCATATGTTCCTTTGGCTCTTATTATACTAATGATAAATTACAAGTCTTTATAGTCAATCAAATGATTTTTGATTAAACTTTGTTTTTTTTTTTTAATTTTAATAATTTCATATTAACCCGATCGCTAATTTACAATTACAATTTATTAACATAGCATTATATAAATAAATACTTTATTATAATACTGTAGTATAAATTTAAAAAAAATGTAATTTCAGTATGGAATTTTTTTTTTTTTCAACATAATGCATGCAGAAGAACAAAAAAAAAATTAATAAATGCTAGTTTAGTTTCACTTTCTCAGTTTATTTTACTGTACTTTTTGGACAGGGAAAACACTTTTTTTTTCTAGCGATATTAAACTTTTTTTTTTCATATGTCATAGCATCGGCCGGGATGCAAACCCACAACCGTCTGCAACCAACTACTTGCTTGTTAGGCAGCTGTGATGATCTCTCGGCTAACAACGCTTTTTTTTTTTTTTTTAGAGATTCTGTTTACTAATATGACAACAAAAAAAATCAAGAAAATCTTTGAGCATCACAAGAAGTAACAACTTTAAGCTATGTGTTTTTTTTTTACATAGATTTAAGTTGCATTATCATACATATATAAATACATATTTTAAGTGAATACATGCATAATCCATACAACACAGTTTACACAATTATATAAGGTATATAAAGGAGTTTTAAAATTTTTATATATACTCGGTAAGTCATTTTTTTAATGTAATATTAGTTAGAATAACTGGGAAATTTTTTCCCCTTGGGACAACCATTATAAATGCTTATTCTGCATATAATATTCTTGCTTAACGTAAATGGTGTAATATTTTTAATATTTGCTTTAAACTGTAACAGCAGACAACTTTTGGATGTTTTGCATATTCATTAGGATACTACATCAAAACATATTTAAATAAAATATTATACTTTAATAAAATTAAATGTATAAATCATAATGTTAGAATAAATATTTATATTGCAGTTATTAAAATAAATGATTTTTATTTTATTACCATTCTCACAATAACAGATTTTATTTCAGATTATTTTAAAATAATATTCTTTTATATTTAAATACATTAGAGAAACTATCACAAACACACTAACACATTTAATTATTACATTAAAAGTTTGTCACTATTTAGCTTTCCTATTATGTGTACACTACTATAAATATTGTTTTAACTGATACTATTTTAACTAATTTACCCACATATATATATAATGTTATAAGCATTTTATTAGGGTATTAAACTTTATTTTTTTTTATATGTATGTGTTTTTAAAACTAAACCCAAATTTCTACAAGAATTTTTTTTAATTCTATAAAAATAGAGAAGACAACTTAACTTTTTTTTTTTTTAAATTTTGTTATATACAATAAATTAAAAATATCATTTTTATAATAAGCCAATAAAAAATTTTGAAGTTACATTTAATTATATTTATTATTATTATTTTACAAATACCAAATGACTATCACAATATACATATATAACATAAATATTTATAGTAAAATGGACTGTTCCATTTTCACACCACATAGCAATGTGATTTGAAGTATGGATCTTATTCAGCCAGCATAAGAAAACATAACTGATAATATCATAAGAGAAAAACAAATCATAGAAAATTATAATTGACAAATCGTATTTTAAGAAATGATTATTTATTTTAATATACTTATATTTCCTTATTTTATAGAAATAACGACTGAAGTCACAATAATTAATTTTTGTAATAGAACAAAAATAAATATCATTAACTCTGTACCATTTCCACGCCCCTCTTCTACTGGTGCCTTCACGCCTTGTTTACCATTTTCTGCCATCCCTGATTCATATGCACATTCAACATTTTCACTGAATATTAGATTTAAGATTGTGACTGTATATTTGGATTTAACTAAAGCATTTGATTCTGTTCACCACACAATCATTCTTCAACATTTATATTCAATTGATTCCAAAATCATTTTGGTTCTTGGTTAAAAAATATATCTAAAAATCAGAAAAGAGGCAAGCAAAATTTAAGGTGTCATTAGTTATTTTAAATTTAATCATCATGGAGATCTGCAATTTATCTATATAAATGATATTTTTACTTTCATTTTGGATTAAAAAAAATATGGTTTGTGATGTGATGGCACTTCACATAGATTTCTTGAGCAGGTTATTAATAAGGATTTGGTTTTAATTAGTTATTGGTTTATGCTAAATTATTTAACAATTAATCTTAAAAAAATTATTATTATTTTTTCTTACAAATGTATTTACTTAATATCTCTATTTGTAATCAATGTAAGTTAGTTGCAAAATCATATATACTTGTTTGTGGTTGTTATTTAAAAGTTTTCACTGTTTCTAGGTTATTTTATATCATAATGCTTATCCACATTCATTACTTTTTTTACTATTTAATAAAATTCTTGCCTAGATCTGATTTTATGATGTTGTTATCAAAGTGTAAAGTCTTAAAAATCTCTATCTGGAGGGGTTATACAGTTTATTTGCTATCCTTATTATATATCTTGCAAAATCATACTATGCATATTATTTTTGGTAGACTCAAATTAATTTCTGTGCATAATAATATCTGTGATAATTCTTGCATATTATATGTTAATAGTTTAATAGGTTTAGAGTGGTTATTAATTTAATATCATTGTTATTTCTTTTTATGAATATATAAATATTAATTTCGCTAAAAACTCTTTAGATTGACATTACAAAACTTTAATATGGAATGTAATCACAGACAATTTAGTTAGAATGACATAAGATTGTTGACTTCTTTTGTTACAGTCTATTCATTAAATATTGCCCATATCTCAATTCAAATGTTTAAAAATATTTTCAACTCTGATTAACTTATTTAATTTATTATTTGTTTTTTTTTTTTTTTGTATTAAACATTACAGATTTATGATTTCTCAAAATTGTTATACATATTTTTTTGTTTTGTATTATTTTTAAATATTAATTTCTTTATTATATAATTCCTTGCACGAGTTTCTTTTTGTTTGGAGTTATTTATCTTTTGAATGTTAGGCATTAGTAATTAATCAAACAAATAAAATAAATGGTCATTATGAAATATCTTTATAGTCTTTTTTTGTTCTTTATGAATTGAAATAGCCATGCTAATTTGTAAGTACCTGTTGTAAGCATCAGTTATTATAACAATAATTGATTTAGATTATCAATTTGCTAAAGTAATTAATTTTATAATTATATTACACATAATATTTTATGCATAATATAAATATAATAATAGTTGCTGTAGAAAGTTGATGTATTCATTGCTAAAATTTATTTTCATGCTATTTTAAGTATTTCACATTTGGAAAAAAACCTTTCACAAAAAAATTCCTGTACTAAAATTTTGGAAATTAACTGCTCAATAAAAATCTGGAAGTGTCTTAGATCAGTGCTTCTCAAACTCATTGATATAAAGACCCACCTAGAATATCTAGTAACATTCATGTTCCTGAAAAAAAAAATCTTAATTAAGAAGCATATGCTGTTAATATACAATTTTATTGTATTTATATTTCCATTATAATACAAAAAATTTAAAAATTACAAATATTACAAAGATCATGAGATAGAAGATACAAACTCCTTAATAATAATTAGAACAAAAATTGAAAAATACAACCAAAAGATTTTAATAATAATTTAATGTGATGTGTTTAATTCTTGCTATGCAGAAAATTAATATCAAGTGAAATATTTGACACAGTAAATCTTCGATTTTTTCCAATATTTCTGTTGATAAACAAGATCTATGCTTATATTTAATTAATAATTAGAAATGAAAATAGTTTCACAAAGATATGAAGATACAACTGAATCAGAATATTTTAAGTCCATGTTTACCAATGAATTGATATTCTTTTTGTCAGTGGATCTAAAATTTTGACAAATCTTTATTACAAAATTCTGATTCAAGAGTTGAATCTGATCGCAAGTTAGATGACCATGGGAGATTGTTAAATTGTAGGGCTGAAGCAAATGATATTCTTCATTATCATAATCAACCATTATCAGTCTGCTGCAGGATAAAGGTCTCTCCAAGTTCAATCCATCTTCTCCGATCTTTAGCTTCTCTTCTTCACATCACCCCTGCACACTTTCTTATTTCATCCATCCATCTCACATGTGGTTTCTTTCTAGGTCTTTTACAATCTCTTGGAATCCAGTTTAAGATTTCAATTATCCATCTATTATCATCTCTTCTACCAATATGTCCAGCCCAATTTCTCTTCAGTCTTTTATTTTTTTCAATGAGGTCAGTAACACCTCTTTGTTCTCTTACCCATATATTGCATTTTCGATCTCATCTTGTTATTCCCAACATGCATCTCTCCATACTTCTTTGAATGATCTGAAGTCTCTGTATTGCTCTTCTATTAAGTAGCCAAGTTTGAGACCCATAAGTAAGAACTGATTAAACACATTTATTGAAAATCTTTCTTTTCAAATACATAGGCATATTTCTTTTTAGTATCAAGTTATTTCTACCAAAAGCACTACAACCAAGTTTAATTCTATGATTAATTTCATCCATTATATTTCCATCTTTATTAATAATCTGACCAAGGTATTTGTAACTGTTAACTTCTTCTAACTCATCATAATCAATCTTTATTTTCATATTTTGAGAAAATCCATTAAACATTACTTTAGTCTTTTAACATTTATCTTTAGTCTTACTTTCACCTGATAACTCCTGCAACATTTCCTGCAGTCAAAAGCATTATTTACAAAAACAACTACATCATCTGAAAAATCTAAATGACTTAAATAATCTCCATTTACTTTCACTCCTTTAGCTTCCCATTTTAATCCACAAAATACTTCTTGCAGCACTGCTATAAAAAGTTTTGGAGTCACCCTGTCTTACACTCTTCTCAATGTTGACTTCCCCAGTATCATTATTTAATCTAATTGTTGCTGTTGTATTTTTATAAATATTGTATGACAATATTCTGGATCTATACCTTGATGATCCAGTGCTTTAATTACTGAAGAAATGTTTATACAATCAAATGTCTTTTCATAATCTACAAATCCAAAGCATGATGGCAATTCATATTAATTTGTCCTTTCTATAACTTCTCTCAGTACCTGGATATAATCTACTGTATTAAAACCACTTTTAAATCCAGCTTGTTCTCTTAGTTGGTGGAAATCCAATGTTCTCTGTAGGTGAGTTGTAATTATCTTGGTAAAAATTTTGTATAAAACTGATAAAAGGGTGATAAGTCTGTAATTTCTAATATCTTCTTTATCATCTTTTTAAAATATTAATACTACATTCTTCCAATCATCTGGTACATCTTTATCATTTAGACATTTGGTATATAACTTTGCTAAAAAAAATTCTATTTCTTCACCTGCTTCTTTTAATATATCAATTATAATTCCATCACTACCTGGGGCCTTTCCTTTCTTCATACATTTAATTGCATGTCTCACTTCTTCATTTAAAATTCCGGGCAATTCAGAAGATGTAATAGATATAGGTGGTACTTGTTCTTTATTACTATATAATTTTTGATAAAGGTCTTCTATCCATTTCATGATATCATCTCTCTTTTTAGTAATAATTCTATCTTTTTTTCTTATTGCAGATATAAATTTCCTCCCAATACCAAAATGTTGTTTTACACTCTTAAGACTTTTATTCTCTTCTACAGCTTTCCTTGCTAGTTCAGTTATATTTTCTTATATCATTTTCAACCTTTTCCACACCATTTTACATTTGAGATATTCAATCCTTTTTAATGCATAATTTTTGTATATCTTTTTATTCTTTCCTTCTTTTCTTCATAAATTCTCTAGTCTCAGTAGAAATTTTAATGGTCAATTGCTGCTTTTTACTACCAGCTATCTTGTTGCAGTTTTTAAAACTGTAATTTTATTCAAATCTGAATCATGTTCAAAATCTACTAATACATAAAACCAATTTGTAAGTTCTAATTTAAATTCATTAGAATGTTTCTGAAGATTAGAAATATCAACTGTAAATATTGTTTTTCTTAATAAATTTTTGTCTCTCTAGTTTTGCATTAACACATATCTTACATCTTACTAATCGATGATCACTTCCTGTGTTAAATTTGTTAAGAACATTACAATCTTGAAATATGTATTTTTTGTTAGTCAAAATATAATCCAATCCTGGATGCTTCCATGTCCATTTCCTTTTAACATTTTTTTTTAAAATAAGAATTCATAATATAAAATGTTTCTTTTTCTGCAAACTTCACAAATCTATGTCCTCTCTCATTTCTATTACCATAACCAAAATTATCTACAGCACTTTCATTTGTTTACCAATTCTAGCATTAAAGTCTCCCATAACAATTTTAAAATGTTCTTTTCTCTGATCAAAAACATTTGTACATTTATATAAAAATTTTCTACTACTTCATCACTATGAAAACTTGTTGGAGCATAAACCTGAATTATCTGCATTTGATATGATATCTGCTATTAAGTTGTATAACTAATCTTGCCACTCTGTCTGGTACACCATCAATCTCCACAATGTTGTTCTTCCATTTTTATTTATAATTAATCCTACTCCACTTGTATTTCCAATATTTGTGCCTTTATAATAGAGTATGTCCTCTTTTTAAATCAACTGTCTCTTCACCTTTTCTTCTAACTTCACAAAGTCCAATAATGTCACATTTAATATAAGACAGTTCTTCTTCTAATTCTTGCAATCTTCCTTCATTTGAAAGTGATCTGCAGTTGTAAGTACCTAAATAAAAAGTCATCATAAAAATGGCAGCCTGGGTCCATAATCAGGGGATTCTTAAAACCCTCTGCCTTTGCCATCAACCGCTGTTTTGGTTGGTGACTTTACAGCCTTCTGGGAATAAAGGCCATGATTTATTTTTGTCTGTCATAATTATATATATCTAGTGTGAAAATATTTATTATTTACACAAACATTCATTCTGCCTTGTCAGGCGACTGAGAAGAAAGACCATGGTCTTTCTTGATCTTAAACTCAGAGATAAAAAGCCAATAAACTTACCACGTCCAAACATATTTCTTATTTTCATTCAAATTAGGAAAATACTTATAAAAAAAAACAACTCATCATATTTGTGATGAAGTTAATTATTATTCTTTTATTTTTTGTTGGTAATACAATGTTATTTTCTTCAAGAAATTCATGTAAAGATGCAAACATTTTTGTAATATTATCCCTAAAACTTTTTAATCATGCAGAAAGTTAATTTTGAAATGCTTGCAATTTATTGTTTAGGATTAATTTAGTGGTGCTTTTTCTTTGCAAAGAAAGATTCAGTTTTATTTTTTTCAAAAAAATTATATCAGGTAAGAAAAAAAACATCCAATTTTGATCAAAACTTGAAATGCTAATGTGGAATTTTTATCAAGAAGGAGAATTCATAATTAATCTTTTAATATTAAAACTCTTTTTAGAACTTTACTCAAGATAGCTATCTTACTTTCATTATCCCACCAAACACTATATTATCACCATTTCCTATGCTTACACAAACTGTTAAAAGAGTGGCAAAACACTATATATTAGTACCAACCAGTGCAGGCCTGTGTTGTGCCTCTGTTTTAACAGCTTGTGTAAACATAGGGAATGGTGATTGGGTGATGTTTAATGGTTTAATACCAATGCTTCCCAATGGGATGATGTTCACTATGGTTATTAAAAAAACAAAACATCAAAATGTATAAATGGTAACTGGATTCAGATCTATTTGATTATATAAGTGAATGACTTGGATTGAAAATATTATTGTTTTTATTTTGGACTCATAGCTTTATAGTTAATTAAATAGGTAAAAGGGTGGCTCATAGAGAGTTGCATTAGATGCTAAGATCTAGGTGCAGTGCTCGCAGATCCAAAGCTCATCACTGATAAAAACCACAAGCTCAAAACTAATCTGGGGCTATTGGATGAATAGGCACTAGATAGGATTTTATGCACAAATCTTTTTACAACCATTGATCACTCTGGCTCAGGTGGCACTACTGTATGGAGATTCGTAATTGGATTCCACCTCAGCATAAAATTAACAATTGTGAAACTTCTGATAACACTTTATTAAGTGATTTTTTCACATGTGGAAAATACTAGATTTTCTCTTGAGATAGTGTGATAAACATGTCTTGCATTAGGATACATTTTTTTAATTCTCTTATAAATCTTGAAACTCTGCCAATCATGCAAACATCAGGACACTTTTACCATTCAAGCTAAGTTTCTATAAAAAAAAATATTAACTTTTTCAAATACATCTATTGTTTTAATTGTATCAGAGAATTATATAAAATTACATAAATTCGTAAATTTGCAAACTATACCGGTATCTGATTTAAAAACAAAAATAGCACCATTTGTATTATCAGTTGACTCATCAAGTTATAAGGCAAATATAGTATTTTTCATAATTCATGGTAATAAAATAGAAAATGATATTGTTAGCATTGCTACCTATTCTTCTTTTAGTTGTGTTATTGGATGCAGAATATTTTTAAAAAGTGTTTGATATTTCAGAATCATGTATAGTTTCACAAATTTTTTTTCGGCTGAAGATGAAATCTTTATCAATTCTGTAAGGTTTTTTTTCTTTTAGCCATTAATAAAGCAATTTTGAAAAAAGATTTTATTAATTTATCATTTAATTTAGTATTAATTCGTTGTCCTTTCTTTCAAAAAAATTCTGTTATCTTATTCTTAAATTCATATTATGCATAGTTTCTAAATGGCAACTACATTTTCCAAGTCAATACAATCATTTTCCAACTATTTCTGGCAGACTGCACACACAGGCTCATGTAGATCATTATATGAAAGTGCAAATTGGTATTTCAAGTAAGAATGATAATATTTATGATTTTTTTCATGTGACATTTTCTACCTTTTGCCACCTGATATTGTAAACAATGTTGATATAAGATACTGTTGCTTATGATTTGAATTCTTTGATGTCCTTACTGCCTTTGACTGACTAATTTCTATAAATACATTGGGTTTATATATTTACTTACCCATATCAGGATTACATTTTTAATGAATAATTATTAAACACATTAATAGTAATACTCATTACAAAGATGAAACTATTGAACAGTAAGGTTATTCTCTGGTGTTTATACTGCTACATATATGAATTGTAAAATAAACAGAGTGAATATTACAACACACTACATAGCATAATACATACATTTTCATATTGAAATTTAAAAATATATATCCACATATAAAAATAGATCTAATTATCTACTTCTAATTTAAAAACTTGAAATTTATTTTAGTGGTCTGACCCCAGTTTGAAAAGCTCTTTTTTTAGATAGATATAATCTTTTTCTATTGGTTATATTTTTCATCTTATATTTAGATCTACATTGAATTTCATTTTTCCTCTTCTAACAATCATTTATAAAGAGACTCTACCATTTTTCTAGTTTTATTGGTGTTCTGTTTTATCTCACACTCTTCTGTTTTTTTTTTTTTTTACTTTAAATAATATATAATAAATCACTCATTACTCGGTATTATAATAGAATGGAAGAAAGCCATTTGTGTTGTAATGACTTGATTTTTTTAATGTTTTACTACTAATATCTATAGGAACAGTAATGTTTTATTTTGATGTTGTTGGCAGTTAAATGCAGTCAACTACAAAACATCAATGTAAACTATATATTTATAAAAGAAACCATCCTCTTATATATTGTGCTGAAATTTTATAATTAGGTAAAATATATTTTATACAATCTTCAAAAGACAGTGTTGCCAAACATAATAGTTTAAGATTAGACAACATTCTATATAAACTTCCATAATTTATTATAATTAACAAAAAAATTTTATTAGATAAAAAAAATAACATTCATTATAATTTAGCAACTACTAAACACTATATTTAGAAGAACATAGTACCTTGTCCATTCAATTGTTCATAAATAAATTATTACACATTGTTTTCAGAAGTTCATAACAGCTTAATATTTTTTTAGTCATTCATTAAAGATTATATAATAATGAATAATATTTCTATAGTGTAGTTTCACAACCCCGCTCTCACAACCTTACATGAGAGTGGTGTAGTGAAAATTACACAGAAATATTATTCATTATTATGTAACACCTTATTGTTGCAATGCCAATTTTCATATTTTAACCAAATAGTTTAGAAACATTTTCAGGAATTCTGTTCACTGTCTAATTTCACTTGTTGTGAAACAACATCATTTCTATCAGAAATTCTAAACTCTGGTTATAAAATATATTATATCTTTCTATTTCAGAGTTTTGATATATATCAAATAAAACATAATAAGATTATTCAATACCTGCAATAGCATTCCTCATTGATACTATGCAATAACCAGAAACTAATTCAAGGATTCAAAAGGCACTGCTATCAAGGATACACTGATTAGTCAGGCTCAACAGATAGTAAAAATAATTGTTTATTGAATCTAATGCAGACTTTGTATAATTATGAATATCTGACCAGATAATTCCTGTTCTCCTTACTGTTTTCTTCATTTCTCTGGTGGATATTGTTGGATGCAATTTTCTAACTAGTATAACAATTATCTTTATCTTACTTTTCATCTTTCTCTTTTTGATATGATTTACTTTTTATCCTTTATGACATAAAGAGTATTACCAATTTACATAAAGGGTTCTTACAGATTTTATTTCCATAGGTCTGTAGCAGATTTCCTCCATATAACTTGATTTCTGTCTATTTGATCTCATCCCATGATTTTCCAATGTTTTAGACTTTAACTATAATTTTACTGTAATTTAATTTAGATCTTCTTAATATATTGATACCCATATGACATGCACTCTAGAAACTTTCAATGCACATTTCTGATCAAAATATTTAGTATATACACTTCTGTGTAATCTATAATTGTATAAATTTATGCACAGTTTTCTTCAATAATTCATTTAATATCACTCTAAGCAATTAGATATCCTAAATACCATAAAAGATCTTTATTAAGAAATGTTTGTAACTACAGAGTTGGTTGATGTTTCCTTGTTTCACAGCTATATAAATACATTTCCCATTACTATTAAAGATTTCCAATTTTATTATTATTTTTATTTATATAGATCTCTATATCTACTATTCAAAAAGATAAAGTGAATCATGAACTCAATATCCATCAATTATGTTGGCTGTTTGTATTATTGGTATTTACAGATAGCATGGTAACATTCATCTAACCATCCAAAATTTATGAAACCTTTACTTTAAAACAAATAATAGTTGGAAGGTGATTTGTTGATTAATAGAAAATGACTTTCTGGATTGTTGTGAACTGATTACCTGAAAAAAAAATTCTAAGTCTGTTTGCACTCTAAAAACCTCAAATAATAACTTGAGGGCATATTAGAAGGTTGTGCTAAAAAATCACGAGAATCTTCTTTGAATCTGCTGCAATCTGATTTTCACTACTTTTGCTTGAATATTTTAATGACATCTTCTGCATTTTTATTTCAAATAATAGAATTTTCTATCTTTCATATACTGATTATAATTTTGAATTATATTGCAGTATACATCTATGAGTTTTTTCCCCTAATTAAAAAAAAAAAAGACTTAACATCAAATCTTTTCCAAATATTTATCGTTTAAAACAACGTAATCTCTATCATGAAGGAAAGTAATTATCAAAGCCACTCTTGATCAGTAATTCTTAACTATTATTTTTTTAAAATTAAAACAAATAGCTTATTTTATAATAATAATTAATCAAATAATTTATTGCTTGGGAATTCATTTTTAATTCAGGCACCGGTAATGACAGCTGGAGCCAAGATCCATGTACTTTGAGCATCAGATTTCTACTTTACCACAGCATTTTACACAATGTAGGAAAGTCTATTAATGTCTTTTTTACTTTTTTTCTATAAGGCATTAAAGAAAATACTAGATCTAAAATAAACAAAATCACTTTTCTTTGAAATAAAATTCTAGTGTAAATATTTATTTTTCACAGCTTTTTTTTAAAATATAAATATTTAAATTCTATATATGTTTGTTTAATAAAGAAAACACTCAACTTTTAAAACATTAATTTTTAGCACATGCATTTGTTTATTATTGTTACATGTACACATCATCACTATCATTTTCGACTATTAGGATTCAATGTAGGATAATAAAGGAAATACTCAACTTCTAAAACCTTAATTTTTAGCACATGTATTTGCTTATTACTGTTACATTGTATGCATCATCATTTTCGACTATTAGCATCCATTGTAGGATGAAGGTCTCTCCAAATTTAATTCAGTTTCTCTGATCGCTAACATTTTTTCTCCACATCACACCAGCAAACTTTGTTATTTCATCCACCCATCTCACACTTAGTCTCTGGGTCTTTTAAATCTCTCTGCATTTAAACCAAAACCTCAATTGTTCATTTATAATCATCTCTTCTAGCAATATGTCCAGTGCAGTTCTGTTTTTAGTATCTTAATTCTTTCAATTATGTCACAGATACTTGTTTATTTTCTCATCCATGTATTTCATTTTTGATCTCTTCTTGTAACTTTTAACGTACATTTTTCCATACTTCATTGAGTTGTCTGAAATCTCTACATTGTTTTTCTCTTAAGTGTCCAAGTCTCAGATCTATAAGTAAGAATTAACACTTATACTAAAAACCATTTTCAAACACAAATACAGTTCCTTTTAATACTAATTTATTTCTACTAAAAGCACTCTATTAAAGTTTGATAAATTTCATTCATTATGTTTCCATCTATATTAATAACTAATCAGAATATTTGTAACTGATAACTTCCAATTAATATTTTTTTCTGAGAAATTCAGTGAACATTATTTTAGTCTTTTTAGTATTTATTTTTAGACATATTTTCTTACTTTCATCTAATAACACTTGTGACCTTCTTGAAGCTCCGAAGTCTTACTTTCAACTACAACCATATCAGTTTCAAAATCTAGATGATTTAAATAATCTCCATGTATTTTTATCCCCATAATTTCCCATTTCAATCCACAAAATAGTGCTTATGAAACAGCTGCAAAAAATCTTGGCAATATAGAAACATCTGATATATAGTCCTTTTAAATATTAATCTTAGTATCATAATATAATCTTATCACTGCTATCACATTTTCATAAATAATATTCAAAATATAACAATATCCTAGGTCTATATCCTGATGATTTCAAGCTTTAGTCGCTATGGAAATGCTTATAGAATCAAATGCCTTTTCATAATCTACAAATCCAAGTATAATGACATATATATTGGTTTTGCTATAATTTTTCTCAAATTTTTGAATATGATCCACTATGCTAAGAACATTTTAAAATTCAGCTTGTTCTTTTGTTAATTAGAATCCAAACTTCACTGTAGATGCTTCTAATTATTTTGATAATAATTTCAATCATCTGCTCTATTTTTATCATTTAAACATTTGTTATATGTTTTGCCAACAATTTTTTTATTTCTTCACCTGCTTCTTGTAAAATATCAATAGTAATTTCATCATTTCCTAGACCTTTTCTCCTCTTCATAGATTTAATTGCACATCTCATCACTTCATTTAAACTACTTAGTAATTTGGAGATTGTAGTAAATTATAGGAGATACTTTACTTAGAACTCTTCTATATATTTCATGGGGTCATGTTCAGTGATGATATCTAATCAGTTCGAACCAGTTCTTAAAATTAAAAAAAAAATTAGCGAACCGGCAGTTAAATTATATGAAAATAAATTTTATTTATTATTCTTCTAGAAAAGAATTGAATTAACAAATTACATAATTGTTTCCGACAATAATCTAAAGCGTTATTTGTATTTTTTTGTTTGTTATATCTAATGTAACAATGGTTTTTTTTTAATAGATTGGGTTCAAAATGCTTTCCCAGAATAATTCGACAATACGATAGAAAACATACCATTTGATCGCATGCGTATTGCTCTTGGAACTTGTAATATGGGCGATGAAATTTGAGTGATTAAGAATTATTCTGCAAGAAATAATTAATAACAGTTTTGTTTTAAGTAATTAAATCCATTATTTATCGCGTTTCAAATTAGTTTATTTAAAAGTATACAAATAAAAAGTTATTTTATTAGTGATAAAGAAATCCATATTTAATTTTTACACAACAAGGTAAGTAAGAAATTAATTAACTATTATGTTACTTACATTTAACAGAGGCATTATTAAAATTAAAAATTAGAAATAAATTCGGCACAAATGTATCTTGCTGAAATTATTTTATTTTAAAAAATAAAATAACTTCATTGAAAAGGACCTATCATTGGGAAAATAAACAGTAACATAAAACAATAAAAAAAGTCATATATCACATGACCCAATTTTTTTAAGCTTGTAAATCTAAACAAAAAGTAATTGCAAAGCTATTTGTTTATATTTACAAGCATAAAAAAATGGGTCATTGTGATATATAACTATTTTTTATTGACTATTTATAATCTTTGCTTTAAGTCTTAAGTGATGTTATATTGCTAAGACTACTAATATATGGTTTGGCTGAAGATTTCTCAGCCCCATATAGCTATTTGTGTTAGATAGCTGGGTTTGAAGACATGTAAGTATTTGAAAATTTCAGATTTTCTACTCAATAGTTAACTTTTAGATACATGCTGGCTTTGGATTGGTATTTTTAGATCTAGTGTCTGAAACTACCCTGGCACCTCACTGAGGAGTGCTAAAGCATTGAAACCATTGGTCTGGGTTTTGGGTGTGATTTCGGTTGGAGATATTTTAAATGCTTTCTCTAGCTAAGCATTTATCACAAAGCTTGTTGAGCAATTAGAAAAGCTCTTAGTAACATAAAACCATTGTTACCAATGATTTTGTTATGCCGACATTGTTTTAAATATTTAGTTAACTTTATTTTTTTATTTAAATATTTTATTTCTTCACTTACATATTTATCATGTAAGATTTGTTTTTATTTGATTAGTAAATTTAATGGATTACCAGCTGTAATAAGTTTATAGTACATTATTTTCATTTAATTTGCTATATCTGATGTAACAGTGTGTCTTTTTTAACAATGAGTTCAACATATTTTTTCTAAAATAACTTGGCAAGATGATAAATATAACAATAACTTTGACTCATCAAGTGGCATGACTCCTTTTCAAATAATTTTTTTCTTTTTCTTTTTTAATTTTACTATTTTATTTCAGTTTTATGATTTGTTACCACTCATTTGTATTAAAAATGAATTAATTAGATGTTTTTTTAGAGTGAATTTAACATGAGAATATAATAAAAATAAACCCTTCACTAGAAATGTAATGAAAATGCCAAACAATGTTGGATTTCTTCATAAAAGACCCAAAACACAGAATCGAAAATGATAGTAACGAATGATATTTCGAATCAAGTTTTGTTTTCTGTTTCTTCTGATACAACAGAAAATAAAGTTGATGACACAAATAAGCTGTCCAGTTCCAAAAGTAGAAAAGTTGCATATAAAATAAGTCACTTTCCTGACTGCTGGAATATGAAGTAAGCAAATGAATTCAAAGAAAAATATTGTGGTTTACTTATTAATGGAAAAAAGTTGGGTGTGATATCTGTACCAAAATTGAGTCACTAAAAGTAAAGGCAGCTCATGTGTCAAAAGCATGGAGAAAATGTAATATTGTTCCAAGTGGAAAAAATAAAATGGTTCCATAAGCCTCTCTTCGAATAAAAAAAAGGAACACTTTTCATCAAAACCACACCAGATATATGAGATACAATTGAAAGAAAGTGCAAAAAATGCAATTTCCAAATCCATAGACAAAGCTCATGGAAAATTTATGAGCTCCACTTGTAAAATTTTCAATATGGTCTACACTTTAGCCAAACTAATACGGCCATTTTCTGATGTTGAACATTTGATAGAATTACAATAAAAGAACAGGTTAGATATGGGAGTGGGACTCCATTATCGATTCACGGCTGTCAAAATTGTTGAGCACATTGCAAAATACATTAAAAAGGAAGTGTTTAGAAAAATAATAGATCAGAATTTAAAATAATTGATGATGCATCAACAATATCATGCAAACCAGCACTTATCATTTTTATTAAAGTTGAAGATACAGATTTTTCACCAACAATTTTTATAGATTTAATGGAATTACAAAACCAAAATGCTGAAACCATTTTCACTGCTCTATTAACACAGTCTGCATTCAGTAGGATTTGATAATCCATATTTGAAGAATAATTTGATTGGATTTTGTTCAGATGGAGCAAGTGTGATGCTGGAAAGATGGTCAGGAGTGAATGTTAAAATAAAAAACAACTATCCTGAGATTATTATTTGGCATTGTTTGAGTCATCACCTTCAACTTGTGTTGGATATTTCTATAAAGGACATTAAACACAAGTGAATCACTTTAAAGTATTTATCGATGAAATATACAAAATCTTCCACCAGTCTAATACAAACTAAGTGGCACTGAATATAATTTCAAACAATTTGAGAATTGAAATTCTAAAAATTGGTAGAGTTTTTGGCCCAAGGTGAGCAGCATGCCTATCCAACACTATTTTTTTTCTACTAATAAGAAATTTTCTGGAATGGCTAAACATCTTGCCAACAAATATTTTATGAGAGATCTGGCTTTAATAATCGATATACTAGATAAAATTTCTTTGTTTTTGGATGCTCTTCAAGGAAGATGTGTAAATATATTGTGTGCTGAACGATTAATTAAGAGAACAATTAAAGCATTTGAATATCTCAGAAAAGAGTGGTATTTACAAAAAATAACAAATAAAACTATCTCTTCTAAGAAAATCCAGCTTATTAATTTTGTTGAAGACAACAAATATGTGAGTCTTCCCCATCAATAATTACTGAAGGCAGTGACAACAAATATGACTGTAAGATTAATGGCTTGTGATAGCATAAGTAATAATATTCAAGATAGAAATCATAAAATTCATCAATTAGTTAAAATTGTGAACCCAGATGCTTGGAATCTGGAGAAGCTACAGTTCCCTAGAAAGAATTTGAAGAGAAATTACCGATTTTTACAAAGTATTTCATCCGATTAAGTCAAATAATTTTACTTTTGGGAAATGTATGTATTCAAGCACAAGTGCGTGTGCAGCGCAACTGCTCCCAAAAGCTGTAATACAAATACAAATAGCTAACTAAAAATATTAAAACAGCTGAGCGCTTTCAAAGAATCTTGCCTTCATAATCATAGCTTGCTTACGTTTAAAATTATGCAAATATGCTAATTCCATCTTTTTGATAGAGAAAAACATGTGTCCTTCCTGTTTATGGCATCGCTGTCACGAGAGATAAATAAAGCCTCTTTGACATGACCTCAAAAGAAAGATCAAAGAGGCTTTATTTATCTCTCGCGACAGCGATGCCATAAACAGAAAGGACACATGTTTTTGTCTATCAAAAAGATGGAATTAGCATATTTGCATAAATTTAAACGTAAGCAAGCTATGATTATGAAGGCAAGATCCTTTGAAAGCACTCAGCTGTTTTAATATTTTTAGTTAGCTATTTGTATTTGTATTACAGCTTTTGGGAGCAGTTGCGCCGCACACGCACTTGTGCTTGAAAAGTATTTCATCATGATATTTCAGTTAATGATTTCCATGATTATGTTGAAAATGTTATGAGAAATCATCAGAAACATGTTGTACCTGAAACTATCCAAAGAGCTAAAACTATCCAAGAGCTAAAAATATAATCAATAACACTGCTGTGAGTTCCACAGAGACTTAACAAGGGTTTTCTGTGATGAACTCCAATTTATTCAGATAAAAGAAATCACCTCGAAGTGAAAAATGTGGCAAATCTTCTAGAATAAATTTGATGGATCTTCCATTAGATCGTTGGGACTGCAGTGACTCAGTTCAAGTATGGTTAAGACCACAACCCAGCTGATGATGCTAGAGTCAAAAAGCATCATCAACCCAAAGAAACACATGATGCTAATAGAATGTCAATATGGAAATATCTTGCCAAATAAATGTTTTTTTTTTCCAGTTATAAAAATGGTTTAATTCTTTTTGATCCCATAAGTGAGATTGTAAAATACATCATAGAGTGCATGCACACTGCTGCACTTTTTTATATATGAGGGGACAGGGGTCATGCAAAATTTCTGAGAAGTCACCAAAATTTTTTAGGTATGAAACCAAAGAGTGATTTCCTTCCATACTTAGAAAGATAAAAAATAAATGGAATAGGTTATTAAATACCACCTGCCTTTAAATCTAAATGGAATAGGTTATTAATTTATATTTTAAAAATATCTATTCTCTTCTATAGTTTTCTTTCCATTTCACAATATATTTTCTTATATCACTATTAATTCTTTTTTGTACTATTTTACAAATTTCTAGATATTTATTTCTTCTTCACATTCCCTGTTTTCTTCATATAATATCTCAAATAAAAATTTACTGATAAGTTGCTACTTTTTTTATACCAGATATCTTTATTATCATTCCTGATAGAGTATCAGTTATTTTCTTATTAATTTTGATTAACTCTAAACAACATTATTTGCAAGTTCTAATTTAAATTCACTGAAATGTTTAAAGAAAATATCAACTGTTAATACTGACTTTCTTAATAATTTTCATCTCTAGTTTTGCATTAATATGTATCTTACATTTTATTAATCAATTATCACTTTCTGCATTGATGTATTAAAACATTACTATCTTGAAATCAATGAATAAAAAAAGATTACAAAACTAATTATATAATTCTTAAAAACTCATTGTAATTTAGTATTATGAAAAGGTAAAAGTTGAAATTCAAGACTTTTATAATATATGAAGCATGCTTTCAGCAGAACTCTGCCAAAATCATAGTACTGTATTAATTTCACAGTTGAAAATTATATCTATATATGGAATTAATTTATTATGAAAATGAGGCTTAATATGTAAATGCAGCATTTAAATGTTCCATTTTTTTGACAATGGAATATATAAATCCATTCTGTTGATTGCATTTGGATAATTTGCCAATTGCCCAAGCCTCCTTATATTTTCTTTTTCTACCATCACTTTTGGCACAAATCATCCTCACATTAGTGGGACTCATAGTGAGCTTGTAATTGAGGGAAATCAATTTACATTCAATATTCTGTTTTGCTTTGTTGCACAAATATGTATGCTGGGTAATTCTCATAGATCTATTCACTCGAGATTCACCATAATATACAGAACTACAAGATGGGACACTGCATGCAATCAATAGAAAGGATTAATGTGTTTCATTGTTAAAAAATGGAACATTTAAATGCCACATTTACATATTAAGTCTAATTTACATAATAAACTATGATCATATACTGGCATAATTTTCAACTGCTAAATTAATACAGCACTATGATTCGGTCAGAGGTCTACCTAAAACATGTTTAGTATATTATAAAAGTCTTGAATTTCAACTTTTATCTTTTCATAATATTCTATTATAAATAAGTTCATAAGAATTACATTAATTAAAGAAAAGAGAATTAAATATTTAAAAAACTAATTAAGGTAGCTTAAGTTTTTCAAACCCATCATTGCTAACTGTGAGTCTATGAGGTCATGTATATAAATAGAAAAATACAATTACAAAAAAAAAAATCAAATCAGATGTCACATGACCTAATTTATTTGCGAGCTCTATATATAACATAAATAATAGAAAATACAAATAATAAATCTTATTAATCATAAACTCATAATTTTGCATAATGAAATAATTGTGAAACTTCATAAAAGGATTTAGCAAATTCATGAAACAAAAACTATTCTCAAAACAAAAACGGTTTACATTGGATATTTTGATAGTGTATGCAACTTAAAAATATAATGGGCAATAATAAGATATTCTATTTTTAATGTACTATAGAGACTGTAATGAATCATTAGTAATGATTTTTATATAAAAATGACATCTATATCTTTCAAACTTAAAGCAAAATGATATACTTATAGGCAAAGATTAAAAAAACAGCTTTTCAATATCTTAATGCAGAGAAAGGCCTCTCCATCAGTAACTCAAAGAGAAAAGGCAATGGTATTTAACCACTAAACATCACATGATCACCATTTTTCACAAGCTTTTTACACAGAGGTTAAACTCTTCATACAGTAGTGACTCAGCATTTGCCAGAGTAATCAATGGAGGCAGGAAGGTTTGATAAAAGCCACAAGCTAGAAACTAGTCTGGAGATATTGGAATAGTAGGCACTGGATAGGGATTGTGTGCATAAACCTTCCTGCAGCCATTGATTACTCTGGCTTGCACTGAGTGATGCTATTATATATAGAGTTTCACCTCTATGTAAAGGCAATAGTATTAATCATCAGGTTTTCCAGTTGTTGGGTAGTGAGAATTTGAAAAAAATTGTCAAAATTTTTTAACTCTCTAACTAAAAATGCCTAGATATTTGTTTAGTAACCATTATTGAATGACTAATTGAGTTCACTATGGGCTGGCTATTTGTAAAAAAAAATCCTAACTCCAATTGTAATCTGAAAAATTTTCAAATTTGACTCAGTTTGTATTCAAACTGCAACTTATGGGCATTGCAGGAAGATATTCTAACTAATATATTACTACAAATTCAATCTGCCTGTATTTAAAATAAAATATGAAAGTAAAAAGTTATCAAAAAAAAAAAAAAAAAAAAAAACAACAACTAATGAATGAACTGTAAATATGGCCTGGCATTTTGGAAAAGTTGGTTTCATAATTAGAAATTAATTAAGAATTATTGATCAATAGGAAGAATAAGCAGTGTCATATAGAAATGAAATTAACAGCAGAGATGGAATACGATTTTATTAACTACATGGACTTATCTGAGAAAATAATCATGCCAGATTATATAATATTGGAGCACAGAATAATAGAATAAGCTATAAATTGGTCAGATATACATTTATTGTTTGAGCTCTACATTACATAAATGCATTAGAACACACAGAGTTTTATCAATATAGATTAATATTAACTTTTGCATAGCAAATATAGTTATATAATTTTATTTATTTTTGTAACCTCTATGTTTATTTAAAAATATAGACATATTTAATAATAATCTCCACATGATGACATATTCTTGAAACATGAATAAAGACATCTTAAAAAACAAATAACCCCCCAAATGAATTTTGTGCTGAACCAGCACTCACCAGTTGGCCTGTGTTACCATTTCTCATATATAACCTCATCATATATTCAGTATTTATCAATAGTAAATTGAAAATAAATAATTTTATTCTTTTCTGGATTATTTAATAAATGTTATGAACATTTATATAGAAAAGGTAGAAAATATTCTCCTCATATACACTTCAATGCAATTTTTATATAATTCCTCCTTTATTTTCCTTACAGTTTTGATCTAAAAAAAATTTAAATTTTTTTAAAAAAATAGTCGGTTGCCATCATAAGAAGAAAGGGTGAAAATTATATAGGAGGTAAGTAGAATAAATATAAATAAAAGGTAAAAATGAAGATAGGAATAAAAATAAAATAGAAATTAGTAATAAAGGAATGGAATATGTATATAAAGATAGAATAAAGATATAGAAGAATTATAAAGAAATAATAAAAAAGTAATAAAAGAGATTGGGAGATGAAAACTGAAATAGAAATGTATAATGATAGATAAATTAGAGATAAAAATAAAAATAGAATGAGATAAAAATAAATAAATAATAAGTATAAATTAAAAGATGTGAAGATGAAATTAATTAAAATTAGATGTAATTATGAATAGTAATGTAAAAAATATGTGTATAGATATGTATATAAAATAATGGTTATATGATTATATGTTTAAATGTTGTAGCTCTGATGAAGACTGCAGAACAGTCGAAACTATTAGGAAATTAAAGGAATTATATAAAAAAAATTGCATTAAAGTGTATATGAAGATATTATATATAAAAGTTTAATATATATGAATATATGAAGAAAGATGTAACGAAAGTGAAAAGGAGAAGATAAGAATAAAAATAATTATGAGAAAAGGTAGGACTTTATAATTTAAACTTGGATTTCATTAATGCTTAGCATGCTTTCAATGTGTAGAATATCACTGTTACATTTTGATTTTTCAAGAGTCAAATTTATTCCATCTGCAACTTCGAATGATTTATTCTAGATAAATACAGTAATGATTATCTCTAATCATTTATCAAACTAGATATTATCTTTAGCCCAAATAAACTTTAAACATCAATTAATATATATGTTTGTTTGTTTTTTAAATCAAACACACACACAGAGTAATACAATTTTATTTCTCTTTTTCCCATGTTTATTATCTTTTATAGATATATTTAATAACTTCCACACCTCCACACATTCTTGAAATGTATAAATAAAGACACCTTAAAAGACAAAGAATGCTCAGGAATTTATTTAAAAACTACTGTTTTATTGAATTATAGTTTTAAATAGATATCATTATATACAATACTTTTAGCTATTTATATTCCCTCACTCCTTAAGTGACAAATGTCTATGCAAAAATTGTTACCAATTTCTTGCACTACTGTTCTTATTAAATATTTACAACATTATTCCTACAAAAATTTGGGATCCATTTATCAAGAAATTCATTGTTCTTGGCCTTTCTCTGGAACGAAGTGATCATAATGAACAATGACTGCCTAAATTCAGGCTGTTTAGATTTCAAATGAATAAAATAATGGATCAGTCTGTTCTATACGAGGATACATTTGTGTTTTACAGATTGAGTTACATAATCATCATAAAACTTATTTATTTGTTTATTTTTAAATCTTTCTATCGTTTTTTTACTGCTGATGATGATACAATTTAGAAAGATTAACTTGTAATAGAGAGATGATTTTTTTAACATAATACAAACATGTTAAATATTGCAATAAAAAGCATATAGATATTAAAATCTACCTGGTGATGTACTGTAAATTTGTTATATTCCATACCTCTAGGTTTAGCCAATACAAAAAAAAAAGAGCTAAAGGACTTCAAAAGAAAAGGATGATCTTTGAATTATTTTGGTTAAATTCACACATTATAGAACATGTATGATATAATTTTCAGCCTCTTTGTCAATTGCTTGAAACATATCAGTTTGAACATTCTTTATCTTAGAAAACAAGAGTTATGAATCAAGGGATGTGCTTAATATTAATAACCTAACTTGTAATAAGATATGAATTGTTATGTATCAGTACCATGTAATAATACTAGGTGAAATGGAATAAGGATAGCGTTTATGTATACAGTATAGGGTTTTGTTTTTACAGTATAAGTTACAGCAATAATTTTAATATGTGAACTAAAGAATCATTTAAATGAAAGAGGTTTTTGTGACACATATATATATATTTGAAAGCCACTCAATCACCAAGACAGAATTCAATGTTGCTTCACTAATTTCAGTGATTACTTCTCTCAACAATTATTACTGAAAAGAAAATCGATTTTAAATGTAAAACTATCACATTTAATTTATGCAATGCCAGTATTTTGACAATGGGAAAATGCTGAAATTCGCTCTCTTTAAAAAAAAATTGTTTTTAAAGAAAAACACTATATATATATAGAGTGATTCTATTATTCAAGAAATAATCAGTGCTATGAATAATTATATATATTGAGCGTACAAGAAAATAATACTAATTAACTTTGCTTCTAGAGATGGAATAATATATAAAGAGAAAAAGACTGCTAGATTGGGGGGGGGGTAAAAGTAAATCATGGATTTTAACATCATTAGAAGTTAAACTTTTGACACTGATATTTAATTAATCAATAATTAAATACAAACTTCTATCCTTCTTTTGAAATATATATTTATTGGGTTGGATGGTTAGCTAGACTGATTATAGTCTGGTTGCCTAGAAAAAAAATATTAGGCTTACTTAGAAATTATAAACTACTCCAAAATTTTCAAATCATGAGTGTAAGGAATGGATGCACTAATTTCTTTCCCCATCGTTAGAATTTTTAGAGAAATAAATTATGAAAAGTATGATTTGAAGTCGAAAGTATATATGAACATTAAGTACTATGTTCAGAGGCAGATTAAGTAAGTGAAAAATATAGTCTTATAACCAAGTAGATAATGTGATTACAATTAATAATTATTTGCCACTCTTTTAACATAGTTTATTTTAATAATCCAATTTTATAACTATTAACTTTAATGAATTCTTAATGAATTACAGGCTAATTAATAATTGTGATGTAGCTCAGAAATTGAGATGTAGAGTAAATTGAAATAATAAATAATCACAAACTATTACTCGATGGCAATTAGGTCTGGAAATGCCATTAAGTTAGGTAGGTAGTCACCTAGAGTGCGGATTTCATTGAAAGGTGTAATATTGAATCTTAAGGATAATAGTTTTCCACAAATTACTTGTAAGACAATCAGTTTTTGCGATTTTGATTTTTTTTTTCTATAAAAATTCAAATTGGCATTTTTTTTTTGGAAGGGGGGGGAAGAAGTGGATGCAACTAGAGGCGTGCATAGGATGCCAAATAGTTTAGGATCAGGGTATCTTTGAGCAGAAAACTTAACGTATATACGAAGTATTATATGAGTGTTAAAAAAAAAAGTTGATTAAGATACAGGAGAACTAATGGAAGTGAATTGAAGAAAATTAATACCTGCGATCTGAAAAGTAAAAGAACTGCAATAGGATGCTCATGTAAAAAAAGAAATAATGAACAAATTATTGAAAGTACAGTGGCATCTAAAAGATAAAAAGTGAACTAAAAATACTCCACCTTAAATAAGAGAATAATAATCAATAGAAGACAAATTTAGGCTTAATTGATTAATTGGTGGTGGTGGGGTGGGGGGAGTTAATTCGGTAACCGTTAATTCTTATTTTTTAAAAAGATTCTGGGAGGTAATTTTGGGAACGGTCGAGATATCATCACGCGAAGAGCGATCGCTGGATAAGATAAACACGCGGTACAGATAATTATTATACAGCAGCACTTTTCGCTTTTCCGCTCATTAATTATATTATTCTTCACATTAATGGAGATATTACTTTTTTTCAACTAAAATAATTTTCATATATATAATTTTTTTTCTATTATTAATGATTACATTATAATCTTTCCTAAACAGTTATGCTTTTGTTTTGCCTCATTTTAACGCGTAAAAGATAAGCCTCAGCGTTTCTTTGTTTTATAAATAACCTATCAAAGGCTGATTTCATCAAAACGACTTCAAAGAGAAGAAGGGAAACTTTCAAGGGAATTTCAACAATCTTAAACATTTTAATTGAGTTATAACATTCATAATCAAGTTACAGCGAAATGATAAATGTTTCAATAAAAATGTCTTGAGCAGATGTTAACTAAATGAAAAGAAATTGATTAGGATAAACAAAATAAAATATACTTCCTCTTTATGCTTTACCTGATTTGGAAAAAGACGGATGCTTTCAACTAAGTATTGGTAGGAACGCCAGTCTCTAGCAATAATCTGACCCATTGCAGGAATAACTTGAAAAGAGTAAGCATCATACATCCTATAGGGAATAAAAAATATATAACTAAAATTAATTAATTATAATAAAGATAGTTTAATTATTCATCGATAACATTAAGTTAATTAACCCTTTACTGCTTGTTAAACAAGCATTTCTTTTAATACTATATATGTTTGGGAATGAGCAGTTGGTTCAACAGTAAGAACATAGAAAGCTTCTGGACTGATTTCCATCTGAGAAAAAAAAAACACTCGCAGTTTTAACAAACGAAAATAATTGTGTACAACCTACACTTTGGTGCTTAAACATCAGTTTATTTTCTGAGCATTAACACATTTTTTACTTCGCTCAATTCACAAATGATGCTTAGATACTAAAGTTATAATTGTTTAATACTTATCACTAATTCTTAGGACTAAATTAAATAAATTTATAAATAAATATAAGAGTCATTATGAATGCAAACAAAATAAAAATTAAATCATATTTTATTCTGTTAAAAAAATTACCACTACAATCTTATTAGATGGACAAACAGTCAAGCGTTGTTAGCCGAGAGGTCAGCGCAGCCGCCTTGCAAAAAAGCAGTTGGTTGCAGACAGTTGTTGCGAGTTCGCCTCCCGGCCGATGCTATGACATATGGAAAAAAAAACAAAAACAAAGATATTAGCCACGAGATTAAATTTTGAAGTATATTAATAATTTATTTGTAGTCAAATAGTATATATCATCATCATCATCATCATAACAACTATCTGATATATCAGAATGATATCTATGTAAAAACTTGTTAAATATCACTATACATTTAAATAAACAGTGGTGTCCCATTATTGTGATTTAAAAAAATATTCAGTAAAAAATAAAATTAATAAAAAAGAAATTTAATTTCTAAATTTTAATTTTTTAAATTTATAGTACAACTATTAAATGCTGCATATTGCAAACCATTAAATAAGCAAATACTTCTTCCCATTACACATTTTCGTAAAGTATCCAAATTGTGCATAACATTTAAATAAACATTAATTTTATTCTATAGTTTTGAATATACAGTGAATACATATACAAACACTTTATATACACTATATAATTTTTATCATTAATAATAAAGTATTTATTTTTAATATATAGGGTATATGAGCACAGACTTTCATACGACCCACCACTCTATCTCACAACACTGATGCACTTGAACACATATATGTCAAAAAGATAAATGATCACCAATATAAGTATTTCATGCTAAAACAGCAATCATCAGTTGGTCCAGATTACTATCTCTACACATATATGCTATAAGTGCTCAGATATATATTAAGATAGCCAATCCTCATACTTTAATGGACAGGCTTCAATCTACTCCACACTCCAACTCTTCAACCGTACAAAATAATTAAAAAGCAATCATTTAAACAGAAAAACAAAACAGTAATTTAATTTTAAATTCAAGTTCTTTTAAAAATAAAAATAACAAATTTTAGGATCCAGATAATAAACAAGCAAATTTTATTTCCATTTAAAAGATTCAAGTGATTTAATCACAGCATTGATAATGAATTAAAGATGGCTATTGAACTAAGATAAAATGGACAACTGATAATAAATTACAGTCTTCAATGAATGTTTTTCTTTAATTAGATATTTAAATATGTCATCACCATCATCATTTTTAACCATTATCAATCCACTGCAAAATGAAGGTCTCCAAGTTCAATCCATCTTCGCTAATCTCTAACCTCTCTTCTCCACATTACACCAGCTCATTTTCTTATTTCATCCAACCATTTCACATGTGGTCTCTTTCTAGGCCTTTTCCAATATCTTAGAATCCAGTTTAAGATTTCAACTGTTCATCTATCATCATCTCTTCTAACATATGCCCAACCCAACTCCACTTGTCTCTTAATTCTTTCAATGATGTCAGTAACATCTATTTGTTCTCTAACCATGTATTACATTTTTGATTACACTTGTTACTTCTAACATGCATGTCTCTGTATTTCTCTTCTGTTAAGTGACCAAGTCTCAGATCCATAGTAAGAACTGATAGAACACATTTATTAAAAAACTTTCTTTTCAATGCATAGGCATATTTCCCTTTTAATTTATTTTTACCAACATCACCCCAAACAAGTTTAATTCTATGATTACTTTCATCCATTATGTTTCCCAAAGTATTTGATAATTGTTAACTTCTTCTAAATCATCATTACCAATCTTTATTTTGTTCATTTGAAAAAAATCCATTGAACATTACTTTAGTCCTTTAACATTTACCCTTAATCATACTTACTTACTTTCATCTGATAACTCTTATAACATTTCCTGAAGCTCTTAACTAAAATATCAATTGAGTTTTTTTTTTGAAGGTAGAATAAATGTGTGTAAATGTTTTTTTTTTCTAATAGATATTTACAATAATGATGAACCAAAAATAAATCATGTCCCTTAAGAGACTGTAAAGTCACCAGTCAAGACAATAGTTGGCAGACAAAAGTGGAGAGTGCTAAGAATTTCCTGTTTGTGGACCCAGAATGCCTTGTGATGATGACCTCTTATTTAAGTATTTACAGCTTCAGATCATTTTCAAGTGAAGGAAGATAGCAAGAATTGATAAAAGAATTGTCTATTATTAAATGGAACATTATTATGATTTGTGAAGTTAGGAGAAAAGTGAAGAGAATTGATTTAAAAAATGGACTTGTACTGTACAAGTGGAGTAGGATTCATTATAAATAAAAAATGGAAAAACAACATTGTGGAGAATGGTAAGATTAGTTATTCAACTTAATAACAAATATCAAATGCACACAATTCAGGTTCATGCTCCAACAAGTTCTCATTGTGATAAAGAAAGAGAGGATTTTTATATGGATTTACAAAAGGTTTTTGATCAGACCAAACAACATTTTAAAATTGTCAGGGAGACTTTAATGCTAAAAATGGTAAACAATCGAAAAATGAAAGTGCTGTAAATAAATTTGGTTCTGGTGATAGAAATGAGAAAGGACATAGACTTATGGAGTTTTCAGAAAAAGAAAAATTTTAAATTATGAATTCTCAAAAAAATATTAAATGAAAATGGACATGGAAGCATTCAAATGAAGGCACAGATATGCATTTCAAGATTGTAATGTTCTTAAATAAATTCAACATAAGAAGTGATCATCTATTAGTTAGATGTAAGATATATGTTAAATGTATATAGTAGTATAAATGTTTTAGGACACATATACATATATGCTCATTAAAACAAATTTTAAATGGTGTACCACCATGTATGGAGTTTGGTATCTGCAACATGGGTTGAAAACAAATATCACCAAAATGGAAAAATATTTGTTTTTGCTTAATCATCTGACGTTACAAACTGGTAAAATAATATAAAATATACTTCAGTTTCACTTCTATTAACATATAAAACTTAATATAACCACTACACCAATCATAAGATTATCTTGACTATTAGTGAACTAAACCAGACAGCTAATAAATTTCAAAATAGTGTTGTAATATCATAAATTGTCAAAGTATTTAATTAACAAAACAACTTTACTAAGCCTTACACAGGTAAATCTTTTCTTGTCTGCTGCTATAGTTAATTAGGATAGATAACATTTTGTAATATCTAAGTCATATCTAAATACACTTCAAATGCACATCTTTTGGGGAAATAAATGATTTAAACAAACACTTCTTATAGACCACATTGTATTCCAACAACTTTTACTGAACAATAAATACTAGAGATTATTTAAACACAATGCCAATGTGCCCTGTATGGTTTAGAGTAATGGAAAAGTGACAAAGTCTAGAGGTCAAGATCCATGGATAATTAACTCTAGCTAAAAGACAGGTGCCTGAAGTTATTAAAAAATTAATAATACCAAAATGTATAAATATCAAACTAAAACATATAGATGTAAATTCCAAATATAAAAATGTTATTAATTTCAAACTAGTAACTTAATAGTATAAAAAGACAAAAATAACTGCAAGATGAAAAGTGCATTAAATCAAAAAATATGCAAATACATTAGATCTCAATCCAAATCTCTTCTTTGATAACAGCCATAAGCCAGAAATCAGTCTGGAAATATAAATAGGGTAGAACTGGATAAAGATTTAATAATACTATCTAATATTTATTGATTAATATATGTATATCTCCAAATATGTTTTAGATATACTAGAATTGTATGTGAATGCATAAATAGATACAATACTATTAAACTTCCAAGTATGAAATCAATTTATTAGCATAGTATATAAATGATAGCAGAATTGAAGTAGAGAAATTAGAATTTGCTTCTAAAAATCTATATTCTGATTTAATACTTTCATATAAAATTTAAAAACCTGTTACGGTCCCACCTTTAATTAAATAGTTCATTTTCTAGAAATTGTTGCTATATATTATGCCAATAAACTGATTCATACTTAAAATTTACAGTATTATGTCTATTTATAAATTGACTCCATAGTAAATCAAAATATTTCGCTTATATTTAATATATGAAAGAAACTAATGGATATAAAAGTGAACAGAGTAAATTTCAAACCAAAAAACTTCATATTGGCCTATCTAATCAGAATTTAGGTTAAGGATAAGATGGCCACTCTTATCTTTATAAAGTCTCTATCTTGGGTTTGGGAGTTTTTCTGTACTCAACACAACATCATAGAGCTTACATAAATTAGTACAGTGCATATGTGAAAGGTAAAAAGCCTTTTTATTTAATTATATGTGCATATAGTATAGACATATCTAAAACTTATTTGAAATTATATATATATAATAACTTTTTGTCATTAATTTTATCTCAAAAAAATTTAATATCAGTTAAATGGTAATATTGCTATTTTTTTCCTAATATATCTAAATTTCATCTTTCTTACTGCATTTTTTTTCTTTCTTTTTTTAAACATTGAGTGATTCCAACTAATAACTTCTAGCATTTCATTTTATACAATATTTAATTTATTTGTAGGGCTAGAAATATTTCAAAGCATTATTCAGGTTCAGATTTATCATACAATTCAAATATTTTATTTGAATGTCAGCTTATTTGAACATTCCATTGATATGATTACAAAATCAATTTCTTTATTAGATCTTATGAGTCTGAAATATCTTCACCATTTAAAAACTTTCTTTTGACATTATTTAATAGTTAATCAACTGTATTTGACATACAATATGTCTGAATACAAACAACAATAACAATATGGAAATATTTGATCTTATGATGGCATAAAACATTATAAACCAATGAATATTAATTGCTTTATTCTTTCACAGTCACACATTCTAATTGAGTACAACTGGTGAGATTTATAAATTTCAAAATTTTATAGAACATTTAATGAACTCAGGATATAACAGATTCATTTTATACTAAGGAAGTAAAATATTTGTGTAAAACAATAAAGTAGTAAACCTAGTACAACATAAAACAAAAGCATTGAAAGTATAATTGGTGCAATAAATTTTATTAAATTTTTAAAGTTTAAATTCTGACTTAGTATTTCTTTTACATTGAATATTGGATAACTATTGTACCGGTCAAAACATGTTGATCCATCTAATATGAGCTGGAACTCAATGAAACATATCTCAAACCCAGTCAAGCCTGAGATTTAGGTCAGGGACCAACCTGAATTCGAACCCACTCCATAAGCTCCAGATCAAACACCTAATGAATAACATATAATAATGGCACATGAGAATTTATTCTTAAGTCCAGTCCACTAGCAGAGCGAAGAGACAATGAGACATCTATTAATTATGACAAGTGATATATATATGCATGGCTATACATGTGGAAGTGGAGAAAAGGGAATTTGAATGACTCAAACAAGTTAGGCAATCTAAAATAGTTTAATATAAAAAATTAATTATTATACATTATGACTTAATTATATACATTTATATGTGCGTGAATGAACAGTCTACCAAACAGGTAGATAATTACAGATTGGAGTTCATGCAAAGGATTCTCATATGCTCTTTTATTAACTAAATAAAAAATATAATTTAACACACATCTTGGGTGGGTATGGTATTAAGATGCCAATCAATTATTTAAAAAGATTACATAAGATTGTCATTAACGCTTTGGTTTACAATTCTAAAACGTGGTGACTAACATTATTTCGGGGAGCATTCCGAGATTCATTATATGTATATATAAGAAAACTATTTTCAGGCCATTATGGTTGAGAAAATAAATAAAATACATTTGAAAAATGATACGACAAAATACTTATTGAAAATTCTTTTATTTAATATTTAAATGATAGAACGCTTTACTTTCCCCAAGGCAGATAGATACTCTTAAATACAAAAATAAATTACAACGGTGGGATTGTATAAGACTGAAATAACATTATTAATAAAACTAGTGATATTCGGCATTATATATATATATATTTAAGCAGAGTGCAATTTTAATATTAGAGCATTAAAAGTGGACCATGAAGCAAAAGAGATAATAACAAAGAAATGGCTGTACTGACAATGGTGGAGAAATCAAAGAGAAGGCCCATGCTTCTGAACAAAAATGAAGTTTAAGACCCCCTTCTTGGGCAGTGCTTAGAGAAAAGTGGATAGGCATGCCGTGGATGTCACTGACGTGCAGAAGCCTTTTATACAAAGAAAGTGGATGGGAAAAGCATGTGCCAGGCATACTGGAATGACCGCCAGAGACCTGTTTATACAAAATAAGTCCTGGGAAGATCAACTATCCACAGGACAGGACTTGAGAAGAAATCTATGGGTTCAATCTTGTGCAACCCCCAGATTAGAAGCATGTAATATATTTACAAAGATGAGCCAAATGTCAGTAATGCAGTATGGATGAATGTCACTAACAACCTCGAATAAGATTTACTGCTTTTAAAATAAATGACCCCTGTTTGAATGTCATAATTTAGATAAATAACATGCTATGCCACTATTATATATAGGGAAGATTTCAATTAATAAAATATATGTTAAGATTTGACCCCCTCCTTTTCTGCTATTTAATATGATTCAATCCCACCTTCATAAATTTTGATAACTGAGAATATTTAAGCATTTGATAATTTAAGAGTATGAAAAATATAATTAAGACTAGTGGTTATAGAAAACAAATAATAGGTCACCCTTTCAAAACTTAATAAATAACTTTTATAAAATAAAGTTTCATAGCATTAATTATCTTAAGTTCTGGATTCACCATGGGTAGAATCCAGAGTTAAACAAATAACAAATTTTTATACTAAAACATTAACAAAATGTTGATTCATAAAAACAATTTGGTGAGCATATTAATTAATAATACATTATGTTTTAAAAGGGACATTAATAACATTAATTCATGGAGGTTTGCTTAAAAAGAATGAAGAAAAGATTTTAGAAATTCAACTTGTCAGATTGCTTGAGATTAGCATATTGATAATATCTAAAATAGACATATAAAATCAAGTAATAAATACATATAAATAAATGACTGCACCAAAGATAAGGAAAGTTAGAGCATATGAAAGCGAATAAGATTCATAAAATTCTTTGAAAGCAATTTACATTTACATTTTAGCAAAATACAAAGTTAATAAATAATACATTAGAAGAAATCTTAATAGAGTTTGAGATTAATTAGGTAAGCTAGATTTAGTTTCAACAGTGGCGGTTTGAAATAATTTATCTTGCACCATTTTAAGAGTCCATTTTTCAAAGTCAACATGTGCATAGCAGTTCAGGGATCCATGCTAGTTCTTATATGACAGCAAGATTCTGTTCAGCATTCTAAAGTTCTCCATTGGGGTTTTACTTCATTCTATGGGAGCATGATGGTACGGCAGCAGCAGATAACCTTCATGGGATGGGCTTACTACTCTATCATTATTTTTCAACTTTCAACCCAACATGGGTTATGTTCACTGCAGTTCTTTCAATAGTAGCTATTCCTGGTATTCAAAATTAGCCCATTTTATACTCCTGCCCAGGTATTTGAAGAATCTTTTAATTTATTTCTAGTTCAAATCTAATCTTTAATCTAAAATCTTAAGTTTTCTTTGTTCATTGTTTGAAGATACAATCGTAAGATAAATGTCCAAAAATAAATTAAAACCTATTTCCAAATTGGAAATAGATTTGACAAAAATGTTTATAACAAAAGTACAATCGTTAATCTTAATCCCTATTTCACTTTAAGTAAAAACTTAATTAAAAATTCCTTCCCAAGATTAAAACAAAATTGTATTTCCACCCCTTTAATTATTTTTGGACAATTAATGGTTGCGTCTTCCATCTTGGATTTTATAAAAATATACAGTTTAATAAAAAAAAAAAAACAATTTAAAAAGAAAAAGTTTTAAAAATGACATATAATAAAATATTTTTTAAAAAAATCAATATTTTGTTAATATTTTTGCTCCTATAATATATATATATGAACTGCACCTATGTATTTTTAATGTGAAGAAAAGACTTAATAAAGAAAAAATTAATAATAATAAATATTGAAAAGTTAAACTTTATAAATTTTATGCACACATTTCAAATATATACATAAAATATATATACATGACTAAAGGAATGGGATTGAATATAGGGTTTAAACACAGGTTAGTAGATAGAACCATGAAGCTCAATCTTAAGCTAAGATTGACTGCTTCACTATATGACGTAGTCCTGCAATAGTTGTAGAGATAAAAAGGCTTTTCTCACAGAACTGCACTCTGGTCTCATGAATTTAAATGTTAACTAATAATACAAAGAACAGGAATAATATTTCAGATAAGCATCACATCTTGCATTTTATTAATTTAATATGACACAATGTTTAGTATAGAAAAATGAAGGCTAGTGTCATATCAAGATTAAATCTATATATTTATAAATATAACTGGTATAAATATAATTATATACACAACTTTTCACTTCTTTTTCTTTTTAAATTATAGCTCCATGATAATAAATATCCTTTTTCTTTTTAAAACTTGTTTTATTCCAAACTATAATTTTATTTCTCTTCCATATGTTTCAACTACATTCTGTAGTCATTATCAAGTTTCCTCCTTCCTTATATTTAATAATTAATAAATATAACTGGTCTAAAAATAATCAATTGTAGATACTTATTTTTGTTAACCATGAGAAAGTATGTGGCTATAATTTTTATCCACACAAAAATGAAAGTTGTGTTGTGAAGAGTGTTATAAGTGAAAATGAAAGAAAAAGAAAATAACTATTTTAAATGCCAATCAAAATATTGAGTTTACAACTGAATTTTACATTGGAACTTTTGCATATAAGTATGGTTCTGAATAATGTCTAATGCTTGTAGCCATCATAATGATACATGATACCAAAAGATCTAGGCTGTTAATGTGGATATAATAAGCCTGTGTGTTTCAGTTATTATATATATATATTTGATGTAAATATTTTCAAGTGTGAAAGAAATCAATTGTTTTTTTTTCTTTCAAAATTACATATGCATAAGAATAAGTAAAAGACAATTTATGTTATGAACGATTACTAAATGAACTTGTCCATTACTTCATGGTATTTAAAATTTATGTTTAGTATACAAACTGACATATTGTAAAACAACAATATGCTGTTTTTGAAGATCTTGTTGATCAAAATGCTTATTTTACAATATTTGCAGCCATATATTTGAAATGTTTAAAAAGTAAGCCAATAATTATAAAAATGAAAAAAGATTATCATGCAGTTTTATAAATAATATTTGAATTTTATATAGATTATATCAAAGATTAAATGAAATATATTTTCTATTCTAATAAAAGATCACTAATAATCACTTATATATATATATATAGAATGACGATAATAGTGAGAGGTTTAGTGCAGGGATGATGTGAAAGATCTATGGATTTCAGCTCAATTCTGTCATTTCAGGTACTTGAATGTCATATGACTTTCTAAATGATAAATAACAAATCATTTAGTTATTATAGTACTTAATAAAAAATATGACACTTATAATAAAGTAGAGTAATATTCATCTATAAATACAAATAAGTTATGGATTTGGCTCAATTGAAAAAATTTCGTGATCAAAATGTATCTTAATTAGTCATTGCTTTTGTTGTTGTTGAATATCTGCCACCGCATATTTAAAATATAACAATAATCCATTAATTATAAAATAGATTTTGACATAAGCAGGGTTAAAAAAAGTATAAGAAGTTGAAAATTACGCTGCACTTTTATAAAGAATATTGTAAATTTATTTTAACTTATTAAATTTAAAGTTTGTATCGAAGGAAATGGAAAACAATCATTTCTAATCTAATAAAAAAAAAATTAATGATCAATCTTTTATATATGTATTTAAAGATGATTGTAAAAATTGTATGTTTTGCCTTTTTTTTTTTTTTTTAAAAGGGGTCTTTTTTCACAAATTTTCCCAACACAAAAAAATATCTCAAAAAAAAACCCACCACACCCATGAGCCCCCCATCACAAAAAACACCCCACCACTCCCAACTGTCGTGAAAGCGATTGAAAATGGTGGTTTTTTTTGGGATTTGGGGTTTGTTGGGTTTTTTTTAGTTTTTATTATTACTCTTATACCCCCTTAGCCTTTATTTTTCCTTCCCTTTCCTATATATTTATATAGGGGGGGGGGGGGGGGGGGGAGGGAGAGAGAGAGAGAGAGAGAGAGAGAGAGAGAGAGAGAGAGAGAGAGAGAGAGAGAGAGAGAGGGAGAGAGAGAGAAGGAGGAGGAGGGAGATGTGTATTATGTATTATAAAAATATTTATAAATTAAGATGGGGTATAAATTAAATTATAAAAAATATTAAATATAGGGATCTGATAAATAACAAATACACAATAAATTAAAAATTTTTTTATACACAATATAAAAAATAAAAAAATAAAAAATATAAAATTTAAAATATATAAAATAAAATATAAAATTTAAAAAAAAAAAAAAAAAAAAAAAAAAAAAAAAAAAAAAAAAAAAAAAAAAAAAAAAAAAAAAAAGTATTTTAGGTTTTAGTAAAGCTGATGAACTGATGTTCTAATAAGTAAAATATGTGTCCTATAAGCACTTGGAAGTTTCTTTTATGGTATTGTGGCTTTTGTCATAAAATTTAAAATTTATTTAAAGTAGAATATTATAAAAAGCAGTATGTGTACTTTTATATAAATAACTAATCATCAAATGCAGAATAAAAAAAATTTCAAACTTTCCAAAAATCACCAAATGCACTTTCAGTACTTTAATATCACACTGATGGCTAACAATGAAACATTGTTAAACAAATAAAAGCTAAACAAATGAAAGTGCAGAATTAATTAAATTTTTAGTTATAATTTAACTGAATACTACTAGAATATCATTTGAGGATTTGACTTGAATTAGAAGTGAACCCTGCTTCTTTATTTTTCAATTTATACTTCTTTACCTTTTGTTTCTACATGTATTTGATATTATCACACTTAAATTCATGCTCATTTCACTTTCATGACTGAATTGTAATTAAGATCTGTTTGTGCATAATTGTATTGGTCAATGTTTTGGCTGATTTTTATTTACATTTATCTTTGTCTCTCTGCAATATATTGAGAAATAACTGAGATTTCCACATCTTCAAAAATATATACTATTATCTTTTTGCAAAAGATTTATGTTGTCTTTCGAATTGCTAATGAGCCTATTTAAATTAATTAGAGACATAAACCAACATTAAACCTATTGTTGCAAATAGTTTTAATAGACAGTCGAGTTAAATAAATACAAAGCAAAAATATTTATAGTTTATCATTACTATTATTAAGTTTAACCTTAAGTATGACCTTGCAATTAAATTGTTTTATGCATTCACCATTTTATATCTGCTGTAGCAAATTTGTTTAAGTTCTTTCAGGGTCACTGGAAGGTGGTAAGCAAAGTAAGTTAGGTAGAGGATAATGATACAAGAGAGGCACAAAAACAATGCAGAATTAAAAATACATTTTTGTTGTTATGAAATTAATTACTGTAACTTGATTCATTATTTCTATAAAATAAAAAAATATAAACATATTAAAATAAACAATCATTTCTTGAAATGTGATTTGTCAAATATAATTTCATACAATTTGTTTTTCTTTTATGATATTCTCCATTATGTCTTCTTAAGCTAGGTTTACATGATCCATATTTCACATCATGTTACTATATGATCTGAAAATGGAAGTCTGTTTTACTATTACTATCCATGCCATTTATATTTATATTGTGATGATTATTTGGGATCTCTAAAATAATAATAATAAACATAACTTCAAATTTTTTTATTCATTTATTATAAAAATAATATTATTTAAAATATCAAAGCAAAATGAAAAAAAAATCCAAGATATCACCCCCGTATTTTTATAGCATTGAAATTCTTGTAACAATTTTGGAAAAATCATAGTTTTCTATTTAGTTTTAAAAACAGCACAAAGATAACTTTTTTTTTAAAAAAAGAGTCAATCCACTAATAAAATATATAATATTGTATACATGTGGATAAATGAGTTAAATAGGATCAGTAAAGCAATATTTATATTAGCATACATATAATAGTAAAACTATTTACAATAGTGACTTTTAATACAATAATTAAATGTAAATGTGTGTATATTTAAATATAAAGAAATACTATTTTAAAATATTTACATAAAGTTATTTTAAATTAAATCTCAATTATTGTGAGAATGATAAATAAAATAAAAATTATTTATTTTAATATCTGTAATGTAAATATTTGTTCTAACATTGTGATTTGTATATTTGATTTTATTAAAGTATATTTTATTTAAGTATATTTTAAAATGTTATATGCATGCCTCTCAACTGTCCTAATGAATAAACTAAACATTTGAAAAATATTCATCATGGTAAAATGCATGGAAAAAAAACCTGAAAGATGTTTTTGAAATGGAAAATTATAAGCTATTTTGCCAATGCTAATGCATCAAAAATCATCTGGTGCTATCATTTAAAGCAAATATTGGTACATACCTGCATTTTAAATATTTTAACTCAGTTTCAAAATTAATGGAATTATTCTTTGTAAACAATTTTCTTAGAAATGCTAAAATTAGCAAATTTCACTTCTCAGAAAATTAGTAAATGAAGAAAAACAACTTATTTTCTTAAAGTTTACCACATTAATGGATTGATCCAAAAGATAAAATTTCATCATCATTTATTATTCTCCCAGGCATAAATTTTCTCTATTTGCTGTGATTTTATAATTAAAGTGCCAAAGGTTTTTTAATCATTTTTTTAAATAAAAAAATTCTAAAATATTTCACAGAGACAAAAATAATTAGAACTTGTAAAGACTTTAAATGAATTTTAGATAATAAATGATGTTTGTTTTTACTTATTATTATATATAGTTGCTTTGTTGAAATAAAGTCCTCACAAAAGAAAAACTCAAGTTAAAAAAAAGGTTTTATAGGTAATGTACAAATTATATACATTATTATAATTTCAATATCATGACTTAGTACGTGTGTAATTTGTTTTGATGAGAGATTGTTAATTAATATTATTATTTAATCATGATTTAAATATAATAGTTTATATATTTCATATGTTTTGCTGGTCTCTAAAGTTGCTTATGCTATTACTATTAGAAGCCAAAAAGTATCTAAAGAGTTAAGTATAAATGATTATATAGTTTGAAATCTTTTATAAGAATTACCCAATTTGTTTAACAATATAGGTACATCAAAGACTATGTGAAGATTTATATAAATAATTACTTTTGTGGCAATAAGATTGATGTATAAAAAATATCATTGTTTAATAGAGGAAAGTTTCTAAAAACATGTGTTATAGTCTTTTATTGATAAATGTTAGCTTAAATAAGCATTTTTTGCAATAAAAAAATCTTTTTTCCTCCCAGTGATGAGATGTTTATTCATCAAAAAAAACAAAACAGATACAATGAAACAAATGAAATTTGAGGAACAAAATGGTAAGAGGGAAAGGATACATGTAAAAAGGGAATGGGAAGTGGACAGGGGAAATGGTGTGTAGTTCAGGCTGGTTAGAAAAGCACATCTTAGAAAAAGATAGGAATATGGAAATTTTATCATGAGCGAGGATGAGCTGAGTTGGGAGAGATATGAGGAGTACAGTTCTTACTTCTCCTGCCAGAATTGCACAATGATTCATTCTTGATGTTACTTGATGAACCACTGTCCGAGAAAAATTCAGAAGAGGAAGGTGAGAGAGTGCGAAGGTAGGAGGGTGACGAGGCTCGGGTTGAAGCCAGAGAATTTTTTGCTGAAAGAATTCTTTTTTTCCTTGTGTGTTCTGAATGTCTGAGACTTGCCCTTGGTTCAGGAAAAGGATCCATTATGATTTTACCGGGAAGATCAAGGATGGAAATCTGCCTGTCAGAGTTAGTGTCACTATCTGATGGGTTAGGGCGTACATGCTTCTGATGTTTCTTGTTAGTGGCGGAAGGGCCAGAGTTGGTAGACTCAGACAGGATGATTTCTGAGTTTGAATAAGTGTTCATGTCCATTAAGGAAAGAGGTCCTGTGAGCAAGCTGTAACTGAGAGTGGTGGGCTGTGAGTGAGACCAAAATTATGTGGCCTAGGGGAAGCTGGAATCTTACTGAAAGGTGAGGGGTGGCGAATGTTGAAAGATTGAATTGAAGTGAGGTGGAGGTGAGAGGTTAGCTGAAGGAGGATGTTCATATTTATTGGGGCTGTGCGGAGCACAGATGTGGTTTAGGCCCTTTTCTTTCTGGCAAAAGTTGCATTTATTTTTTTGAGGGCAGTCCCAATTAAGGTGGTTGCAGACTTTTCAAATGAATTACTTCAATTCACAAGTCATGAAAATGATTTGACTGTTTTATACCCAAACTTGAGCATATCATTAAGAATATTACTAACACTTCCTACAAATGTAGCTAGTGGAAAAATATCATTTTTGAAATTAAAAATTATAAGAATATTGACTGGTAAATGTGTCAGGGATAGCCTTAGAGAATGACATATGCAATACTCTGAAGTATTGGTGATATTGTATTTAGTTCTGTAAATGCTTGGAAAGTACATTTATAATTATATAATAGTAATTTTTTCATTGTTATCTTTAATAAAACATTAAAATTTATATAAAATCGTGTAGAATTTGGTTTATTTTTTTAGAGAGGGCACCAATTATTGTTTTGCATGAAGGTGTTGATGCCCCTTCCTCTGGCCCTGTTCTTTAGCATATATTTCATATTTTCTTTTTTTAATAATCTAATACTTATACAGATTATTATTTCTATTAAGAAATTTTTAAGACCAATAATTTATACGATATGAGAACTCTTGATCTAAAAATAACTTCTGACATAATATGTTTATAATTTATAGTCCTGCTTGTAAATTTTATATTGGTAAAAATCACATGCCCTAAATTCTATTTAAGAGTGAGTTCATTTTTAACATTATGCATATTTTTTAATTTCATCAATTGACCAGCCAACAAATACATCATTTACATAACATATATATCTTGATACTCAGTCATATTAATACTAATATAAAAAGAAATACTAATGTGGAATTTAGAACACCCATTAATTTAAATAAAATTATTAACATCACAAAGGATAAAGTACAAACACTGAACTGACACAGCATGGTTTATAGTGTAGGGTATATCCAAAATCACTGTCCATATAAACTGTAATAGTAACAATTTTCACTGGACATGGGGTAGATGAGAAAGGGTTGAACCTGCATACCATAATATCAAAGATATATAAGTATTTAATGTGTCATACATTTTGGTTCAAATAAAAAAATGATTCAATTAAAATATTTATTTAAACCAAAATTTATCACACATTGAATAGATTATTATATATCTCTGATATTATGGTATCCATATTCAACCCCTCTTTCATCTAATCAATGTATAGTGAAAAAAATTTCCATTATATAATTGGCATCTCATATTGAGAACCAAACATATAACAGTAATTTTTCCACTGTAGAGGTTATTTCACAGTAGATGGCTTAGAATTTATTTATATTAGATGGGTTTGAACCTGAATACCAACTATATAACAATCAAAGATATATAATATAATTGGCACCTCACATTGAGCACCAATGATCTATTCAATGTGTATATGTGTATACTGAGATCTTCAAATAAATATGAAAGTTGAATGGCTAATAAAATTCAAATTAAAAAATTCCAATTTAAAATATATAATAATATTAACCAATCTGATGAACATGATTTATAATTTAAAAGTACAAGTACTCCTAAACATATTTTATTTGTTTTTCAGTTAAAAAAAAGAAACTCAAAGGCATCAAACCTTCTAAGAAGAAAGTTTATTCTTGGAAAACTTTTAAAAGAATAATCATCATCAATTATTTCCACAATCCCAGCATATCTCCCCCAGTGGATTGCATGATTTCTCAGGGATATGGACATTAACTAGCATATGTGTGTAAAAAACATATATTTGGATTGAGTTACAACACAAACTAAATGGATTAATAAAAATATATATAAATTTATTAATAATGAATAAGTAAAACTGTTGGGTATATACTCGTAACTATTAACACGTACACAAAATACTAAATATTATAGGGACAAAAGATATTACAAGTTTAAATTTTAGTTGAAGACCTTATAATATTTATAATGAAGATCTTACCATATTAAATATGTAAACATTCACAAACCATATTCTTTTCGTATACTGTTCTTTCTTCCTTAGTTTTTCCGACAATGGTTTCCTCATTGAACCCTGGCTATGTTATAGAAAGTAAATACAGCAGCACTGATAATTTTTATATAAGGTATAATATCAGTAAATCTTGGATAATTTAAATGGCACTGCCCATTTCTTCCTTCATGGCATTATTGAGGCATTTCACTGGCTGATTTTGCATCTTCAACATTATTTTCTGGATCTGCTTGTATTTTTACTGATATGGTTTTTGGTTATCTAGCCACGTATGGTAGATAGATTTCTTCTAAATAAATCATTTTACTAACTATTATAACTGGGGCATTGAAAAATACTTTTAAAAATAATAAAATGTGGTTTATGGTGGAAAAGTTTTAATCAGCAGTTGTTTCACTCTTCAATATGGATCACAGTAATTTTAATAGCAGACTTCACTCTAATGCAAAGCAGTAAGGAATGAAGTGCTGGACTCCTAGAATTAGAATACTAGTAATAGTAACTAGTTGCTTGTTTCAGATCTATTAATAATTATTTGATGTTTAAAAAACATGGTTTTTAAACAACATATATGTCACCAGCTAGGTAAAAATCTGACCGTTGCATCATTCAATAACATATTTTTTGAAAACACCTTCTTTGCTCTCTTCAAAACATGTTGTAGATATAAATTGTATGTACATTATATCATGTATTTATATGTAAGTGAAATAAAAGAAGAAGAGAGAAAAATAGTTTGTCTTTTTCTCTCTTCCTTTATTTATATTTCATTAACATCAGGAGTAAAAAAATTCATTGCTGATCTTTAAATTTTTAATTATAACTTCTAAAATATTATCAATTCCAAGATCGTAATATTAACTCATTGTAAATTGCAACATTTCGCGAATGTAAATTTGTATAGGAAATAGTGGACTTAAACAGTGGAGAGAACAACAGCTTCACGCTCCCAAATCAAGATTCTTCAGATTGGCCTATATAAGTGTGAAGTTAGGTCAAAGATAAGATGGCTGCTCTTATCTTTATAAAAGTCTCTATCTTGTGTTGTGATTTGGGAGGTCTCTCTATCGACTAAATAAAGATATTGCTTGACTATTATAAATTTCAAGGCGCATTTGATACAGGTTAAAGCCTATCTTAAAAATATTTACATATACTTCCTGTGCACTTAATAAATAATTACAAACTTTATAATATTATATTTAGTTTTGTCATACAGTTTTACTATAGAAATATGACACATTTTATTTAAAACTTAGTTCAGAAAAGACAAATTAGAATAGATTCAAATTTGGAGTTTTTTTTAAAAACTATGCAATTTTTTGTGTACGAGACTTTTCTTTCTTCCTTTATAATATACTTTATTGTTCAGTTTGTCACATATTACAAAATAAATACTTAATAATCATTAATGTGCATAAATTAATTTTTCTCTCACCGTTTAGACAGTTTATATTTTTATTTCTCAAGTGACACATACTTATGTGTACACACCTCAAATGGTATTTGTGTATTTATTAGTCAGTTTAAATGAGTTTTTATTAAAAACATTTTTTTTCTCCCTCTGCCACATTGTTATATAACCAATCTGGGCTGCATCAGATTTGTTCTAGTTACACTATACTATGATGAAACCAAGGCTAAACTTAATCCAAGACTGAAGCAGCATTCTCTAATATGTAATAAGTCACAGATAAAAACTGATGCCACTAATACATTGGTCTTTTACAATCATGAAAGAGAATATGGCCATAGTTTTCATCCAAATTGTGTTAAAATCATGTGAAAAGATTGAACTGATAGAAAAAAAAAATTTAAGAGGTGTGTTCATTACAAAAAATGAATATGTAATGAATCAGAGAACAAATAGTATTCAAATCAGTGAAAAATGTTTTTTTTTTTTCCAGAAGAATAACTAAGAATATGACAGAAAAACATTGAAAGTATATTTGGTGCTAATTAATAAACATATTTAAACTCTGATTTAGTATTTCTTTATATATATATCTCATTAGATAACATTTATAATACAACCTTGTTAAATTAGGTCATGTGATATATGACTTGATTTCTTTGCAATTATATTTTTTGCTATTAAGGCTTTGGTGATTTTATATTGCTAAAGCTATTAATATATGGTGTATCTGAACTTAGTTCAGTCCCATATGGCTATTTAAGTTAGATAGCTGGATTTGAAAACATATGAATGTCTGAAATTTTCAGATTTTCTACTTAATAGTTAACCATTAGATAAAGTGCTGGGCTTGACCTGGTATTTTAAATCTAATGCTTGAATATCCTAGCCCCTCACTGAGGAAACCAGAAGCAGAAACTGGTCTGGGGTTGGGGATATTCTGAAAAGCTAAGAGCTATTGGAAAGCTCATTAGATAATATTTATATATATATATATTGTTAGTTTCTAATGTTTGTTTAATAATTCCAATTTCCATATAGGTTATCACCATGTTGCAAATAATTTCATTTAAAGAAAATAAGTTCCATGTTCATTATCTTGTAAATGTTATCTCTAACGTTTATTATTAAATCTTTATCAATCCAGGTTAAACAATGTATTATAAAGTTAATTTTATGCTCATTTACAGCCTGTAGATCTGATTCTCTCAATAGAACCATATAACTCAAAAACATCAAATGAGGCCAACCTAAAGTTCTCTTGAACACCACTATCTTTTATTATATATATATAAATTAAAACAAGCTAAATATTAATTCATTGAAGTCTAATGGCCTTTGTAGACATTTTTCAATAACTTCACTGTGACAATAAACAGCACCAAAATGATGCATTAATCTAACTGGAAAGCTTTGTTGATGCAATTTGATATTTGCAAACATCCTAAGGACATTTGTCCATTTTTTTTGTTCAAAACTTATGTACTTGTTATTGATTAATACAATTACATTCTACTTAACACTGATCATGAAAATGCCTTAATTATGAGTTGCTTACTGAGTATATATTGTAATTAATTTATATATATAAGTTTGTCATTTACGCGCTATTTTTTTTTTTTGTATTTAATAAAGTTAATTCAACTCACAGCTTTAAGAGTGGACATTAGATTAATAATCTTATTACTAAAATGATAAAATGGTTGTATAAAAAAATTAATCAGGAATATTGGGCATTAAAGTGACAAATTGGTCACAATGGTTGCATTAAGTTGAACAAACTGAATTTTTTACTAGTTTCTTCATCTGGAAATTGATCGAAGAATCTTTATCATTCTCAACACTACATTAAACTATCCAAGACTATATCAAATTTAAAGGGGGGGGGGATGACTTAATATTAAACAATATTTTAAAAGTTTGAACATTTTTCCCATATGTTAATTTATCAAATTAATACTTTTAAATTACTCATCAGTTTATGTAATATCAGGGCTGTGCTGGGCATTTTTCAAAGTAGCTGAATTCAAAATATATCATTAGATAACCTATTATAGCTAATCCAGCTAGAAAAAATTTGAGTAAGTTTAAAAACAGTTGGGATTAAATATGATTGTTAATATGCTGACCATAAAAAGAAAATTATTTACTCAAGTACAACACAATTTTCATATTATATACTAAAACAAAACATGACAGTTTGACAGTGCCATCTGGTGCCCATTGACTATTTATGTTTTCATAAACGATTCCAGAGTGAATTTCTATTGATAGTACAGATTCAGTTCTGGTGAGGAAAGTATTTTACATTAATCCAATAATTTATTATTAAAAAGAAATTACATTAGCTTTACAATTTTCCCAAACTTCTAGATTAAACGTTTTTGCTTGGCTTGAAATTTTATCATTATGAATATTCTCTCAGTTCTACAGCTTTTTTTTTTAAAAAAATTACATATATAGTTTACCTTCATTGTTATCTGAAATAAGATTACTTAAATCTTCAATAATCAGAAAACATTAAATTAATATAAATTCTAAGGCAGTAGGTAAGTTGCTTACAATGAATGGTTAGATTGACATAAAGTCTACATGAGTATGACAATATTAAATCCAATAGGTCTTTAAGCTTTCCATTGTCAGTTTTTCAATGAAATGGATGGTTGAATAGTTTGAAGTATGAGAAGATTGAAGCATATCTATTAAAGTTTGAAGAATTGCTATCCTAATATAAACCAAGCAATAATTATATATATATATGTGTGTGATTATGATCTGGCCCAACTGATGAATGCTGTTTCTGCACAAAATATGTCTAACTTTTTCATATTTATATGGACATGTGTATCAGTTGCTTGAGATGAATTGGAGGATCCTGAGTTCAAATCCCTCTACTTACATAAACTAATATTAATGAATTTACAATTCTTATTAACAAAGTCCTTTTTATAAGAACTCTATTTCGTGTGTGTGTGGGTGGGTGTGTGGGGGGGGGGGCAGATATAAAGTGACTGCATATCAAATTCTTAGCTTTTATCAAAATCCATTTAGAATATTAACTAAAAATAGAATATGGATGATTTCTGAATTATGTAAGTAATCCATTCTATATTTTGTATATATATATAATTTGATTTATGCATCAGTCAAAAAATTATAAATCTTTTTTAATTGTGATGTAGTAAAGCATGTCCTCTTTGAATGATCATATTTTTAAAAAGTTGAAAAAACTTTTATAAACTATATATTATTTGAAATATCATACATATTTCTAATGTGGTAAAGTAATGGATTCTCTATAATTAACAATTTTATAATTAAAAAAGTTTATTATATTTTTAATAAACATAAAAATTTTTTTTTTTCTTTCTTCATACAACTAAGTTTATATTACTATTATTCAATTAGGATGATGTAATAAAAACATAAATTAAATGGCTCATGGAAGATATATATATTTTCTATATTGTTAAGCTGAATTATTTATTATTAAACTGTGAATGGGTGATGATCATGTAGTTTCTATAAACTTTGTATATGTCAGATATTTTTTACATAAATACAGATTTGAGTATCAAAAACCATCTGCCAAGTTAAATTTTTAATTAAATTTCTATCTGCTCTTTATAATACAATACAAAATAAATAATAGTATGTTAAATTTATACAAATACTCTTTTTAGACCAATTTTTGTACCAGAAATAAAAATTACAATTGAAAAAATAAAAAAATAAAATGTATTATGCTATGTGTGATTTAGAGTGAATTATATAATTAAGATGCTGTTATTATTTATTAAAAATTACAATAATTAAGTGTATACAGATATCAATGATTCCAGTTTACACAATTACTTTCAGGAGCAAATTCTATTTTTTTTATTCCAGTATTGTAATTTATTGTCAGACTGGATAATTATGTGAAGCAATGCACTATGGCTTCTCCTTATCAGAGGAATCACTGTCACTATGCCCAGAGAAATCTGTTAGCCATTTAGGTTCTCTTTCCATTCCCCACTCTAAGTTTTTCCAAAATTCTTTTCTATCTTGCTCCATACCATTTCCACAATATCATATTTGTCCACTCTATGGCCTTTATATTTAGATCCCCCTTATCTTTTTCCAAACTCAGCATAAAAACTAAGAACCCACTTTCTGTATATGTGATGCAATGCACTATGGCCTCTCCTTGCTTGGAATCAAACCTGTTATCCACCTTCCCTTCTCTTTATATTCCCCACCCTAAGTTTTTCCCACATTTTCTCTATTCTGTTCCATCCCATTTCCATAATATTACCTTTGTCCACTCTACGGCCTTTATATCCAATAAATAACATCATAGAAGTGACATCTATCTTCCACAAAAGCTATTATAGACAATGAATAATATTAATGAAGATAGTCTATGAGACTTTAATGACTGATTCTACCTAAGTGAACCATGTTCTCACAAGAATCAATATACTTATCTCCTATTGAGAGGAAAAAAGGTATCATAGAAATGCAATTATACAATAATGCAAATATCTATCTTTTGCCTTGAAAAATAGATATCATTACCACCAATTAATATAAACTGAAAGAAATTGGTGAATATAAGATGTGATATGTTGGACTATTTCCATCATTTATGGGTGAATGTTGAATGTATAGAAAATTTTAAACATTATTTAAACTTTCCAAATACAACAACTTGTTAGTAATAACATACAAATAGACAATACAGGTTAGTAATTATACAATGTTTCGAGTAGTATTATTCTCCACTCTTCTTCAGGTATTGCTGGCCTATATGCACAGTGACAATATTCACTTAGAAGTTGAACTCGCAACTTTAGATTCTTGTATATCGAATTTAAGGCAAACACTCTACCAACTGAGCTAATGTTAATATCAGCTGCTATTTGAATCCTAAATAAAGTAGTGATTAAGAATAGTAGTTACTCTATTCCAAAATAACTACTCTAAGCCTGAATAATCAATGGATTCTACATAATATTGCCACATTTCTATTCCTAGACCAGTGATTTCTTAAATATTCTGTGGTTGTCTCAGGAATAAAATGAGTGAATTACTAACTCTAATGCAAATAATGAAGGCAAAAAGATAGTCATATGATGATTTGTTCTTTATATTTAGAACAAATAAATTAGGGGATAAAAGGTAGAAGCAATTAAAAAATATTTAAAAGTTACATCCATTGTGCAATTGCACTAAAATTGGGATGCAGCTAGTATATTAAAAAAAAATCAATGCTCAGTCTGAACAGCATGTCACTAATCTCAATGATAGTGGAGACCATAACATGGTGCCATCATATTTTCTTTTATCATCATTACATCAGTATTCATCCTGTACTTAAGTTAGCCAATGATTTTTACCTTCCAATTAATATTAATTAAAAAACCAGTTCAATAACAGTAAGGTTAGCTATGTGTTAACCACTTCAAAGAAGAAATTAAAGGTTTTCCTAGAAATCTCCATCTAAAAATATTTCCACCATGGTTAACAATTATTGGCTTTCCAGCTGGTACATTACCATAAAAAAGTTGTAGTCTTCAATATACAGTTATTAGAAATCTGATTACTATTATATTATCTGAAGAGAATTATTAACACATTATTCTTATAATGCATGTAGTTTTTAAAAAATAACGTATAAATATATAAAGAATATTTTATTCACTATGTAGTTATCATATGGATTGTGATGATTATTTTGTGCAATTTATAAAAAGTATTAATTAATGAATGACTACAATGAATTGATAGGCTCAAAAAGAGATTTTTGTGAAATTTAAGCTAAAAATAATACTCTTAAAAAGACAAACATTATTAGACTATAAGTAAGGGTGGGAATGGCTATATTATAGTATAATCTTTTTACATCAATCTAGATTAAACTAGGATTTTTTTGCCAGGTAATAATAAAAAAGATACCCATTTACTGACCAAAGTAGGATGGTTATAAGCTAGTTAGCTAAAAAATAATTCTGTTTAGAATTTGAAAAAAGATTTAAGATTCACGTGGACTCAAACTGCTTTTTTAAAATTAACTATATATATATTCTTTAACAATCCAAAGCACTAATTTTTTCTTTTTAGTAATTTTTTTTACTTGTTTATTAATAATTTAATTTTTATAATTATTGTTAATTCTTACATTGAGTGTTTGTTGTTTTACATTTAATTTAAGTAATTGTGTTGTATATACAGTAAACAAGAGAAGGAGGGACTTTCATTTAATGGTTTCACTTAATTAAATCCTGTTATTATTATCTTCAAAGTTATTATGAAGTTAAATTTGATTAATGTAATTTCTAGCTAATATTTATTTAACATTAATCTCATTAGTTATAATTTTATTTTAACTAAAATTCATGTTACATTAGAATCAAAATTTTAAAAAGGCTGTGTACATTAAGAAAATTAATTATGCAATAAAATTATGACTGCCATTAGAAAAGTTGCCTTTGTTATTTAATTAAAATGTTAGAAGAAAATTTAAAAGATTTAAAATCAGAAAACACACATACATTGAGTTCAAAAAGTTGCTCAGTAGTTTAAATTTTATTATCTATATAATTATAAAGTTGATATAATATTATGAATTATAATACTTGTAAATGTATTTCTTATTTTTCTTTAGGTAACTAAAAGCAATAATTTAATGATAAATTAAAATAATCATATGGTAAGTTACTCTGACATAATGGACACTAGAGCACCCATCCTAGTCGCGGATTTAGTACACTTCTATACAATGGTATCGAGTGATATTTCCTTATTTTTACCTCTTGATTCCATCATTCTAACTTTTTGGAAGGAGTTTCATTTAATAATGGCTTGTAAATTAAGTAGTAAAGAAAGGACTAAAATTGTATCAAAATGTATCACTTATAATTTAATTGATGAATTTACCTTTATTACCTGTATATTAATATAAGATATTTATCAATCCAAATGTAGCTTGACAAAGTATTCGACATTATTGATACATCTTTTCAAACACAAAAAGTACATGTAAAAAATAGTCATATATCACATGACTCCATTTCTTTTTTAAGCTTGTAGAAAATCAACAAAGAGCTTTGCTAATTGCTCAACAAAAAGTAAACGTGTTTCCAATTTCCTAATAAATTTGAAAGGCACTTTTATGATTTCTTTGAAACAGTTATACAAACAGCTGTTATTAATGTTGTCAGGTAATTATTTAAAGGTTTTATATCAAGAATAGTATGTCTACCCACTTGTGCCTTCTACTATCTACCTTTGTCCTTCAAATAATACTGATTGCTAAATTTGTCTTTAAATCTAGTATACTTTAAACACTGCTACTGCTTTTTTAAATTTTATATAATATTTATTTACAACATAATAATTTATTCCTATAAAATATATTACTATAGTAATGGGGGGGTAGGTATCTTTATTTCTTAGCAGAGAAAACTTTCCAAAATTGTTCTCCCAATAACTATGTCAGTGAATTCTTTATAATTAATATCAGATAAGAATTACAATGATCCTTCTGCATTCATGAATTCACCATCATTCTCACATAGGTTTTATAAAATATATATATATAAATTTCATGCACACACTCTCATTAATGATCTCTCAGACAATCACTTCCCCATCTTGTATACATTTAGCATATTCCACCAGTAATGTGGTTGCTATCTCTTAATGTATCAATATACTGCTTTTTTATATAACAGCATTATTCTATTTTTTGTTAATAACCTTTATAGATACTATCCTATATACATTTCAAAAATCAAATTGTATAACATGTGAGTGTACATATGTCAAATAAATATATAAGATTTGCTATAATCACAATTCCAGAAATTTCTAAAAGGCATGAAACCAATACAGTAGATATAGCCAGACTGTGTAGTTAAATTTATCTTAAAATTTTTGCTGTTTTAATAAATTTCTCAATAAATATCACAAAATATTTCTTCAAATTACATAAGTATAAAAATTCAAGCTGAAAAGTGGATGTGCTATTTTCAAACACAATTACGACAATCAATATTAAAAGTCAGAGTTTTGTCAATAAGCACCATGAGAAGTTTATCTCTATTACTTTCAATTTACTTTCTTTGCTTAATAAAGATTTCTTGTTTTCTATTATGCTTATTATTCAAAGTTAAGATTATTTGTTTAATAAACAATTTTTTTTCCAAGTTCAACTGTGTATAATGAGATTACAGACACCATTATTGTTTAGAACTCACAAGCTGTTTTTGTTGTCTAGAAGAGACTCTGGGAAAAGCTATGAATTTTCTCTACAATTTTGAAAAAAAATGATTAAAGAGATCACACTGTTTATAAAATGATCAAGGAGTCAAACAAACTAAAAATCAATCAACACTTAATAAAATGATATCTAGAATCAGTACTTAAAAAAAAATACACAAATTAATGTATAATATACTGAAAAAAAAAAAAGAAATGCTGGCATAATATTTTCTATCCACACAAAAAAATGTTTAAAAAAAAAATCAGAAAAATTACAAAAAAAAGATTGTGTATTATTTATATAAAGTATACCTTATTTATATTTGAAAATATGAATTTTTCTACAGTACAGGCTTTTTCATATCTATACTTCTATAAGTAATATATAGGGGTTTGAACTCAGACATTCACATGACCCTCAACCATCCATGCTATCTCATATCGCCGATACACTTGATCCATTTTGCATTATTCTGTTCTTGAGTGATGCAATACCAAATTAATCTTCAAATTAAATTTTTAGATATTAGTTTCTGACAAGGAGGAGTACAATGTTACATATAGTAATTCAATCATCATATTTTATTTCTAAGATATTATTCAAACTAATGATTTGAAAATGTTCAAAAATAATAAGATTTTGAACCTAAGAGCTTCTTCATTTCCAATACAGAAACTGTTTTCAGTATTGCAATGGTTCTGTCATTTAGTGCCCATTAATTACTAATATTTATACAGATACCCTTAGAATAAAATTATGTCAAACGAATAATTAGTAATGACAAAAATTTAAAGAAAAAATAGAAGAGACATGTAAAGCTTTGCTTTGGTTACAAAATAAAGATTGGTAGATATGGCTTGGTTTTAAGTAATCAGAGACTTGTAAAACTTTTATATCATCACCAACATGCGGTATCTTGTGTGGTGCAGAGTAAGAGATCCCAAGATTGAGTTTTGCCCTCACAGATCTGATGCTTGAACTTCTTATGAGCACCAGAGCAATAAAGCCGTAAGCATGGTTTTCCCTGTGCAGTTTGATGCAGTTGGTAAAGCACCTGATTTGGGATTGGAAGATCCCAAAATCAGTTCTGGTTCTCATAGTTCTGATGCTCAAACTTCTGAGCAATAAAGTCATAAGCCTTTTTAAAAAAATATATAATCCTCCCAAAAAAGGTAATTTTTGACATTGAGATACAATAATTTAAAGAAAATAATATTAGGTAACATCTATTATAAATCAAATGAAAACCATCATAATGCCTGCTAGTGAAATGTAAACAGATTCATTATCTTCATCAAAAAATACTTTTTTCCTCAAACTTTTCATTGATTTTTAAACAAGGATAATCTCTCATTTTAAATAGATCTTAACAAACATTTTCTTGGAATCCTGGAAAAAATTCAATCAATGATTTCTTTGGAGACATATAACTAATATGACTTGTACTGTTTTTTAAATGACTAGAAGTACTACACTAAGATTTCAAGGACCCACCCAATTTAGAAATTACTGTAGATATGCTTTGCATATTGCCCTATTTCTATTGAAATAATCACAACCACTTATTTATAATCAGAATCTAAAGCCTACTATTAAATACAGTAAAACTTTCATAACATTTTTTTTAAAAAAAGATTTTATTTTTGGTCATATTTTTCCTATTTAACTCTATTTTAAATTCTGATGATTCAATTTATTCTATTATTCCATTGTCTCTTATTTTAACCCACTACGATTACTTTCTAACATATTTTCAGTACCAACATTATAATAATTTGTAGTCTTGAATAGCTGAACTTCTAATATTATCTCTAAATGTATTCTAAATAACTTTATCAGTCTATTTATAAATTCTTATGGTTAAAAAAATTGCTAAATGCACACCATATACAAATAATAATAATAATAATAATAATAATAGTAATAATAATAATGATGATGATGATGATAGTAATAATGATGATGATGATGCTGATGATAATGATGATGATGATAATGATGATAATAATAATAATAATAATAATAATAATAATAATAATAATAATAATAATAATAATAATAATAATAATAATAATAATAACAACAACAACAACAACAACAAATTGTTTATTTCTTCTAACTTAATTTAATTGATATGTATTCATTCAATATAAAATTATGGAGAAAGTATAAAACTAATTTTTAATTTCTCTTCAATTGTGAAAATTTAATTTGGACTATGATTTTCACATCATTCACTTTCTTATGATCTTTTGATTTTTATAATTCACTTAAAAAAATTGTTTTTGGAAAAAATAATAGAAACACAGACACATTACCATATAATATAAAGAGATTACCATGTTTACACTTTGTTTCAGTGATTTTTACCTTTATTCTACCTTCATTTCAACAATTTAACAATCTTCTTCATAACGCTTTTTTTATATTTTTTTTGAAAGTATAGACAGTTGAAACAAAAAAAAAAATATTGATAAAAAAAAATAGTTATCAATAAATGGTAGATCTGAATTCAGTTCAGTCCTATATAGCTATTTAAGTTAGATAGCTGAAGTTAAAGACATTTTCATGTCTAAAAATTTCAGAGATTTCTATTTAAATATTAAATATTAAATAAGTGCTGGTTTTGAGTTGATATTTTAGATCTAGTGTCTGAATGTTCTAGCTCCTCACTGAGATGAGCCATATGTCAAAAACAATTGGTCTGGGGATAAGAACGTTCCACATAGAGATTTTAAATGTTTTCTCTTACCAAACTTATCAATTAAGAGCTTGTTTGAGCTATTGGTACACTCTCTATATTACATATTTGTAAATACAAACTTTTAAAAGCAATGTCATGCTATATATGACTTGCTTTATTGAGTACTAATATCAAGTTATTTAATGTAAATAGAAAAAGAAAACATTGGTAAAATAATTGTAAAAAATTCGGTATGGGGTTGATGTGGTTTGTTATAGAACACTTTGTAATAAGTTTCTTTCATAAGTATTTTTATGTAAATTCTATAAAATTGCTTAATTCTAGGTCTGTAGATGGTGTAAATCTAAATATTTTGTATTAAAGTCAATATTCTAAGTCATTTTTCTAATTTTTTTCTTCATATAAATAAACTTCATGTTACATCATATACAATTTATAGCTTTGTCAATAATAGTATTCTACATTCCAACTTATCTTTTAATAATCATATCATTTATTAAACTTCTTATCAGAAGCTGATCTTTATGCTATTTCAGATTTGTCAATTTATCTGTACTTATCATTATCTTTTCCAATGATCTTTTCCCTATTACCAAAAATTGCTTTCTCAAAAACATCTTGATATTTAAAAAAAAAAAACATGCTATAGAATGTTATTGAGAATTGGTTGGATTAAAAAAAAGTTTGTAATGGAAACTTGTACCCCCCCCCCCCAAAAAAAAAAAGTAATTCAAGGAAAAGTTTTATTGCAAAAATAAGTTGGCTATACAGTACAAAAGAGTAATAATCAAAAATTACAAACAAAATGGAAAATCACTTAGAATGTGTGTATGACCTACTAGAATGTTATAGAGCTAATTGCATTTATCAGTTTTCTTCTCTAAATAGGCAAAAGTAAAGATATAGCAGAGTTGGCATATATGAGTAATGAACCTATGATTATGATAATTAGTCACAAATCATCACTTTAAGACTAAATTTGATCTTTTGCTCAATTCTGTTCTCATATTTATATTATAACACTTGAGCATATTTTTCAACTATTACATTATAATCAAAATTTAATGATATATTTAGTCAATAATTTTTATCTTTTCTATAGATATCTGTTTTCATTGATTTTTCCTATTCCTAAACATCCTAATATTATTCACCTCAACATAAAAAATATTGCTCAATTTTATTCATATTATAACAGCAGTTCCTGCATGATAGCAAACTATTATCTTCCCTCTCTAGTTTTTATAATTATCAGTCTTTAAAAATAATTTTAACACATATCTTTTAATATTCAAATTTAAGTAATTTTAAAATTAATTTTTTGTCTCCACTAGTTCTTGAATAATTCTCTCTTTGTGAACCCGGGAACCTACTAAAATACATGTGGAGTACCATAAAATTGAATAACTTTTGTTGAAAAACTACTATTATCCAAACAAATTTTAAAAGTGATTTTTAATTTTTTCTAATAAATAAATTAGTTTATATATATATACATTTTTTTTTAAAAAAGGATCCAATAAATATTTATACATAAATAAGTCTAATTTCAGGAAACATCTGTTGTTTTTTTAATCATATCTGAATCCAATAATTCTGTTTAATATATGAACAATGTTATAATTAATCTTTAAAAAAGATTATATTAAACTGCCAGATGAAAAGCTGACCTGCATTTTAAATATAAATTAAAAACCAAACATGATTAATCAGGAAAATTATTGTTCTAGATTATTAATAACTGTCATTTTTTTTATTTATATAAAAATAAGCATGCACAGTGAGATCTGTTACAATGAAAGCTTATCAAATAAATACCTAGTAGAATGATGTGTATAACAAATACAAAACCATACAATACACACTAAAAAAATAGACACCATTGTCATGTAAACTTAAAAACAGACAAAACTCTTCATACAGTAGTGCCACTCAGTGCAAACCAGAGTAATCAATCGATGCCAGAAGGCTTATGCATAAAATCCCTATCTAGTGCCTACTCATCCAATATCCCCAAACTAGTTTTTAGCTTGTGGCTTTCATCAGTGAGAAGCCTTGGATCTGAGAGCACTGCACATAAATAGGGATTTTATGCACAAGCTTTTCTGGCATCCATTGATTACTCTAGTTTGCACTAAGGGCATTACTATATAAAGAGTTTTGCCTGTTTTAATATCAGTTATGAGCAAGCATAAGAAATGGTGATCATGTGATGTTTCATGTAAAACTTAGTTATCAATTTAGTTTAATTACTTCTATTTCTAGGGCTAAAGATTTTAGCCTCAAGTTATAAAATTATAATTTGAAAATTAGTTAATATTAATATAAAAAAAATATCAAAATAAAAGTGAAGTGAAAATTTAAGCACTAAAAATTAAATTATTACTTTACTTGATTCATCTTTTTCTATCTCAAACAGTAAAAATGTTTATATACTTCTTTAAAGTATTCTCCTAGATGCATATGCTGTAATAATTTTAATAATGAATAAAAAAAAGAATTGTCAAGCATTGGTAGTTGAAAGGTCAGCGATAGTTGCTTTACAAGCAGTTGTCCCAGATTAGCAGGTTCGCTTCCCGACTGATGCTATGACATATGAGAAGAAAAAAAAATTAGAGAGTTGATTCATGTTGATACTAAAACAAATAAAAATCTGGTGAAAATAGCAGAAACTGAAGTACTAAAACATAATTATAAATCTAATTCATTTACCTTTTTTTTATTTATAGTAGAAAATTTTTTAAAAAAATATACTCTTAGACATGAGCTAAAAGGCAGAATTTGAAATTGTATTAATGTTGATATTAAAAAAGAAAATAAAAATTTAACTCTGAAGAAGACAAATAAAAATTTAAATACTAAAATTTTATGATCAATTTAGTTTATTTACTTCTTTCTACCTTTCGATGCCAAAATGTTGTACTAATTTTTTAAAAAAATATTATAAGTAGGTGCATATACTATAATAATTTTAATTATGAACCATGAAATCTGACTTTGAAAATGACTATTAAAGATACCAAGGAAAACATTTTCAAAATGACATTTCAGTGAAAATGGCAGAAATCTAAATGCTAATCATAAGAATTATTAAATCAATGAAGGCTAAAATTGTTATAGCAAGAGCTACTGGCTGACATAGCATTCACATATGAAAGACTTTTCTGGGCACAATAATCTTGAGAATATTTTGAGAACTTATTTGAATTTACTTTCACTTCTGCAATTAGTTCAATTTTATTTGTTTCTTTTAATTCTTTTCCTACACATCCAAAAATGAGATAAAAAATATATATCAAAAAATTAATCAGCATGAAAGTGAGAAAAAAATTTCCAAAGAGAAACCTGTAAAATAATCAGCCATTTAAGTTCTGAATATGTAATGATTAAATCAACACTCTACACCATTTTTTAAAAGTAGCAAATTAACAACTGCACAAATAATGAAACATATTTACAGCTTCAACAATTTACATTGTAACATCATGTAACAAATAAAATTCTGTTACTAATGTCGAGTAATCAAAAAACAACTGGTAGGTGTTAGCATCTTCAAGGCAATCATTTCTGAAAAGGCCAAGCAACTGTTTGAAGAATTATTTGTTACATCTTTTAGAACAAATGTTGTGCCTATGAAGGAGTTTACTGTCACAAAAGTATGGTTGATTGAACTCAGGAAAACAATTGGATGGGATAGCATTATAGTGCATAATGAAGCTATTAATCTTGATAAAAGCACTGCAGATGTTTTGAAATCTAATGATCTGTTCATTTTTATTAGGATATAATTTTACACTTTAATTTTATAATTTTAAAAAATGAATTTTCATTAAAATTTAACCATATATTATGTACAGTATTTAATTATATTTATATATGTTTTTTCTTGCTCGAATAGTTATTCTGCATGGAATAGATTCTCTCTAAATACATATATTTCCACATAAGCTATAACAAAAGATGATATACTAAAAGGCATTCTGAAACCAATTACTTCAGTATAGCAGGTTTTACTATATTCTATTTTACAATTTTAAACTGTTATTAAATTAAGTGTTTTTGACAGGAAAATATTGCAGTGGTAGTGCCTAATTCATTATGTGCCTATAAATAATAATTTTATATAGGAAAAATTCAGACAATAATAACTTGCAAGAAATATTGTATCTGATGTAAATGAAAATTAATTTGGCTTCAGTTTAATTTTTCAAGGCAGACCCATTAAGCACTCATGTTTAATAACTATAAGAAATAATAAATTAACAATATTTAAATATTTTAAGCTTAATATTACAGTAAATGTAACATTAAAAGCTCTTTAATTTATTACATTTATTTCATGCTGTAATTTTAAAATATTAATATATTATTTATAATTGTATGCCAGACTGTTTCAATCATCTAGTTTTAATTATAAAATATTTTTAGAAAAATCAGAACTTCATTTAACTGTTAGTAATATACACAAATTAATATATAAAATAATATTTCAAGTGCTATTATTCTCTCTTTCCTTCTGTTGTGACTGGCAGACCACAGTCAGAACTAGAATAGGAAGTGAACCAGGGATTTTTTAACTAAATTTAAGCTGATACTTTAGCCAATCAAAGGGTAGCTGGTTAAAGCATTACCTTATTCACAAATATAAATATCCCCAGTGAATCCCTTGACAGTATTGTCATTTATCAAGCTAAAAACACCCAAACCAAAAGAAGTAAATAGTATTGGAAACATTATTACCATATATTAATCTGGGCATTACTACTAACACTTGAATGTATTTGAAAAGTTTAAATAAAATGTAAATTTTTCTAAAAACATTTAACAATTAAAAGCATATATTATAAATAATTCAATTTACAATTACAAACAAAATATCATCATTATAAAAATGCATATATTAGTATTGATTTTAGCCTTTTCTAATATTATTAAAAATAAATATTTAATGAATTTGCCTTGAGAAAATAAAGTTAAATTCATTCAATTATTATTTAAAACTTATTTCTATATAAAAATATTACATCTCAACAAAAGAAGAATCACTTTTGTTGGTAAATAAGGATTTAAAGCATTAACACTGCACGATTTTTCTATTACTTAATATTGTAATAAACATAAAATCAAAAACTAAATTTATTACATTTATTTCAAGCCATAAATTTAAAATATTTACGAATTGCTATTAATAAAATTAATTTATGCCATAACGCAATATTAAAATCAATTTGCATTTTTAGCAAAGATCAGATTTACAATAATAAGATAAAAGATCTACTTTTGAAATCCAAAATATTGATAAATCCAATAAAAGATTTGGAGCCAGATATTTTGGATTATTGATATTTTATCTGTAACTAGAAAAGAATATCATGCGATTAAATGCTAAAATAATCACTGATGGTATCTAGTAATATCACAATTTGCTAATCTCTCATTGCAATTTGTTCAGCTACATTATAAATTTTAATAATATTTCTACATCATTATAATTCAAATATAGGTGTTATATTGACTGAAGAATAGAAACAGCCTGCATTCACTCCTAGAAATAGGAATATAATGAGACAATAATATTAAATTAATAATTTAAATATTTCAATGCAACTTCATTTAAATTATTTAAAAATACTGACTCTTTAGTTTTAAAATTAAATAGAATTTAAAGCAAAAAATTCTACATTCTAGTCTGTTAAAAAACCAAGTTAATTATAATATACAATTTCATAAACTAAAAAAAAAAAGATCTGCATACCTTTTTTTTTAAAATGACTTAGTAGTTTTTAAAAGTCAACAGAAAATAAATAAATAAACTTCAAAATAAATTGAGATGTATTTTTCAAACATATATATTTATTTAAATTGAAGAAGTTGGATATAGGAGAGGAAATTTAAACATTTTTTTTATTAGTAGGATTTGAAAATTGAATAACATTTTTATGAGTATATATGATTGATGAACACATTTTTATTTTACTGAAACTGATAAATTTAGTAAAATAGCTAGATTGTGATTTATTTATTTTTTAACAATTTAAAACAAGTGTCCTAATAAAAAAAAAATAACTGTTTGCTTTCTTCTTTCATTGTCCGTAAGAATATATTATTGCTACTTCCAATAATTTAAGTAGTAAATAAATTCAATGCTGTATTAGAAATACACACCTTAATAATAAAAAATAGTGTAAAGTGAATAACGTATTTTGGAGTACAGCCTAAGACGTAATTAAAGACTAGGAGCATGGGGAGCGATTGCTCTTTCTAAATGTCATCTTTTCAACAATTTTTAAAACTCTCTAATTCCCCTTTATGATCAAAAATAAAACTCATTATTTTTTTATTAGTATTATAATTGTAAGGGATTTGAACACAGACTTTCAAGCTCCCTTCGGCTATCCAATCCGATACCCATGACCACATAATGTGAAAAACATAAATGATCGATATGCGTATTTCATGCTGAACCAGCACTTATCAGTTGGTTCAAATCACCATCTCCTCCCGCCCCCACGCGCGCGCGCACACACACACACATATATATGCAATGCTAAGTTTATATTAAGATAGTAAATCTCCAAACTTTAATGGGACAGGTTTCAATCTACTCCACTCCCCAACTCTTCAACCATCCCATACCATTGAAAATCTGATGATGGAACATCCAAATCCCTAGTTAATACCAATAAAGCAAAGTCTAAAACAAAAGAAGCTGTTGTAGTTACTTGACATATTTTTCATATTCCGTTATTTCATTTGCATTTTATGTTTAAAATGTAAAATACTGAATAAACATGCATGTTTTAATTACTTTAAAAAAATATCTTACAATAAACTTTTTTTAAAATTGTGCTTTGATTTTAAATACAAAATAAAAATACTGTATATAATGAAATTTAAAATTACTTTGTACATATCTGACGTCTTTTTTTTAAAAGCTCCCTCTAATAAATTTTGAACTTGTTTATGGTTCTGAATCTACTTATTTTTACAAATTCAATAAAATAAAACAAGCAGCTTCAGAAGAATTCAATCTTGCTCAGCTAACTAAAAGAAACCAAGTCTAATAAAACTAAGTTTAGAAGTCCAGTGATAAGTAAATAGTTGCATATAGATATCAGCTAAAAAAAAAAAAAAAATCTTTGCGGGACCAGCAGCAAAGAAAATAACTATAAAGCATGATAAATGCTCTGAGATTTAAAAATACTTCAAATTTAAGTAACAATTCATGAAATCAAGTTTCAATAAATAATAAACATGAAAAAGTATTGTGATACAATTTAAATTTCTGCCTTTAAATGAGCAAAAAGTATGCTATAGAAAAAAGTCAAGAATTCAAAAAAGATTATGTGATCTATTCAAGTGAGTTCCATTAATCCACAAAAAATTTCACTGATAATATTTAATTGAATCAAATGTATGCATGGATAAATATGAATTATACACTCACATCTTTTATTCATGAAAATATTTATATTTAATGGAGACACTATTTTAATACTCTGAAGATAACTGGTGGAATTAGGCAAAACATTGGTGGATACATTTCATATTATTTCCAGTGTTATTTATTTTTCATTTCTCAAACTTAATTTTCAAATCTAAAACTTTTGCGATCATATTATAAGTTTATATTGCACTTTTGACTAAAGGCAAGTAAAAATCCATGTAAACAGAGTCTGCCTTCATTATTGGCAACATAGTTTATAGAAACTCATTAAAAGAAGGCATACTCCCAGTAATTTTGCAAAAGCTACTAGCAGAAAAGTTTTTACACTTATTAAGATAATGCAATATTATTATACAAATAATGAAAATAATTTATTCTTTAGGAGCTCTTGTAAAAAGTTTTCAAATACTAGAAATGGCAGATCTGAAATCATGATTATTCAAGAATGAGTTTCAGTCTGCAATTTTGCCATTGTACTAAACCAAAGAGGACACAGTATTATTTATTTCTATTATTAATTTCTTTACCGGGATAAAAAATAATAATATTGTTAAATTGTGAAAAAGACATTTGAACTGGAAGTGAGTTGGCATTTTGTCAGTTTTGTTTTCATCTTTTTAGCTTTCATGCTTCTTTCCACCACACATTACTGGATTGATAAAATCTATTATTCTCATTCGCCATTCTTCTCTATCTCTTTCAACCTGTCCAACCATAAAGAATTATGACCAAAAAAAATCAACTTTGTCTTTTGAAAATATCACCTTAGTCTAAATGAATATTCATTTATTCCTTTTCCTTACTGGTGCCAAAATTTTCTATCAACACTAAATACACATTTAAGAGGATCAATATTTTTTCTTACCTGTTTCTTCAGTGTCATCCCCCCCTCCCATTTTGTATAAAATACAAAAAGTCGCAAGAAATGCAGTAGGGCAATTAATTCTAATCTTCATTTTTAAAGATGTCTTCAGACCTTTAATTATAACTCTATTCAGTGAAATTTGTGATGAATCTGTTAACTGCTGGATATTTTGTTACTGATGAATGATATAAAAAAAGGAAAAACTGCCATCAATTTCTGTTTCAATATCAATTTTAAAACAAGCTATTGTCCATAATTGTCATAATAGTTTGACTTCTTCACATTTTTACCCAACTTAGCAAGGGCAATTGGTCTGCCCAAATCATCGTTAAGCAAGACTATTGTATAAAGAATAAGTAGTTATAATGGTTTCCTATGGAAAAAAATTTGACTGATTACATTAGCTAAAAATTACATTATAAGTTGTGAATAAACAACTTAACCTATTTAATAATTAGAAAAAAAGCCTTAATGTACATTATATGCTTGTGTAAACAGTGTCACGTCTATTATGCAATCATGCACTTAAAATATATATGTATAATAATGCAACTTGAATTAATGTATTTATCAATCATAATTATCCACTTTTCTGAATCATCAATTGCTTTTTCTAAGATCCATTGTTATCTTCTAAATCCTTTAATTAAATTTGGTTTTTTTGATTAGTGCACCAGATGATGGCTGAAAATCTCTAAAGAAAAAGTTTAGAATGGATGGTTGATCTGCTTCTTGGAATATCATTTCATATGGGATGCCATGATTTTGGAAAGTATGGATGCATCTACAATAGTTTGGGCATTTTGTTTACTTTGTATTTGATTTCAAAATAATGGCAACAGTAAATGTGAATAAACCCATAGAAGAGCAGATGTCATGATTTCCTTCTGCAATTTCCGGTTGACTTAAGATATTCATTTCAGTTTCCAAGCTCAAAGATTTTCTTGATTTTTTCTTGGGCATATTAGTTGCTGCCATGATTCTAGTTGAAAATGTATATAGCTATAAACTTTTTAACAGAATTTCTAAAAAAAAAAAAGTGATTTTTAACTGACTGAAAGTACAGAAAAAAGGATGAGAAAATGAATGTAAACTAGCTGTTAACAAATATTTTGCATTCTTCCATGTAACTACTTCTTGTGCTGAAAAAAATCCGTATTGAAATTTTATTTTCTTTAAATTTGTACTACAATATTATATCACTTACAGTAAATTATTTAGAATTTTTTTAAAAAATGTTTAATAACAACTTACTTATTTGATCATAAAGACTTATTATTTTTCATTAGTGTAAGATTTAGCAAAACTGGCATACAGTACACTATCAAAACCTAATCACAGATAGCTTTAAAAAAATATTATGACATTTAAAAAAAAAATACATATCTAATAAATTATGTGTTTGCATATTCTGCAGCCCCATGGGATATAAGTTACAACTACCAAAAAGTCTTAAATATTGATTACAGAAAATTAAGTACTGGGATGTATACCATCTAATTAATGAAGGACCCCCAATCCCACCACTGCTAACCCTTCCCAACCATCATTCAATCATTAAAAAGTTTAAACGATGTAATCTAGATCCAAAATGTTTAGATTTTTTTGATTAAAATAAACCTGAATGCTCTACCGACATATCCTTTTCTGGTCTATCATAGAAGGTTCTCATGCTTGGACCTGGTCTTCCCTTTATGTAAATGGGATGATGATCCAATGATACATATTCTGAGTCATTGTATCTCACTTCAATGGGACAGAGACTTTATTGCATCCATATACAAAACTAGAGTGCTCAATGAATTGATTTCTAGCATATCTAATGGGATCTTTCCATCCATAAGAATCATAACCTTTCTGCTGTTTGCATATTGGTCAACTAGGTGCACTCTCATTTATGTCTACACCTTGCTTGACCATAAGAAATTACTTCTGGCAAAACTTCAAGCCATCAGAAACAGAGATGAAAAACTAGCTCCAACATACATCTACAATGCTACATGAAGCCTTGTAGTAATGGACAATAAACAGTTGATTTTTTTATCCCAGACCATAGGTATTGGGTTATGTAACCTTTTTTATAGTTTCTGTTAACAACATAACTCTGTTACAGCTATGATGTAATTCTTTGAGCTCACAATAAAATTTCTTGATAAAAAAAAAGGGATAACTAAAATATCTCACTGTACACTTATATAAAATGTCAAACAATAGAATTAATAATATTTCTGGAGATTTGAAATATTGAATTGTGTACACTGTAAATTATTTGATTACTAATCTGTAAATAAATCATTTTCTTTTATTTATTATATATTGTTAGAGTTCTATTTATTATATGAATATTGTCAGGCCAAAATACTAATTCCATGGTATTTTAACTGGGAATAAATAATTTAGATGATTCTCAGTTTGTTTAGTATTAATTGTTGAGTTTATGAAGTATTAACATTGAATTGTTACAAAGAAAATCTCCATAAAACATCTTAGTTATAGAAACAGGTTATGTCCATCCCTGGAACTTTTTCCAGTGGTACTCATCAGGTGGTGCCTAGATTGCGATCATCATCATCAATTTTCTTTTTTTTAGTGCTATTATGTTTGTCTGAGATTATGAATATTGAAACATGTTTCAAGTGTATTTATATCATTACTTCATCCAATGACCATTTCAATATCCATATAAAAATAAATTTTAAAATTAAAATTAAATATTTATTTGCAAATATGAGTTTGCATAGAAATAAAAACGAAAATAATTATATATATAACATATAAAATTTAAGTGCAGTTTTCAAAAGACGTAAGTAAATACCAACCAATGGCAAATTTCTATCAATGATGATCATGCCCATGATATTTTATTACTTAGTTACTCAATCTGCCTTCAAAGAACTCTACACACATATATATTATAATTGACATATATCAAACGTCTTGTTTTATAATCAATATTCATCGACGTATCTAACTTGTACTGGAATCTTTACCCCACCCTAATAATAACTAGATATTTATTTAATGAATTGAATAGCTATCCCAAGTTTGTTTTGGCAAATCGCAACAACCTGAAAAATTCTGGCCCTCATAAGCACGCCAGCCAAATCATAACTATTATATAATAAAAACTACTATTTGTTATTTTTTTTTTTGTTATACAGACTCATATCTATATAAATAATATATGAGTATATAAAACAGAATAAATTCATTTTTGCCACAGTAATTTTTTTTTCAGTGGAATTAATAAAAAAAAAACCCTCGAAGACAGCAAGAATTGAAATTAAAAAAAAAAAAATCGTTTTCTCTCACTTTTTATTTATTTAATAATAAATCATATCCTGTTAAATTAGATGAAAGCAGGTTACTGGGTTCAATAAATTGCTTATAATTCAAACATATTTAACCACCTTATTTAATACCATTTTCTGAAAGATTTTTAATTAGTCATTCATTATAAACCTTAGTTTTTCTATCTTAATAACAAATAGCTATGAGCATAAATGTGCCATTTAAAATATTACAGATTTAGTCAAGTATTCTAATAATCAAATACGATCTTTAGACATTTTTATGAATAGTTTTAAAAAATAAAAATTGTTTAGCGTAAATATTTATTTCTCTTTGACATATTTTCTTGTCAAAAATAAAAGCTTTAAATTATTCTGCTTTTCGTGCTGAAATTTGCATAACATTTCAAAGAGCGAATAGGGGCGAGAAAATGAATAAAAAGTGAAACAAATATTGCAAAAAGAATTGCCAACTCAAAGTAATTTAATAATCAAGAAACAATTTGAAAACACGTTAATATTATTCACTTTAAAACTTTGTTCAGAAAAGTCTAGAATGAAACGTTAGGTAATTTAAACCCTTGCATGTGATAAAAAAAATTTATGGAAGAAATATTTAAAAACTATTACGAAGTGCATTGGCGATCGTGTGTGACCAACCTATTTTTCTATCACTGATTAATTAAAAAACATTTAATTTAGGCAATATACATATTTTATTTTTGTTTGCTTTTTAATAATAATAAATATGAGTGCCTGATCATAAGCCTTAAATTTTTTCTTAAATCTTACCTTGAATCTCTGCAAACCCAACTATAGAAATTCTACCTTTTTTTTTTTTCCTCATTAAAAACTTTATATATACTTAGATAAAATAATTACATTAGTATATTGGGAAAGCAATACAGTTAACGACAAAGCTGGGATGAGGATTACACAACTAGTCTGGCAGTCAGAAACAACTAAATGTACAGCCTAAGCATCATGAACGAAAATCTGCCATGGAAAGAAGGTCCCATGTAGTCTTAAAAATAAAGGAGCTATTTTTTTGTCTCTATCATGGATAGTCCCAAACTTTGATATGAATAACTGATGGGGAATATCAATAATAGGATTAAAGATAAGTATACATCTAATGGACCAATATGCAAAGAGTAAGAATGTGGAAATCCTAATAGATGGAAACACGCCATTGTCAATATTACTAATCAGTGTAGTGAAAGTAGGCTTCTGACCTATATATATGGAGGCTTTAATGCCTCTATAATATTGAAGCAATGAACAACATCAGAAAACACTCGACATGGGCTCATCATCACTATGACATAAAAGGAAGACCCTGGTCTATGCATGAGAAACCCCTATGGGTGACTAGAAAATGGCTTGTAGGAAGAGCATTTAGATTAACTTGATCAGAAAGTCTAAATATTTAGGTTCTAGATGCCACCACTTGAATTTTTTAATAATGGTATAATTAGGAAAGGATAAAAGGAAAGGACAGGAAGGAGTATCATTATTAATAAGATTATATGCCTCCCAAAAGTTAATTTTTTGAGAATTTGATTGAAAAGGTGTAATGGTAAATTTTGAGATGTACTCCAGCAAGCTCTTTTCAGGAGGAGTGTCCATAGGGGAAACAGGCATAATGCATCAAGGAACCGAGAAAATTTTTTTAGGATAGTATTATAGGCCTGTTGGAATTGGAATGTTGTAATGAAGTGAAGTAAAAGTCCATTGAGTTTCGTATGGTCAACTTTAGTCTTACTAGCATTTTTTTTTTAAAATAATGAATGAGAAAAATCTAGCTGGTGTTTCCGGCAAACCAATGCCCATGCATGATATATATATATATTATACCTCATCATGATATCTCTGAATATCTATTCAATGATCGTCATGACAGCTTCAAAAAGCTACAAAATGATGTTTAATAATGGACATTCAATTTTTATCATTTTTGACTTCTCCTGAGCTCATATATCTGTCTCAATCTTATTAAATCAATCTATAAAATATACTATGAAAGAGAAAGAAGCATATTATCTCAGCTACAAATAACTAGCAGCCATTTGTAAGTCTATACTGTATGGCTGGCTAAATCACCTTTGCCTTTTTTTTCTTTGAAAAATTATAAAATTGCCTCAAAAAAGTTCTATTTGAAACATTTCTAATTCCATTCTTGACTTAAATCATATATGCTTTTAAACCATAAGATCCTTATTGAAGTTAAGTATTTTAATAATATCCTGTGGGGTTTAGTATAGTTGGTAGAGTGTCGATTTGGAATTGGGAAGCCCCAAGATTGATTCAGGCAGGTCTGGTGCCCAAACTTCTTATGAACTCCCAAGCAATAAAGGGATATGCATTTTTTTTAATAATAATCAATATTATAATCCTAATTTGTGGTTTAATGTTTTCCACTCAAAAGCAGTGTGATAAAAAAAAATTACAGTCTAGTGGTGGTAGTTGGCATTACTTACTATCTTTTTTAACACAATATTTTAGATTATTATACTTAAAATTGCACTATAAATTATTGAGTATTATATTATTATACTACAATTGGATTAATAGAATGAATAACTTGATAGTGAGAAAGAGGTTTCTCAGCCAAACAATTGGAATAAAACTGTGTTGTACTGTCATTCCACCTCACTGACACTTGGGCATAAATCTTATGAGCAATTAATTATAAGTTAAATGTGCTAACAAAGCTTCCACTGACTGGGAAGTACATTTGTAAAGATTGTATGATATCTAGATTATTAGAAGTGATATTTTTTATTATATTACAGTGTCACACTGCTGTGATTATATGTATATCATATGCTAGATAATCCTACATTTTTCTAAAATTTCATCATCAAGCTTTACTGAATATGATTCAGTATATTGACATGCACATCCATAACACTCAAATTTCTCAAATTTAAAATCATTTCCAAGATGCATGACATTTTCATTTGCAGAGTACAGTTAAAGCTGCCATATAGCATATTTTTTGCAATAATTGCAAATTATGAATCATCAATGTTTTCAACAGCATGTATAATATTGCAATTACACAATTTCATCAGAGTAATCACACAATTTTGAATTTGTTTACAAACTATACATTCTATTACAGCAAAACACAAGATGATTACTGCAGCATGATATAAATTTTTACCAATACCTCATTATCAAGTAAAGATACCTGTGGCATAGTAACTCACATATTCACCTGCTACGCTCATAATCGAGATTCAAGTCTGAATCATAACATTTTTCTCTCAGATAAATGGCTAGTACCAATCCAATTAATCACCCGGCATAGTAACTCACATATTCACCTGCTATGCCCATAATCGAGATTCAAGTCTGAATCATAACATTTCTCTCTCAGATAAATGGTCAGTACCAATCCAATTAATCACCCAACATTGGTCAATACATGGTTAATTATTTATTGTTAGTTAAAGGGTAAGATTAATTTAGATTGATAACATGGATATCAATGTGTTGCTTGTAAAAACAAAAAATACAAAATATAACTTTCACTATTGATAGAGAGATGTTATATTCCTATGGATGTGATGATATCATAGCTTAACTTTATTTTTTTGAAATTTGAGTTAAAGTTATAAAATGACACTAATAGTTACTAACTTATTTAAATATGTTTGCTTTTACCAGTCCATAAAGGAATAAATTTGTGCAAGGCTATTCCCATAATCATTATATTCATATCCACAGTACAAGTTATCCTTGATTGTCCCAACTCCTCACTGAAGAGACCCATAGGTCGAAACCGGTCTGGGGATGGGGACAATCCAAGATAAAAATGATTTGAATGCCTTCTCTTGTAATAGCATTTATCATAAATAAAAAAAAGCTTGTTTAGAGCTAATTAGCATGCTCTTAATTTTGCATATTTGTAAGTGCAAGCTATATATAAGTCATGTGACATCTGACTTTTTATTATTAATAGTAAATAAAATAAAATAAAATTATTAAAAAAGAATTTTCTACATTTTATTTATTTTTCATTCACAACACATATACAATATGTATTCATACCTATATACATATTGTAACCAGTTGGCTTACATAGCATACACTAATATAGGGTGTGTGCATAAATATATAAGTAAAATAAAGGAAAAGTAGAAATAAACACAATAAATTTTTGTAGATATTTTTTTATATTTCTAAAATAAAATAATAAGTAAAGGGTTAAATAATAACTCTGATTTAAAATAAAAATTGTTTTATAAATTAAAATTTTAAAAGGTCTGAATAAATATAAATATTGTATTATTATCATTATTATTCTGATTGTGAAATGTAAAAACACAATATTGTTTTCAAATTTTTTTAATTAATTAAAACATGTATATGTTTTCAAAGGGATTAGAGAGCTAAAAATAAAAACTCTGTTTTCATCAAGGTGTTGTTATCATCTTAGATGATTCTACGAAAGGGATGATAACAAAATTAGCTCCAGTCTGGGTAATGATTTTTGAAGAGAACAGTCTGAATTGTAGTTTTTTTTGTAAGAGCCAAACAGAACAGCTTGGCTACTAAAACTTTTTGAATAAGTGGCAGAAATTAGCTGACCAAAATGGATAGCTGCAGTTTGTTGTTAGCTGTAGTAGAGAGTTGGCAGAATAGTTACCATAAACTGATGTAGCTGATGGCAAGATAGGAGACTGTTTTCCTTAGCAGGAGTTTGAATTTACATGGAAAAAATGACCCACTTTTTATGCTGAAATTCATAGCCTGAAATCTATCAAACCAAGACAGCTGCTTGCCTGGAATAATCCTAGATAGAAAGAGACCAACTACAAATCAAGATTTTACATGGATTGCATACTTTTACCTGATGATGATAACCAAAAATGGATTATATTTTTCTAATGGACCAAAAGAACCATATTGCTAAATAAATAATTATATATATGCTGACTATCTAAAGGCAGAGAAGCCCAGATAAACATATATACAGCTGTGGTGAGTAGAGTTATATATATAATAACGAAATTTTAAATAACTTCTTTAATTTCTTTAGTAAAATGACAATTTAAAAGAGATATGTGAATTTGTACTTTTTATGTTTACGGTGGGTGTATAGTTGAGCAGGGGTGTCTGGATGCGGTGTGTTCATGGTGCTCCAAAGTATATGTTCGGCACTGTCTAGACCTAGATATTGAGCTCCCAGGGTAGTCCAGTGGTGTATATGTAGGCCTCATGAATAGGCCTTGGTCTCATGAATAGACCTCCTCTAAAGCCCCTAAGACTCACAAGAGATGAGCAGGGCTGGCTCAGTGCCTGAAATTTTTTTTCTGGATACTATTTCTTGTGGATGATCTGTCTAGGTACTTAGAAGGGGCAGTGCTTAAAAATGAGGTATTTTCTCAAGACATCATGGGGCATTGTGTACTTAGTCCATGCCTGACTGTCTACTTATCATGGCATGAAGAGCAGCAGTTCACATATTCACTTTTCCTCTCTCACCTTGCCTACTTCATCAGCATTAACTAATCAAGCAGAAAGACATTTTAAAAATTATATATATTTTTTTGATTCTATAAAACGATATTAACTTTCGTTTATTAAAAAGAAAAAAGAAACATTTTAAAAGTGAGGCAAACAAGCAAAGAATTTTGTGTGGATCTACAAAATTAAAAAAGTAAAGAATTGATGATTCAATAATTTAATTTAAAAACGTTGGTAATTAATCAACAAATACCTGTCAAAAATTGACTATACTTTTTTTTAAAAAAAAAAAAGAGAGAACTTTTAAATTGAAACTAATTTTAAATTATATATTTTGTTTATACACACGTATATGTGTGGAATTTATGTGTTTTCCAAATCAATATTATTATAACAAATTAAAATATGTAACTTTTTGTCAGTGTGCGAATACACGCACATACATATGTAAAATTTTTAAATATTTATAGTATTTTTTTTATATGCAACTGTAAAAGGTTATTTTATATGACAATTGTAATATAAGTCAATTGTACTGCATATTTGCGTGTGCACATATATGTCAAGCTTGAAATAGACATATATGCAAATTTTAATATTTTTGTCATTAGAATACCAATTGAAATACATTAATTTTATGTTATAAATGGCGCATTTGTGTGCACATATAACAATTTGAATTTTGACTAGTAATTATGTAAGTTACAAATGTAATAATTATTTTATGTTTAATTGAAATGTCTTCATCCTATGTTATAAAATGCACGTCTGTGTATGGATATATGTATGCGTTTATAGATACCCATTAAGAAATAATGCAATTAGTGTAATAACTTGAATTTTGTAGTAATCTTGTAAATTACAGAGGGATGACTTTATTATTGTGTATCTTTCAAAATCAGAACTCTTATAAAACCTTAATCATTTTTTTTTGTTATTAATAAACCTGTATTTAATTGTTAAAAATGGTTTCCATCATCTCTTGGTCACATACAGTAATAGAGCTTGTGTTCTCTGAGCTAGATTCGAGCACGGGATGAATATATAAATGAGGATGTGTATTTAGTGCTTTGGGGCATCCAGAGATGATCAATCATCATCCTGGTTGGCACAAAAGAGGATACTCTTTAAAGCCCATGCACTATATTTTATTTTAGTTTAGTCTTGTTAAAAAAAAATTAAGTTTATAGTTGGCCAGTACAAGTGGCCAGAGCATTGATGATGATCAGCATGTTTTAAATGTCCCAGCATTATTGTTTCGATTTCTGATTATTGTGTATTTTAATGGATGGGCACTAAGCTGGTGCATCCAAGTTATGTTTAAATAATTGCCCAAGCTGGCAAAGGCTCAATAGTTAGCCTGGTCTACAGAAGACCCATTTCCGATCCAGTCACAAGGTTGACTGTTGATTTATATTTTTTTATTGTTCAAATCCAGCCACAAGATGGACTGTTGATTTTATTCTGATTTATTGTACTAATTTGTTTATTCCCATCAATGATGATGATGGATGGTTATTTCTCTCAAGTATTTACTTGTACTTATTTTTTAAAATGATAATGCTGGTGGTTAATTATGCTTCTAGTTGCTCGTCTGAGTTAACTGGCTGATCTCTCAATGTTCTCAGAGATCTCTTGATCTCACGATCCCTTAAATATGTTTTACTTACATATACTTTGTAACTTATTATTTCAAATTCATGATTTTGTATTTAATTGACTTGGAAGGGATGATGATTTGTCATCACCCCAGATTCATTTCTACTTCCTTCCAGCCATAACACCCCCATCCCATTACAATATATGTAATTGTTGTATATATTTTTTCAATATGTATGTACATAAGTAGACACAATGTCCCAACATGTTTTATGAAAAATCATCTAAAAAAGCTTAAAATTAGATAAATCAACAAGAATTAAAAATAACTAGAACTAGAAGTATTAATAACTGTGATAAATAAAATAAAAATTAAATCAATTTAATCAATAAATATGTATCCCATTTATATGTTTTATATAATATAAGGAGCATACTAATAGCTCAAACAAGCTCTTAATTGATAAGTGCGGTAAGAGAAAAATATTTAAAATCTCTATCTAGAACATTCCCACATTCCCAGACCAATTGGTTTTGAGATTTTGGCTCACCTCAGTGAGGAGCTAGAATATTCAGACCCTATATTTAAAATATCAATTCAAAATTCAGCACTTATTTAATATGTAACATTTAAGTAGAAACTCTGAAAGTTTCAGACATGAAAATGTCTTTAACTCCAGCTATATAACTTAAATAGCTATATGGAATTGAACCAAATTCAGATCTACTATATATATTAAGAACCTTAGCATTGCCAAGGATTTAAGGGCACAATTATTTTAATCAATAAAACAAGTTATATATAGCGTGACATTTCATGTCCTAAAATTTCAGAGTTTCTACTTAATTTTTACGTATTAAATGTGTGTTGGGTTTTGAATTGATATTTTAGATCTAGTGTCTGAATATTCTAGCTCCTCACTGAAGTGAGTTAAAAGCTCAAAACCAATTGGTTTGGCATGGGAATATTCTAGATAGAGATTTTAAATATTTTTCTCTTGCCACACTTATCAATTAAGAGCTTGTTTAAGCTATTGATATGCTCCATATATTACATATTTGTAAATACAAGCTCATAAAAGCAATGCCATGCAATATACGACTTGCTTTATTGATTATTATCATTTATATGTTTATACAAACATGAAGTTTTTCATTAGTTTATATTTATTAATGACACTTATTAAATCCCTGGCTTGAAGAGTAAAAAAAATAGGGGGGGGGGGATACTGGCTATTGTTAAAACTACTCATAATTATATAAATTCAAATTTAAAAACAACACGCAAAATATTCCCAGACTAGTTTCTAACTTATGACTTTCATCAGTGAGGAGAGGAACCTTGGATTTGAGAGTACTGCACCTAGATCTTAGGATCCAATGCAATTCTCTAGCATCCACTTTTTACCTTTTTAGTTAATTATAAAACTGTGAGTTTTCATTTTGGACTCATAACTTTATAATTAATTAAAAAGATAAAAGGTGGCTGCTAGAAAGTTGCATTAAATCCTAAGATCTAAGTGCAGTGCTCTCAAATCCAAGACTCCTCATTGATGAAAGTCACAAACTAGAAATTAATCTGGGAATACTGGATGAGTAAGCATTATGCACAAACCTTCTTGCATCCATTGATTACTCTGATTGCACTGGACGGAGAGTTTTGCCCCTGTTTCAAATGTAAACATCTACTTATATTATATTATATTGCTATATAATACATCATAAAAAAATATAAATTCATAAATATTGCTGAATAAAAAAAGTGCATTATTTGTGAATAACAATAGGCTTATTGTGTAAAGTAAAGTTAAAAGCATAAGGCAAATTAATTGCTTAAATGTTTTATATGTTAGTAACAACTATAGGTAAACATTTAAAGAAAATTATTTTGCGAATAATTAAACATACAGTTTTAATGAAATAAAACAATTAACTCATTTGGTAAAAAGGGCTAAGAAAACAATTTTGTAAATTTTGGAAAACATTTCTTTGGACAATAAACAGTAATTTTCAAGCAATTATTGAAAGATAATTACTGGGGGGGGGGGGTAATTCGGCCAAAATCAAAAGGATAATTCCACTGCAGTAATCATAATATTGGAAACTACATAATTCTAAAATTAAACACAGATTATGATGATGGAATAGCATTAAGTTATCATAGGAAAAGTACTTTTAATTACATTCCTCAATCAAATAGACCAGCAGAAGTATGCTGACCATTGAACTCTTATTATGTAGCTCCTCGAGGCGAAAGATTGTCAAACTAAAACCTATTACGGATAAATCCTGAAATAAGAGTCTGTTTCCTGTTTAATGATCTGACATGTTAAACTGAACTATAAGTATAACTTGTTCAATTGCCTACCTAAAAATAATTTGAAAATCTAACTATCATAAGAGGATTTGTGAAAAACGAAGCCTACAACGCAATAAATAAACTACTCCGAGATTATAAATAACGATGAAAGTCATATAATATTATATTGATTTAAGATAATGCTATCCAATAGGGAAACCAAATTTTCAAGATTTGCCACTGACAATTAAAAAAAGACACCGCAGCATAAGGTATCTATGACAATAGTATGTGCACAAATACCAAATTCCTTTAATGACTACGATTGTATTTTTATTTAATTTAAGGAAGACCTAAATTTATTATTATTATAATTAAAAAGCTAATTATTTTCGTTTGTATAATAATCTAATCATATATTTATATAATTTTTTCTTACATAATATCTCGGAGGAGGTTTACATTTTTTATTTAAGCCCACAAAGAGAATTAAGTTGGGGAGTTTAGCAAAAAGGAGGGGAAGAGGGAGAAAATATATTTTTCGTTTTTTCTCTTTTTAGAAAATTAACGTATTTAACCATATTATGCAGAGAATAGAATGTATTTAATAACATTTATGATAACACAGTAATATTTTAAGGTAAATTGATGAATACTCAAGAATGTGCTTAAACTTAATTTTTTTTTTTTTAATAACAGAAAAAAAGAATACCTTTGACAAATGCATTTTTTCAATCTTTATTTTAGTTATTGTGAGATGCATTTAACATCCTATACACGACATCGTTAATTTATTATTAAGAATAAAATTGTTACTTTTATTGAGAAGGCCTATTCTCTTAATTTTACTTTTTGAAAGTATTCACATTATTACCATGTTACAATCAATTAGTTAGACAATTATATACATGATTATTTAATCATTTTTATTAGTCATTTATTAGTCGCTATTTTGCATGAGAGTGGTGTAGTGAAAATTACACTACAGAAATATTATACATGATTATTATTCTAAGTATCTATGTTATATCCTCAGCTGGCAACAGGAAGCAACAACGAAAAAAAAAGAACTGTCTTCCAACATTGTGACTGTAATAAATAGATCTTACTCTATTTAAATACAATAATATATCATTTATATGATTATATGACTTTTTATCCAACCAGAATAGGGTTGGCTTAAAATAAATAACTCGGGGAAATGTAACCATTTATTACCAATTAACAAATTAACTACAATTCATTTATAAATAAAATATTATTTGCCTATCATCACTATTTTATAGTCATGTAATGTATTATCAACTAATTACATTTGGTATGAATATTATAAATTACTTAATTTCAGTTTTTTGATCACTATATTCTTTCTGCTGTAATATATATATATGAGTGTGGGTTAAAAATAGATATTGCAATACAGCTTACTATTATTCACAAATTTTGTTATCCACAACATGGTTTGAAAACAAACGTCCTAGATGGGGGAGGGAGGCAAATTTGTGTACCCCCCCCCTCAAACATTTACATTAAAAATAACACTCATAAAGATTTTCAAGTATGTTTAAATTTCATACATATTCATTACTATTAATTTCACATAATTAAATCGGTTTGTCATTCATGAAGTTAGATAATATTTGGATATTGGAAGCGACAGATTGAACTGCAATCTGTAGACTATTAGATCTGAAATTCACTATTCTATAACTGCATTAAGCACAAAGGCAATTTCATATTTGAAATCTCTAAATGATAAAGTTTCAAAATTTATATAACAATTATTACACTTTCTGGTATAAAATTATACTGTCTTATTTTATAATTTGCATATATTAAAATTCTAAGATAAAATCAAGTACTTTTTACAAATACAGCAATAAGCCTCCATTAAAATTTAACTGTCTCTTAAGTAATTCTCCAATCTACTTTAAGTAGTTTGCTAGTTCCTGCTTGTTGCATTTATTTTTCTCAAAATGATAATTCTTTATATATTTTAGACTCTGTTTCAAAAACAACTTTCTGTAGAAAACAGTGCACAATTAATCAACGTGTTAGCTTCAACCATTTACAAACGAGTATGGTCATTTCAACTTCAGAGAAAAATATGATGATAATAATAATAATTTTATATATATCAAAGCGTTGACTGGGAAGCGAACCCAGGCCAGCTGCTCGGAAGGCAGCTATGCTAACTGCTAGGCCACCAACACTTGGCAATAATAATAATATTTAAATACTAGTATGTATACTTAAGCTAGATGTAATTAGAGATTTGAATCCTGACTTTCAAATTCCCTTCAGTCATCCATTCATCTCATACAATCAATACACATAACTGTGAAAAAGATAAATGATTTCCAATAAATGTATTTTGTGCTGAACCAGCACTCATCAGTTGGTCCAGATCATCTTTGAGCATTGACTATATAGATGTGTGTGCGAGATGAGTGCTGGTATAGCCAAAATACGTATATTGAAGATATTTATCTTTTTCATATGTATGTGGTCAGTGTATCGGTTGTATGAGATAGAGTGAATGGTTGAAGAGAGCTTGAAAGTCTGTGTTCGAGGCTATTATCAAAATCTTTTTGTATTTTACAATAATTACAATATCTATCTTAAATTAAATTTCTAAAAATTAGGGAAAAGTTAACTGTTACTACTGTCTTTCCTAATTACTTTTGATTTTAGTTTTGCATTAATATCCATCACATCTCCCTAACGGATGATCACTTTCTGTGATGAATCCATTAAATACATTACAGATTTTAAAAATAAAAATATAATTCAATTCTTCTGAATCTTAATTTAAATGCTTCCACATTCAAATTCATTTAGGATTTTTCTAAAAAAAAAAAAATTACTTTATAGCCAATTCAATACGTCTATGTCCTCTTTTACATTTGACTCCATATTTTCTTAATGCATTTTCTTTTAAGTTGAATAATATCTAATATATTATCAATCTCAACAATGTTATTCTTCCAGTTTTAATTATAATAAATCTCATTTCATTTGTATTTCCAATATTTATACTTTCATAGTGAAGTACATGTCAACTTTTCAAATGAATTGTCTATTTACTTCTTATTCTAACGTTTTGAACTCTAACAGTTTCCTGTTGAATATTAAAGTCTTTTTCCACTTCTCCTGAAAGTGATTTCTAGTAGTATGTCATCCACAACCTAGTTTCTCTAAATTATTGATTCTTAGCACTTTCTGCCTTTCATTACCAAATTCTGCTTTAACTGCTGACTTTATGAATTTAAACACAAAAGTGGAAATGAGTTTTCACACATATATTTGTACATTTATCTTGCCTTCAAAAATATCCATCTAATATTTCAATTAAAAACTATCAGGCATCTAAAAAATAAGATTATTGTAATTTTTGGTCTTAAACTCATCATACTGGCTGATACATGATAATGAATAACCCATCCACAATCACCATAAAATAATCACACAGTAACAATAGCTGCTAAAATAAGAATGTATAAAAAGATCTTTAGGAATAATCCTACTTAATCTTTTAAAGTCTCACAAAAATTTTCTTTCAATTACCTTTTCAAGCCAATATAAATAAAAGTTTACTTATTTGTTTGACTTTATTTTCTGTTGCTTCACTATTAATATTTTCTATTTTACTTTAATATTTGTTTTGTTTATATTGTTACAGAGACTACTGGCCTAAACAGTCAAAACATTATTTCAAAAAATGAGTATTTAATTTTTGGAATTCGAAAGGTGCCATAACTAAAAGTGGACCTTCTTCTTCAACTGATTATATCCCTTATCATATATTAAAATTTGTAATGGGTTCCATCTTTTCTTCTCTAACAATTCTACACAAGAAACATTTTTTTTATCTTTATTCCTTCTATTTTGCCTACTTTTTTTATTTACTTATTTTGCTTATTGTTCTTTAATGACTTATTTTTAACATCTATTTCAGACAACAATGATATAGGATGTTTAATATGACAGTTAATTAAAATGATATTAATAAAATATAATTTCACACTGTGGAAGAAAACAATCATCAGTTTCTTCCATATATCAGTGGTTTGCAGTGCGTTACTATATGATGTGGCTTTATGGTCATTTTGCTATTAAATGTTTTAGTTTCACTCTGATCCTTTCTATGTTTTTAATGATTATACATGTGATGTCTTGTTTAAATGAATGAGTAATTATAATATTTGTTTAGATTGTCATTTTTACTTGTTTCTACACCATTTAGCCTCATTTCCACACCAATACTGATTTGTCACACAAAAACTGTACTTCAAATACCAATTATCATGTACTACTACTATATGCTTATTTATCTATTAAATAAAAAGTACTTGAATTGTTTATGAAACTTTAATACTTAATTGCTTATGGAAGTTATTCTAGAGTAGTGGTCTTCATTGTTTTCACACCTGTGGACTGGCAAAAATAAGGATAAGATTTTGCAGGCCCACAGAAGTCTACAGATAAATTTTCTTAAAGATTTAAACTGCTTAGCCTTAGATGAGCATAATTGTTATAACTGACCAAAACAACTCACTAGTTACTGTGTAATGTAATGGTGTTGCTTACCTTCACATGCTGAACACTCTTTCTCAAGTTGCGCAGTCATACTACTACAGAAAACAGTACATTCTCATTAATGTGCCTGCATTGCTACATTTATTATTTCATTGTTAAAACATGCAAAAATAAAATGTTATTCACCTGAATGTTGGGAAATATCACAGAGTGTAATTACATAACTATGATTATGATAAATGTAATATCTGTATTTAATGTTAAATATACAAGATGAAGTTATATATATATGGAGTTTGTATAATAAACAACTTTTTTTTTTTTAATTTTGAATCTGGTGTTATTTTAATCTCATTTTTACCCAATTAAAAAAAAAGAAACAGAATGAAAAGTTGTTTTGGTAAAGTGTCACATAGAAATAAAACAATCATTATAAAGATGTCATTTTGCTAAAAAAAAAAAAAAAAAAGATAATAAAAAGATGTCACAAATGCAATAAAAATTTTTGCTATATGTGACCAATAAATGAGCTGACGCAATACAGAAATGCCTACTAGGTATAGACGTGTAAGGAGTGGTGCAATTGCTTTGTTTTTTAAAGATTACATTTTCAGATAAATTCCTTTGATTATTATTTAGTAATTATAATATCTAATAATTTAAATAAAATTTTGATTTATAATTAATTTTATTCAAGCAATTGGATGAAAAAATAAATAAAAATTGTTTATATTAATTATCGTTAAAAATCTTATTATTTTGTTATTACAAACTTTCCTGCCAGTCTAGCACCAACGGGCAAAAAGGTCTGCGAACCAAGGGTTGAAGACCACTGTTCTAGAGACATTTACTGTAAGCAAGCTTGATTAGTCAATAAGCATCAGATGGTATAGTACTGTAATACTCCCCTCCCATCGTCTTCTGGTTTTCCCATCAACAAGTCAATCATTAGTCTGATAGTGGGCATATTATAGTAGTACACTTTCTGGGCCAATTGATATTCCAGTTTAGAAAAGATAGCACTAGAATGGGATGAAGAAAACTGCTATTGGAAACATAAGTAAACATGTGACAAAGTAATATGATATTGTTATTTAAGGAATTGAGATGGTTTAAAACTTATATGTACTGTAATTGGGAAAAATTGTTCTTGGGTGTAAAAAGGTAAACCACAGCTATATACATTCTAAAGCCTACATAGTTAAAATGTCTACTTATAAATAATATTTTTATTTTTACAGGTATTGATGGTGGGTGTTATCAATGAAAGTATATATATTATTTATATACTAAAATCAGACGTCTGCTTTATATTTTTAAAATAGAATTATTTATGCACTTTGCACAACATTTTTTAATCAAACTCATTCGAATGATTTAGACAAGAAGTAAAAAAAAAAAGAAACGTTTTCTTTTTTTTTTCCAACTATTTTTATAACGTTGATTTTCATGAAACGTATAGCTTTTAATTTAAATTTTTATAAAGTTACTTGTTTCAATATTAATAATTGAAATATTAAAAAAAAAAAAAACCCATCCATTTAATTTTGAAAAAGAAATCTAGTAAATTTAATTAACGTTTAAATTCATTTAATTAAAATGCATTTGATTAGCAATCAGAATAAATACAATCTTTTTGAGAATTAAATTTTGGCATAAATTACATGTCATGATTTATGATCTGAAAACATCAGTTATCAAGCACAGCACCAGTGTAATTTATATCCGATGACAACTGTAATTGCATGCTTTTAAATGATTAGTTCAGTATTCAAGAAATAATTTCAACACTGAAAACAATTACAGCGACCGCAAATTACTTGCAGACACTGATTGATATCTGGTTATTGATTTAAGAAGAAACAATTTTTCATTTAAATGAAAAGACACCGCTAGTAAAAGTGATTTCATGTTATTTAAGATTTGACTGTCGAGAACATCAACAAAAAGACACAGACACATTTAATTTAAAGATACAAATTAAATAACAATCGATTTTCACAACTTTTAATTAAAACAGAAACCTGAAAGTTACCTACCTTATTATTACTCTAACAAATAGTAATAATTTAAAAAAAAAAAAAAGAAACAATATATTTCTACTTCGGAAATTTTGAGAATTTAGTAAAAAACAAAACATAAATTAGAAAACAAAATAAAAAAGTTATTATTTTTTATCGTAGAAAAAATAAAAAAGTTATTCCTATATGAACACAGACATAGTATTTATTAATAAATCTAACGTTCTTCTTTGTTATATATTACAACATATAATTTAACAATATAAAAAGTTTTATTATTCATATTAGAATAAATTATTATAGGTTAAAAATAAATGACAAGTCAAGCGATCGCAAGTAGGATATTCCCATTCCCATTATGGGAAAGGCTACACCATATCATCGCATCACTTTTATAGTCCACACATCAATGACTACTTGACCAGTTAAGATTAACCTGAAATTTTTAATCTTTAGATAAGCATGTCTACTATAGAATGGATGGCTAGCTTTCTGTTTGGCTATGGGTAAGTTACTTGAAAACAAAATCTTAATCTTGTTTGTGATTTGGAAAAAACCCAAGCATTACCCAGCTCAGACTCAAAGCCTAGGTAATGAGCATGTAGATAGATAGTTATGAAATCACTATGCCATGAGACTCTTCTTCATACTATGTTATAGTAGTAGCTAACCATGACAAGTTATTATTGATGATGATCAGATGTCTCTTGGTAATATTATTTTATTGCTTAATTAATCCAATTTGCCTTTGGGAAGAGAACTTAATATAAATACTTACTTACAAGTAATAAAATAATTTTCTAATTTAAAAGTAAGTATTTGTATTAGTAAGCTCTGACTAAAAATAAAATGAATGTGTTTGAATCTAAGCTTTGGTTAAGAGTTATAAAGCAAAGGTAAACCATGGTTTCAATGTCTATAAGATATACAGCGCCATTTCAATAGTAGCAAAGGAAACATAAATTACACATTATCACAATAGTGATTTTCTTTATATTCAATGCAATGACTTTGATAGTGGGATATCTTATTTAGCCTTCAGTTATTATAAATTAACCCTTAACTAGGTTAACTACAGACAACACCTACAATAAACTTATACTTGTTTCAGAAATTACCAAGTATCTAAAAAAAATCTTCAAAATCTACCCAAATTTGAACCATAAATTATGAGCATAGCAGGCAAGGGTGCTAATTCCTATACATTAAGTTCATATTATTTTACTACTAAAGTGAAGAAAATTTGATAATAATATTTAGCTGAGCACACTATTGGTATTGTGCACCAGATTCATGCCAAACAAATTAAAGTGACCAGTTAAGATTCCAGTGAATGCTCAGTGGGACCCTAATATTTCTTAGATTAACAATATTATTAGACTTGGCAATAAACCAGGTCTCTTTTATCTTCCTTTTCCTATCATTAGACCCAATGCAAACTGCATTAATTATTTGAGGATAAAATTCATGTTCAGAATTTCTTTCATGATTAAAAAAAGCCTAATTAATTTGAGAATCCACTTTAGACATTTTATTGGTATGTGTATTGTCACAAACATGTTGACACACTAACTTTTGTCTCTCCATATTAAGTGGAACTACAACCAGTGTCTTGTCAAATAATCGAATATGCAATTTCATACTTTGAATTGTTGATGAGTCTGTTTAAACATAAGGATGAATTGAAACCTTACTTCTTTTAATTTTGCATCCAAATTTGGAACATAAACTACTGAAATTCATTTCTGTCAGTTTATTTTTATTTGTGTGATGTTTAAACTTAGCTTTATGATAAAACAACCTTAGTGGCCTCTATAAAATATTCTTGTTGAACCTCAAACTTATTAAGTCAATCTAAGAAATACTAGTGTCCCACTGAGCCCTGGAATCTTAACCATCTGATACACAGTACCAAAAGCACACTCACAAAATTTTATTATCTAATTTTCTTCTCTGTATGACCTATAGATATACGTGGGCATATAATTCACATAGTAGACAGAGTTTATTGATTTATATATTTTGCTACTAAAGGTAACATTCCTATGATAGAGTGAACAAATTCCTATAAAACCTCATGTACTGAGAAAAAGCTTTAATAAGAACTAAGATCCAATACAAAAAATAAAGATTAAATTCTAAAAGCTAATAAAAGAATATCTTAAAATATAACTTTTATAGGCTAAGCTTTAATTAAAAATATTTCGCTGTAATAATAATTGAATGAAAAGATTGACTCAAAGAGTTTGACTTAAAATTTGTTTCTACTTCAACCAAGTATAATTTGGAACAAGCATTTTATTAATTCACAATAATAATAATAATAAAATCATTTACTTTTGGTCTAATTTTACTTTTTAAATAATGTTTAGTTGTTATTATTTATTAAGCACATAGAAAATATATAAATACTTTTAGAGAAAGGCTTTAATCTTTATTATATGCACTTTGAATGTTTATAATAGTCAAACAATGTCTTTTTTTGACTATAGAGGGACCTCTCAAACCTTGAGACAAGATAGTGATGTTATAAAGATAAGATTAGCCATATCTTGTGTCGAGGTTTGAAAGGTTCCTTTATAATAAAAAAAAAGACAGCGTTTGACTATTATAAGCCTTCCAAGGTGCATATAGTAAATGTTAAAGCCTTTCTCTAAAAGTGTTTAAATAATGTTTACACTGGCACCTGCTTGATTTTGTATAGTTCAGATGTCAATTCTTCAACAAAATTTTTTAAATCCAAGAGAAAGGAATATTTTTCACTACATGAAAAAAGAGTTTGTTTTTTAAGTAATTATTTTTGTTTTTTAAGACTATTTTAAATTAGATTTATTTTGGTTACCTCCAGTAAGATTTTTCTTAACTTCAAAAACACTTAAAATATAGATGAGAAAAGTTTCTTCACTAGGAGATATTGCATCACTGAAACCCTATTAGTGGGGTAGGAAGATCTGCATATGAGCAGCAATTTATCCTTTCCAATCCAGAAAAGTGTCAACAAAGAAATTGAACAAAATATTTCTTATAAGAACTCACAAGCAAAGGGCCAGCAAGCCATCTATCTTAGCTTATGCACACTAATACCAAATTGAGCAACAATTGTAAAAATTCCACAGGTAGATATTTTTTGTAAGAGTGGTTAAAAATCAAAATAATTCTAATAGTAAATTGTAAGAAAGGTAGGAGGGGAAAAATAAGGTAATTATATCAGAACAATAAGACTTGACAGTGCAAAGGTGTGCATATATATAATAAAAATAATATGAGGATTAAACGTAATGTAAAATAAAATTAACAAAAAGATTAATCCCAAATAGTAAATAAAACATTATTTAATATTGTGCATGTATCAATTTCAAAACTATAAATAATAAAACATATGCACATATAATCCCATATTCATCCTTTTATTCTGCCTCTAAGAAAACCAATCAATGTTTTGATCAAAAATTATCAGACTTCTTGAAAAGAAACCAATAATATTTTTATGATTTCAAGTTTAGAAATGAAAGTCAGAAATGTTTCTATAGCTGTTCAAGCAAACTGATGAATAACTCATTCCTAATCTCTTCCTATGTAAATGATAATATACTAAATCAGCTGCAACAAGAACATATGGACATAAGATCTTGGTCTAGCTTAGTTCTTTCAAGACTCCATAAAATATTGACAGAACTCATTGCAGATAATAGCATACTTTTTATTACAGATATTCTATGATGCGTTGAGGTATCACATGTAAAAGAAATATGATAAAAAAATTTACTTATGTGATATGAAAATGCTGTGAATAAAAAAAAAAGAGAAATAAACTTGAAAAGTACTTCATTTTGAAGAGGATTTATTCTTTCATTTATTTTAATGGATATTTTTACATATTTATTTAAAATGTGGAATAAATTATATTAGGAATAAAATATGTATATGAGAATCCTAAACTTAGAGTAAATCAAGTCTAAACTTAGTAAATCTTGTAATTCTCAATTACTATTCTGAATTAGAAATTTCATAAACAAATATTAAATATACAACCCTGATCTTCATAAATAAAGAATTAAAAGTTTATAAATTATCAGGAAATAGAATACCAGCAAGACCAGTTGGAATATAAAAAAAAATGATAGAAACTGCAAATGTTAACCCTAAGCGTAAGAGGATCTAAAAATAATAATAAAAAGTGGCAATATAAGTAATATATAATTTTTGACAAATCTATAAATAAGCTTCATAACAACAGAGCTTAGATAATCCAGTTTGTCATAAGAAAAATAACAATAACTCAACATTCTTAGAACATTCCAAGAAGACAGGACATGTGTTTGAACCCTCCAACCCCAAAATAATCGACATTGAGAAAAATGACATCTAGCGGAAAATCAGAGAAGCATATTTCATTAATTACAATAATAACGCTATCAATAGAAAGGATACCTGCTTTGCCATCTCCAAAAGTTGGACTATCTAGCTCATTTGCATACGCTTTGCAAACTGCTTTGTTTCCTTGCCCTATTTCCTCATTCTGCACCTCGCATTACCGCTATGAATATGAGGCAAATGGCCTTGAAAGCGCTTAGTGTATAGTAATTTTTGAATCTGTGTAGCTTCTCCTTCAAGTGTTTCATACGCTTTTTAATTTGTACAAAAATTATTCTATAAATGGATTTCAAATTAAATGTCAGTAATTAATTATCTCTATCAATTCCTGACAATTTAAACTAAAAAAAGGAGAAATTTCTGTTCTGGTGTAGTCTATTAAAGCAGGTTATATTATCAACTTTTAGCAGATAAACCATTTATAAGTATGACTGACTTAAAAATGAGAATTTCTTGATTTATTCTTAACTGAACAAAAAAAATTTTCACTGCCCAATTGAATGAAACTATTGTGCATGATAAGTAAAATCTCAATAAAATGAATGTGTGATAAAAATTATTTATAAATAAATAATAAGGCTGTATTTTTCATTCAAAAAGCTCTGTGGCAAAATGGTTAGAACACAAGCTTTCTGTAGTCTTCTTCACTTGTGACTTAAATTTATAGTATTAAATTTCAAAAATCTTTTAGTTCTCACTTTTCAGCAAAAAAACTTTTATTATTGATTACAGTTTCAACTGTACCATGCAGTCTTCATCAGATCTTATTCTCTTCTTTTAATTTTCTCTATCCTCCAATTTACTCTATAGCTAAAAAAAATTCAACTAAAAATCCTACATATACTCAGAATTAGTCCATAACCAATTCAGTTAGTGATATAACTTTGATCTACAAATGAGCATCTAAAAAAATCATAAAAACTTTAATGTAATAATTTTAAATATCTACTTGTTATTGTCTAATGTAGCAATTATTAATGTAAGATAAACATATACCAGAGATTTGAATCTGGACATTTAGGGGTATGCAAAAAATACTGTTTATGAACCTTATTATCTCAGTGCTTTTTAATCTCATTATTGATCTAAAAAAAACTATTAAATGACAAATGTTTTCCTAATGTGGAGAGTATAATTTACAGAGATGGGCTACCAAAAGATGTTAGACAATGCCTTATGTGTTTTAGCAGAGTGATAAATGAATTCAAGAGCTAAAACTTCTTAGACTGAAATTCAGTCTTTTCTTCTATGGTTTGAAAATCACATGAACACAATTCCCAAGAAATTAATCATGTAATATTTTTATGTATTTATAATGAGCTAATAGAGAGCATGTATTTGCATCATTCATGATATACTGATGATAAACCCATTATAGAAGAGTAATTATTGTGATTAAAGCTGAATCAAGATCCAGTTATGGATTGCTATTATAATGTATTAATTTATATAAATAGTGTGTAAAAGGTCTGCCCATCCCTCACATATGTATGTATAAATGGATTATTCTCCTGTACATGAGGGGTCAGAATGACTAATATGTCAACATGGGTAGGATGACAACCTTGGCATTAACAAGGGCTTTGAACATTCCATCATCAGATTTTCAATGAAATGGAAGGCTGAAAAGTTGTGAGTTGGAATAGTTTGAAGCCTGTCCATTAAAGTATAAAGATTGGCTATCTTAATATAAAGCTGAGCACTGATTATATATATGTGTGAGGATAGTAATCTAGACCAACTGATGATTTCTGGTTTAGCATGAAATATGTATATTGGTGATTATTTATCTTTTCAACATGTGTGTGATCAGGTGGGTCAGCAATATATGGCACTAAGAGTAGTGGGTCATGTGAAAGTCTGAGTTCAAATCCTGCATATATTATATATACTATGATGATATTTTTAAATGTTGTATTTCTCTACAAATGACTCACTCAACCAATCATATTCATAAAACATGGCTCTTTTGTAGTCAGAATACTAAAGTATTTAGACATGTTTTACATGCTATTTTTCTTATATTTCTTGATACAAGCAAAACTAAAAAGAAATAAGTAATTAAATGATAGATCAACTGAAAAATAAAGTATCTGATAACTAAAATGATAGAGAAATCTGCACTTCATGAGCTTTAACTCAACTAATTCCTGCCACTCTACCATTGAACAAAATGTCACGGAGCAACTACATTTATTTTTCAAGTTAAAATCCACATTAAAACAATACCATTCATATGATGGTTTTGTCAGTGTGACAGAATAATTCAAGATTATAATTATCCAATTTTATATGTTGGAAAAAGCCTCCTTACCTAATACATTTTCTAAGTTTCACATTGGATGTGAATCTTAGATATGAAAAAGAATGCATTAATTTCTATATTACTAGGTGTTTTTCTATACATACGATTCTATATTAAATGAATTTTTTGTAAAAACTGTTTCCAAGCAAGCAAAATCTACTTAGCTCGTGTATTCATTTATATAAGAAAGTTAATAATTATTAATATTGTTTTTCTATTTCCAAAATATTTATGCAATTCCTAACATTTACAGCTTTTCATCTTCACTGAGTAATTTTTAAAAAAATTATAACTAACTCTCTTTCTCTTTCAAAAAAATCATTATTTCACATTTCAATTCTGTTACATTATTCATTCAAATAATAAAAATACATAAAAATGAAACATTTCAAATAAGATGAACATACATATATATTGAAGCATTTAACTCAAAATGGCAAATAAAATAAGTGAAAGAATAATAATGAAAATGATAGAACACAAAATAAATGTTATATTATTTTGTTAGTTTTTCTTTAAAATAATTAACTGATATAACCGTGTATATCATGATATAAATGTGAAAGTTTGTTTGTTTATGACTTTATAACTCAACAAATATTGCACTAATCTTGATGAATGTTGCATGATTTTTTCTTTTTTTTTGTATAGAATTTTACTGATACATTTTTGCTTTAATTGTTTAAAAAAAAATTGTAATTTGCAATATAAAAATGCATATAACTGTTTTGGAATAAATCATAAAAATACAAAAAGAGAGCAACACTGATTAAAAGATTAATAAGTTGGAAATTTTTTTGAATAAAAAATATAAGATCATTTTGTAAATATATTTTAAATTAATTAAATTGTGCTTGTTCCATATATTTTAGTTTAAATATATATTTAACACATGTTAAAGTAAAATTTAATATGGTATAGGTCTAGCAAAAGAAATACTACTGGATTTGATAAACTTTTACTATGAAATTGATAAACTTTTAGGGATGTCAGTTTAATATATTTAACATTGTGAAAAAGTAAATTTAAAATACCATGAGTATAGCAAAAAAATACTACTGAATTTGATAACATTTTACCATTCCCATTAACTATATTCTCACATGATAAACTAAGTTAAATATATTTAATTAACAGGTGAAAAAGTAAACTTAAAAATGGCATGGGTATTTGCTTGATTTTAAAGGTATTAACCTCCATTGGTTAACTAAAATAGTAATCTATGTGTGATAATAAAAAGATAGGATAAATATAAGAAATAACAAAAATAAGCATGAAAGATAAGTTCCCATTACTTATCTTCTAAAAAATATCAATTTACATTAATTAAAAAAGAGATAACTTTTCTAAAGTATTAAAAAAATATTATTTTTCTTTATTCTTTATTTATCTATTATCTACTTATCCTTTATATATATACACACATACAGGCTATGGGATTTTTGTTTTATGGTTAGCACAGTTTAAGCAGTAAATTAATAAAAATAAATTCACACAATAGCTTCATATTAGTTATATTTGAAAAAATATCAATTTACAATAATTAAAAACAGCTGACTTTTCAACAGTGCTTTATAAATTATTTTAAACAATATTAATACATTGTACAGGCTTAAACCTGCATTTATATATGATATATATGGATTTGAACTCAGACTTTCACATGACCCACTACTCTCAGTGCCACCTCATATTGCTGACCCACCTGTTACTATCCTCACACATATATACAATCAGTGCTCAGGTTCATATTAATGATTGCTGGTTTATTGGTGATTATTTATCTTTTCTACATGTGTGTGATCAGGTGGGTCAGCAATATGAAGTGGCATTGAGAGTAGTGGGTCGTATGAAAGTCTGAGTTCGAATCCCGCGTATTTAAACAATATAAAAAATTATCCAATACAATAAATTATTTACTTTTAAAAATAATAGCAGTGTGCTTAATAAATTGACATTCTTTTATTAAATACTTTATAAATTATATATTTTAAACAATAATAAAAACTATCTAATACAATATCCTTAAAATATATTTTTATTAGCCTTTATATGTACAATATATGCTAAAATCTTATAATTTTTATGGTGAATAGCTAAAGCATGTTATTACACAATACATACATTGATTTAGAGATGGCACTTCAAGGGATATACATATTACAATTACTGCCATTATCAGTCATAATATTTGTTAATGAAGTTTATTAATTAAACCAAATACAAATATTAATAAATAGTTAGGCACTTATGTCAATATATAAGGAAAACCAACTATCTCATAAATTTACAAAATTTTAACCAGAAACAAGGACATCATCGTGTAACTCTGGATATTAAATCAGTCTTATCTTCTTTGCCCACATGACAACACAATGATAACTATTAGTTAAATTAGAAATACACAACTCTGTTCAAGATATATATATATATTGAAAAACATGCAAATACATATGTATAGGAACTATATTTCTTGAAACTTATAACTATATACAAATGAATATTATATTAATTCGTGATCTAGTTTCTGAATAAAGTTGTACTACTGAAAATAATAAATTAAATGGAATTAAGATATAAGAGAAAAGCATGCATTAATAGCAATTGAAGATGATACGTCTTTAATCAAATAAAAAATAAATCAATCAAATTTTGTAAAATGAAATAAGAAAAATACAAATTTTGTTAATAGATTTGTTTCACGTAAACTTCGTGTTTATATGCTCTAATATTCTACTCTTGTGACCATCAATGCTAATCAAGTATTACTATTTGGTAATCGTTTTCAACAATGTAGTTAATCCAATCTGATGTCAGGCAGATAATTAATATAAACAATGTATGTTTGCATTACTATGCAATGCATCTTTTTTGATAATTTTTTTATATAAATGCCTGCTCGCAGTTATTTTGCAGATGGATGTAGAACAAAATCAGCCTGATCATAACTTTTCTATTTATTACAAGCATTAGATATGAATGTTAATTAGTTAAAAATATTAAATACAATATTTAATAACTTTATAAGGTTTGGAAAAATGTGTGAACGCTTTAAACAGATTGATGCTTTATGGTGAAAATGCATGTCAATGAAAAACATCTATGCACATAATCTGAAAGTAATACCAAGAGAAAAGCCATAAATGACAGGAATTAATTTACTGTTGTAAATTGGATATATAAAATGGTTTTCTCTTTAACGGTAAATAAGTAACACCATTTTTCTTAATTTCTAATAAAACATTACTTCAATTAACAACTCAGTGGATTATGTTTTATTCAACGACTTGAAGCAATCTGAAGATTTGCTTTTAAAATTTTATGTGAAACATACCCGAGAAGTAAGACAAGTTAAGATGTTTTGCTTGAATGAGTCTGACATCCTCACATAACAGATTAAACCTAAACTGTAAGGTCTTAGTTGTCGCTATAGTAACAAAAAAATTACTGAAAACAGAAAATAAAACTTCAGCTAACAAAATTAGTAACGATTAATATTTTATTTAATATAAAAATCTGATCTACGTTTCCAATCACAAATCTAGAATTTATTTTCTTGTACACGCGCACACACTCTCATTAATTTAAACATATACATGGATACTTAAAACTACTATAATTCCGATCAGGTTTATGATTTTTCTTTTAGGTAACTGGACTATGGGTAATCCAATTCAACATCTAATCCTGGTCAATAAATGATTAGTTAGTTATTCTTAGCTCGAGGGTAAATATTAAACTCTCACCTCCATACAATTAAAAAAAATCTAATGAGTAATGATCTTTTTCATGGTTCTATTATAAGGGGCAGCTTTGTCTTTTATCCCACAGTTTAAAGTACCGTATTAAGCCATTTGATTTGTATTAAAAAAATCACATATCAAAAAAAAGTTTGAATAATATTTACTTATATATAAAAGAGTGCATTTTAATTATTAATTATTTATATACAGGTTTAATAACTAAATAGGATAGGATCGTGACAAAATAATAACAATTGATTATTAGCAATCCTTTTAACAAAGTTTAAAACAATTGTAAAAAAAAAAACAAGCAAACAATGTAACTCGAAGAATTAAAGCCCATTCTTGCTTGAATGTTTGCACATGCAGTACAAGCACGCTTGGATTATTTGAAAGCTTCCAAAAATAACTTATAAAATATTAAAATGTATAAATATATCTCATGTTTTGGCACAGTAACATTTGCTCAAATTATACGCTTTTCCTCAATTGAAGTCAAAATCTATTTTGCTGGAACATTTTATATGTTTATATATTTTAGTATTTTATATAATAATTCCAAAAAATTACTATAGATTATAATATATTTTTCCTGTGAATACTTTTATTTTAATATATATATAACAAAATACTAGAATTGACTTTACAATGCACAATTAACTAAAAAAATAACTATAGCCAGCTCACAACATGACTGCCTTCCTGAGTAAAAATTTACAATTATTTTGTCTGGTATTAAATATGGAATTTGTAAGTTTTCAAATAAACCAAGATAGCACCCTGTACTTTTGATCAATGTATAGCTTCATGGGTCTATAATCTACCGAACATGAGTTAGTTGTTAAATTAAAACAAAATTAATAAATCGATTGTTAAAGTTAAAAAAAAAAAGAAATAAATTCTGATTAATTTCAATAAGAAGCCTTATTTCAATTTTTTTAAATCTATAATGTGGTAAGCGACAAGATGCTCTTAACATTATCATGTTTTGATTCAATTCAACGTTTCTTTTTGTCAGCAATTTTTTAAGTAAATTGTCATAAAAATAAAAATTTGGGACGTTTTTGTTACAGAATGTGATACAAAGAATTATTTCCAAAAGTATGGCATTCTACCCTCCTGAAAAGTATGCCAATTTAATGGTCACAATATAACTGTACACCACTGACATGAATAAAGTATAAATATATATTTCATTTTTCTGTTAATAGATTAATCCCCCCCCAAAAAAAAAAAATGAGAGAGAGAGTGAGAGTGAGGGAGTGAGTGAGAGAAAGAGAGTGAGTGTGAACGAGTGAGTGAGAGAGAGAGTGAATGAGTGAGAGAGAGTGAGCGAGAGAGAGAGAGAGAGAGAATCTGTAAATATTGTAATTAATTTTTCAACAATGATTTCTTTTTTTAAGACAACAGTAATAAAAAATAAAATGTAATTATTAAATACATTTCCTAGCAGGTATTTTTTTTTAAATATTTGTTGGGGGACCCTGAAACTGTAGATTTATCAGAAATATAGACGGACACCTTGGATTTATATTTGAAAATTCACAAATATCTTAAATACACTATATACATATCATTTTCAATCATTATCAATCCACTGCCCGATGAAAATTTCTCTAAGTTCAACCTATTTTCTCTGATTTCTAGCCTCTCTTCTCTACATCACAAAATCACACATGTGGTCTTTTTCTACATCTTTTACAATCTCTTGGAATCCAGTTTAATATTTCATCTGTCCATCTATTATTATTTCTTCTAGCAATATGTCCAGCCCAACTCCACTTCAGTCTCTTAATTCTTTCAATATTGTCAGTAACACCTGTCTGTTCTCACTCCCATATATTTCATTTTTGATCTTACTCCTAACATACATATCACCATACTTCATTGAGTGATTTGAAGTCTCTGCATTGCTCTTCCAAGTTTCATATCCATAAATAAGAACTGGTAAGACACATTTATTAAAATCTTTCCTTTTCAAACATATAAGCATATTTCCTTTTAATATTAAGTTATTACTATCAAAAGCATTCCAACCAAGTTTAACTCTATGATTAATTTCATCCATTATGTTTCCATCTATAGTAATAATCTAATCAAGTTATTTGTAGTTGTTAACTTCTTCTAACTCATCATTATCAATCTTTATTTTCTACATTTGAGAAAACCCATTGAACATTTTTTTTAAACATTTATCTTAGTTCTACTTTCTTACTTTAAATGCAGTATTTGCAAAAACCACTACATCATCTGCAAAAGCTAGATGACTTAAATAATATCCATTTATTTTTACTCCCTTATTTTTTCATTTTAATTCACAAAATATTTCTTACACAACTGCTATAAAAAGTTTTGAGGATATGAAGTCATCCTGTCATACACCCAATGTTAATTTTCCTAGTATCATTATTATTACTGCTGTTGCATTTTTATAAATATTCTTCAGAATATGACAATATTCTAGGTCTATACATTGATGATCTGATACTTTAATCACTGAAGAAATGCTTATAGAATCAAATGCTTTTTGATAAGCTACAAATCCAAGCATAATAGTAACTCTTATTCATTGGTCCTTTCTATAACTTCTCTCAATACTTTGATATGATCCACTGCACTAAAACCACTTAATTCTAGTTTGTTCTTTAATTGGTTAAAATCCAAAGTTCACTGTAGACAAGTTGTAATTATCTTGATAAAAAATTTTTTTTATATAAAACTGATAAAAGATTGATAGGTCTGTAATTTCTAATATCTTATTTATCATACTTTTTAAATATTAATACTCATATTGCATTCTTTCAACTATGAGGTAAAATCTTTATCATTTAGATATTTGGTATAAAACTTTGTCAAAAATTTTTCAATTTCGTCATCCACTTCTTTTAAGATATCACTTAAAATTCCATCATTACCTGGAGTTTGCCCTTCTTCATAATTGCATGTTTTACTTCTTTAATTAAAATCCTGGGTATTTCAGAAGATGTAATATTTGTAGGAGGTACTTGTTTTTTATTGCTATGTATTTCTTGATAGAAATCTTCTACCCATTTCATGATGTCATCTTTCTTTTTAATAGTAGTTTCATATTTTTTTCTTAATGCAGAAATAAATTTTCTACTAGTTCATAATTATACTTTCTTATATCATTATCAACTCTTTTTCAAACACTTTAACAAAAATTGAGATATTCAATCCTTCTTAATTAATGCATCATTTTTATATATTTTCATATTCTTTCTTTTCTTCAAATATTGTCATCTCAGTAGAAATTTTACTGGCCAATTGCTGCTGTTTTGTATAGGTACCTTTGTCACAGTTTTTAAAAGTGTATCCATTATTTTCCTATTGATTTTGTTCAAATCTGAATCATGTTCAAAATCTGTTAATATTTGAAAACAATTTGTAACTTCTAATTTAAATTCATTGGAATATTTCTGAAGATTAGGAATATTATTTTTTTAAAAAAAATAATTTTTGTCTCTCTAGTTCTGCATTAACATGTATCTTATATCTCACTAATTGATGATCACTTCTTGTGGTGAATTTAGGAATATTAAAATCTTGAAATTCACATTTTCTGTTAATGAAAATATGACACATTTTTGCTGTACCTTTATTTGGATCCACCCATGTTTATTTCTGTTTAACATTTTTTTCAAAGAAGGAATTCATAATATAAAGTTTTTCTTTTTCTACACACTCCACAAGTCTATGTCCTCTCTTATTTCTATCACCATAACCATATTTACCTACAGTATTTTCATCTTTCAGTATCAATTCTAGCATTAAAGTCTTCCATGATCATTTAAAAATGTTGTTTGGTCTGATCAAAAGCTTTTTCTACATCCATATAAAAATTCTCTACTTCTTCATCAGAATGAGAACTTGTTGGGACATAAATCTGAATTATCTGCATTTGATATCTGCTATTAAGTTGAATAACTAATCTTGCCACTCTGTCCAATAGCCTATCAATCTCTATAATATTGTTCTTTCATTTTTTATTTATAATGAATCCTACTCCACTTGTACTTCCAATGCTTGTGCTTTGTCATACAGTATGTCCACTTTTTACATTAATTGACTCTTCATCTTTTCTTTAATTTCAAAAAGTCCAATAACACCCCATTTACTATTAAACAGTTCTTCCAATTCTTGCAATCTTCCTTCACTTAAAAGTAATCTGAAGTTGTTAAGTACCTAAATAAAAGGTTATCATCAAATGATAGCCTAGGTCTGCAATCAGGAGATTCTTGGCACTCTTTGCCTCAGATAGCCTTACAATATTGGTTGGCAAATAGGTAACAATATATTAAAGACAATAAAGGAAGTTTCGATCTAAAAATAATTGTAGTCACATTGACGGACAAAACAATTAACAAATATCTACAATTAAGTGCACTGAAAATAAATATAATCTGTAAAAAGCATATTTTAATATTTTTTAATATAGACTTTAAAAGTATTAACCACCACATAATCTAAAATAAGCATGTTGATCCTCAATATACAATATAGTCTCACTTATTATATTTATTCCTAAAGCATTTAATAATATTACACATTTCAATTATCTTTAATATGAATTGCTAATAAATGTAAGGTTTGAAATGAAGCTATAATTATCTACTTATCATTTCAGGTGTTTAATATTCATAACATAAACATGATTTTCTCTGCTTGCTTATTTGTTTCCCAAAAGCAATTCTCTTCCTCTCATTGTAAAGTCATGCACTACATGATTGTTTTAAACTCAATTCAAAATTATGGTCACATGTTAAGATATTTAAACTTTAAAACATGCATGATGATAATAAAGTTTACATTTTAAATTGAAAAGTATTAAAATAAGCTTTTAGTATTTTTTGCAAATTCTTTAAAGATAAAACATATTTTGAAATTTTAAAGTTTTAGCTTTTAAATTATATCAGTTAAAAGATTGTTAATGTGAATTTTATTTATTATATTTGTTTGGTAAAAAGCTGTTTGGACATTTGATGACCCGTGTCACTTTCACCAAAATAAGCTCCAAAAATGATTACTGAGCTCTAAAAACATTAAATATATATATAAAAAAATATTATATTCGGTTTTTATTACCGAAGAACTTGCCCATTCCTGATGTATATTTTAAATAGCACTATATTACTAACAACATACTGGTAAGAACTTTTTTTAAACAAAAGATATTTCAAATACCCTTGCCTATGCAATAATATTATTCATAATGCTTCTTTTAAAAATAATTCAAAAATAACTTGCTGAGTACACATACATTTTAATTAAGAATATTTCATATATCATGCAAACAAATTTTATTTTCTTGATTTACATTATTATTAGTTCATATTTCTAATTTCCTACAAAAATATATTATTTATATCATCTGTCAATACTTAAGTGAAAAGTTGTTTTGGAATCAGTATCCATATATATATATATATATATATATATATATATATATATATATAAGTGTGGGATATATATATATATATATATATATATCCCACACTTAATTAAGGAGGTTTATTTAAACTTTTTTGTATCAATAATTTCAATCTCTGTGGTCAGGTTGCAATTTTTAATGTCACTATAAATATATATTGGACCATAAATAAAGTTGGGATTCCATCTTTATTGTTAAAAGGAGATTGCCTTGGCAATAGTTTAAAATTGTTGATTATAATTGATATTGGGATTGTCTGTTTACTGGTTTCTAATGATTATTTATATACAAATAAAATGTGCTTTAATTAAAAACTATTATAATAACAGTAATGGTTATTAACTATTATATACAATCTTTCGATATGCAGAAGTACTTTCAGTTAATTCCTTAACCCTCCTCAATGGATGAGGAGAGTTAAGGAATTAACCGAAAATATTTCTGCAGATTGAAAGTCTGCATATAATACTTAATTACTGTTATATTTGTTATTTTTATTATTATATATATTGAAACAGTAAGGTCTGCTTTGCAGATCTTCGTTTCACCTTTTCTCACCTATTTCCTACCTCATACCTTAGTTTGAACCCCAATCTATCGTAGTGTGTCTGCAATATGCTTATATATCGAAAATCCCGCTAATTTTAAATCACGAGTACAATGCTCATATTATATATATAAGTCATTCCCAAATAAATAAAAGATTATAGATTATGTATATGTTCACATAATTTTGATTTATTAAAAAGTAGGTTATATAAGTCGTAATTGCGCACACACTATGATATGCATTTTAAAACATATCAAAATTATAAATTGTTAAAGTTATTTTGTTTGAATCTATTTACAAATATATTACCATCGTAATATATTTTGATTTAAAATAAAATTCATTTAGTAAATATTCGTTTAGTAAATAGATTCAAATATTGCAAGTTAAAAGTAAAATAATTTTCGTTTAATTTAATAAAAGTCATTCCAAATATTTCTTTAAAATAAATGAGGGACAATGGTTTAATTAGTTAATATTATATAAGTTTATCTAAAAACAGCAGATGTCCACTTAAGGTTTTCTTTAATTAATAAAAGTAATTTTTAATTGAATCTAGTTTGTAATTCGAATGTCGACAGGGAAATTAACAAAAGAAATTAATTAATGTTGAATTCCTTTAGACATTCGGATGATTTAATTACAGCTGATAAGTCTGATATATTTTTGTAATGCTCCAGGGCAGTTCTATTGTTAAAGTCTACTATAAAAAGAAGGGTTTTCTTTTGTTCTGGAGTTTTTAGTCTAATGTTTCTAAGAGAAATCATTCTGAGTTCTATTCTAATAATTTGCTAACCTTGACATGATAGAGTAGAGGCGTTAAGATGGCTATGTCCCCTCAGAATAGCCAGCCGCTGCTCCAGACCATCGGAAGCTATCACATAAGGAACCTCGGAACTGCTGCTGCTGTCAAAAATATGAACATTTCCAGATTTTGCTGTTAAATTATATAAAAACCTGCCGACCATCAATCTACCTAAAATTGCTTCTCCAGAGGTAACCCTAAATTAACCCAAGAGCTCTTGTAATAACTAACATGCTATAGCTATTTTAAATTGTTTTCTGATATTTCACGTAACTTCATTATGTATTTCTTTAACATGTTTAAATATAATCAATATTTTGCTCTCTATCCTTGGGTTAATATTTTCTATTTATTAAGCTTTCTGTTATTTTATTATGATAATGTGTCAGAATCATCTTTGACCGAGTGAATTATTCCTTTGATGAAAATAAGACGCCTCTATGAAGGCATATTTTAAATTTCTAAATAATTTTCCAATTTTATTATCTTGCAAATCACTCGTTCGAGGGCGATTCTTTTCTTTAATATAATATAATCACATAGTTTAAAATCTACATGTTATTGATTTTAATCTAATATAAGAGTATGTGCGAGGTCAATGGTTAAATGTGTCCCTTAATGCATGATTGCGTATATAAATCTATACTTACTTTTAAACCCGCACGCATGCATTTTCCTATTTTAATTACTGTGTTCTACTTTAATTACAAAGTTCATCATTGACATCGAGAATGTGCGGACCCTTTTAAATGAATTTCTGGGAATTTGATTGGGCATTTCTCTTAATCCAAGTAAAACCCATTCAGTATGTTTTGTATACACTCGTCTCGTATTGCTGGTAAATGAATTGGTTGTTGAGACCACTTTGTTTTATTTTTCCAAGGATTCTTTACATGGCTAAGGCCGTTCTCTTCACCTTTTTGCGATTTCCAGGCAGAGTGTGTCCCCAAATGACACACCTGGGAATTAAACGCAATCGTCACCCAGTCACTAAGTTTCGGCTGTTCATCAAAATACTTTCCTACGGGTTAGCGGCGAGATGCCCTCCGTAATCATTCCGGATATTCAATATTGTTTTATTTTTATATTTATTTTACAAAGCATCCGTGACTTAAACGTGTCACACCCTCCAACTTTAATAAATTCATTATCAGCAATACTGACCTCCCAATATAACTTTATTATTATTATTATTATCGAATAAATGCTTTGATCACATTCCCACTTTCTTGCTTAGTAAGCTTTTGTCCGTGCTATTCTCGAAATCAATAAATATTTTAGAACACTTAATTTTCAAATATTTTCTTAAACTTGTATAATTGCTCAAAGCACCTCGCACATGTTCCTATCTCATCAAGCACATTATCGTAATGCTATTAGCCCGAGGAATAGAATATATCCCTTTGCTTTAAAACCTTTTTGTCATTTATTGAAATATAATGCCCACAATTATTTAATACGCGTCCCTGTCTCATATAAGCAGACAGTGGCGTTATATCTATAATTTATATAAATAAATTTTGTGAAATTATTTAAAACTAAATTTGATCTCTTATTTTATTTGATTCCTATCACTGTCTCGGTCTATATATATATTTTCTGCATTTCTTTTGTAAATCCATAGACGTTAATTAGCCACCCAAGCTTCTTTTAGTATAGAGTCTTTTGTTTCTCCCTGACCACCAGGCACCGGTCAAAGATTATACTACTAGTGGCATCAGATGCGTTATGACGTAGATGGCGCTGTGAAATTTGGACTTTAGATTCGAACTTAGTATATCTAGAAGGCAACCCCTCCTAGAATGTTCAGTTTCGTGTCTGGGGTTTGAATTCTGCAGTGTGTTAGCGAGATAGACGATTCTGACTGTTACAATATATATCAAATAACATTTCTTTTAAGCCTATAGTTATATACACTGGAAAAAAAAAATTCCCAAATTGCATTCGGTCATAAATCAGCAATTGGTCCAAGTCATCACATGTCTTGCTATTGTTTTTCTGCTAATCAATAGAATGTATATTAAGTTCTCTGCCTGCAGACAGGTTGAGTAACTAAGCTATAGAGAACTATAACCTAATGATATTTTTTGATCACATTACTGATAGAAGTTCACTATTGCTTATTACTAACTATTCTCTTAACATAATTTATCATAGGATCTTAATTTTAGAGCTATATCTTGAACTTTAATGAATCTATAATTAATACGCTCAAACGAATATATATATTCGATATAACGATTTTTGTTGGACAGAAAAAAAGACATTAACTTGTAACATTAACTCCTGGTATTAATCACTGCAGTCAAGCAAAAAGAAAACACTTGAAGATTGTCGCTTGTAATTTGCTACTTCTTTTCATCTAACTCAGATTATTACAGCAATTATATCGATTCTAATAATAGTAAGATGCTTAAACGGAGATTTCTATTAAGTTAAAAAAGATTGCTTCTAAAAGTTAAATAGTATATACAGAAAAATATTATTTTGCATTTAACTTCAATATTTTGACATCGAGTATGGTTTAAATAAATCGATACTAAAAACACATAATAAAATAATATCATCTTTAAATCATTTATTTTGTGTACAAAAAAAATATACATTATTATATTTCATTTGTCATTATAAATATTCTTGTTTGGTTTGATATATTTCCTACGAATTGATATTTACATATATATCTACTATACTTTATACGAAAGAAATGACAGTTACATTTATATATGTAAAATTAATAAAGTTCTGTTCTTTAAGTAACTGCTACCTGGATCATTATATATATATATATAGACACACAATTTACCTCCTCCCCCAAATACAACAGATTTTTATGTGAGATTCACCATGGTGATGATCATCAATTTGTATCCATTATTTTGATTTCCAATCAATTATACTCTACAATATTCCTTTAAAAAAAAAAAATTGAATTTTTTTTCTTTTTAAATGCCCATCGTTTTTTAAATAGCATTCATTTTCTAAGATTGATGGCATCACAAAATAATGACTTCATTAATGCTATACCATGTGTTGCTAAAATGGTGATACAGCACAGAGTTTATTCATTATGCAGTATACAATATTGTGTTTGATTATAGAATTAAAATATGGTTAATGTATTTACCTAATTTTCATCTATTATCCTTGTAAGACAATCATTATTTTCATTTATAATATCTAAAGTTAAAAAGATTTTCGTCATTATAAGTTATATATAAAAAAACAAGTTTCATTCAATACACTATATAATTAATAACATATTTTAATGAGGTATGATAATAAAGTGCTTTAATAATAAATTTTAAAATGTTTAAATATATTCACTCAATCAATTTTGAATTAAAATTTCTATGACTACTAATTTTTTTCTGTAGCAAAAATATGGTCACTGTAATTGTAAGTTAGTTTGGGTAAAAAAAAAAAAGAAAAAATAATTTTGTGTATTGTGCAGTTAATAATCAGACTTTATATGATCTTTATATGATCAAATCGTTACCAAATGTAAGTTTAAAATATCACTTATTTGCTCAATTTTAAATCAATAATTTTGTAAATTGTTTCTGAAATATTCTAGATAATAAATATTTATGACACAAATGCAAAAAAAAAAAAAAAATACAATATCAGCAAAAAAAAAAATAAATAAATATAAACTTCATTCAGTTCAAAACTAAAAATAAATGTTGGTTGTATATAACAACTAAGAGTACTAAAATTAAATTTTAAAATGGTTACATTAGTTAAAATACAGTTACTCAAACAATTTTGGATTAAAATTCTATTAAATATTGTTATGATCCTCATTGGCCTTTGTTTCAAGATAGTTATTAATAAATAGAATTTCTAAACCTTATATATACCTTTGACTTCCTTTATATCCCTAGAAAATTATACATATGACACAGTGCCTTAAGGACTTAGAGTAACTTTTGATTTTTTTCTTTTTTTTCTTTCATATTTGCATTAATTTGCCTATCATAATTTTCCTATGTAGCTCTTGAGACTCTGTTATTGATATAATGCAATTTTGATTTCTCTATATACATGGTTTGCATCCAATATATGTATTTATTGAAACTTTGTTATTGACCTAATTTTATGCTGTTATTGAATTCTCTTGTATCTACTCTAAAGTGTAAATAAAGTTTTAATTTTGAAAGTTAAAATTCTTGTGAATGATAGTTTTGTCCATAGCAAAAACAACCATTTTAATTGTAAATTATTTTGAGTAAAAAAACACAGGCAAAAATTATTTTGTGCATTATTATGTAGTTAATAATCAACTTTATATATTAATGGTTACTAAACATAATTAAAAATACCATTTACTTGCTCAATTTTAAATCGATAATCTCATAATTTGTTTCTAACATATGTAAAATAATGATAACATATCATAGATGTAAAAAAAAATACAATATAAGCAAAAAACAAAACAAAACAACAAAACAAATAAACAAATAAAAAATGTAAACATTTATATTATTATAACTACAGCAATACATTTTATATTACTTTATTTGACTGTATTTATGTAAAATAAATGGGTAAATTATTGTTGTATAACAAAAATTAACCGTCTTGCGAAAAAAATAAAAAAATTATCATTAAGATATTGCAAAAATAAAAAAAATGCTCATAACAGAACATAAAATACAACAAAAATAAATTTAAAAATCAACAATATATATATTACATACTTTATTTTAGATTAACAAACCTTGATTCACAGGATATCACTATCAGGTTATGTAAGAAACAAAATGGTGGACTGTCGACAAGAAATGTCTTTTTTTTTAAAAATATAGTTACTGAAATGTTTTTATATAATATATTTATCCCCAGATTAGCAATTTCTTAAAATTAAAATATGATTAGTAAAATGTTTATTCATTAATTATCACTTTTTTAATATTTCAAACTTAGTTTTTTGAATCAGATTTTTATATATTTTGAATTTAAAGTAATGGATTATTTTTTTCTCCAAAGACACTAATTATAATTGTTTATTTATTTATGCAAGAATATTGATTTATAAGACTCTATGAATAAAGATCTATATTTAAAGTCCTTATGATGGTTACCATATTTATCTCCAAGCACACAATTTGTGGTTTAAAACAGGCCAAATAAAATGTAGACATTTTATGAGATTCTAAATGTGGTATTCTTAATAGGAAGCAATATATAGCCAATACAACTAAATAAGTAAGCAGAAATTCTTAACAAAAAGATAAAATGAGAATAAAACTACTAAAGCATTCATTATGAGTAGTAGTTTATTTAAAAAAAAACCTTGCACAATCAAAATAGATTAAATTATTAGTAAACTTCATCAATATAATTTTAAAACAAAATAGACTAATCTTCTAATTTCAATATCTTCAAAAATAAAACTACAACATACTCCATTTCTAAAAACAAAACCGCATATATTCAATTTCTAAATATTTATAGATAGGTCTACGTAAATTTTCATAGCAGCTCCCTTTATTGATAATTTTATTAAATAATAAAATTAGCATTTAATATATATATACACACAGATAATATATACAATTATATCATTTGCAACATGTGTAGAATATAATCAGTCCTACCAGTCAATGTTTCACAAATCAAATACACAAAACAGAGTTCCCTGAAAAGTCCTACATATTTCAGTTATTCACCTGATGTTTAATTTCAGTCACCTGAAGATGATTCTGGGATTTTCCTGCAACATCTAAATTCATCAATATTTCATAATTTTCAAATATATAATTGATGTAAACATAAAATAATAGGTTAAGTTGCATGCATAGCAGATAATATGATTGTTCATCATTTATTACACACACATATCTAACAAGTAAATGAATTAAAGATTTGAAAATATGTCAGCTCTAATCACTACATGTTAAACATTCATTGTTTGATTGTTATATTTGCATTAAGATTGGCTTTATTCCAAAGAAGCTGATAATAGTTTATTATCTGAAATGTATGTACAGTTATTGGTTAATTTTTTTCATGAGTATGACTAATGAACAACAAATATTTAATGCATACTGATAAGAACATGTATCTCTTCAGATTTATATATATATAATTGATTTTTCTAGTACCAGGATCATATCTAGATGTGATAATCTCTACCAATGCAAAATTAGAGAAGCCATTGAGATACTTAAAAGGCCAGATTGTATCAATAAGTGAGATGATACATGCAAACTTCCTCCTATTTGGAAAGATTTTTTTAAAAAACATTCCTAAATTTAACATTTTTTGCTATTGGTGGAATTTTAACATTTTATTCAAATCAGTGATTGTGGCGCCTCTACAACCGTCTTTCTACCCTTTATAACTCTGTGGATGGCTTGTGTGATCAAGTCAAAACGTCAGTATATTAATATTAAAAGTTTTTAACATGGATGAACCTGCAAAATATATATTTTATATATTTAACCCGTGCAAATCTTCGTTTTAACATATATATATATAAGCTGGAACAGCTTCTAAATAACTTATTCCAATGCAAAAAAAGTCTTGAAGACATATAAGAAGGCATTAATTACTAGGTTTTCAAGTCAGATGATGATGATTTAAAAAGTTTTCATCTTTATTTTACCCTCTAGATAAGTATAAGTATACAATTTACTTAATATTTGTTTGTTAGCTGGGTTGATTAAAAATTAGCTGCCTGAAAGAAAAAAGCATGACATGTCTAATATACTACTATAATTCTACAAGACTTTTTAAATATGTATTTATATATTGTAGTAGAATAGAAGGATAAGCTAAGAAGAATAAAAATTAAAAAGGTCTATGCATATCAAATGGTGATATATTTATAAATGAGAAAAATCAATAAAAGAGTCAGTTTTAAAATTTCAATTTTGATAAAATTATGTACATAAAATTAATATAGAGCACTAAGGCAAAAAAATAAAATATCAGGGCTTCTTAATAAGATTCGTTGTTTATAAAAAATTATAAAAATAATCTTCAAACATTATACCAAGAGTTAAAATTTAATATCAAAACTACTACATACTATATATTAATGATAATGTATTTAGTTAAACTATTAATAATTATTACTTAATAATATTTAGTATTAGAAAAATAATTTATACTGATTGTATCTATAATTTCATCATTTGTAATAGTAATAAGATAGTATAGTAGGGAGTCTCTCTCTCTCTTTTTTTTTTGCCATTAAATTTAACACAATTCATACACCACTTTTTTCATTTGACCTTATACTTATTTTTTAGATAGTACATTCATTTTCCAATCTGTTTTCATATTCATTTTATATTTAATATTTAGTATATTTCAGCCATTATATATATCCTTGTAAAGAAAAACATTATATTATTACTATTGAAACAAAATAATAATAATACATTTACAAGTTAATGGTCGATGTGATGATGTGATGTGATGTACTGTAGCTACTCCTTAAACGAAGTCAAGAATCTCTCAACAATTATACCAAGAAAAACTTGTTAACTACTTAATTTTACATTCTCCAGTCTAATTTTCCCATATTCTGCTCCATCCCATTTCCACAACATAATCTTTGTCAACTCTACAGCCTTTATATCTAAATCCCCCTTATCTTTTTCCATATTTATTTTCCCATAACTTCATTATTTGTACCCTTTCTGCTTTCAAGCATTTACATTCAATTAACAGATGCCTAATATTTTCTATTCCTTCCTTACATAATTTACAAAATAAATCGCCCATTTTTTTCCATTTACATGTATATTCTCTTGTAGCTAAAGATCCCATTCGGACCTTAAATAATAAACTACTTTCCTTACTATTATCATATATTAACTCACACCTAATATTCTGTTTATTTCTATATATATTTAAACTCTTTTTACTCTCCATACTATTTCTCCATCTCTCTAACTCCCTATTGTTTATTAATAAATCTATTATTTTATCCCATTCCTTACTACTACAACACTCAACAATTTTCTTAATACAATCATCCCATCTTTTGTACAAATATACTGATATAAATTCTTTATCCAAATCTTTTGCATACCGCATTACCTTTCTCACCCATCTTGTTACCTGCCCTTTACTCATAACCCAATTAAATACTATTTTAGCTATTCTTTTATTATCCATAAACTGCAATCTACCAAACATTTTCATTTTACTTTTTGCATCTCTCATATGAAAACTTGACCATCCATTTCTCCTTGAATTGCCTCTCTTGCTGTCCATACATCTGCATCCAATGCCAACCGGAGTAAGCAATGGATGCCAGAAGGCTTGTGCATAAAATCCCTATCTAGTGCCTACTCATCCAATATCCCCAGACTAGTTTCTGGCTTGTGGCCTTCTCAGTGAGGAGCTTTAGGTCTGAGAGCACTTCACCTTGGTGCAGTGCTTTCAGATCTATAGGGATTTTAAGCACAAGCCTTCTGGCATCCATTGATTATTCTGGTTGGCACTGAGTGGCACTACTGTATAAAGAGTTTTGCCTGTTTTAATAACAGTAATGTGCTAGTATAAGAAATAGTGATCATGTGATGTTTAATAGTAGATAGATGAATTTCTTCAATAAATTTCATCTATTATCATTGTCAATCATTATCAGTCCAATGAATGATGGTCTCTCCAATTCATTTTCTTTGATCTCTAGACTCTCTTCTCCACATCACCTCTGCACATTTTCTTATTTCATCCACCCATATCACATGGTCTTTTTCTGGGTCTTTTACAATCTCTTGGGAAATCAGTTCAAGTTTTCAATTGTCCATCTATTATCAACTCTTCTAGCAATATGTCCAGCCCAAATCCATTTCATTCTTTTAATTTTTTCAATGATATCAATACAAACATGATATAATCAAGCAGGTGTGAAATTATTTAAATGAATAAACACATTTTTTTAACAATATATTATTCAATTTTTTTTTTTTTTCAGTCTAAAATAATCTTTTAATTTGCAGGTCATGTAAAGAAATCTCAAGAGTTTCTTTCATAAGAAGGATTTCAAATATATATATATCATTATTATTACTATTTGCGGGATATTCCGTGTAGTGAAAAAGCTAAATGCTGACGTTTCAGTACAATATCAAGTACCTTCCTCAGAGCATCCTCTTTCTCAAATCATAAGAATGCATGTGAGATTTAAAATCTCACGTGCATTCTTATGATTTTTAAATCTCACGTGCATTCTTATGATTTGAGAAAGAGGACGCTCTGAGGAAGGTACTTGATATTGTACTGAAACGTCAGCATTTAGCTTTTTCACTACATGGAATATCCCGCAAATAGTAATAATAATATGACATCTTTTATCCATGAAAATATTAGAATTAACATATATATATAAATTAGTGTACTAATAAAATTTTATTCTTAGGTATAACAATTTCTACATTTCAATTTCAAACACATGGATAAAATACTTCTTAAAAAGGTAAATGGCATTCAGAATTCATTTCTGACTGAACCAGTACTCTTCAATTGGCTCAGATGAAAGAAATGTATTTTTGGGATTATTTATCTTCTCCATATATATTTATTCATGTGTGTGATGGAGAGAAGGGGATGACTTTATATCACATGGTTTTGATTGATTAAGCTTAATAAAAAATTTAGTATTTGTAGATTAAGTTGTAGTAATTCAATATTTATTCTTATAGTTGTGAAAATACAAGCACTTATTCCACATATATCTCCATTTCATGCACTTGCATATTTAAAAGCATATTTTTTTTTTTTTTGGTAATATTAATATTTGCTTAGATATGTAAACAGTATTTAAATTTGGAATTAAGGTAGTACAAATTACAGGATATTTCCTGGGATAATTCAACAAAAGAAACAATAATATTTTTCTTTCCATTTTCTAATTCTCCATTCCAATAAACAAAAACATAACTCTTTTTTTTTAAAAAAAAAAGTAACATATATTGTTCTTAGTTTGAATAAATAAATAATTGGCACCTTTCTTTATTTCTTTTACTTTTTAATGCAAAACAACTAAAATAAATAGCCAAAATAAGAGTCATAGATCACATGACCCTATCTCTTAAGCTTGTAAGTTATAAACAGTGAGGATTGCCAATTCCTCTATAAGCTTTGTGATAAATGCTTAGCCAGAGCCAGCACTTAAAATATCTCTGTCAGGAACCCTCCCCTAACCCTGAGGAGTGCCAAAGCATGAAACCATGGTCAGGGGTTTGGGGAGGGTTCCTGACAGAGATATTTTAAGTGCTGGCTCTGGCTAAGCATTTAACTAAAATAAATATTTGATTTTTTAAAGACTAACTTACAGACAGCTACATTTACATTTTTATAATTAAAATCATCTCATTCTTTCTTAATCTAATGAATATCTTTTTATTAACTAGATAAATATTTAAGATTAACCAAGGCCAAGTTAGATTTAAAACAATGTTATATTACAGTCTTGTTTGTTTGCTTTTTTAAATAAAGTTTTATTAGTACTGTTAAAAAAGTATTATATTTATATCTTAAGTAATTTTTTAAAATGTAAAATAATATAAAAAGCAGTGATAAATAAAATCTTGCATCAAACACATATTATTTCAGTATATATTATATAAAGATGGCAAAATCAGATTAAAAAACAAAGTAAAAAATCATATTAACCATAATGAGAACAATTCAAATGAACTAATATACAATAATCAATTTAATTAAAAATAATAAAAATAATTAGTTTTATACAGTTCAACCAAGAATAAGCACAGACAGTCATGCTTACATTTTAAAATGGAAAGACCCCCCCCCTTAAATCTACTAAATAAATTTGATGTAACTTTCTATTTAATTTACTTGCATAGTATTCATATATAATTTTCATTGGATAGGATTTACACTCTAATGTTGTTTTAATACCTTAACAATATTTCATTGAATACAAATGGTACTCTAAAACCAAAACACAAAGTAGATATTTTGAAAAAATAAGAGCGGCTGGAATTTATACCCTATACATTGTAACGGTAAGATTTTGTATGCCTTGCTAACATGTTGCAAAATTCCACCACCATGTTCGAATGGCGGCACGACAGGTGGGTTCAGGGTCTGCAATACCGCATTCAAACCCAGTAATTTTATTCACAACAAAACCCACATGACAATGCGGCTACCATAACAATAGCACTATTTTCTAGGTCCGGTGGTCAGGTAAACAAGAGACTATAACTAATGGTTTCACCTTACGGACTACTACTATATTCTTACTGTTCATTGCTATGAATGATACTACTTATTATTTTAAATTAAGCAGACACAAAGACATGGATATAGATAATTTAAGTATTTAATTGTGGTTACTTTACATAGGTAAATATATTACGCTACCTGGGTGTCAATATGAACTACATCTCATGCCTCACATTTAGGTGGCAAATGCTACGAGACACGCTACGATATCTTAATGAGGAGTGCATTCATCTACAAGGCTATCATCCCATTTACTTTATAATATTAATGTCTATTCTAATAACTTACTAAAGATTAGCAGATGTGGAGGAGTGGAGCTAGACCCAGCATAAACTTTATACTTATTATTAAAGCGACCTGCGGTAGCCTGAAATACTGCCGAGCTATAAGAGAATTGGCTTTCTAAGAGGATAATCGCAGAAGAAATGTTGGAGGCTGATGGGATGATCAAACGTCAGATCGGAGCCCATAGGTACATCACGAGTGCGGTATTGGTATGAGGTCATAGCCTTTTCATCCCCGACCGCATGACAAGGTAATTACTATAGGAATAGGAAGAGGGATGGCCAAACATCAGGTCAGAGCCCTTAGGAGTGGTCATGAGCACGGTATTGGTACGAGGTCTTAGCCTTTCCATCCCGACCGCGTGAAAAGGTTCCGTGCTATTATATTTTTTTGTATGTTCCTTAAGTGCGGGAACACAATGTTTACAGTACCTCTTTTACATTTCTGCAATTTAAAAATTCATGTATTGATAACTAACACAGTTCACAACTCTAATGCAAATGCATTTATTTATTTTATGCTTGGCAAAATAATATGAATCTATCCCCAATCTCCACATGACTAGCATTTAATTTACTATCATTAAAACCCCCCCTTTTCTTCTTAACATTATTGTTTATTTAAGATTTAAACTAACTTAAAATGAATGATAGCCCATTAACAAATACACTAACTAATAATATAGATCTCGTCTTTATAAAACATATTAAATTCATTCTATGATTCCTGAGCTGAAAATTATTAACCAACATGAGTTTTTGTTATGATATCAATCCGCAGAGGAGGGCAGCTTCTCTGCGAATTAATAAAAAAAAACATCAGCTCGGAAACCACGTGGGCATGAAATATAATTTTAACGAATACAATAAAATTTTGGATACCCAAGTAGAATAATGATAAATAGATTTAGTTACGAGGTTCATTACAAAAGAGCATTATTACAGAAAATTGCATATTTTTAATTTTAGAATTACATAATAGTAGAATTTGAAAATGAAATTAACATATTAGAAATATAGAGTTCAATTAGAGTTCAAAACAATTTTATTCTTGGGTATCATGTTACCTTTAGTTCATTTAAGCGTGCACACTTGTTTGGAGAGTCCGAGTTTCCTGGTTCAATAGCAGTCACATTTAGGGAAAGATTTATTCAATGGAAGTAGCAGAATTCTAGGTTTATCACATTTCGTGGGAATTTTAATATTGTATAGCCATCAGTCCGGAGGAGCGGCGCATGGCGCCTACTCTTGGCACATTGCTAGATATAAAATTTGGATCGCAAGAAATATAATAATTAACAGCATAATTGTAATTTAACGTTTCTGGTTCTAGCCTCTCATTGATCATTTTAACAATCAGTTGTGGCTTTTTATTCTCTTTTTCCTTATCTCTGGGATCCATCAAGCAACATGTCATCCATGCAGCTGTCTCTCGGGTCTGTGCCATACATCCCTTTAGGTCATGGATGCAATAGTGATACAGGTTGGAATTTCAATCTGACCACTTTTTAAATTTTACCTTTTTGCATGACGTAATTTATAAAAGATTTTTTTTTTTTTAACAAACCTTTTTCTTTTGTTTCTGCACGTTTAAAATACCTTTTAGCTCTGTCATCTCTCCCCCCCCTCCCGCTATGACTTGCCTTTAATTAACAGGGGGATTTCTATATTTTAAAAACTTCTTTATTTTTAATTGATACTTATTTATTTTTATAATTTAAGTATTACCTGGACCTGACCTAAATAATAATATGTTTATGTTTTACTATAATTATTGATTTTTTTTTTTTCATAAATTAAAATATTATGTAAACCTGTCAGAATAATTAATAGGATTATTTAACTTTATACAACTTACGCACGGCAATTTAATAATACCTTGCAATGCGTTATTTTTAAAATAAAACTATCGGAGTATGTGCGCATATATGACATTTATTTTTCTTCCTTTTTTTTTTTGAAACAATTTACAGATCGCACTAATCCGATACTCAAGGTCAGAATCCATGTAAACCTATATTAAAGGGGCGAGAGGTAGAATGATAACAGAACCAAGATGAAACTAAGATTTGAATACAAATCTTAGTTTCAACATATGTATTGTAATGTTGTTTTAATAACTCAATGAAATTTTGTTGAATACAAAGAATACCCTACAATCAAAAGATAGGATAGAGACTTTGAAAAAATAAGAGTGGCCATCTTATCTTTGTATCTAAATTCATTTATATCAGCCAATAAAGTTTCTTAAAATGAGAGCATGAAGTTCTTCCATTAATCACTTTACATTAATTAACTTTTATTTTATCTATTAACTATACCAAAAATACTGCCTGTTAATATTATGAAATATTAGAATCTATGTAACTTTCTATTTAATTAATTAGTATTTGTATGTAATTTTCATCAGAAGGAATTTATATCCTTTTGCAATAGTTAATAGATAGAATAAAAGTTAATAGATAGAATAAAAGTTAGTGGATATAAAGTGATTAATGGAAAAACTTCACACTCTCATTCAAAGATGCTTTGGATTGGCCTATGTAAATGAATTTAAGTACAAAAATAAGATATCCAATCTTATATTTTCAAAATCTCTATCTTGTGTGTTTGGTTTGAGAGTATTCTTTATACTCAACAAAATATCATTGAAATATTTAAAATAACATTACAACACATGTATATAAGAAGCAAATCCCTTCTGATGAAAATCAAATAAATTTTAATAAATTTAGGTAAGATATTCAAGTTCAAATAAAATCAAGGTACATAATATATATATATATATATTATATTGTTAAGTGTTTCTCTATTGGTAGTGTAAAAAAACTAACAAAATTAATCATATTTATTTTATACAATTTTTTAAAACATAAATTGAAAAAATGGCAATAATAAATAACATTATAGCACACAAATATCATTTCAATATACATCATAAAAACATAATGCACTAAAAAATGAAACGTTTAATAATTTATGTAAATATAATATTAGCAATGCCTGAACAGTTATAAACATCTAAAATATGAGAATTTATAGAATTAAAAATATTTAAATCACATGTGTATATATTTGGTTACAATTAAAATCCATAGCATCAAAAGCAATGAAAGCCCTCAAATGGTTTGCAATAAATTTATAAATGTAGACTATTTTATAAATAAATATTTTTAGATTAATAATTTATATAAAATGAATTTAGAAGCATTCTTCTTCTCCATAAATATATATAGTTATGATAATTTCTATGGATGAAGATAGTTGGAAATAGCTAAACAATAAGTTATTATGACTGACAATAATGCTTGATCATATTAAAATTATTTGCCATTTTCTTAATATATTTCCTTTCATCTCAATGTTTAAAGCTATATCATATTCCTATCATTATAACTTTTCTTTCTTACAATAATTTTAGCTTAAATAAGTTTTATACCTTTAATCTTATTGCTTTTTTAATTACATTTCATAATTAGTTTTACAAAATAAATCAAACAGTCTTTAAATATTCCATGGTAGTGCAAATATCTCTATAAGAGCTTTTCACAAAAAACAAACAAACAAAAAAAAAAAAAACAATAAAAAATTAAGCACTATTCTCCAAGTTTAAATAATTGCTGGATGTTGAGAGTGTTAAGACTTTTTTCCATCCTTGTTTTATCCATTAGCTATAAATAGTTGGATACCCATATACTAACTAATTTTAGGTGACTAACTAAGTTGGCTATAGGGTATCCACCTGTAAGAAATATCCTGTCTGATTAAAACCTTAAAAAAACCCATTTAACTTTAATAGAGCATGATAGGTGTAGGCGATATAGTTGCACAATGAAGGTGTTACTTTAAAATTAACAATCCATAAATAAATAATTTAAGATGTAAATTTATAATAATGTAAAATGTTAACAAAAATATAAAATATAAATGTGTAAATAAATTTAATGAACTACTGATCTTTATCTAATCTCAGACACAATTTTTTTATTATTATCATATATATATGAAAATAGTCCCATATATATATATGTCCACAGATGGCGTTCTATATATATATGAAAATAGTCCCATATATATATATATATATGAAAATAGTCCCAGTGTTTAATGCTGTACTGAAATAAGTATCAAATATTAAATCACCCCATATGGTTATGAGTTCTATGAAATAAATATATGGAAGTCCATATTTTAAAATAGTCAGCTCAAAATGATACCACTTTGAAACTGTATGCTACTAGATCTTCAATATTAAAACACTAACTAATTCAAACAGAGTGTGAAATTTAAATAAGCAAGGATAACTTTCTACTAAACAAACATGTTTACTAATTGTTTATATATATATATATTAAATAGAGGGATTTGAGGTTAGAATTTTCATTCTCTAATTATCATCCACTTCATCTCAAACAACCAATAAACTTGCCCAGACACATGTGAAAAAGATATATGATCTCAATATATATATATTTCATACAGAACCAGCATTCATCAGTTGGGCCAGTTCATAATCTTCTACACATATGTATACAATCAGTGCTCAGCTTATACTAAGATAGGAATTCCTTAAACTTTAACACACAGACTTCAATATTCTCATCCTTCCAACAATTCAATTGTCGATTTCATTGAAAAATCAAACAATGGAATGCTCAGGGACCTTGGTGGATTTTCTATGTAGCCATATCCATATAGACATTACTATCTCAAACAACAAATACACACAACCACACATGTGAAAAAATAAATGATCCCCAATAAATGTATTTCATACAGAACCAGCATTCTTCAGTTGGGACATATTATAATCTCCCACAAATATATACAATCAATGTTCAGCTTATATTAAGATAACTATTCCTTAGTCAAGCATTGGTGGCCGAGTGGTCAGCATAGCTGCCTTACAAGCAGTTGTCGCGAGTTCACTTCCCAGCTGATGCTTTGACACATGAAAAAAAAAAAAACCAATTCATTAAACTTTAATGGACAGACTCACTCTTACAAAAATTCAACAATCCATTTCATTGAAAAATCAATTATGGAATGCTCAATCCCTTAATGGATGGATATTGTAGTCATACCATGTAAACATTATGTCAATCTAATCACTGACCATTAAAGTTTAAGGAATTGTTATCTTAATGTAAGCTGAGCACTGATTGTATATATGTGTGGGAGATTATTATCTGGCTCAACTGATAAGTGCTGATTCTGCACAAAATATATTTATTAGGAATCATTTCTCTTTTTCACATGTGTGTGGTCATGTATATTAGCTGTTTGAGATGAAATGGAGGATGAATTTCTAAGTCCCTCTGATTACTATAGTAAACATTCAGTATACTGAATGAATAGGTTTAACTATTAACAAAATAGCATAGAGAGATTTTAACCAGATAGATTTACTAGTGGCTTTATTAAGTCATCCAATTCTGTCCCTATAGCAGTAGATTTGACAGTCATTAACTATGCAGTCCATATTTTGTGTTTGTCTACAGCTAAGTAGATTATGATTTATGAACCAGATAAGCACAACAACCATAGGCTATCTTGAATCTGTTGATAAGATTCTAGATCAAATTCGACCGGTTTTATTGTTGGATCTGGAATAAGAAATATATTTGGAACCTTATAAGAATTCCAATTTTTATACTACAATTATTGATTGTAGAGTCTTGGGATGAATCTTAAGTAATAAAACTATATCTTAAGTTCTATATGCTTAAGAACGTTTTATATATTTTCTTCTATTCATTTATTTTCTTTTGCTACAACTCATCTACTTTTAAAGATATAATAGCAAATTTGTAACATCAATATTCTTTACAAAATGACTTAATTAATATATATGCTTACAGACAGGATTTAACATACTCGAATATATATGAGAAATTTTTGAATTTATTATTTTAAATTTATCGTACATTTCATATCTATTTCTATAGTTAGCAATTACTATTTGTCTTTTCTAAATTTACTAAGCACATAGGGTCAACATTATATATTCCCTAAAGCATTCTGATGTCCCTATTGGAATTTATTTATATTCTCAAGGTTACAACTTCAAAAGTTAACTATAACCGCAGAAGTTCTCTGCATATTTTAAATAGACTTTAAATTTTCAGTTAAAAAGATAAATGATGAGCAGACAAAAAAAACCCTTAATGTGCAATATTAGAGAGAAAAAAGCACATTTAACGATATATCTATATTCATGTACGGAAATATTTAAAGAAAAAAAATCATTAAATTCACATACATTGATTTATATATATTAAATTGGATGTCACGAAATAATAATAATTTTAGTATTACAACCAGACAAAAAAGCTTTAACACTTTTTCAGGTTCTAATTAGACTTATGAGTTTTCTTTTAGCTAATTAGCATATAAATACCTAATTAACGTTCTGATATAGTTCAACAAATATATTAAACTATTTTCAGCTACAGGGTAAAACAAAGGTGAAAAACGTTTAAACTTCCATCACCTGACAGCTAGCAAGCCTTTGCAAGCTATTAAAAAAACTCTTTGATTTGCAGTGAATATTTTACTTTTTATATTTAATATTAGCATTAAAATGCATTTGGTAATCATCAATAAAATACTATATTTTGATAATAATGCTTAATGATTTTTAGTGGTGATTTGTTGATATTTATCGCCGTATATTTGTTACAAATGGCGAATTTACCAGGGTTATTAATACTTAAAATTATCTGCTGAAGCTGTTGAAGAAAGGATATAGACTTAAGATTGTCAATAATACTAAAATTATTATTACTTCTAACTTGCAAGTATTGTGTGGTTTCTTATAATCCACCTGTGGACTACAGAAAAATGTGAATTAAAATAAAATGTACCTCAACTACAGAGAGGTACATTCCATCAGAACAGTCACTTGATTGTAACTTTGACATGTTGAGTTATTGCATTAAAGATAAATTGTAAATAATAATATCAATAATGATTATATATTTATAAATAATAACAACAGAACATCTACTTCAAATAATATCTATTATTAACTTGAATAATCAGTCATATCAAATGGTAATGCACTTAAATCTCTAACCCTAATGGGTTTTTTGCTCTTGTTTTTTTAAAAAAAGACTTGATATTTAAAGCTGGAAATAATACAGCTATGCATCTAGCAACCATCTTTAAATCCATTTTACTTTTCAAGCTAACAGACTGAAATTCATAATACATTAGAGTTGTGAACCTAGCCAATCTGTATAGATCTTACTCTAGGCCACTAACTCAAATAGCAAAATGTAAATAAAATGTTTCTAGACACATAACTGCATTAATTCCAGTTTTAAATATCAACATTCATTCATAAATACAAAATCCAAATAATGGTTTTTGTGATGGTGATTCAAAAGCACTATCAACTAGTAATCACTGTAGATGATAACTACAGTAGACAACTATGCACTATAAAATACCATATACATGTTAAATATATATTTGATAGTACATACCACTTGCAATACAACTTCATTGTTCACATATAGTTTGTTTTGGGTTCAGGCCAAAGTTTATATTTAAGTTTGAAATAAAGTATATCAGATGGATATAAGTTGAGATATATATGTGTAAAACTTTTTGTGATACAATTTCTTTTGATGTGATTCCCAATCAAATACCATGTCAATACTAAAAAATGAATGATGATGCTTATATCTTCAGTGAACACTGTCTGGTCAATTAGTTGAAGAATTTGCTTTAGTGAATTGATGGAGTGGTAGACTAGGGGCTCAAGATCTATGGATACAGCTCAATTGCTTTTGCTGTTTGTATTCTTCATGAACCTCAAACAATAAACTATTTGATTATTCTAGCCTACATGATTTAGTGCAGTTTTCAGAGTGGCAGATTCTGGAATTCAAAATCCATGAATTGTGTCTCCAGATCTATTACTTGAACTTCTAATGAATTCATGAGCAACAAACTATTTGATCATTTTTCCCTAAATGACTTGATGTAAAGATAGAGTGACAAATTCTGGAAGTTTGATGTCTGTAAGTTATGGTATCAGCATTGATATTTTTACCATTTGATTATGAATTTCTGAGCAATAAAACATTTTTAAATATTATCGAAAGACTTCAAAAGAAAAAAACATCTCTTCTATGACTGTTAATAGATGACTGATTAAAAAAAGTTAAAAAACTAATCTTAGTCCAAGTTTTACTGTTAAATTTGGATAATTCTGAAAATAACTGAATAGTTACAAATTGCTGTAAACTGACAAGGAGTCACAAAGAAATAACTAGGAAAATGGAGCAAGCACTAACTGATCCATGTTTATAACAAAATCAGATTTAAATTATTGCATTAATACCTAAACAAAAATTCACCAACGATATACATATATATATATAAATGTAATGAAGCATTTTCTTATATGTTTTTTGCTCAAATGAAAATTAATGGTAACTATTTCAAAAATCTTTGGAAATTTTTTAAGACATAAATAGTGTTAGAATCTTCTTTCAAGTAAGCAAGTCCATAACCCAATCACACCAGATAGTTCTCTATAAATTGGTTAAAAATAGGCATTTAGTTATTATCAGCCATAAGAAACTATGAAATATTCTTCTTCCAATGATTACATATTTAGAAATTATTAACTTTTGTATTTGTTTCAGGTTCATGGCAAAATTATAAAAAAACTTTCACAAAGAAAAAGAAATCAGCAAAAAAAAAAAGATACCCATTTACTCCCCTGAAATTAATTCTTGTTACTCTCCTAGAGTTAATTCTTGTTCTAAGTACTATAAGCATTCCAGATATGTCTAAACATAATACTGGAATAAAATGACAAATACTGAACACACTAACATCTACTTAAAAAGTATGCTTAAATTCAAAATAATATTGAAATTTTAAACAAAGTAATTCTTAACAATATCAAATTTTGAAAATTAAATTATATATATATTATCTTTGCTATCTGGATGCGAGTAGAATATTTAGGTAACAGAATACCAAAACCAAATTATACTGCTTGATCATCAGTAATAGTTTAATCACTGCTTGCGATTCACTTAACACAATTTATTTTGGACTCTCAATCTTAGAGTTACATTATAACTTTAATAAGATCTTACCACATTGAGATGTATTTGGTACCAAGATATTATATCAGACTATATTTATACAAGCCCAATACATGTCTAAGTTTATAACATAAAACATATTTGCATAAATGATTTCATAAGTATTATATTTCGAAGGTATTTTTAAAATTTCTAATTTAAAAATAATCGAAAACAGCTAAGAATAATTTTAAATAATATAAAAAAACAAACAAAAACGATTTAAGTTCCAAACAATGCAATAGAAAAATCACTTATACATTTAAGATTTTTTTTTTGGCTAAATTCAATATTTACATTAGCAACGTTATTATTAACTACATGGGTCTCAAATCATACTACGAAATAATTCATTTGACATTATAGTTAATTTAATTACTTTACCCTCTATTTGTTCTAGAAAAATACAGATCACTGACCGCATTTCCTAATAAGATTTTACCTGTTTAAAGTAATCTGGGTAGAAAAATATTCAATTATTTTAATTAAAAAAAAAAACATGTTGTGACTGAAGTATTCGTATTTTATAATAATTAAAAAATATATTGTTATCTATATGTGTTATGTATACAAAACATACTTATGCATCTACATTATTTTTTTCTGAACAACGAAGATTAGATTATTAAACATATAATATTGGGCTACCACTGCGAATTATTTTTGAACTTCTGCTAATTCACATTTAGAACTATATCTGGCTGTTTATAGTACATTGTTTTGATCACTATATATGTATGTATGCATCCGGAATTATAATTAATCAATCAATCTCTTCATCCATTCATCTATTTATATATATGCATAAAGAGTCATTGTAAATGTAGTTACTTCCAGATGCACATACTAAATTGCTGCTTCAAAAATAGCAGTAATAATAAACATTTGAATTAAAAAAGTTAATTCAATTTTCCAATTTTAAGCATTCAAATCAATAAAAGTTCAGTCATAAATTTTAACTTGCAATTATATTAAATATTACTAGGCAGTGATATATTTATATAATAAAATTATAAAATATTATTACGTGATGTGATGCACTGTGACTTCTCCTTATAGGGAGTCAGGAATCTCTCAGTAACTATGCCCAGAAAAACCTGTTAGCCACTTTACCTTCCCTTCCCATTCCCTACCCTATGTTTTCCCATAATCTGTTTCATCCCATTTCCACAATATAATCTTTGTCAACTCCATGGCCTTCATATCTAAATCCCCCTTATCTTTTCCCAAACCCAACATAAAAAACAATAACCCACTTTCTGTATAATCACTTTGTTCTATTTATTCTTCCATAACTTCATTATTTGTACCCTTTCTGATTCCAAGCAATTACATTGAATTAGCAGATGCCTAACTTTTTCTATGCCTTCCTTACACAACTTGGAGACTAAATCACCCAATTTTTTTCCATTTACATGTATATTCCCTTGTTGTTAAAGATCCCGTTCGAGCCTTAAACAATAAACTACTTTCCTTACTATTATCATAAATTAACTTGCACGCAATGTTCCATTTACTTCTATATATATTTAAAATGTTTTTACTCTCCATACTAGTTCTCCATCTCTCCAACTCCCTATTCTTTATTAATGCATCTATTCTTCTATCCCATTCCTTACCACTATAACACTCAACAATCCTCCTAACACAATCATCCCATCTTTTGTACAAATATACTGATATAAATTCTTTATGCAAATCTTCTGCATAATGCATTACCTTTCTCACCCATCTTGTTGCCTGTCCTTTACTTGTAACCCAATTAAATACTATTTTGGTTACTCTTTTATTATCCATAAACTGCAATCTACCGAATATTTTCATTTTGCTTTTTGCATCTCATATAAAAACTTGACCATCCCATTTGAATTGCCTCCTTTACTGTTCACACATCTGCATCTAATGCATGTCTTCCTACTTCCCTTTGTACTTTTTCTAAGTAATCTAATATCCCTTTACTAACGCCCAATGCATCATTGCTATATGTTAACCCTGCTACTGCAACTCACTTTCATACAATTCTAGCTACATCATATTTATTATATGAAAATAATGTTAATTTCTTTATCAATCCCTTCTTTTCTTTGCTTCATTTATCAATTTTTTTCTCCCATTCCTTCAAGCAATTTTTCTGATTACTTAAGATGATTCCCGAATAACTATATCTATCCACCACACTTAACTTTATATCCTCCAATAAAAATTCTTCGTCTTCTCTTTCCCCACTATTAACCATCATAACAAAGCACCTTTAGAGAGCTCAACATCAAATAAAAGATTAGATCCATAAATAATCAATTACTATAATAAAATATATTTGTGTATGTGTTGATTAAGTATGAAAAAGTAATGCATGTAATGATTAATTATTTACATCTATCAGTTTCAAGTAAGATATTTATCTTTTTGATCTTTAAAAGAAAAAAACAATTATCGACATTGTTGCTCAATTTAAAATAAATTGAAATGATGTTAAATTTTAAAAGTGTGATCTACCAGTTTTCATTTCACTTTTTTACATTGATATGTGACAAAAAAATTGGAATTAATCCTCACAGGATGTGTCAACGCCCTTTGAAGATGCCCATCTCCTGGATTGACCCTAAAATTTTTGTTCCCCCTAAAAAAAAATTTTTTTAAATTTTGTTTCTCCTTCCCCATAAAAAAATTTTTTTTAATGACATCTTAAAAAAACATGATGTTAATCTAGGTAGCTTCAACTATCATAAATCCCATATAATAGCTTCAGCTAATGAAAATTTATAAATTAATAAAAAATGATCATAAACTAAATTCTTTAAGAGAAAGAACCAGTTCAAAGGAAAAAAAATAATATATTACTACTGTATGTAAGCAATCATTATGCAAAATATTTCTATAGTATAATTTTCATGACACCATTCTCAGGGAAGGTGGAAACTGGTTTCTATACATTTTAATATCTTGGGGAAGAGTGTAATCATAAATATATGATCAAAGACATGAAACAAAGATATATGTTACCAAGATGCATATTTTGTCTCATCAGTTGGCCCAGATCACAATTTTTTACACATATCTTTATCATTGTTTAGTAAATATAAATAGACAATTACTATAGTTTAATTGATAAGTGTAAAAGTTACTGCTCTCACAACTTTGGCATAAACCATTTAATCAAAGTATATTAATAATTTTTATTAATCATTTATTAAACTAGAGAATATCCACTTAAAGAAAAATATTTCTGTAGTGTAATTTTCACTACCCTATTTTCACACAAGGTAGGAACTGGTTTCTATCCACTTTTAACATTTAAAGTGGTGTACTTATAAATATATGATTAAAGACATATGAAAATCATGTATGAGACACAAGATATATGTAAATGATTGTGATCTGGGCCAAGAGGTGAGTCTGGTTCAGCACAAAATGTGCATTTGGGAATCATACATTTTTTTCATGTCTTTAGTCATATGTTTTCGATTGCACTCCTCCACAATGTTTTAAAACCAGATAGAAACCAGTCCCTACCTTGTGTGAGAGAGATGTAATAAAAACAGAAATATTAAGTGAATAATCCATAATAAATGACTAATAAAAATTATTTAATCCTTATACAAAGTCTCACTTTCTTTGTGAATATTTCATTCTTTTTCTGATTTTCATTTACAATATTTTGTAGCTGATAGTTCTTTTCTTCTATCAGACATAATTAGAATGCTAAAAATCAATTTAAAAGCTAAATTCTAATACCTGTATCAAAAAATGTATTATTAACAATCACTGAACAATTGTATTTATGCATAATAATATTTCTTTAATTAGTTAATATATGCGGGATTCGAACTCGGACTTTCATACGGCCCACTCAGTGCCATCTCATATTGCTGACCAACCTGATTACACACATATTGAAAAGATAAATAATCACCAATATACATATTTCATGCTAAACCAGCAATCATCAGTTGGTCTAGATTACTATCTTCACACACATATATATATAATCAGTGCTCTGCTGTATATATGTGTGAGGATAGTAATCTAAACCAACTAACTGATAATTGCTGGTTTAGCATGAAATACGTATATTGGTGATTATTTATCTTTTCAACATGTGTGTAATCAGAAGGTCAGCAATATGAGACGGCACTGAGAGTAGTAGGTCATATGAAAGTCTGAGTTCGAATCCCGCATATATTACATATATAAATGCAGGTTTAAGTCTGTACAATGTATTTAATTAGTTAATTGGATTATTCTTAACTAATTATCCCATTATGTTCATTTATTAACATTTGTTCAATCTTTGAACCAAAAATATAAAAAAAAATTTCTGCAAATATGTTAATCAATAAGTTTTTCAATACTATGTTTAAAAATGTCTTACTTAAATTTATATAACAGATATTCGGAGAAAAACAGTGTCCACATTCAAAGTATCATTAAAAGACAAAAGTCAACTCACAATCAACAATAGAATCAAAAATAAAAGGAAAGTAGGTATTCCATTATTAACACATTATCTTAGATTAACACTGACAATGTTATGTTAAATGCAATATATTACATTATTTTAAATTATCACAACCTTTTAAAAATATACAGTATAATTTAAGCTAATTTTATGACCCCTCAAAAATTTGCAGCCCTGTGAAATGCACAGTCAATGGATTCAGATCTCACCAACTCTCCCAATTCATATGTGCAATATTTTTTCTTATTTAAATGTGACCAATCTGGTGTTAAGTTTAAATGTATAATGTAGTATTTACCTTGCTTCATTAATTTAAAATGCAGCGTTACGCAATACTTATTTTATTTGTGTTTTCAAGTTTTCTGGGGGGAGGGGGGTATATAAGTCTGCACTGCACTACACATTAATGAGCAAATGAGAAAACATTTTGTTAAATGATATTAAAACTTTAACATCAATTATTTTGAATGATATTAACTAAGAAAATATATTAATTTCTATTGACAGGAAAGTCAGTCATTTTCAAATTCAATTAAAAAGAATGTTTGATCAAAATACTTAATCTGTAATGATTATTTGATTTTTTTATCATGTAGCAACGTAAAGAATAAAACAAAAGCTACGATAAATGGACCATTAAAAAATTTATTGTTACTTCCATATATATTGTCAAATTATATTTTTATCTCGGTGCATCTTTCACTTAGCTCAATCCTATCACAACCATATTGTATCAGATAGATCTTGAACTCAGAATTCTTTTGGGATGCCATTTATGTACCAGTTTCCCAAATGCTATGCAATCAATCTAATGATGCAAATAATAGTATTTATGGCATATAGATACACAGTGATATAATATGTATCTGATGAATATTGATTACAAACTCTACTGACATCTTACTATATAAAGATAATAACAAAAATCTAAATTCATTCGGCACATTATTGGTCAATAACTAGATCATTTCCAGAACTACCCATCATCTTCAATTTACATAGTTTGATTACTTAAAGAATGATCCTAATAAAGTGGCACCGATGAACTGCTTGATAATAACTTCTCTCACTTATTTCTCTGGACTGATGATAAAATAATATTGGCCAGTACAAATCAGCTTTATTTGTTTTGAGATAAGAATACTTTTATACTTTTTGGTGCCATCTCCAAATTCAGAAAACTGATTTGTCTATTCTTATTACTCCTAAAATATTTGTTCTAACCAATAAATTACTCTTGGTCTAACATAATTTGAAAACATCAAATTTTTCTACATACATTAAATGACTCACAATCACACGTATAAGTAAACTGTGTACTATGCAATCAAGTTAAGAATTTAATAAAAAAATGGGCATAACAAATTTTAAAACAATAATTTAATAAAATATCATGGAAATTAAAAACATATACAAAATCATAGTGTTACCATAAATCATGCTTGCATATGTGGATATATCCCTAAATACACAAATTACCCTTGCATAGTGTTCCTTGTTGCATATATGTTTGGTCATGGTCAGTGTCTCATTACAAAAAAATATATATATATAAATCATACACATGAAAATCAAAATATAAAATCTTACAAGAGAAAATAAATAATTATGATAAGTTTACAAATTAATTTATCTATTATCAATTAAATGCTAACATAGTTAAACATTTTAGTTAATTATAATTTCTAAATATGTTATAAAATATAATTTAATTCAATTTTCTATCAGTAATTTCATTATTTATTATCATTTTCTTTAATGTTTAATGCATAGTCTAATCTCAAAAAATATACTTCTGACTGCATTCAAAATTCTTTCACTTTTGCTAGCTCAAATGTTCTAGCCATTTTTCTGCAACTGTATTAATGTATTTAAAACTTTGCTTATTTTTATTCTTTACATGTTCAATTTTCTTCATTTTTTATAATAATTCATTTATTGAATTTATTGTTTGGACTATTTCCACCATCTAATATGAGTATTGAATGTCTTTAGAAAAATTTAACTTTATTTAAATCTTCCAAATACATTCAACTGTTAGTAATAGCACATCAAACAGATTAGTATATTTATCTTTCAAGATGTATTATTCTCCCCTCTTCTTCAGGTATTGCTGTCCTGACCAGTGACAGTAATAGCATGGGAATCGAACCCTTAGATTCTTGAGTATTGAATTTTAAGACAATGCTCTAACCAACTGAGCCATCCTGCCAAAGGCAATAGAAAAACTGGAGAAATCAGGAGGAACCTCATAGATAAGTAGATAAAATTTTTAGTGACTGTTGCCTTTGGAAAGATGGCTCAGTTGGTTAGAGTATTACCTTAAAATTCAATAGTCAAGAATCTAAAAGTCCAGGTTCAATTCCCATGCTATTACTGTCACTCGTTAGGCCAGCAACACCTGAAGAAGAGGGGAGAATAATACCTCTTGAAATGTTGTACATATACTAACCTGTTTGATATATTATTAAGAGTTGAATGTATTTGAAATATTTAAATAGAGTTAAATTTTTCTAAAGACATTCAATATTCATATTAGATAACTGAAATAGTCCAACAACCAATAAAACACCATCATCCAGTCTTCAGGAAAACATTTTATTGACTTTCACTTTTTCCTAACTCTTTGAATGGTTGACAATCTATTGATTTAAAGACACATTTAATCTTGCATAACAGATAGTAGACAAGTTATAAGATATTTCAGGCTATTTATCCTTTATTCTACCAGAGGTACTATTTCCAGATAATGACAATTATTCAATTAAGATTTATGTAATATTCAATTTTATTTACTAGTGCAGTGATTGTGTAATTTTTAAAAAAAGAGGGATTTACAACCTAAGCATACACACCCTAATGTTGTTATAATAGCTCAACAATGTTTTGTTAAATATGGAGGATACTCTCAAACCAAAGCACAAGATAGAAACTTTGGAAAATTGACCTATATAATTGAATTTAGATACAAAAGATAAGATGGCCACACATCTTTTCCCAAATCTCTATCTTTATGCTTTGGTTTGAGAGTATCCTACATATTCAACAAAATATCATTATAATTATAACTACATTACTGTTAATGTGCTTAGGGTGTAAATGCCTGCAGTTTAAAAATTAATTAAGATTTGCAAATCAGTAAATCACAATTTAACTTACACAGTGGAAAATAATTTCCTCATAGCTGTAATTGTAATAAAGATAAATATTGTTTTAGTTCTGTTTTACAAAAAAAAAATGATTAATTTTTTTTTCTTGCAGTAATTTTTGTGTTTTAAGGATACTTGATTTTATCAAATACTGATAACTAATGACTAAATTTCTCCTCCAAACTGACTTGATTCTAACTGCAATTCACTAATTGCAACTAGAAGTAAAGTGAACTAAATATAACTAACTCAAATTGTATTTCATCTTTTTTTACATGTATTTATGTGATCATTTATGCTTGTCTGAAATTGAAAAAAAAACCCATCTTATTGACACAAAATTTTTATTTTTTGATCAGACTTTTTGACTAATAATTCATTTAATTAACAAACTGAATAAAATAATAATAATAATAAAATTATAATTATATTTTTCTTTCTATTTTTGAACAATGTTCTTAGTTTTATAAAATTGAAGTTTAAATCTTAAAACAACTCTTACATAAATTACTTATTAGAATAAATAAAAGCAAATTATTTATTTTACATGCCAAAAAACCTAAATATTAATAATATTTAATTATATAAAATTGTATTTAAAATAGTTATGAACTTTATATACAACAAAGTTTTTATTTCATCACTGATAATTGTAGTTTGCCAGGAAAGATTTTAATGTAAAATTCTTTTGTCCTATATCCCAATAAATATTTATCACAATCAATTTTAAACCACTAAATATCACATGATCACCATTTCCTATCATAATCAATATTGTTTTAAAATTTTCTAATCAGCTTTATTCAGTCTTAACTACGATGAAAAATTTAGTTTAAATTCTTGAACCCATTCAAATGGCTCAGAATTTGTAAAAATGTTATGTAAGGGTTAAGACATTTCTTTACACATTAGCACATATAAATGGGTTACCATACACACATACACATTTTTTAAACACAATATATTGGTTAACAGTACAATTTTTATTACAGAATACAATATTACATGATCACTATCTCATACTAGCACATAATTGTTATTAAACAATTCAAAACATAGCAAAACTCTCCATACAGTAGTGCCATCTTGTGCCAACAAGAGCAATCAATAAATGCTAGAAGGCTTGTGCATAAAATCCCTATCTAGTGCCTACTCATCCAATAGCCCCAAACTAGTTTCTGGCTTGTGGCCTTCATCAGTGAGGAGCCTTGGATCTGAGAGCACTGCACCTAGATCTTAGAATCTAATGCAACCCTCACTGATGAAGGCCACAAGCCAGAAACTAGTCTGGGGATATTGGATGAGTAGGCACTAGATAGGGATTTTATGCACAAGCCTTCTGGCATCCATTGATTGCTCTTGTTGGCACAAGATGGCACTACTGTATGGAGAGTTTTGCTATGTTTTGAATTGTTTATTAACAATTATGTGCTAGTATGAGATAGTGATCATGTGATGTTTAGTGGCTTAACCCCAATCCTGCCTAATAGGGTAGTGGTGGCTATGGTTGTTAAAGAGCCAAAGTCACCAAAATGTATGGGTGCTGAATTGAGTTCAGACCCATATGACTATATAAGCTATTGAGCTTGGATTGAAAATATTATTGTGTTTTCAATTTCATTCTCATAATTTTGTAGTTAAGTAGAGTTAAAAGGTGGCTGCTAGAGGGTTGCATTAGATCCTAAGATCTAGGTGCAGTGCTCTCAGATCCAAGGCTCCTCATTGACGAAGGCCACAAGCCAAAAACTAGTCTGGGGATATTGGATGAGTAGGCACTAGATGGGGATTTTATGCACAAGCCTTGGAGAGTTTTGCTAAGTTTTGAATTGTTTAAGAATACAATATTTAAAGACGTGAATAACTGTACCAAATTAACAATAATGTTTAATGTGTTGACCACATAATTTTTTTTTTTATTTGATGCATGATTTCTTTACTATTTCAATTTCTATGTCTTTTTTTCTTCTCTTGAATCAATCTTTCAAATGTACTATTATTAGCTCATACAATGCCACCAATATAATATATACATATGTACTCTTGATGAAGTTTATAAAAAAAAAAATTATAATTCCTATTAAACCACATTATAAAAGCAAAATATTTACGAAGTGTATATTATATATTTCACACTTTCAAATAACGCAAACAAATTCTTTTTTTTTTTAATAAAAAAAGATTCTTAACGAATTAGGGGTTGAAGCAACTGATAAAAATTTATTTACAATTAATGTTATTCTTGTATTATTTAAGAAGTCTGGCTACTAACATAATATCTGATAATTTATTTTATTTCCAACTTATTTACAAATATATATAAATTTTACAATATATATATTTTTAAAGTGTCATAGCATCGCCGGGACGCGAACCCGCAACCCGGGAAACTGCCTGCAAGTGCAAGGCAGTCGCGCTGACCTCTCGACCACCAATGCACAATAATTTTTAGGTGTAAAATAAGACAAAAAACACTTTTATAAATTAAATTCTGAGGAGGGAGAAAAATTTGTCTGAAAAATTAATAAAACTAGATAATTATTTATTTCTTAGAATTCATTTTTAGTTCATTTTTTACTTTTAATAAAACTGGAATTACAGTGAAATAAAAATATTATTCTTTTTTCTTTATCAATTTAGAGAAAAAAATTGATAGCAAATAACTATATTCTTCTTTACCTTAAATATATACTTTGTCTGTAACTTTATCTTGACCCACAAAATCTAAAAATATTTGCTTTCTATACAAAATCTATGCTTATTTCAAATTTAACTCATGCACAGAGCCAATCAGAGGGGGACAGGAGGGTAGCTGCCTTGGGACTCGCAATATTTGGGGCCTCAACTTGGCAACTCAACATGTTAAAGGAAAATACAGGAGAAGGCAAAGCAATGTCATAGCTCATAGAATGGCCTTAATTTTACAGTTAAATCCCCCCCAAAAATAAACTTTCCAAACAGGCCTATCATGAGTCAAAAACATAAGTCAGTTTAGGGATGCGGTACCAATTTGATGATTCTGCAATGAAAGTGATTGCAGTGCTCAGTGACCAGCAGAGCAAACAATCTCAGCCCCCTGTCAGTCAGTTTTATGCAAAGTGTTTTACAATACTAACAGTGCTAGAGTAAATATACCCTATCCAAGTGCTATCTGGATCTGATCTGCTTGCTCATTTCTGTGACTAGTGACTAACTACTCCTGGAGTCCTGTTTTCAGCCCTGTAAGTAAAAACTCTCATTTCTTCTATCCCCCCACAATCTTATTTTAAATTTTGAAGGGCCTCTAAAATATTAGTTTTCCCCGGGCCTCACATTTTCTCTGAAAGGCCCTGCTCATGCTTATATGAAATATTTTGTAGGATTACTGATTGTTTCTAAAATATTAATCATAATCCATCTATATCTGTGAAAATAGTCTAAACCTCAATACATATTTCAAAATTCATGGATAATGATAAACCATATGTAATACTCTTTTCAAAATACTTAGGTATAAGTGTGTTTACATACTGTACATACATGCTAAAGATACATATAACTTACATCTATGTAGATAATATTTTATTATATATAGAAAGGAAAAAAAAATTAAAATGCAACAATTTTTTTTAAAAATTTATTCAATACTTTTTTGAAATGTGGATAAATGCTTGGATATGGGGGAATTACTATAATTTGATTTAATTTAATTGCCATATGCAAAAAATTTTAGTATATTCTATGAGAAATAGATTTTAAAAAGACAAATCTGCTAATATAATATATTTATGATTTATTAATATCATCATCATCATCATTTTCAACCATTATCGATCCACTTCAGGATGAAGGGATATCCAAGTTCAATCCATCTTCTCTATATCTATAGTCTATCTTTTCCATATCACCCCACCACACTTCCCTATTTCATCCTTTCATCTCACATGTGGTCTCTTTCAGGATCTTTACAATGTCTTGAAATACATTTAAGATTCCAACTATATATTAGTAACTACAATATAAAAGAAAAAATATAGTTATTTTTTGTACTTCTTTTAAATTGTAAACAGATAGTCCCAGCTAAAGTCAAATTTAAATGTACAACAGCATTGCAACTACCATCTTCACACACCCAATAAATTTGTTATATTTATATATTGGACTATTTCCATCATTTAATATGATTATTGAATATCTTAAAAAAAAATTAACTTTATTTAATTATTCCAAATACATTTAACTATTAGTAATAGCATAACAAACAGATTAGTATATGCACAACATTTTGGGAGGTATTATTCTCCCCTCTTCTTCATGTTGCTGGCCTAATCAGTGATAGTACTAGCATGGGTATCAACCCTTGATTCTTAGATTTCTGAGTATTATTTTTAAGATAATGTTCTAACCAACTAAGCCACCCTGTCAAAGGCAACAGTAGTAGAAAATTCATATATTAATCTATGAGATTTCTCCTGATTTCTCCACTTTTTCCTAAGAGCAAAGTTGATTAGTGGTTTCCATACATTAGTTACACTAGGTTGACTTATGGGATTGTTTGCTAAGCTTCTTTAAATTAGATGATGGAAATAGTCCAATATATAAAGACAACTAAAACACCATCATCACATACCTTCAGAAAAACACCCAATAAACTGTTTACAAACTCTTTTCATTTGTTTTTTTCATTAGCATCATTTTAAAAATAGCATGATCAAACATTTTTAATCTTTCCCTGTGATAATTTTTTTAAAAAAATAATTAAATCAATCACATTAAAGTATATTTTTGCCAAATATTGACAAAAATATGTTTAGATCTTATTGACACCATTCTGCTGAAACTAAATATTTATTTGTCAATAAAAAAAATAGAGTCATATGTCATATATCACATGACCCTTTTTTAAGCTTGTAAATATAAACAAAAAGCTTTGCTAATTGCTCAACCAGCTTTGTGATAAATGCTTAGCAAGAGAAAACATTTTATTATCTCTATTTATAGTCTTCACTATATATATTGCTAAGACTACTAATATATAGTTTGGCTGAAGATCTCTCAGCCCTATATAGCTATTTGAGTTAGATAGCTGGGTTTGAAGACATGTAAGTGTCTGAAAATTTCAGATTTTCTACTCAATGGTTAACTCCTAGATAAATGTTGGCTTTGGGTTGATATTTTTAGATCTAGGGTCTGAAACTATCCTAGTGCCTCACTGAGGAATGCCAAAGTATGAAACCATTGGTCTGGGTTTGGGTGTGGTTTCTGATAGAGATATTTTAAATGCTTTTTCTTGCTAAGTATTTATCACAAATCTTGTTGAGCAATTAGCAAAGCTCTTTGTTTAAATATTTATTTAGTTTTAATTTTGTCAATGAGATTACAAAAATTACATTTCCTGTTCTATAGATGTTAAATAAAATAAACTATATAAAAACAAGTTTTTATGTTTAAAATAATTTATTTACAATTTTAAATTAAACATAATCCACACAGTTGCCAGCCAGTGATGGACATGAAAACTCAAAGCTTCCTGGACTGAATTTATCATTACTGAAGGTCAATCAGTTATTATATTTACATATCTGTTTATGTTTGAATTTATCTTAATTATAAATGCTTCAGGGTTTTGTTCAGTGGTGGAGTAATCAAATAGGGTTCAGCTGTGTTTCTTCTGATGCTTAAACTTCTTATAAATTCCCAAATAATAAAGCTATTTAATTATTCGTTTTATATTTAACACTGCCTATATTTTATACCCATATGTCCTGAATTCTTGTAGAGCTGGTGAGGCCTTGTACATACATATGCATGAGATTGGCCTTTATAAGAATTTCTGCTTGAACATTGATTGACAAACAAAAAAGTAATACATATAAGAAAATTAAACAGATACACAAAATAGCATATGAATATTTCATTTTCTTTCTAAAACAATACGTTCACCAGAAAGAGAATTAAAGTGTCAGATTCTGGTAGTAGTATCCTCGGATCCATTCTAGTGTTGGCATTTATATTGCTTGAATTTCTTGTAAAGTCCATGCGCAGTGAAGCCATTTGATTATTAATAAAAAGTAAGATAAAAATTATTTAAAAAAAAAAAAAGATTTTATTTTTAATTTTTAAATTTTAATTTTTTAAAATCCTGAGAATAAAAATGAAATAATGTCTGTCAGATAGCAAACTGCACAAATGTTTAAAAGTACATAATAAGATGAGCCTCAGTAAGACACAAAATAATAAAAACAATAAGTCATCTTTAAATTTTATAAACTGAAAATGTAATTTGGGCAATACCATACCAGTTAATCCATGTTTTATTATTTATTTTAGTTTAGATTCTATAAAATAATTAACTATTTTTAAAATAATTCTAATTCTGACAAAAACAACAACAAAAAAAAGGGTTTCATCAGGTCAATGAGCCCAGTATGTAGAATTTTAACTGCGACCAAATGCTGGAGACATTTTAAAAATAAACAACAGAGCAAGAGAGCTTTAAGAGTGATTAATGGCATCAGCAGGGTTGCTTTTCTCTTCTCTATCTCCCCTGTTTTAGTTGATTTTATTTAATAAATTAACAGATTTTTTTTAAAAAACAAACAAACTTAAGAGTACGAATTGAAGAATAAAAAATAATATGATTTTTTTTTCTCATAATAACTATCTAAAAGTTGTTAAAAATGATGGGATACGAAAAAAAAGATTATATAATATTCTAATTATTAATAAATAAATTATATAATCTGTAGTTTGTGATGTAATGTGACAAGAACATCAAGCTGCTGGGCTGAGTATACAGATCAACTTAATTCAACTTTTCTTAATAGCAATTCATGCATAAACTTTTAGCTCCTAAGTTCACTGCTCTACGATTGAGCCAACAGCAAAGGGCAGTGTTTTAATCCAAAACCCACACAAAAACTCATCGAAGAACAGTTCCAAAACGAAGCTCAATTTTTTTTTCCCCCAGTGATATTTTGTTATAAAAAAATATGTTTCCAATGATTGAGTGCCAATATGTAGACCATAGAATTAAAAAAACAATAACCATAAATGAAATATAGCTTGACCTGACTTCAAATTGAAGTTGCATCATACTCTTATTGCATGTATTTATTAATTTATCTAATTTGTAAAAAAAAAAAAAAAAAGGAAACAACAGTAACATGCAAAATATACATTACATGTGAGAAATTAATGATTATAAAAAAAATCATATAACATATTTATATATGATGATATAATATTGTAATTTTTTTACACATGTACAATTATTAAATAAGTCAGTTAAAGATTCGTTCAATGTTGTAATTAAATATAATATTTTTATTATACTAATCATGATTCTTATAATTATATTTAGAACATTGTACTATTGTTTGTTTATAACATTCTAAAGTATACTGTGTAAAATGTAGACATTTTTATCAGGTACACAGTACATGTATACAACTTTATTACATAAATTACAAATTTTAAAATTACATAATTTAGATATTAAGTTATTATCAAAATAAATAAAAAAGTAATATGTGTACACAAACACATATATTTGTGTAGATATATGTTCTATCAATACCTATTAATTTAGGTATTGGCTACAAAATTAAATTGTAATCAAAAAAAATTGTAAACAAAACAAAATTGTAATATTTTAGTTCACATGTAAATCACTTTGTGACAAAATCTACTTGGATATATTTTTTGCATTTTGTTATTATAAATTTTCATCAACCAACTATCTGTAAAAGTGTAAGCATATATTTCATTTTAATATATACAATTAAACTGTTTAAATAAAATACTTTTCCTAACTTATAGTATGAAAAATTATCATTAACATTTATATTATTTTCCACTATATATAATGTAAAGTACAGACTGTGTTTGAAACATTTCTTTATAAATCTGTTTTACTGTGTTTCTGAGTTTTTATTATGTAATAAAATCCCAGTTTTAAAAATGTTTTAAATATAGTATAGTATTCATTTCTGATAACATGGCTACAAGAATTCAAGACAATTTTAACATAACAGGTAGTGTTTTTCATAATTACTTATACACATTAAGACATCAACAAAAATAAAATTTCTAATTTTTTCCTCATTCTAATTGTGATGAAAATTGATGATGATAAAATGAAAATATTACATTACCTTAAATTATAACCTGTAATTTCAAACACAATCTGCTTATGTAAACAATAACCATTTTACTTGTCATAGATTGTAACTAGAAACAATATGTTTTAATAATTTCTCATTTATTTATTTAAACTGTGAATAAGTGAATTATGAGGCAGATGATATAGTTTAAGATATACAAAATATTACTTTAATCAACTGGCAAATATAGCCTACAACTGTAGCAATATTTAAAATTGGTTAGTTTTAAATTTTCTTTCTGACAATATTTGTACATATAGAGCAAAATAGCATGTAAACCATTACAAATTTTTGTCTATGCCTTCATTATCATTTTCAAACATTATCAGTCCACTTCAGTATGAAGTCTCTTCAAGTTTAACCCATTACTCCAATTCCTAGCTTCTCTTTTCCATAACATACCAGCAAACTTCCTTATTTCAACCATCCATCTCACATATAGCCTCCTTATAAGTTTTTTACGAGGTATGTTTTTTTTACTCCTACATAACAGATAATGAATATTTGGCATTGTTTTTAATTAATCAGTGATTTTCTCTTTTAAAAACCAATATAGTGGCTTCCAATTTTTTATTGTAAGCATTTATATCAATAAGTATAAAACAAATTGTTTTAATGATGATTTGCTCTTAGCTAGACAGAAAAGAATTATTCAATATTTATTTGTGAAAAAAAAGAACAATTTTAATAGTACAGATTATATTTCTAAAAATTATTTGTATACATGAAATAATAAACAAATATAAAGTTAATATTTTTTTTAATATTATAATTGCGATATAAAATGATAAAAATACAATCTAAAAGTTATAATGCCTAAATAATATTAAATTATTATTTTAATTTCGAACACAGCTTGTTTAAGTAAAGAGCAAATATAATATTTTATAATCACAGCAAAAAGCAATCACAATTTCTATAATTTTTTTAAAAAATTGAACTGAATTTTGCAGTGGGTGATATTTTATAAACTACTGTAACTACATTTAATTATTTATTTCTGACTATCTTTTTCCACCCATTCTCCCTGTCTACCTATTTATCAATATATTGTGGGACATTTAAAATCTATTTTGGCATGTAGTTAATTGGCCTTAATGCAGTAAATTAAAATTTTGTTATAGTTGTATCAACAGATACCACTCCCCCTCCCCCAACTTTTATATTCTTAAATGCATTTTGCTTTTGAGAATGTAAAACGGGTTTATGGATTATGTAAGTAAATTATTATCACCCGTAACATTACTCATAATCATGTTTTGAAAATTATCATAAAATGATAATACTTTTTCTGATCTGAAAGTTAATTTTAGCTAATAAAATACGTCTATGCAAACAATTAACCCTCATTCTTCTAATTCTACAATTTAATTTGTCTTTGTAATCTCTTCTATTTCTGAATGATGAAAACCATTTTACTTCGTATTTAAAATTAATCATGATTATTTAAGTACCAATAATAGATACAAATATTCCCAGATTATGAGCATTTTTTTTCTATCTTAATTACTTATTTCTTTAAGCACTTTGCTGTTTGAAAGCATTTGTATTAAATAATGATGATATAGGTGAAGATATAGTTTATAAAAAATAATACTTGTATTTGGATGAGACATTAAAATCAAAACATTTGATAACTTCTCTGGGATATCAGCATTCAAATAAAAATGTCTATTTTGACATTTCTGAAAGCACTTTTAAATTATAAATGAGATGTTTTGTAAAATTCCATGAAAATGTAATTACTCAATTACTTTAGCACTGAATCTAGAGAAATTTCCTTTTGAGTGTGAATTATTTGGCAATAAGCCTTCAAAAAAGCAAATAATGTTTATTATGATCTCTTTGTATAAATCATATTGTTTATACCTCCTAAACTTGCCTGTCTTTTTAAAAAAAAATTCTCCAATTAATTTATAGGAAAACCATTCATTCTACATGATCATATATAATACATTATGGGATGTGGCTTCAAATTTTCTTTCCCAAGATGGATCCACATTTTTTATATGCTAAAAAACATATTTTTAATTATAATTTTAATAAACTTCTTATTTTCAACACTTCAACGTTTAAAAATGTAAAAAAAAAAATATTTACAATTTCTGAAAAGAATTCAAAATGACATTTAATAATATAAGTTTTTAAATTTTATTAAATTTTAAAAAAATTATCATTACAATGTATTTATTGTTCTCTTTTACAATTATTTATTTGTAGTAGTTATTAAAATGTATGTATTGCAATTTAGAAAAAAAAATTATATTACCTATAATTTATTGTTTTAGAATTACATTTGAGTAGACTTCCTGTTACAATAAAAATAAAATGTAAACTTGATAGCTATATATGCAAACAATTGCCTATACATATATAACACTATAATAATATTTATTATAACACTACATATATAACACTATAATAATATTTATTAGGTTGTAAAAGACTCAGAAAAAGACCACATATGAGATGGATGAAATAAGAAAATGTGCAGGAGTGATGTGGAGAAGAAAAGCTAAAGATCGGAGAAGATGGATTGAACTTGGAGAGACCTTCACCCTGCAATGGATTGATAATAGTTGATGATGATAACGAATATTTATTATATATGTATAAATCTTGTATATTTAGTCTTTAAAATTATATATTAATACTATTTTTAATAAATATGCAACAATTTGTATTTAAATGGGTTTTTTTATTAAATGCTTTTATATTAACTTGACCTGTCTGCATATGTTTCTGTCTTTATATCCATATGTCCACATTTTTTAATGTTTAACCATGAAAAATATTCATTCCCATTTAGAACTTGAACTCACATCCTTATGCTTCCCAAAAAAAACTCATTAACAACTGAGCCAATGGAAATATTACATGTGTAGAATAAAATTTGTTAATAGTGATTTAACTCATACTTGATTAATTAAATTAGTTAAAAATCCAATATATAAATATTTTTATATAGTAGATTATCACATATTTAAATTTAGAATTCATTTGTTAGAAGGTTTATTTTTTATTTTCATGTCTTATTATTAAATTATAGTTTTAAATCATTTTAAAAATAATATGTAAATATAGCTAAAAAGTAAAAATAAATAAATTAGATAATGCTTTTATATAAATAGTGAACTAAAAAGCAAAAAAATAATGTAATTTGCTTCTCGGCTAATTTGCCATTCTTGGAAAATACCAGACATCTTAGGAATCTAGACTTGTTATAAAACAATTGGAAATTGCAGGAATATTGTTGTTTCATAAAACTATTTGAAGTTTAAATAAATCATAAAAATCAAAAAGGTCTCAAATGCTTTTATGAAACAACAATATTCCTGCAATTTCAATTGTTTTATAACAAGTCTAGATTCTTAAGATCTTTAATATTTTCCAAGAATGGCAAATCAACTGAGAGGTGGATTACTTTGCTTTGTTCTACTTTTTAATCAGCTATTTACATAAAAGCATTATTTAAAAATAATTTTTTTTACACATTATTTGCATTGTTAGAAAATAAATATATTTGAGAAATCTTTTCAAAACAAGGATGTGTTTCATTTTTTAATTAATGTTGATAAGAACTAAACATTTTTAATATATAATTTTAAGTGTTATTTTATGAGGATGTAATAAACTTGTTATAAAATTATCAATTTAAAATTTACCTAACAAAATTTGCAACTTATGAATAAATATAAAATTAATAATTTAAAATTTAAATTCTTTGTTTTTTATTTTATAATAATAATTATATTTTTAAGGTTTGTGGCATTCCATGGGATATTATCTTTAAGACAATATGTAATATTTTACTTTTGCATAAAATAAACTAAAGTTATTGAGAAAATTGTATCAACAAATGCAAAAAAAATATTAATATTTCCACATCTATTTTGATAATCAACATGCTATATTCATAAAATAATTCTCGAAAAAATTATTTTAAGCTGAGATATTCCAATTATGAAATTATTTAATTATAAAAATCACTTAAACAGTTCAGTGAGATTTCTTAAACTTTCTATTAATTAAATTAAAATATTTAATAATAATAATAATAATAATAATAATAATAATAATAATAATAATAATAATAATAATAATAATAATAATAATAATAATAATAATAATAATAATAATAACAACAACAACAACAACAACAACAACAACAACATTAATAAAAAAAGTAAATCATAAAATAAATGCATAATCTTTAAAATTGAGACTAAACTTTTATATATATACATATTTAAATCCAATAAAGTATTTATTATAGTTCAATAAATGATGAAATAAGTTCTACTTTAATTAATGAGTCTTTGGGAGGAAGATATTTTAAATAATAAAATTTATCATTATCCTGAAATTAATGTATTTTAACAATAAACTATTCAAAATTAATATTTTTTAAATTATTTTTAAATAAAGTTAATAGTAAATTTTGGGTTTAGCACTCACAAGAATATAATATCCCCCTCCCTTTGTGAGATGAAATTTGCATCAATACAATAAGATCAAAAATGTTTATCTTGAGTTTTATTTAAATTATTTTTATATAAAATTATTAAGACAATCTATTTCAATAATTTTAAAGGCTATGGAAAATAATACCATTAAATATATTGTTATATTCATATTATGCTTTATTAAATGATGTTTTCTATTATAAGAAGTTGGTAGTTTATATATTTGTCGTTAAAATATCCAGTGCTACTATGTTCTTTATCAGACTAGAAAAACATACATGAGCTAGCTATTTCTTATTGTAAATTTTACTGCAATGTTTTCTATAAAAGATTTTAAATAAATGTTTTGCTTATTTATTTGTTTACAAATTTTCTACACAACCACACCATAATGAAAAATTGATATTATTAAATTATTAAATAGTATTTTGTGAATTTTAACATTTCAAATCATTTTTCATCTTAGCATCATACTTATGAGCTTGAGAATTTCAATGATTAAAAACATAAAGCTTTTTAAAAATGAAATTGTAAAGTCATGTGGTCACACACTTATGCAAAACAGTAACCCCCCCCCATTAAATTTTTTTTAAATGTCTTAATAAAAATAACAACTAAAAATTACTATTACATAATTTAAATATAAGTATATTATATATATTGAACTTTAGATGAAATTAGAGGGATTTGAATAAAAACTTTCAAGATCCATTGCACTCCATTTTATATAACCAATACACATGACCACATATATGTAGAAAGATAAATGATCTTAATATACATATTTCATGCTGAACCAGCACTCATCAGTTGGTCTAGATCAACATTTCACACACACATATATATAATCACTGCTCAGTTTATATTAAGATAGCAAATCTTCAAACTTTAATGGGCAGGCTTCAATCTTTTCCACCCTCCAATTCTTTAGCTATCCATATGATGGAATGCTCAAAGCTCTTGTTGAAGCCAATATGGTTGTCATAATCATGTTGACTTTAAGTCACTTAGATTCTTCATATATAGAACTTTAACATGTTCATTTAAATACACAGAAGAGAGATAGGAAAAATTCAGGATGAATCTGTACTATTAAAAAATACATGTATTTTATATATACTCAACTTTAGATGCAATTAGAAGAGATTTGAACACAGATTTCCAAGCTCCCTTCAGCTATCCACTACATCTTATATAACCAATGCAAGGGAAGTCTATCCATTAAAGTTTGAAGATTTGTTATCTTAATATACAATGAGTATTGACTGTATGCATGTGTGGAGGATGATGATCTGTATCAACTAATGAGTTGTATTTCCGCATGAAATATATATATATATATATATTGGAGATCATTTATCTTTTTGACATGTATGTGATCACATGTATCAGTTATATAAGATGGAGTGCATAGTTGAAAGGAGATTAAAGGTCTGTGTTTAAATGCCCTCTAATTATTACATAATTATAAATTTACTTTCTAAGTTTTTAAAGAACTGAATTTAGATACAATATCATCAGCATTTAAGCATTGAATATGTCATTCTCTGAAGCTATCATTGACAAATTTACCAACCAATCTTGTGTTATTGTTGAATGCAAATATTTTTTTATGATTTTTAATTTTAAAAATCTTTCTCCACTAGTTTATACTTGTAGGAAGAATTAATAATATACTTAATGATATGCTCAAATTTGGGAATGAAATGGTCAAATCATTTTCATGACTATAATTTAGAACATCCAATGGAATTTTGATGAGATAATTCACTTCAAAAGTTTCTAAATGGATGTAATTCTTCATACAATTACTCTCCATTTATGCATGTCTTTATTATTATCACTGTCACTTAAATAAATTTGTAGATTGAAACACTTGTTAAAATTTTCTTTTTAAAACAGTTTCATCAAGTTTATTTATAGTTGAGAGAAATAATTAATTATATAAATATTTATCATACAGTCTTTAATGTTTCTACATTAACATTAATTAACAATTTCTCTCCAAAACAAATTACACACATACTAAGTAAACAATTATATAATTTAAATTATATTATCTGTAGAATCTCTTTTTTTACTCTAGCTTCTCTCTTGTAAGAACTTTAAAGCAACTACATTATATAGTCTATATATAATAAATAAAAACAAATATCATTTATAATCTAAAGTTCCCTTAAAGTTTTTAAGGGTTTCAATTATTTTTATCCCAGTGAAATTTTTTAGAATGTTCTTTTTTTAAAAAAAATTGAAAACCTTAAGCATTTTAATTGTAAAATCGCAGAAAAGTGAGAAGACTAATTGCTAGTAGCATAATAAATGATAATTAAATTTTATCTTTTAAATCAATCCATTTATGTGATAAACTTTATGAAATTCAGAATGTTGTTTTTTTCCTTTTTAAAGATGTGAAGAAGATAATGAGTGATTTTCTAAAAAATGAAATTCGCTAGTTTTAGTCATTTCTTACTTAATTGTTTACAGAGTAATTCAATTAATTTTAAAACTGTATTTCAGATTTAAAATAACTTTACCTAAATATTTTAAAATAGTTAAATATATCAGAGAAATATAAATATTCATATACACATTGACACATTTATTTATTACATTAAAAGTTTGTCACTATTTAGATTTACCATTATATCTACACTAATATAAATATTGCTTTAACTGATTCTACTAATTTACACACATATATACAATATTATGTATTTTATTACTGTATAGTTTTTGTAGTTTGTGTGTGTGTGTTTTTAAAACTACAGGCAGATATCATGGATTTTTTTTTTAAATTTTTGTTTGATTTGACAAATGTAAGATATTTTTATAATAAGTCAATAAAAAATTTTGAAGTTATGTTTATTATTATTTTACAAATACCAAATAACCACTACAATATATATATATATATATATGTGATCAATAGATGGCTTTTTACCAAAAACACCATCAAAGTGTATGTTTGTTTACATAAACGTTAGAGTAAGCATTCACTATCTCTATCATTAGTTCCACCTTCAGATCATGATTTCAAGCTGATGTGCTATCATCAGTGAAGGATAGGAATAAGAAACTAGATCTAAACACTAACTCTGGGCATTTATGAAACAATTTCTATTCAGCTTGCAAGCATGAATTTTTTAGACACGTAATGTCTTCAAAATCAGCATAGCAAGCCAGATAGCTATATGGGTCTGATAACAGTTCAGTATCACCACATAATAGAAGCCTCTGCAATATATATCATTGCAAAAAAAACCTCAAAGGTACATTTATGAAAAACAAAAAAAAAACCAAGTTAAACTTGCTAACGCTTGTATTTATGATCAATAGATGGCGTTTTACCAAAAACACTGTCAAAGCGTATGTTTGTTTACATAAACATCAGAGTAGGCATTCACTATTCCTATCATTAGTTCCATCTTCAGATCATGATTTCAAGCTGATTTGCTATCATCAGTAAAGGATAGGAATAAGAAACTAGATCTAAACACAAACTCTGAGTGTTTATGAAACAATTTCTATTCAGCTTGCAAGCGTGAATTTTTTAGACACGTAATGTCTTCAAAATCAGCATAGCAAGCCAGCATATGGGTCTGATAACAGTTCAGTATCACCACATAGTAGAAGCCTCTGCAATATATATCATTGCAAGAAAACCTCAAACATACGCTTTGACAGTGTTTTTGGTAAAACGCCATCTATTGATCATAAATACAAGCGTTAGAAAGTTTAACTTGTTTTTTTGTTTTTTCATAAATGTACCTTTGAGGTTTTCTTGCAATGATATATATTGCAGAGGCTTCTACTATGTGGTGATACTGAACTGTTATCAGACCCATATGCTGGCTTGCTATGCTGATTTTGAAGACATTACATGTCTAAAAAATTCACGCTTGCAAGCTGAATAGAAATTGTTTCATAAATGCTCAGAGTTAGTGTTTAGATCTAGTTTCTTATTCCTATCCTTCACTGATGATAGCAAATCAGCTTGAAATCATGATCTGAAGGTGGAACTAATGATAGAGATAGTGAATGCTTACTCTGACGTTTATGTAAATAAACATATACTTTGACGGTGTTTTTGATAAAATGCCATCTATTGATCATAAATACAAGTGTTAGCAAGTTTAACTTGTTTTTTTGTTTTTCATATATATATATATGGCATGGATATTAATAGTAAAGTGATCTGTTCTATTTTCACATTGCATAGCAACATTGAACCCAGCATAAGAAAGCATAACTGAGATTATCACAAGAGAAAAACAAACAGAAAATTATAATTGACAAATCATACTTCAAGAAGTGATTATTTATTTTAATGTTTATATTTCCTTATTTTGTATAAATAATAAATTAAGTCACAATAATTAATATTCATAACAGAACAAAAATAAATGTACTCTTAATTCTGCATTGTTTCAGCATCCCTTTTGTATTAGTGCCCTCATGCCTTGCTTACCACCTTCTGCTGAACCTAATCAGTGGTTTTCATTATTTTGTAATTACAAATAGCATTATTTTTCTTGAATAAAATATACATTCCATTTTTTCAAATATTTATTTTTGTAATATAAATTTCATAAATAGTAATATGTATAAAAAACAAATCATATGCAAACTCTTCTTTATAAATCTTTGTTTATTATATGAACTATTTATTATAAAGTACAAAAAATACTCCATTTTGAGTATATTCTTTTATGGACTTTATCAAGGAACAACTAAAAAGTACATAAATAAAACAATAAATATAATTATAAGTATTCCACAATAATTCAAGACATATAACAAATACAAATAACTCTTATCTTAAAACTTCTAACAAACAATCTTAAATTTCCATTACATTTGTTTCTTAAATATCTCTCTTAAAATCCCCTATAATTATTTAATTAAATCAACCTATTAGTTGTTGTTTTTTTCAATTAACAACCCATTCATTACAGGTTTCATTTCATTATATAAATTCTTTCTTTTATAATTCTTTGATAATATGATCTATATTAATAAAATAAAACATGTAATGAATAAATAGTCAAATAAAAAAATAAAGTCATAGATCACATGACCCCATTCTTTTAAGCTTGTAAGATATAAACAATGAGCATTGTCAATTGCTCAACAAGCTTTGTGATAAATGTTTAGTCAGAGAAATAATTTAAAATATCTGTCAAGACCCTCCCTCCCAAACAAAAACCTCTGATCAATGGTTTCATGCGTTGGCACTCATCAGAAAGGTGCTAGGATAAATCTAGTGTTTGAAGCTATCCTAGTGCCTCTCTGAGGAATGCCAAAACATGAAACCATTGGTCCAAGGTTTGGGGAGGGGTTTCCTTAAATGCTTTCTCTGGCTAAGCTTTATCACAGAGCTTGCTGAGCAATTGGCAATGCTCATTGTCTGTAATGAATAAATTGTTAATTGATAAAAAAAGAAAACAATAAATTGATTTAATAAAATAATTATAGGGAATTATTTTTAGAAAGTTATTTAGAAACAAATGCAATGGAAGAGTTATAAGGTAAGAGTTATTTGTATTTGTTATATGTGTATTGGATTATTGTGGAATATTTGCATTTACGTTTATTGTTTTATTTATGTATTTTTTAGTTGTTCCTTGATAAAGACTATAAAAGGATATAGTCTAAATGGTTTGTTTTGTGTATATATATTGAAACTAATGGGCTACCTTTAAAATAGATTGTGTTTGTTTGTTATTGATTTAATTTATTAATAGTAATATATATATATTAATTGCAATCCATCTCTCTACATTTAATTTTGATACATTTTTAATATTATTAATGTAATATAAAATGTATGCATATGGTTAACACTACTGAACTTAATACACTTTCTTGTTGAAAGTACATACCAAAAGATAAAGTCATTTGATTCTTGACTATTGTAATCAATGTATTTCTTTCAGACAAAAAGAATTTAAATAAAGATTAAAATGAATTATGAACTTTATTTTCTCTGCTTTCGTAAAACACATTCTGTGATCTACTCCGTCAAATCAAAGTAGATTATATCCAGATGATTTTAAATAGCATTATTAATAATATCAAATATGCAAGCTCAATTTGTTACAAATGATCTTTCTGGAAAAAAAATCATATAAAAAATAAGATATAATATTTTATAAAAAATAAAAAATAAAGTAAAATCTATGGTAATCTGATTTTTCAAAAATTCTTGCTGGTACAAGAAATATGTATGTAATATTTAATATACAAGTATATTATCTATACAGAACTTAATGTAATTAGAAGAGATTTGAACTCAGATTTTCAAGATTCTACATCTATCCACTCCATCTTATTCAACTGATACATATGACAACATACATGTGAAAAAGATTAATGATGTCTAACAATGATGTCTAATATATACGTATTTCATGCTGAACCAACATCATCTCCCACACACATATGTAGTTAGTGCTCATTTTATATTAAAATAGGAAATCTTCAAAATTTAATAAACAGGTTTCAATATTTTCCATTCTCCAATTCTTCAGGCATCCATATTATTAAAAATGTAATGATGGAACATTCAAAGCTCTTGTTGATGCCAATATTAGTCATACCCAGGTTGATCTTAAATCATTTTGCCTTTCACATATAGGACCTTAAATATGGGCAGAATACAGGCTGAATATGTAATATTTAAATACAAGTATATTGTCTATACTGAACTTAATGTAATTAGAAGAGATTTGAACTCAGACTTTTAATCTATCTACATCTATCCTCTCCCTTTTATACAACCAATACGCATGACAACATACAAGTAAAAAAAAAAAAAAGATCTCCAATATTCATATTTTGTGTTGAAACAGCACTTATCAGTTGGGCCAAATCATAATCTCCCATATATATATATATAATCAGTGCTCAGTTTATATTAAGATAGCAAATCTTCAAACTTTAATGAGTATGACAATAATATTGGCATCAATAAGGGCTTTGAGCATTCCATCATCAGATTTTCAATGATATGGATGGCTGAAGAGATGGAGTGTGGAAAAGATTGAAGTCTGTTCATTAAAGTTTGAAGATTTACTATCTTGATATAAACTGAACACTGATTATATATATGTGTGTGGGAGATGATCATCTGGACCAACTGATGTGTGCTGGTTCAGCACAAAATACCGTAATTGGAGATCATTTAACTTTTTCACATGTATGTGGTCATGTGTATCGCTTGTATAAGATGAAGTGGATAGATGTAGGGAGATTAAAAGTTTAATATATATATATTTGAAATTAAAATTTTTTTTTCTTGTTTCCAATAGCGAAAAAAAAAAATCAATTTAGTGTCAAATTTATATGACTCAATTAATTGAACAGATATGCGGTAATGTTTGAAATTAACTGATTATTCAACAAAAAAATATTCATATTATAAGCTTAAAGATGTGAAATAAGGGGAGTGTTATTATTACTAATTATGAATCTGAGATATTTAAAATGAAAATGGTGTTAACAAGGATGTGTCATGATCATCATTTTCAACCAGTATTGATCCACTGCAGAATGAAGGTATCTCCAAGTTCGGTCCATCTTCTCCAATCTCTAACCTTTCTTCTCCACATCAGCTCATCCATACATCTTACATGTTATCTTTTTCTAGGTCTTTTACAATCTCTTGGAATCCAGTTTAAGATTTCAACTATTCATCTATAGCTTAACTCTACATCAGTCTCTTAATTCTTTCAATGATGTCTGTACCACCTGGCTGTTCTCTCACTCATAAATTTTGTTTTTGATTTCTTTTTATTATTTCTAACATACATCTCTTCATACTTCATTGAGTGGTCTAAAGTCTTTGCATTGCTCTTCTGTTAAGTGCCCAAGTCTCAGCTCTATAAGAAAGAACTGATAACACACATTTGGTAAAAACTTTCTTTTCAAATACATAGGCATATTTTCTTTTAATTATTAAATTATTTCTACCAAAAGTACTCCAATCAAGTTTAATTCTATGATTAATTTCATCCATTATGTTTCCGCCTGTAATAATAATCTGACCAAGATATTTATAATTGTTAACTTTTTCTAATTCATTATTATCAATCTTTATTTTCTTCTTTTGAGTAAATCCATTGAACATTACTTTAGTCTGTTTAGCTTTTACCTTTAATCCTAGTTTCTTATTTTCATTTGATAGCTCTTGCAATATTTCCTGAAGTTCTAAAACATTATTTGCAAAAACAACTATATCATTTCCAAAATCTAGATAACTTTAATAATCTTCATTTACTTTTCCCCCTTAGCTGCCCATTTTAATCCACAAAATAGTTTTTGCAAAACTGCTGTAAAAAGTTTTGGAGATATGGAGTCACTTTGTCATACACCCTTCTCAATGTTAATCTTTTTAGTATCATTATATAATCTAATTGCTGTTAAATTTTTACAAACATTCTTCAGAATATGACAATATCCTGGGTTAATACCTTGATGATACAATGCTTTAAATACTGAAAAAATGCTTATAGAATCAAATGCCTTTTTGTAATCTACAAATCTAAAGCATAATGGGAGCTCATATTTATTGATCCTTTCTATAACTTTTCTCAGTACTTGGCTATGATCCACTGTACTAAAACCATTTTTAAATCCAGCTTGTTTTTTGTTTGGTTAAAATCCAAAGTTCGCTATTACATTTTGGTAAAAATTTTGCATAGAACTGATAAAAGACTGATAGATCTATAATTTCTAATATATTCATTATCACCATACTCCATTCTTCCAATCACTTGGTATATCTTTATTATTTAGATATTTGATAAGTTATATATCTTTGCCAACAAATTTTCCTATTTCTTCTTCTGTTTGTTTTAAAATATCGATTACAATTCCATCATTCTCTGGAGTTTTTCCCTTCTTTATAAATTTAATTGCATGACTCACTTCTTCATTTAAAATCCTCAGCAATTCAGAAAATATAGTAATTGTAGGAGATACTTTTCCTTGTTTTCTATTGATATATAATTCTTGACAGCACTCGTTCACACACTTCATGATGTCTTTTTAGTAGTAGTTCCATCATGTTTCTTATTGCAGAAATAAGTTTCCTACCAATATTAAAAAGTTGTTTTACACACATGAGATTTTTATTCTCTTCTATAACTTTCTTTATTAGTTCACAATCATACTTTCTTATATCATTATCAACTCTTATTTCATACCATTTTACAAAATTCAAGATATACAATCCTTCTTAATGCATCATTTTTATATATTTTCATATTCCTCCTTTTCCCCCATAAATTGTATTGTCTTAGTAGAAATTTTACTGATCAATTGCTGCTTTTTGTACCAGCTATCTTTGTTGGAGTTTTTATAAGTGTATTGGTTATCTTCCTATTGATTTCTTTCAAGTCTGGATCATGTTCAAAATCTGTTAATATTTAAAAATGATTTGCAAATTCTAATTCAAATTTATTAAAATATTTCTAAAGATTAGGAATATCAACTGTGAATATTGTTTTGCTTAATAGTTTTTGTCTCTCTAGTTTTGCATTAACATGTATCTTTCATCTTACTAATCAATGATCACTTCCCACATTGAATTTATTAAGAACATTATAATCTTGTAATATGTATTTTCTGTTAGTCAAAATATAACCCAATTCAGCCGTATCTTCATTTGGATATTTCCAAGTCCATTTAATATTTTTTTAAAAAAAAAAAGAATTCATAAGTCATACATTTCTATCACCATAACCAAATTTCCCTATATTACTTTCATCTTTCCATTATTTACCAATTCTAGCATTAAAATCTTCCACGACAATTTGAAAATGTTTTGTCTGATCAAATGCCTTTTGTACATGTACATAAAAATAATCCTCTACTTTGTCCTTACAATAAAAACTGTTTGGGGAATAAACCTGAATTATCACCAATTGATATCTGCTATTAAGTTGAATAACTAATTTTGCCACTATATCTGATATACCATCAATCTCCACATTATTATTCTTTCACTTTTTATTTATAATGAATCCTGCTCCATTTGTATTTCCAATGTTTGTGCCTTTGTAGTATAGTGCATATCCACTTTTTGAATCAACTGTCTCTTCACCTTTTCTTCTAACTTCACTAAGTCCACTAAGATCCTATTTAATATGAGACAGTTCTTGTTCCAATTTTTGCAATCTTCCTTCACTTAAAAGTGATCTGCAGTTGTAAGTACCCAAATAACATGTCATCATCAAATGGCAGCCTGGGTCCACAACCAGAAGATTTATCTGCCAACCAATGCCTTGGCTGATAACTTTACAGCCTCCTGGTATTAAGGGTCATGATTTATGTTTGTGTCATGATTGTCAATATCTATTTTTAAAATATCATTTACACACACTTTCCTTCTGCCTTCAAAAAACTTATCTGATTACAGACAACTGAGAAGAAAGACCATGTTGTTTCTGATCTTAAACTCAGAGGTAAAAAGCCAATAAACTAACTATGCTGGTAATGCATGTTGTTAGCATCCCATCTGTTACAGTAATAACAGTTGCAATAATAAAAACATATGGAGTGGATACTAGTAATTTGCCCTCATGTCCACTCCATATGTTCTTGTCATTGCAGCTGAGCCCCTAATTTCAATTTTACATTTTTATAATAGTAGACTTTGAAACAGTTTATAGGTGGCTTCATAAATCAGAAATCAAGATCTGCTATCGGTCTGATGAAATTTTAATTTAAAGTTGCTGTTTTTTTAAAAAAAATCAAAAATTTCATCTTCTTAATATCTATATTTCATGTATAGTATGTTGGCATTTGTGCACTACTTTTGTCAACTCAAAAATTGTCTGCAGAATAATATTAACATTTTAAATTCAATCTCTATAACTTAGTTTGGTAATTAATGCTAAGAAAACCCAAAATCGTAAGTCTTTATTAGACAGTGATGCAAAAAATGTTCAACAACTATAAAGTTGGATGGTTATCAACTTCAGAATGCTACTTAATTTAAAATCTTGGCAAGTATTTTAAAAAAATGTTGTCATGCAACGTAGACTTCAATGTGCATTAACAAAAGATAGATTATTTTGTAAACATTGCAACTAAATTTGCTACTTTGACTAATTTATTCTATAGAAATGAGACAGACTCCTTATTAACATAATTATCAAGTCATTAAAACAAATCTCGCTTAAGAATGCTTCAAACAATTGTGAAGAATAAAGATAAGATCATAAAACTAATTAGTTATAATTGCTAGATGCTAATAGAATCTGAATGAAGCTAAAAGCCTTTCTTAAAAAAAAAGTAACTTATGTTAAAATTTAGCATAGTTTTCATGGAAGAAGCAGACCTCATTTACATTATAAAGATTATGATAAAAACATTATAAGGAAGTGCAACAGTAGTTATTTTCAATAGGAAGGTATGCCTGGACAGAATAAAATGATAAAAAAAAAAAAAGAAGTATTTCAAAAAGTAAAGTTTAATGCAGAAATTAAAATATAGCATCAAAAGATGATAAACAACTACAAAAAAAATCCAGCATACAATATAAATAAATATAATCGTTTTCAAGGAATTTTTTGATATAGTATAGTCATCAGAAAATTCATATTGAATCTTTTATTGTTATTTTTTTTTTCTGGACTTGAAATGTTCATAATCATTTATGAGAAGTTACTGAGATAGATATTAAGTATTTAAATGAGTCATTTAAAATTACCACGTTCCCCTGAAAATAAGATTTAACCAGAAAATAACTCCTAGTATGAGTTTTCAGGATACTGATAATGTAAGCCCTACTCCAAATATAAGACCCAGTTAAGATGGTCAGTCTGATAGATACATTTTATTCATCCATTGAAACAAATGATGGACATATTGAATTATAAAGTAATGAATGGATAATTTTTGTACTTGAATAAATGTTACTAAGAATTATTTGCAGACAGACTCATAACTAATTATTTTAATAAACTTGCAAATACAATATTACTTTTCATTTATCAATGCATCATCATTCAGTTAGATATAAGAATTCCTCTTTAATCTGACCACTAACTATAAATCAACATTGATATCTGAAAAGGCTGAAACTTATTATTAGTGGCAATCTTAGTTCACAAATTAATAAAGACATCTTAACATTTCATATATTATTTAAATTAAATATTACTATTTCAACAGCATGGAAATAACTTTTAATATTCTCATATAGAACAAGAATGTTCTGTGATATGTTTATAATCATTACATATTTAAGCAGTAGTTCCTCTCTTTTCTTCCAAAGCATTTTCAAGCGCACACTCTTGAGGTTTATTGCCTTAGTAAATATTACTTATGTGCTATTGAAATTATGGTAGTAATATTGAATGGAAGTAGATTTTTGTACTTGAATAAATGTATATTTTTGTATTTGAATAAATGTAGATTTTTGTTTATGGGGAAAAAATAAGACATCCCTTGAAAATAAGCCTTATGCCAACTTTTGGACAAAAATTAATGTAAGACCCGAGAAATATGGTATATCTAATGTACACACACAAGACATTTTCTCATTATGAGTTCTTAATATATTTTTAAATTGTGCAGAGTTTCTAAATATATTGTTTTAAATATTTTAAAATCATGTTTTTCAAGTCTTTTTTCATCAATGTTTATAATTTAATAATAACTTACATATAAAGTGCAGCCATATTGCTTATATACACTATGAAAAAATTTCCTTCTTCTTAAACATGGAATGAAACTTTTAGAAAACCATTTTCAAAATTATCTTTCATGATAAATTGTCAATAATATTTCATATTTAATGGAATATGTATTTGCAGTGGATAAACATATGCACTTATAAAGTTCATCCCAAGCTCATGTGATGTAAATTGTAATAATCACCAATATGTAAAGACAAAGAATTTTATTTAAATTTAGCAGCCTAAAAAAATTCTAATTTACTTTATTTAAATGATATTCATTCTTTGCTATGAAAAAATTATATCACTGTTGACTTATTAATTTAGAATATAACCATATTTGTTAAACACTCTATTAACTAATCGTATATTTCAAAATCAGCAAACTGGTTCAAATATATTAATTTTGTATTTTTTTTAATCATTATTTTCTTCATGGTATATATATAATATCAAAGTCAGCTAGAAGAACTAATTCCATGTTTTCTAATAATTCATTATAGACATATTAAATGATATATATAAATGAACAATTTATTGACACTGTAAATATGTACTTATTTGAAATGGTGTTAAATATTTGTGCATTATCTACAATATTTTCAAAAATTTTAAACATTACCTATTGATAAAATATTAAAAAATTAGCATAAGAAACAATGTTTTGGGCTCTGCCTTCATCAGATGTCTTAGAAGCAAACCACAATAAGAATAAATTGGTATATTGGTGGATTGTTGATCAATTCTAAGATACTTGAAGATGTAGCCTAAAACATGTCATGGAAAAAAATTGATCAATAGATGTTTAAATTTAGAAAAGACTGTAGATGCACATAAAGATTTAATAATAATTTAAGTCATTACAAATAGATATATGCAAGTGATTAATAATAATATGACATGTTATGTGTAAACATGGTAATGAATCTTAACCCTCTCTTATAGGCACAATTTAAATCTGTTAAATACAATTTGACATATATAAAAAAAGGACCAATCTCTTACACTATATAATTGTTTATCAAGAATGCTGGAGATTTTAGCAGCAATAAACACACTAAAATAAGAACACTCCTTCTTATATGAATGGATGTTTTGTTAATCAGCTTCAGACATATTAATAAAAAAGACAATTTATATTTTATTTATGACCTTTACACATCTTGTGAAATATTATAAATGCAAAACATTAACGAATCTCAGGCAAGCATAATTTAAAATTGATAAATGCTATTCAACCTAAATAAATTCTAATAAATTAAATCTCAGTAATTCAAGGGATATACTTTTAATATCTTCTTAACTTATAATGTTGATAGACTTATTTAATCACATTACATTTGTTATAGAGAAACTGTTAACTATTAATGCGTTCATGTTTCTGTATGACAAATAATAATTAAAACTCCTTCATACCCGCCTGTAATTTTCCATTAAAAAAATTAAAACTACAAATGCATCCGAACAAGGTTGCAAATAATTGTTTAAATAAATTTGAAGATAATTTAGGTCTAATCATTGTGGTAATAATTTTTGTATTGCATCCTAGTGTTAAAAATTCACACTTTGTCAGCTATCACTTACTATAATATTATTAATATAAATCAAGAAGCTATTACATTGGTGTTGCTTATTGGCAATGTTCCAAGTCAGCTGAAAAAAAAAATTAATTCTGAAATGCATTATTCCTAGAGATATTTATCAATAATAATTTAAAAAGAATTACCATGATGACTGGAGCAGACATTTCTTTAAATTTATTTATATCTGATTCAAGATGCTTTAATCTATTTGTGAAAGTACTGTATTGATTTATTGTCTTAATTGTTGCTATATAAAAATTTTGTGTTGATATAAATACGAGCATTTTTTGTAATTTACAATATTACATTGCTATTAATACGAAGCATTTATAAAGTATACAAAAAGCATTTATATGTACGCAGAAAATAAAGTTAACGAAAACTTTCAGTAGAATTTGGATTTATAATGAGGGGATAAAAGATTTATTTGTTTAAAAACGAAAATCAAAAAAGCCCTGGAATTCTCTACTTGTAGAACAAATAATAAATTAGAGAAAATAGTCAAAATGATGCTGTAATCCATTATTAAAAATAATTGATTCAAATTTGGCGTAAAACCACTGATAATATTAATAACGATTTATTTAGCCCCCTCCATTTAATAACAATTTATTTAAACTTTTTTTTCCTATTTAATTTAATTATCATTCTGTTTTCCACATGCAAAAGTAAAACAATTATTAAAATATTGTATAAATAGGAGAAGATTGTATAAATTGTTTCAAATGAGCTTATAAAAATGCACTAATGTTTAATGAGCTATCTCTAGGCTTATTGTCTTTATAACACGGCAATTAAGAGATTGAAAAATGATTCAACAATGTATTTTTTCCTTAAAAGTGTTATTCAATTAACATTAGATAGTTTATATTTATTATTTCAAATAAAAAAAAGAGATACTTCTGACAGTTAATAATGATATTAAAACATTATCATTCAACATCAAAGCTCTGAGATATAAAAATCATATTTCTGCAAATTTAAAAATCTTAGAGAAATATCCTCAGGTAATTTATATATTTAATATGATCATATTTAGTTTGAGTGAACTTTAATTATTAATGCAAATCTCTCAGGAAAATAGTATAATTAAATGTATACCCTCTCTTAAAAAAATCACATTTCCATAAACAAACATAATAACAGATGATTACGAATTTATATGTTATAAGATTAATAATAAAACTTAGGGTTTTTTAAAATTTAATTTACCCCCCCCCCCCATTTTTTTAAAAAAAAATTGTTTTTTCAAAATACCACTACATAGGTATAACGGCTTGCCTTCTACACTACTTAAAAAAGATGCACAGACAAAAGGAAGAAGAAAACATATAATGATGTAGAAGAACGTAGAACATTAACATTGCAATTCAAAACTACAAATAATAAAATTCTATACCAAACTAATTACTGTATAATTAATCAAATAGTGTTATTCGATATTAATCAGATCCAAATTAAAATAAACAAACTCAAGGCATAGCAATGCACTCTGGAGCATATATATGGTCATTGGATTTGTTCTATTTCTGACACTTTCAGTGTTCAAACTTTTTGTGAACTATACAGCAACAAAATCATTCAATTATTGCAATAATATTGAAGACAATTTCTCTCAAACTGCTCAAAATTTTTTTCTTTAATATTTGTATTTCAATTTCTTTTTTTTCTCATGTATCATAGCATCAGCGGGGAAGCGAATCCGCTAACCTGGGACAACTGCTTGTAAAGCAGTGGTCGCTGGCCTCTTGACCACTAATGATTGACAATTCAATTTCTTTTATCCTTTATAATATATATATAATGAACTGTAGATTCATAGGAAGAGGATATAATCAAGGTACTGTTTTATTGCTGATAATGGGCACACTGTTTGGAATCAACAAATATTTTACATCTATTTATAAATTATAATTGCAATTTCTTTAAAATGCAAAGAAACAAGAATTTAAATTAACTGATATTATTTTTAAGATATCAGTATTATATAATTCCAATTTTTAAAATTTAGCAATTGCTAGCTTATTATTTAAAATTATTTTATTATTAAAATAATTACATAGGATATATTAACATGTCTTATAAACATGTATGTTGATGATGAAACCTTACTAATTGCATGGAGATGATAATATCATATTACAATGGTTTTTTTTTTATCATTAGCATATCAAGGATCACTCAATTTTCTTAAAATTCTCTTTTACATCTGAATAATAAAACACTCTCATTTATCAAATTATATTTGATGGTTATTTAGAATGGCTGTTATCTAGCTTCAGTTCAAATATAAATTCCAGAGTATTGTGATACACAATGAATTATTTTTAAATATTATTTGAAAAATAATTTTTATTTCTCAAGTAAAAACTAAAAGGTGACTGACTTAAATATATATATGGCTTCAGGAATTGTCAATTAGTAGTAATTGATAGTTTCTTAGCAATATCAAAAGCTAAAGAAAGTTATCTCTGTTTACATGGATATAATTTCCTCATTTCTATTCTTTATTAGAATAACAAACAAACCATGGAAATATTTAATTCAACATATATATAATAATTTGTGCTAATTTGTTACAGCTTAAACTCATTTACATTATATTACAGAAAGAGTGTCACTAATACCAAAAAAACCAACACGTGACCTTTCAGCTTACTTCTGGAATCTTAAGTTCTCACTGATAAAAATAACAACTAAAAATTATTATGGGGATGTGCATATTTTAACAAAACTATCCAGTGTTCATTGATTACTTACACTTATAGTAGAATAGAATGAAAAGAATTGTTTTTGAAACATGTTAAGAGTAAGTTCAAAAAGTTATATTGTGTTTTGTTGTTAATAACTTTCATAGTTAAAACCTTCTAGAAGAGGTTTGTAATTGGTATAAAATTGAGACCATTAAAAATATAGTTATTATTTTAGTATTAGACTTATGTAATTATGAAAATGGATTGGCTTGGATTCAAATTATTATTTTTTAAAATTGCAAGCTATTAGTTTGAATACTATAAAAAATAAAAAGGAGTTCCAATAAGCATTCATGCATTAGTTTCCATTAAAATACCAAATATCCTTATCAATAAAGGCAAATGCCAGAAATTGCTCTGGGATATGGATATAAAAGCACAACTATCTGACATTTATTAATCACTTGTTTATAGTAGATGAATCGTGAATAAGATGAATAAAAAGTGTTAGAATATTATTAGACCAGTTTCCATAATCCAGAAAAAAATTCCAAAGGGGTTCCAAATTTTCACAACAGCCAGATTTTATTATCTTTGCATGACTCATAATTTGTGAAAGTAATTTTTTTATTATAAGTCTTGAATTCACACCATTTCAAAACAAAATATAATACAATAAATATGTTAGCTTTCATATATATTTAAAAATAAAAAAAAATCCACCCAATTCTATTAAGTATCTATAAATGAGTGCAATGTTTGATTTTTTTTTTCTATTTTAGTCTAATGATTCTATTTAATTCAGTTCTGATTTTAATCTCTAAAAATAACTATTTTTTAAAAAACAGATTGGCTATAGCTGATCTTTAAAAAATTATATTGAATTGCTAAAATTTAAAAAAACATTACTAATACAATATATGGGGAGTGGGAATAAGTAAATTAGTAAATAGAATCAACTAATTGCTAAATTTTACAGAATCTAAAGAAATATAAGTGTGTGTCCAAGAGAAAAATATAAGGAATCCCTACTAATATAAAATTAAACATGATGTTTAAGAAGACATTAGTATCAATAATTACAATAATCATATTACTTAATATTTGCATTTAAAAGCTAAGAAAAAAATAATTAATTGACAAATACTTATATTTTTTAATTATTATGATATAAAAAAAATTCTACTAATATAGAAATAAATATATACTTTAAATGGTTTTATGTCATTAAAAATAAATTAAATATGTAGAACATATTTATAAATATAACCGGAAAATTGCTATTTCCAGAAGGTTAAGAAATTAATATCACTGAATCCATATGTTGCTGGGTTTTTTTAAGAATAAAATTTCTTATAAAATATCAGAATTTTGAGGCATGTATTGTAAGATTTGAAACAAATGCAAAATGACTACATTTTTTTTAAAAATGTCATCAACATTAAAAATACTGTTACCACTATTTTTATGCCAATTAAAATACTGTTATTAAGAGATGACATAATTTTTTCCCCAATTAAAATATATAACTTTTATATTTTTGATCTGCATGGTTAACAGCAAATATATATATATATCAATTTAAATATCTTAAATAGTTGTGAATTTGTGGTAATGTTGATTATATATATATATGTGTAAGTACATGAAAGCCATCAACATTTCAACAATACCAATATTAATAACAATCAACAATCTCAAACTGTTGTCAAGACAACCTCCTTTATACAATAAAAGTGGATATTCGTTTTTATCTATGATCTAATATATTTATATAGACACTAACGATTGTGACTTGATTAAAGAGAGTCAGATTATTAATACTAAGTTTAAATAAACTTCATTAAACAGGCAAATATAACCTGTTCTGAAAGCAGTCTGGCAAATAGTTAATTATAATTTTCAAACTGGACTGAAAGTATGCATTACTTAGATAATAAAGTGAATAATGCTCCAAGGCTAAATAGGCTAATAAATAAATGAAAATACATGAAAACAGTCAACATCTAAACAATATTAATAGTAATAACAATCAACAATCTCAAACTGTTGTCAAAGCAATCTCCTTTATACAATAAAGATAAATACTCACATATTTATATAGACACTAAAAATTGCAACTTGATTAAAGAGAGTTAGATTATTAATATAAAGAAGTTTAAATAAACCTCATTTAACAAGAAAGTGTAACCTGTTCTGAAAGCAGTCTGACAAATAGTTAATTATAACTTTCAAACTGGACTGAAAGTATGTATTATTTAGATAATAAAGTGAATAATGCTCAAGGCTAGTTAGGTCAATAATTAAATGCAAATACTGTACATGAAAGCAGTCAACACCTAAACAATACAAATATCAATAACAATCAATAATCTTAAACTGCTCTCAAGGCAATCTTCAATTTACATATATAAAAATAAGATTTAAAAGTTGATGTCCATCATAGGCTCAGAGGTGCTGTTGTTGCATTTAACAAGTTAAAAAATAGAATATTTCATCATAATGAGATAACAATTTAAATTAAATTAGTTTGTACAACGACTTATTATTCTGCAAAATCTATTTCATAAAAGTAAGATATACCCTTCTTCCTTCTTTGTACCATATGTGCATTAAAATTTTTTTATTTAAGAATACTTTCTAATATTCTGTAAATAAAATGGAAAGATCATAAGACTTATTAGTATGCTTTTCATCTCACTGGATATAATGATATTAAATCTACAATTGCAAAAACACATTTATGTTGAATTTAGAATAAGAAACAATGAAGAGTAAAAATTTTGAGAATGAGTGTCATACGCTAGTTTACATTGATTGTTTTTCATTGAAAAAATATAGTTGAAAGTAAAATACAATAGAGGGTATAATTATGTAAAGTGGTCAATCAAAAATAAAAATTTGCTGCAGGAACTAAATGACAGAATGACAAGATGTCAATACAATAGAGGGTATAATTATGTAAAGTGGTCAATCAAAAATAAAAATTTGCTGCAGGAACTAAATGACAGAATGACAAGATGTCAAGTAAATAAACTAAATAACTAGTGTTAGTATGTAATTCAGTGGGAGCATTTGTTGCTAAGAAAGAGGATTGTATAATCATCATAAAAGGTTATCTTCTAAAGTTAGAAAGACCATACACAACAGCCAAATACCAATGAGGATGAGAAACTTTTACATGATAAAGTACTATTAATAAAATTAGTGGATAGATAGTTTGTTGATAGAATGACATGGAAATTTAAAAAATATAACTAACATTTAGAATGGAAAAATAGCTAATAATAATGCTTTAAAAAGTTTCCATTAACTTTTTATTGTTTCAAATTGATATTATAAGTTAGTAGCAAAACAGTTTATGTGAACATGTTTGAACACTTAAAAATATACATAAACCCAAAAAATCACCCCAACATATTCACTGTATAAATTTATAAAGCTGAGGAATATTATCACTTTCTAAACACAAGATAAAGACTTTGAAAAGATAAAAATAAATGCACCTTATTTTTTTTATCTAAATTTATATATATATTATATTTAATGTTTTCACAGTTATATGATGTAGATAAAAAAAATATTTTTGGGTACAAACCGTGTATTATTTTGATTACAATCCGATATTTCGACGGACTAGCAACCGCCATTATCAAGGTTAACTTTATGTATATATATATAGAGAGAGAGATAGATAGATAGGTAGGTAGGTAGGTAGGTAGGTAGGTAGGTAGGTAGGTAGGTAGGTAGGTAGGTAGGTAGGTAGATAGGTAGGTAGGTAGGTAGGTAGGTAGGTAGGTAGGTAGGTAGGTAGGTAGGTAGGTAGGTAAGTAGGTAGGTAGGTAGATAGATAGATAGATAGATAGATAGATAGATAGATAGATAGATAGATAGATAGATAGATAGATAGATAGATAGATAGATAGATAGATAGATAGATAGATAGATAGATAGATAGATAGATAGATAGATAGATAGATAGATATAAGTCAATCTAAAAACAAAACACAGTGCTAGATAGATAATTAATTATATAAACATAAAAAAATAAATATTAAAAGTAAATAAATCTTTTTACATAAATCAGTTTATATATTTTAATGGTAAATTAGCGATCAGGCGAATGCACATTGGCTTTATAAATTTTAAACTATATGTAAATGAATACTCTCATTCTCAAACACAAGATAAAGTCTTTATGAAAAGATAGAATGAATCCATCAATCTTTTCAACCCAAACGTTTAAGTATGGGCCAATCCTAAGTGTTTGGAGATGACAGTGTGATGATATTAAGCAGTCACTTTAAATTACTTTAGCTAAAGGTTTTGTGCACCCTGGATAGGAGAGAGGAAGGGGCCTAATTGTGGCTCCCTTGTTCTCTCAATTTATTGAAGAGTTGTCTGTATCCACCACCAACTGGGGTACTAGACTTTCATTGTATGTATCTAAAAATAAAATTACATGAACACACAAAAAAAATAACTTGGGTCCATTGATGATTTTTAAATTTTACTTTTAGCTTTTAAAATATTACTAAAAGCCAAAATATTCATGAACTATACTAGTATTTTAATACGATTCAATATATTATAATGGTCAGTAAATGGGGTGAACATTATCCAATCTTACCGTATCTGCCAAACAGGGCATCACTAGATCATTTGAACCTAGAAAATTTATAGAGTAGGCAGATACTCACTGTTAAAGATCGAACTTCTACACAGATATTTTTCACGACCGTCAGCCAAAGTCACTAGCTCATGAAGTAGCAGAGGTTTAAAACATTTATTAAATATATTTCTTTTAATAAAGAATAATAAAAATAATCACTGTCAGTATTAATAACACCCAAAGATTTTATTCACGTATATATTAAGTGATGACACACAACTTGAAAAATAATTATATAAAAAAAATTATGTTTGTTTCATTATTATTTACTATTATTTTTATTTGTTTTAACTTTTATTTTTAATCTTAGAAATGTTGAGTATAGATGAGATAACCAGATGACGCACTAAAAGACTTTCAAAGATTTGATTCCAGGCTAAAGGTCCACAGCCACACCAATGCTCGTTTCCAGATATATATAGCAACCCATGCAATGTGAACATGTTAGCATAGAATCATGCTGGCAGGAATGGGCATCTGAACAGCGTGATATTATTGGAGAAAACATGAGCTTCAACCAGTATAGGAATGTACTTCTATCTGGAGAAGGAATCATGCATGTAATATAATAAAAAAAAAAATGTTTCATATGGATGGGAGAGTGGTCTATCTTGCCGTGCTTATCCTCCCAATCCATAGAGCTGGAATGGGTCAATGGTGCAGGAAATACATCTGCGTCCATTTCAACGATATGACTACCTCTTTGGGGTCATGCATTCAGTTGGACTTGTCACCCTAGGTGCTAACACACTTCACATTACATTGATATGAACGTTCATATATCTCTTCACCAGCATTGACACAACTACGAAACAAATAGTCCGAAATCAAAACCCCTTTAAAACTAACATATATTTAAACGAGTCTAGCAGCCATCTACACTCAACTAACATTTAAATCATTTTATTAATTTAATTCTAAAAAAAAACACTTTAGTTTAAGGTTTTAAAATCATTTTAAAATGACGCATTATATTTAACTTATTTTTTTACTACAAATATTTTTTAACCTACTTTTCTTTTAAATTCAATAATGCACAAATAACGATATGTGTTTTCTATCTTTAAATTCATTTGCAATAGCAAACCCCTACCCTATTACAAACAGATCTTATTAAGCATGAATAAAAATATAAAAAAAATACAATACATATTTTAAGAGATTACGTTTAACTTTAGATCAGAGTTTAAAATTGCAAAGTTTATAAAAAAAAAAATAAAGTTCTGGTTTGATTTAGAAAGAACGTTTATAGTTCATTTTTAGAAACAAATAAAGTTTGAAGATTTTAAATTTTTTAATAGTTTATATTTCATATTTATAATTTATACTTTCCTTTCTCCATGCTCATTCCTTTGCAACGAAGATCTGAGTTATGCAAGGGCCATTTCTTGTGGACGATGATGATTTTATGAAGATTTCCGAAGATGTGAATTTCTGCATACGGCACCAGTAGTACGATCCTGGGATCCGTGAATGATGAAAGCTGCCTTTGGCCAGACATACCAAAGGAAGCATGATGAAGCTGATTACATCTTGGGTGACAGCGATAATAGCTTTTTAAATTTTTATTTCTACTTTCAGCAAAGGCAACTGAATTTAAATTTTTAATTTTTCTAATCTCGAACTAACTATTTCTTTTGGATTTTTCTCTTTATACTCCTCCGGCACCTCATCTCTGGAATGCATGGATCCATCAAACATATTTCATATCTATATTTCATTAGTTCATTGAGTTTGTCGCCAAGTAGACGTTGGGTTTTTAGAAGAAGTAGATTTTGGGTTTTCCACTGAGGTCTGTGTCTCTATTTTTGGGCGGGAAAAGCAAGTCTTTTGTTTCTATTCCTCGACTCTTATTTCATTTGTAATCATCTTTTCAATGGTCATTTTGCCCTAAGGATCTGTTTGTAATTTTTATTTTTAAGATTAAAACTCTCTTCGTTATTTTTAAAATCAAAAGGTTTTTTATTATATTTTATTTAAAGATTAGAATCTTTGTTTCGATTTTATAATTTTTTTAATGCTTATTTTATTTCAATATTTAAATTAAACATATTAATAATTCGTTATTTGTGCATTTTGAAAGTTTGTGCTCTTAATTCAGTATTAGATATTTACAAAAAAGTTAAGTATTAAAATTTAAATGTAACACACATATATATATATAACATTTTGTAAGCTGGAAAATATCTATAAATTTACACACAGATGTAAAAACAGAAGAAAAAATATAGAGTAATAAATTACTTTATAATAATAAAATAATTATATGGCTATTGAGATCAAAGGATGTTCAAGAATCAAAATATCAGGTTAAGTAACAATTTCATTAATAATAAGCAAATGATTATTCAATGTAAGATCGTAGGACATTTAAGCAACAGAAGTGATAGACTAAGCTTTGACCAGCAACCTTTCGCTTTTACATCCATTATTCTATCATCATGCTAAAACACATATTACAAAAGTTGCAACTGATTTATCAAATTCAAATTTTTTTTTTACTTTCCCCAACTAAATGTTTGACTCAGAAATATGTTATTCTTGAGACTATCACTCTCATAATTATGCTAAACTATTCAAGGTCAATTAATATGTTTTAAACCACTAAACATCAAATGATCACCATTTCTTATGCTTGCTCATAACTGTTATTAAAACAGGCAAACCTCTTCATATAGTAGTGGCACTCAGTGCAAGCCAGAGTAATCAATGGATGCCAGAAGGCTTATGCATAAAATCCCTATCTAGTGACTACTCATCCAATATCCCCAGACTAGGTTCTTGCTTATGACTTTCATCAGTGAGGAGCCTTGGATCAGAGAGCACTGCACCTAGATCTTAGGATCTAATGCAACCCTTCAGCAGCCACCTTTTATCTCAACTACAAAATTATGAGTCTAAAATTGAAAACACAATATTTTCAATCCAAGCTCATTAGCTTATATAGTCATATAGGTCTGAATTCAATTCAGTACTCATACATTTTGTATTCAGTACCGATACATTTTGGTTATTTAATAACCATAGCCACCATTATCCTATTAGGCAGAATTGATATTAAACTACTAAACATCACATGATCAACATTTCTTATGCTTGCTCATAACTGTTATTAAAACAGGGAAAACTCTCCATATAGTAGTGCCACTCAATGCAAGCCAGACTTATATGCCAGATCTATAGACTCAGTGCAAATTCAGACCTATATGACTAATATATTTTAATTAAAATCTTTATCTGTGCATTTTCATAGAATAGTATTTATAAAATATCATTAATTAATCATATGTCAATCATTTAAAAAAACATTTGTATGGTTAATTACTTCGGGAAATCATGTAACTCTGAAGAAGATTGCTGAAGAGTCAAAACTGTAAAAAAATAAAAATTATTTGAAGAAAATAATATGCTTACATTGGATAAAGTAGAAAAATAAAGATATTATTAAAAGATCATGTGATATTTAAGCACTCTATTGATAGAGTGAACAGTTAAAAGTTAGATTCAATTAATCTGAATCCAATTTTTTTTTACATTACTTATCTGAAAATAAATTGAAACTTTTATCTATGAATCTGACATATTACTGTTTTATTGATCTCTTACAATTAAATGTGATTATACAAATACCTCATTAATTATAAGTAATAAATAAAATAAACTGTACATATTGTAAAGTATATTGTACATTATATACTGTCATACAATTTTATAAATATTTAAAAAACAAAGGGTTTTAACTAAATGCCTTCCTTATTAAATCTCACGAATTAGAAGCTGTAATCTACTAATAAATAAAAATGAACAAAAGAAAATGAGTAATTAGTTTTAACGATATCCTTGCATAGCAAATAAGTAATACATTTCTTTGAAGATATTTATATTTCCTTCAGGTAAAATAAAATTAAAGAAACAAAAAATCAATAGCAAAGAAACTATATAATTTATTTATTTATATACCACTTTTACATACCATTAAATAATTTGCAAATAGATCATGTTTCTTAACACCGAAAAGTCAATATGTGAAACATGTAAGATAAATTAGTATACAGTATTTTAAATATACTACAAATAATTAGATGCCCATACACACAAAACATTAATCAATAAAATATTTCTTTAAATACATACAAATATAACTTGTAAGGTATAAATTTAGATAACATACAATAATATAAAATTTAAAATAAATAAGATATAAAAACATCTTTAATATTAATATAAAAACATCTTTAATATTAATTACATTGTATAACTTCGTAAACCATGATATTCCTGAATGTATATGCACAGACAAATATTAATGCTTTCACAACTTACAATTTTACTTGGTTAAAATTTTATAAATCCAATTAGATTCAGCCTTCAAAAAGATTTTAACCAGCCTGTTGACATTTATTCCTTCTGAAAAATGATTTAGGTATATGTTACTGGCAAAGTGTGAAAACTAGCAATATGTAGAATGCCTAGGAATTTTATATAATGCCAAAAGTGGGAAGTACAAGTATGAAATGCTTAGATTTTCACACATTACCTAGGCATTGCATAAAATGCAAAAAGAAAAATAGTAAAATATTCCCCCCAAAAATGTTCAATGTCAGAAAGACAAGAAGTAAATGTTAAGTTGTACATGTCAAACAAATGATTATTAAATTAATGATGGAAATTGTTAGTAAATCTCATGTGTACATTTTACAGTTAGTTAACAAAGAGTAGAAAGATAATTCCCAAGCCATTACCTGCATTCTTGAAAATGTAAATAATTTTAAAATCTTTCACTCTTGGTGCTTTACTTCCGAAATAATGGTGTAAAAATGTCATTATTTCTTTCCTGGCTTGTGATCATTACATAAATTTATCAATTCCCTACTATCATCATGTGCTAACTTGTTATAATTGTTTTTTTGTCAATAGCTTGTCAGTAAGAAATAATATTCATGCCATACTTGAAATTAAGAAAGTGAAACTTTATCAGAAATTCAATGAATAGTTAAACATTTATTATTTAATAATAAAAAAAAAAAAACATTATTTTTGACAGTTTCTTTTGTTCTAGTATTTTATGGTATAGGTTAAATATGAAAAATCATACATCTTATATTCTGTATTTCTTACATTTCCCCATGAATCTTTTCAAAAAAAAGCTTTTCCCAAAAAACTATTTTGCATTCTTTATAATGCCTAGGTATTCTATACAATATCTAGGGAAAATAAGTAAAAAATAAAAATGAAATTTAATACTTTTCCCAAAAACATCACACATTATACAGAATATCTCTAGTCATTCTGCACAATGCTGACTTTTCACACTCTGCCACCTGTAAAACACAGAAAGAAACTAAATAACAATTCCAAAATATTCTCAATATTTATTTTTTTAAAGTTTATAACATATTTCAAATTTTAAAATATACTTATAACTTTTCATTCCAGAGCATATAATAATTTAATCACATAAAAAAGCATATCTAAAAAAATAAAGGCTTTATTCATATAATTTAAGTATACATGGTGAAATGGAAAATAATATATGTATTTAAGATATTACAAATGAAAAGAGAAAGAATGGAATTAAATCCATGTGATAATGTTTAATAATGATAGAATAATCTTTAATTAAAATTTAAAATGTACATCTGGGCTAAAATGATATGATCATTTCTATGCAATAATCATTACATTATTTATCTGGGGGTGATAGTGCCATAGTTATGAGTTCAGGGAGTTTGACACCTGTAGATTAATTATAATAATTTAAAATAATTAATGAAAATAGTATAAAAAATTATTATTACTATAAATAAAATATTGTACTTATTGTTCTCAATAAAGCAAATAATTCCAAAAAACAATGTCAACGGTTTCACAATTAATTACAGTTCCTTGCTAACATTTTAAAAAATGAATTTTTGTCTAATTACAAAATTCTTTAATCTATTTAGGCAATAGCTTTTCTTTAGTTCTAATCAATTCAGACATTAAGTTAAAAGAAAAGACATTTTGATTTCAGTCTTCATGCATTTTATTATTGAGTTTCTCACTATTTATATTATATTAACAAAAAACACACACATATATGAATAGAATAATTTTAAATTAATCAAAAATGGTATTTGATTTTAAAAATATTATAGAATTTCTTAAGATCTAAATTGACTCATAATAGCTACCATGCAATAATGTAAATGCTATAAACAAAATCTCATACCATTCCTAAAAAAAGTATTTATTTGTTTTAAATAATTATTGTTTCAAATTTAACCTTTTTATTTTAAGCATTATTCATAATAAGGAGATATAAAAAATTAAAGATATATAATCATAAAATCGCAAAAATGGAAAAATACAATTACTTTTGTTTAGATTAACTTCTAACTGGAATCAGTTGATCGCTTTCTCACATTCAATTAGTATATTAAAGTACATTTCCTTTTTATTATTGCAATCATTATTTACAATAATTATAATATTATTTAGCTTAAATATCAGAAAAAATAGCTAAAATTTTCAAAACATAGAAAAAAATTATTTCAAACTAATTTGATTTTTGCAAAATACAGAAATACTTAGAAAAGTACTGAGATGGACAGCTGTTCAATTAAAAATAATTATATGAAATTAAGACATTAAACAGGCAAAACTCTTCATACAGTAGTGCCACCCTGTGCCAACCAGAGTAATCAATGGATTCTAGAAGGCTTGTGCATAAAATTCCCATCTAGTGCCTACTCATCCAATATCTCCAGGATTAGTTTCTGGCTTGTGGCCTTTGTCAGTGAGGAGCCTTGGATCTGAGAGCACTGTACATAGATCTTCTGGTAACCATTGATGACTCGGGTTGGCACAGTATGGCACTACTGCATAGAGAGTTTTGCCTGTTTAATAACAGTTATGTGGTAGCATAAGAGATGGCAATCATGTGAAATTAAGACATATGAAAATTTATAGAAATATTACATACTGGTTGTAGCATTTGCAAGTTAAAATGAATAATATTAGTAAAAAATTGATTATATGAAAAGGATAGTTTAAATAAAAGGAAAAACTTAAGCACATAGCAATGAAATGATAAGGTTGAATATAAAAATACAGACGTGAGTATCATGAACATAAGGCTTAAATACAAAAACTGAAATTATATCTGATAATATAAAATGTTGATTCATAATTTTAATAAGAAATATGAGATCTATACAGTGCTGTCTGGAATTAAGATGAAAATTCTCTACTTTATAGAAAACATGTTCTGTGAATTTACAGAAAACTGACTATAATAAATTAAAATCTTTTGAATAAGAATTCCAGTTACCTGAACCATATTTTATTATGAGGTGAAGGAATGATATGAATATTTTCTAAACTGAAAAGATAACCATGCCCCAAAATGGTATCCATGACTTTAAAAGCTTTATTAACAACATTTCTAATATGATGGAAGAATTCATTATTTAGAAAATCAAATTCCCAGATCTGTTTGAGTTGCAACAGGATTAATTTTGTAAGAATTAATAAAATAAAGTTCTAAAACTTCTGATTTTTTTTAAAAAGAGAGACAAGAGAGCATTTAATAAGATTAAATGACATATTATGTAGATCACACCAAGTTCTAAAGTTATCAACATTTCTCTAAAGAATAAAACCAATCAATTACTGAATTATCATTATTTAGAGGATGTATTATTTATCAAATTGTCATTTTCTGCATATATTATTGACAAATCATGATCCTAATGTAAATCAATTAGATGCTCACTAGTTTTTGATAATAAAAAATTCAATTGGCTGAGAAAGCTAGATAGAGATTGGGATAATTATTTTAATGTATGCTTAGAATATTGGCCCAAGACCACTATAAAATTGATATGGGGAGGAACTGCTCTATCCACATGTGAAATTTGATAGTTAAACATCTTTTGCAGTCTGTGACTGAAACAGTAAAGGAAAGTAAGACAACATAGTAATTACTGATTAGTAAGTGAATTAACAAGATGTATTAGGTAAAGAGATCAATGCTTTAGGTATTGTGACAGCTTTGAAAAAATTGTGTTAATCAAACTAAACATATCTTTTGTAATTATGTAAATATCCTTTGTGTTTTTAAAAAAGAATATTACTTAAAAAAAGATCCTAATGTAAATATTTTTCTACATAAATACTTTTTAAAAATTTGAAATGACAATTTTGTTATTGTATTAAAAAAAGCAATCATGTTTTTTCTATTTTAATATTTACAATGTTTATGGTAATTTTATTTTACCTTTTTTAAAATGAAAACCTCTCCCTGCTCCACCATTTTGTCTTATTCTTTAATCTTTATTATTTTTTTTTTTTTGAAAAATTTTTATATTTTCAGAAATCAAACAAAATCTAAAATTTATCTAAAGCAAATAAATTTCATATGAATTTTTTTTCTATTTATAACATAAATACAAAAATAAAATTATTTTTTAAAACATTAATGATTAGATAAAATTATATACATATAAAGTAATGTTATCTAATAATTATAATTTATATTAACTTTAATTTTTAACTATTAATTACTGTAATATTAAAATTGTATATATAAATTCTAATATTCTCAAAGTTTTTAAGTATTATTTTCTGAAGATTCTATGTAGTAAAAATAAAATAGTTGACGTTTCTGTACAATGCCAAGTACTTTCCTCAGAGTTTCTTCTTTCTCAAATCAAAAGAATGTGAGATTTAAAATCATTACTTTTTTTCTTTTATTATTTTTTCCTCATATCCAAATTCTATTGGTTAAGAAGTTTTAAAGGGTATTTTAATCTCCAATAGCTTTTATCAAATATTGTTAATTTTCTTCAATTTTCACTTCTCATTTATGCTCTTGGATCTTTTAAACACCTTTATAGCTAAATATCTAGGTACTCATTTAACATTTCAGTTTAGCAAGACAGTTAAGCTTTGTGTGAGATTTCTAGAAGTTACAATTTGCATTTTTCTTTCCCTAGGAAAAATTTTTTAAAACTTTTTTTTATGGCATTAAAATTCACCTATATTTATTTTCTAATATTCTAAATACAAAAAAATTCAAAAGATGGTGGGAAAATCAAATAATTGGTATTATAAAGGAAGCAAAACCATGCAATGATGAGTAGATGATAAGGATGATGATGATGATGATGATGATGATTATTATTATTATTATTATTATTATTATTATTATGCTTTATTTAGCCCTAAGATAAAAATAGTCTTTCTTTGAACATGTATCATAATTGAAAAGTCAATGAAATTCTACCCCCTCCCCCCAAAAAAAACCCAATCTCTTATCTAGAACTAATTAGATATTAGTAACTATTATTATTATGTTTCCTTTAGCGCTAGGATATAAATGGTTGTCACTTGAACATAAATGTAATCTAAACAGATATATCATTATCAATTGTTACTCAACATGAGCTTCATAAAAATCCGTTGAGAAATCTAGAATATAGAACCTAGATGTTCTTGCTTTATAATATTGTTGCCATTCTCAAAAAAAAAAAGATAAAAAATACATATAAATAAAATATAAACCAATTGTTTTATTTAAAGTAACTTGATGTAATTTTTTATTTTATTTTGGAATAACATCACTTATCTATACATGTGGGTCATAATGCAATAGCTTGATTTTGATAATATAATTATTTTACTCTGAAAATTTTAAAATGTTATTGATTACCTATACAAACCTCAATTAATTTATAATATTTAATACTAATGAATTAAGATACTAAATAAATCCTTTATATTTAGTTGGTTTGTAAATATAGTTTAGATTCAATAAAATATTCTCTTTGTTTTTATTTTATAGTTAGCAAGTGATCAAGTCTCATTAATAAATTTTAATGCTAAATAATTGAAGTATAGAGAGATAATAAAAACTGGACATATTCTTTTAATTGTTATTAGGAATTTAATTGTCTAGTTATGGGATATCATTTCAAAGGTTAATATATTTCTATAATAATTACCATTAGAGGTTGACACATAATTGCTAAAAAAAATTATTCTCCATTTAGCTCTTATTTAATTTAAAAACCACTTCTTGTACAATTATGATCTAGGGTAGAGAACTTTCAAGGCATTGGAATAAGGGAATTTTCATACATAATGTTATTAAAAAATCAACCTATCCATTCTCTCTCATTCCCACATATGCACAGTTACAATATCTACTGGTATTAAATTTACACAACTGTTCAATTTTACATTACAACAAAGAAATACAAGATAAATTTTACAATCCTTGGAAAAAATGAAGTCTGCATTTAAGCTGAATAACTTTTTTACATTGCTTCTACCACTCCTTAACTAATCCATAATTTCATAAAGTCACTTAAATACATTATATTAAAATATATATATTACATAGCTGATATATTTTTTTGTCATTTTTTATAATTTATATGAAAAAAAGCAGCAAAATGGATTTCCTCTAGTTTCATTTTTTGATATATATATAGAATGTGAGAAAATGGTAGTTTTATAGTCAAAATTATAGGAAGAATGATTTCTGAAAAAATAATACATAATAAAAATCTATTTGATTGGGTCATTATTAATTATAAAAGGCTTATAGTGTAAGAATTGGCATATTATTCTAGCATATTATAACTAGGCTTCAAATTCAGAAAAGAAACTGACATTTTTGCCAACTAATTAAAAATTATCTAAGCAAACTCACAATTTTTTCAGATAACCATCTCATAACTAATTAATAAATATTAATTGGTAATCCAGCTATTTTTATTAGGACAAATAAATAAATTCCAGGCAATCTAGAACAATCTGATGAATTTCATTTTGTTTAAAAAAAGATAAAACTGTGGCTTCATAACTATCTCAATTAAATAAGCCTGCTGCAGCCATTAAAAATTCGAACTAGAACTTATATAACTTTTAAAATTCCATATTTCATTTAAAACACTCGAATAGCTAAAAAGAACTGAATGAAAACTTTCTTTCAAGTTCATTTCCCCTCCTTAATTTCTCAGATATATAATTTTTAAGGCAAATTTTGAATTAGTACATTTGATTTTCTCCATTTTTGGGTGAAATATATTGATATAATTTAAATAAAATTAGCTGTAGCTGTTGAGGGGAGAGTGTTGTAGTGAAATTTGGATTCTAATGCCCTGAGATTATTTCATGAAAATAAAAATATGCAAAACTATAACAACATGCTATAATTTTAAAAGTTTAATGTCAATCACTAATACTAATTTTGTCTTCTGACTACTTTTGAAAATGCCAAAATATTCCTTTTCCACTGATAATGACCTTCTGTTATTCTTTTTGAGTTCTAATGTATTCTATTCTTTAATACACCTGAATCATGTAGGAAGGTCTTTGACTTCCTCTCACATTTAGATTCTATATTCTTCCCTCAAGAACATACCTTAAAAGGCTATAGTGATGTAAGATGTTGGATAGCCAGGAGTCTTACACTTCCCTGACAGCAATCACAATACTTATTTCATATTCTTTATTGCAGAATTTATGTATTTGACTTTTTTATCTATTCATTTCGTCTCTTCCATTTTATAATAATATCACATTTCAAATGGATCCAGATATTTTCTTTTGTTCATGATTCAGATTTCTGATTAAGATACAATTGTCTAAATATACAAGGTGAGAATATATCTCTGGATCCCAAAGTCACTTCCATCCTTCCAATATAAATAATTTGTTCTTTCACTGCTGTATTAATTCTGAATTCTTTTACATTATAAATATCTTCCATTATGAACTGATTCAAGTAGCAAAAGTTCTTCATCTATTCTAAAATGTTTCCCTCTGTGCTGAAAACATTTTGTTGTGACATTACTTTTTGCAAACTTATTAAAATATTACAGAGATTTTAACACTTTCCTCTATTTATCTTTAATTTACAGTATAGTAATTTTTTTTTTGGTGATTTCAATTGTGATAGAAATTAAAGGCAACACAGATAAATTTACTTATATTCTTGTACTCCTAAAATAATAGAAAATAATAAAAATGTTACATTTCAGCTATCTCACTATCTTGCAGAGTCTTCTGATTTTATTCATTTCACACTACTCTAATGCTGTTCCCTATCTAATACTGTTTCAAGTAGTCTGCTTTGCTGATGTTTAAGATAACCATAGAAAAGCTGTATCATATATAGTTTTATGTTTTAGTTAATGCAATGGCCTTTGTCTGATCAATCAAGGTTAATCTGGAAACATGATCCATCACATAAAAGCTAGATATCATTTAACACTGAATAAATGGCTGATATGCCACATTACATGTAGATTCTAGATGCTAGCTGAAAGAATTCTGTATTTAACAATTTACAAATTCCATCAGATTCAAACTCCAAAATATATATTTAGAGACATATGCATTAATCTTTATGATATAAAGTCCTTCCCATTTTCTGACTATAAAAAATAATATGTAAATAATATAGGATTCTCATCCACATGGATATACAGCTCATAATTCACAATTTGTTATTAATTACTACTTTATAGCTAATTATATTCACGTGTGGAAAATCCTATATATATATTGCATTACTACGCCAAATTATAATAAGTATAAAACTGTTATTAGATAGAGATGTAAAATATAAATTGCATGCTCAGTGCTAAAAGTTATAAGCCAGTTTCCTGACTAGTGTGATTAGTAAAAGTTATTGTATTATAATATAATTATTTATTTTCAATTTTTAGAGTTGCTGACCAAGTGGACATTTGTCTTCAGCTAAGATTGTAAGATACTATTTTTCTGACTAATAATGCAGGAGAGTGAATTAGTATGATCAATTATTTCAAAAAAATCCCAACTCTTTTTTGCATTCTTTATATTACCCACATTTAAATCTACAATATTAGTGACCATATGCATATGTTGTTTGTTCACTAAGTCCAATTTGTCAATCGTATGCCTAAGCTATATATAAAAAAAAAATCCACTCTTTCCAAGATTTGAATTCTGGGTAATAGGCATGGTAGATGACACACCACTGACCAACAACATTCTTCTACATACACATGTAAAAGTTAATTTTGCATTTAAATAATTAACTTATAATGAATGCTGAACACTAGCTGCCATAAAGAATTTTTGCCATGCGTACTCATTTTCTTTTTTGCTGATTAAAGTTACAAGATAATTATAAAAGAAGTCATCAAAATAATAAGTTAGTTTAATATTAAAGCAATTTATCAGAAAGAAGTTCACTGCTGATTTTTACAGACAGGCAGAAGACTCAGCTTCAGATAGCAGTTAGCAAATCCCAAGTGCATAGCTTTCTGTCAATCTTTTTGACATTATTAATGGTTAGCAGTTAACAGCTTGGATTAGAAGCTAGCCTGCTCCAACGTAATAGTCTGCAGATCCGCAGATTGGAAGCCTGCTGCAATTAATGAACTAAAAAAAAATGTAAATTAAGAGCAGCTGGTTTGAAATTAAGGCATTTTTTTTTTTTGTTTTAAAGGTAAACATGCATGTATAAGTGTAGTCTATATTACAGCCCATATCTTGAAAACTTTAAAACGATATATACAATTCTGTCGGTATACTGTTTTTCAAAGTGTACGTGTATTAACTGTGTGAACATCGTGATTCATATATATTAAAATATCTTTTAATAGACCAAGATTTCTACACGTATTATACGGTAAAGAAGTATAATGTGTGTGCTAAAATACGTATAATTTAATATAAATAAATAAAAAATATGTAAAGATTGTTTTGAGGGTTGTGTTTATAATTATATATATATGTAATTATATTTTAAATGGGTAATGTTTAAATAAAGGTATACTTTATATCCCTGGAGTTTAGATGTAATTACAAGACATTTGAACCCAGATTTTCAAGCTCCCTTCAGCTATCCAATCTATCTAATATAATCGATACACATGACCACACACATATGAAAAAGATAATGAGTGCTGGTTCAGCAATGAAGTACATATACTGGAGATCATTTATATTTTTCACATGTGTGTAGTCGTGCGCATCAGTTGTATGACATAGATTGGATAGCTGAAGGGTTCAAATCCCCTGTAATTACATTTTGAATAGGTTAAATTCTTTGGGGAAATCAGGCAATGCAGTTAGTCAATAAAGTGCGATGATCATTATTGGAATTTGACACTCTCTAAACATAAACTTTAGCATTTCAATTTTAGAGCACTTAATATAATTAAAATGTACAACTTTATATTATTCTTGTACATTGCTCAATATCTCCTCCCCCCCCCCCCTTTTTTTTTTTTTGAAACTGTACTGGTGTATTATTCTCTTAATCAAAACCGTTCATCTTTTCTTTGCATTTTTTAAAACTTTCCACTTTGATTGAAACAAGTAAAGATTGAATACTGATGTTGCTCAGAATAGATGAAGTAACCTTTTGTTTCTATGTTTCTTCAGTAGGCGCACAATTAGTTGTTCATTTAGGTCATTGTAGGATGCCACAAGTAGAAATATGTGATTTTGTTATTGCAAGAATATTCCTAAGTATATTTAACCATAAGCACTGTAGAATTACAGCACTCTCAAAATTTTAAATTTAAATATATAGTCAATGAATTAATTAAACTGATGACAAAAACAATGCAACACAATGAATATGATGCATTGCTCTATTTTCAATAATGTTTCAATAAAAACAATTAAAAAAGGGAAATCATTTCCAGACTTGCTCTTTGTGGAAGACTTTATGTCCATGGATCATGGCTCAGCTACGCTACTTCTGGCACTCAATTTCATATGAGTTCCGAAACAACAAGTCATTTGATTATTTTTTATCATTTTCAACTTCAAAAATGACCATTTGAATAATCTTATTAAATATATCTTTTAAAAAAAAAATTGTGTATGATAATTTTATAAACTTATTACAATATCTAATTTCAGATCATTCAAATAATATATATTTCCTCATTTCATCATAGTGTACAAGTTGAACAATAAGACAATTTTAATGATAAAAAAAGAGATAAGGGTCACCTTTCTTTCAATCATCAGTCTCACACTAAACTTTATTAAATATAAAATTGTTAATTACCAAGCATTCACTATTTTAAATTCTAAAAGTTTAAATATGATTCAAACAACATATATTTCATGGAAAAGATTTCATATATGATATATATGATTTATGTAATATTTATAGCATGAAATTTTGTACTTAGCTGTTTTACTTAGGGACTTTCTGAAGCTGTGCCCCATGAATAAAAATAAAGAGTCACTGCTGTTCTACAATCTATGACAAGGTTCTAATAGATACTAGTTGCTTGCAAGCTTTTTAAATTGAGAATTAATAGGTTCAATTTTGAGAGAGAGAATTTGTTGAGTTGAATCAAGTCATTAAGATTTGATATCAAAGAAAAATTGTGGTAAAGACAATATTTATAAATATATTTTTAAAAATCTTGGTTAGTTATTAGAGAATTAAGTTTCAAAAGCATAGAATAAAACTACCTTATAAGTATTCGGAGATTTGAAATAATTTCAAGATGATTTTTATCTTATGAACTATTCAATATAGATAAAAGATGTGGTACATCCCTCCATTTTTTGCATAGATAAATAAGTTGATTCTAGATAATTATTGACAAATGTACATTCTTTTACCCTTTGATTATCTATGACATTTTAATTGCATTCCTCTTTATTGGTAAAGATATCTTTTATGGTACAATGATACAAATCTGGACAGAGTTGAAGTTGTTTTAACAGATGAAGTATTTTTTAGATAACCAGGTCATAATTAATCAAACTAATTACCCAATATTGGTCAGGGTATAAATATCCAACTATTCTCAGCTAGAGAATAAGACAAGTACAAACACTCAAACCTTTATTATCCAAAAAACTTGATGAGTATTGCCTTTTTCACTATTCCTCAATGAGGTGTTGTTGGAGAAAGAATTATCCTATAGTGTTACTTAACATTTGTTTTATCTATCTATTTATTGAGATAAATCTGTGAGATTTAAAAGGTTAAAGTGACTAAAATCAAATCCAGTTCATTGAGCATATCAACATAATTTCTGTTATTAAAAGCTCTGTGAAATATTTAATATTTTATAAACAAAAAAGATAATTTAATTAGCAAAATAAATAGTAATTCCTCATTATGGAGGCTTTAATCCATATGCAAAAAATTATAAAAATCAATGGATAAAATGTACTATTATTTGAGAATGAATTTTATTCAATAAATTAATAATTCCTGAATAAATACTTAATCAATAAGTATTCCTCTTTTTTCTTTTCAAAATAGTCCATTCAAAGATGGTTAAAGGATGATCAAAACATATATAAAAAAAATAATTCATATAATAAAGCAAGATTTGGAAAGAATTAAATGTATAGAGGAATTTTTGAATTAAAATTAACTTTATTCTAACAATATATTATTCTTTTTACAATTTGATGGGAAAGAACCAAACTTACAGTGCTTACATCTTTGACACAAATCACTTTAGTTCAATACATTAATGACTATTCCTAATTATTTATTAAGCTAGAGATTATTGTACAGCATGAAATGCATGTTGGAAGGTCATTCATACTATTCACATTTGTTATTCATGTTCCAAGATTGCATAGCAACATGGGAGTTGTAACATATCTTTAAAAAATAAATTAATAATATTCACTTTCCATCATATTAAATAATTATGTTTTATTTCTAAAACCTTACTCCAATTTGGTCAAGCATTAAGTTCATAAGCTGAATTCTATTTTAAGAGGGGTGGGGGGAATCAGAATATAAAGAAAATGAAAAATTGAATTACCTAGTACTTATTTATAATCACAATTTTTTTCCCCTTTAACTCTGGACTGGGGATTGATTTCTCTTTTATTCCAAAGTTACTTTTGTTAAAATAATACTATTGTTATTATTTTTTTTAATGCAAATACAGTTCATTTTATTGTCATATACTGGTACATCAATTTGTGTTTCAATAACTGAGCCCGAACATGAGTAAGGTTGGACATTTTGGTTATATCTTCTCCATAAAACTAGAATTACTAAAATTTTAAAATACTGATCTAGCATAAGATCTTTGAACTTATACAAGTAACTTAGACCAGATTCAAAAGCTTTGTCCATTTAAATCTTGGGTATTAGCTTGAATAGTCTGGAAAAAATAGAAATGTAATTCCTTACTAATAAAGATCAACAGCAACCGAAATTAGAACTGATATTTAAAAGTGGTACTACCATTTGGTGAACATTGATTATTAAATCACTAAACATCACATGATTACCTTTCCCTATGCTTGACCAAACTGTTATAACAGAAGCAAAACTCTTCATACAATAGTGCCACCCAGTATGTGCCAGAGTAATCAATGGATGCAAGAAGGTTTGTGCATAAAATCTCTATCTAGTGCCCACTTGTTCAATATCCCCAAATAATTTCTGGCTTGTAACTTTCATCAGTGAGGAATATTGGATCTATAGAGGTTGAACTGCATTCAGATCTATATAATTACACAAGTGAATGAGCTTGGATTGAAAACATTATTGTGTTTTCATTTCAGACTCATAACTTTAAACTTAACTAAAAAGGTAAAAAGTATCTTCTAAAGGGTTGCATTAGATCCTAAGACCTAGATGCTGTGCTCTTAGATCCAAGGTTCCTCACTAACGAAAGCCACAAGCTAAAAACTAGTCTGGGAATATTGAACAAGTAGATACTAGATAGGGATTTTAGTTAACTAAAAAGATAAAAGGCAGCTTCTAGAAAGTTGCACATTAGATCCTAAGACCTAGGTGCAGTGCTCTTAGATCCAAGGCTCCTCACTGATGAAAGTCACAAGCTAAAAACTAGTCTGGTAAAATTGGATGAGTAGGTACTAGATAGGGATTTTATGCACAAACCTTCTTGCATCTATTGATTACTCTGGTTTGCACTGGGTGTGGCACTACTGTATGAAGAGTTTTGACTCTGTTTTAACATTAATTATTAAAGTTCACAAGGATTGACTCTAAGATAGAATAGGTAGAGTGAATACTATTTCTAAAGCATTATCTTAGCTTATTTTTATGACTATATATGATATTTCATATGGCAATAATTTATTATGCAACATAAATCAAAACATATTCTTTATATAATAAAATCAAATCTAGGATTTAGTTAAAATGGAGATTTAAATTTTAAAACAGCAAAAAATAATTAATTTTTTTTCAGATTCATAATTTTTTTTGTGTTTGTTATGCACTATTTCAATGCATTTCCAAGATGTGTTTTTAAAATTTGATTTTAAAATGTTTTTCTAACACTGAAAAAGTTAGAATTCTTTATATGAGTAAGAAATTGTGATTTAAAATTTTCTATTGCTTTGGTAGATAAGTATAACTATGTTTTAGTGAATGTGAAAATTCCTGACTAACCAGTGCGCTTGGCAATCTTCATAAAATCTTAATCAAACCAGTTCATTGTTTCAATTAACCAATTAAGATAAAACTTCTAAGAATTTTAATGGTTCTGTATAAAGAACTGGGAGTATATAATAATATTAATGGAAAAATAATCTCCAAATGTGCATACCATAATAATTCACAAATCAGACTTAATACAATTATTCCATAAAACATGGGATTATTATAATTAATAGATTTTAATCTTAATTGTTATTTGAAATTGTGGCTGGCTTAAGACTTTACAAAGACCATTGCTAATAAAAAATTTCACGGAGTATTGATAATTGTGTTAAATAAAAATGGACCATTTTTTGATTGATGATTGATTGATAAATTAGCATTGATATGAAAGAAGAACAAGAACTCTGCTTGCAAATTTGTGAAAATAATTCTAGTAAATCTGATTTTGTGAATTATAATATGTGCATTTGGAATTAATACATCCACTAATATTATTACATATAAATGGATTCAGAATTTTATGATGAACTAATGCAAATAAGATATTTAATATATACCTTCTTAATTTTTCTTTTTAACTTTTTAACATTTTTGACTAAACTTTTTTTTTTTTTAGATAACTTTGCATTCCTTTTTTTTTTTTTTTCTATTGAAGGTTAAATATATATAGTTAATTCTTTACATTTTGTAGTTGTATATATATATATCTTTTTTTTTTGTCTAATGCTAATTTTGTTATTCAGTAAATATTTATTTAAACATCAAAACTAATTTTATCTGCCATCTTGAATAGTGTTATATCTCTTTATATTCAATAGTTTATGCATTTAAATTCTAGATGGATATTGTTTTAAATTAAGTTCATTATTTATTTATTATCACAATTCTTATTTATTCTAAATCACTTGGTTTAAAAACATATTGGTTTAAACATCTGAAAATTATTATCATTTTTTGTATTATGCAATGCATAATCAATATCATGTGAATAAACATTGAACTAAATTGCATTAAATCATTCTTTTTGCATAAGATAAATAAAATTCAAGAGAATTTGAGAAAAAAAGCAAAAAATATTTACATATGTAATAAATGAGCACATACCTTTAAAGTGATAATAATAAATCAGGTTAAGCCTATATTTAAAAGTGTGTGTCTTAATGATTTTAAAAAGCTCATTAAAAATTTAAAATATATATACAAGAAAAAAGATATTAACAAGAAAGTAAGAATTGACAAACTAACATTAACATACCATGTTATGTCTTAGTTATCATAATATAATGTCTAATTATTTCAATACATTTCTTTAGGAAAATCTTTATTATCAAAATAATGACCATGAATATTTTTCACAAAATCCCTTAAAGCAGCAACTATTTCAAATTCTTGTTTATATTTTTGCAAAAGTGCAGCATGTATGTGAGAAATAAAAATAAATAATAATCACATGATTACATTCGATTTTGCATGTGATGTAGTTATTTTCACCAATAATGCTGCAGAAATATCAAATGTAAACAAAAACAATAAGATTAGGGATAAATGTTAAAGAGACTAAGTAATGTTCAATTGCTTTTCAAAAATAAAAATATGATAGCAGTGAATAAAAGATTATTACCACAAAATAGATGGATAAAATTAATCACAGAATTAAATTTAGATGGAGTACTTAAAATGTGTCAACATATTTCCCAAAAACATTTTTTAAAAATAGAAGTATCTGAGTATTCGATTTAGGTACAAATATTTCACATTATGCAGCAGAGATATCAATTGGGATTAACATAAAAGAATTAAGAGCAAATACATATGTGAAAAAACAAATAGATATTATTAATACCATTGAAAGAAATCAGAAGACAATATGAAACTGGACTTGATATCAGTGGAAATGATGTCAATAGATAGACAATTGAATCTTAAACTGGATTCTAAAATATTCATCTAGAAATATCTTAGCTGAATGGATTAATAAAACAGTTTAATAGAGCAAAGTTATGATAATGAAACAGAATTAATCAGGGATATCTTCATCCTGCAGTGGATTAATAATAATGGCAAATGATGCTAATAATTGCAGTAATCTATCCCAAGATCAAAATGGAAAATGTTGATCATTATATCATAGAAATTCTGCACGTTTTTTTTCAATATAAATAAATATCAATTCATATCTCTTTATATATGAGCGTCAACTCTGGATTCATTCTGATATCTTCATAATAAAAACAATTATCCTGAGTATATAGGCATTTATCATAATGTAGACATATATAGATAGATATATATCCGGTATATATAGTGTCAAAAGTGTTCAAGTATATAAATGGATGCACATTTGCATACATTCACATATACATGCAAAAAATAAAAAGACATATGGAACATGAAAATTATATGCTTATATAAATAGAAATTTTGGGTATTGTGATTTAGTGGAATGATGGATTCAAAAGCTAAAGTCTCTGGATCAAAGCTTAACTCTGTCATTGATGCTCAACCTTCATATGATTTCCTAAGCAATGAATCAGTCAATTATTATATTTTTTAATTAATGAATGTTTTAAGCAGACATGGCATATGCTTACATAATTTTACATCATGGACAAAATGAAGTATCATTGAATACCCAGAATTAGATTGGATTAAAAAATAACAGAAATCCTCCCGGGATTCAAATTTCCATCTGAATTGTTTCATTGGCTAAGTATCAGATACAGCACAAAAATGTTTAAAGTACATTATAATCCAAAGCTGTTTAAACAAATAATTAATATCACCAGATTCAATCATTCAAGTAATAATAATAACTTAATTTTCACTTTAAAGGCCATCTGACAATAAACAATCTATGCAAATATATCTACTCTCATTTACACATCTAGAATCGTTGACAAAATAATAAATAATAAAATAAAGCAATTGAATTAATTCTATACATTTTCAATATCCAATAAATAAAAGCTCCACACATGCTATAGAGCAGGGATGGCCAACAAGTCGATCGTGATCCACCGGTCGATCGCAAAGCCAATTTGGTCCATCGCGAGGCCAATCTGGCAAGAGCTGACGAGTAACGAGTGAAACAAATTGAAATCAAGATTTTCAAGTTTTTTTTTTTTTTGTCATTTTTGTTTTCGTACTAATTTTTTTTTCAATTCTAAATAGGTGAAGTCCACTAAGACGTATCATTATTGAAAATAATCTTTTTAATCTTGACTTAATGTAATTAATTCGAATTAATGAATATATTGTCAATAATTACTCATGTTGCTTTAATTCCCACCGGACATGAGTTTTTTTTAGCCCGTTAAATAATTATTTTTTACTTGGTAGATATATAAAAATAGTATGTATTTCATATCTCCCTCCACTTAGACTACGCCTATGACAACAAGTCGATCGCAACACATTTTTAAAATAAAAAGTATATCTTATGAACACAAAAGTAGGCCACCCTTACTATAGAGTTATTGTCATCATGAGTGGCAATTTATAGTTAGAATTTAAATTTTTTAATTCTTAAACCGTAAAAGGTTATTCAGGATGGTGGTCATACAATAAATTATAAGGGATTTGAACACAGACATTTCAAGCTTCCTTCAGTTATCCATTCTATCTCATTAAACCAATATATGTGACCACACATATGTAAAAAAGATAAATGATCATCAATGAACGTATTTCATGCTGAACCAGCACTTATTAGTTGGTCCAGATCGTCACCTCCCACACACATATATAATAATATTGGCATTAACAATGGACTTGGACAATCCATAATAATATTTTCAATGGTATGAATAGCTGAAGAGTTGAAGGGTGGAGTCGATTAAAACCTGTCCATTAAAGTTTGAAGATTTGCTATCTTAATATAAACTGAGCACTGATTATATATATATATGTATGAGAGATGATGATCTGGACCAACTGATGAATGCTGGTTTAGCATGAAATACGTATACTGGTGATCATTTATCTTTTTCACGTGTGTGGTTATGTTTATCAGTAGTATGAGATAGAGTTGATAGCTGAAGGGAGCTTGAAAATCTGTGTTCAAATCCCCTATAATTACAATTATATAAAATATGCCTAAATTCCAAATACTATAGATATACATCAGAAAAGATGATGCATTTCAAAAAACTGAAATTTAATTTTATTACTAAAAGTAAATATTGTATAGAAATATAGACATACTTTATCACATAAAAAAATATCAGTCACATAGTAGCACTTACTGTCTAGATAATATTAATTTTGCAGGCACTTTGAATAACAGTAATTGTGTAGATGAAAAAGAGTATTGAGCATTTATTTTTGGGAAGTATGATGCTGAAAGAGATATAAAATATATGTATATATGAGGAGTAGGAAAATATATATATAGAAAAGGAAAATGATAACAAGAAAAGAAAATATAAAAACAAAACAAAAAAAACAATATATCAGTGCTGGGAAATTAATTTGATGATTATAGATTGAAAAAAAAAAAAACGCATAAAGGTAGATGTCATTTTGTAATAAATACTAATTTCAAAGGATGAAAATCTTTATCATGACTGAGTCTCTGAGCATATGGTTTATGCAGATATTTTAAATCTCCTTTAAAAAATCATTTTATATCACATATTAACATTTTTATAGTAAAATTGATTATAAAAGGTTTTATTTTAATATTATTATTGTGTGAATCATATCTAATATATATAAAAACTGACTAAAAAGAAAAATGAGTGAGAAAAATATGGTGCATTTAAGAAAAATTTGTCAAAAATAAAAAAAAGAAACAAACACGGCAATTTTGAAAAAGTGAAGAAAAGAATTTGAAGATTAAAACAATTATAGACTAGACTGACTGGATCAAGATGAAATTAAAATCCCTAATTAAAAATTTGAAAATAATACTATTTAGTGATTGGGCTATAAAAGGAGGGAATGATTGTTAAAAAATTTAAGCAAGAAATGAGGCAATTTGTCAGCTGACCACAGATTAAATTGACAGAAAAGGAAAATTTGACTAGGTCAAAGTCATTCCAAAAATAATAATAGATTGCATGACACTGCAATTGCAAGCTAGCACATCAAAGACAGGTAATTTACTGATTTTATGATTATACTAATATTATCACGAGTGGTTAGAAGTCAAAATTTCTTTTGTAAATCTTATCTATCATTTACACCAGACAACTAGAGACAATTTTTTTAATCAAGGGTATTAACATGGTGTAAGTCTATTTGTCAGACTAATATACTAGAACATTCATAGTTGAGTGAGAAAGTAGATATAGCTTAACTGTTTTCCACAATAATTTTTCTTATACAATAGTGTACCAGCCAGATTTGATGAGGACAAAGGGGGGGGGGATCATATTTTTAGAATTAAAAATATGTATTAGGTTTCAAAAAAAAAGAAAGATCAAAACTTCCAAAGAAAGTGTTTTCAGTTTAAAAAAGGTAAAAAGAGTGTATAATTTTGTTAGGGTGTGCATGTAATGAAAATAAATAAATGAATAAAAATCCCTGAATATTTAAAAATATTGTCAAATTTTCATTACCAATTACTGAGATGGTTAATAAATAAGACATCTTTTAATTATATATTTTTTAAAATATCTATTTTCTAAGCATGCTTTCAATTTTATTAATATGTAAGATACAACACTTATTTTACAAATTTTTTAAAGTTGTTTATTATTGAACTAAATCCTGAGAATATTTAATAAGAACAATGTATGTAGAGCTGATTTTGTTTTACCTTATTTAAGATGGGTATTTGGTGATTTGTTTGCTAATAATATTCTATAAAATATGTATATAATTTTTAATATTAAACTAATTCAAGATTCACTTCAGCAACAATAAGTTTTTAAAAAGAATAAAACAAGTGCTGCTTTTATATGAACTTGAATTATATTCAGAAAACAAAAAGTCAAAAAACATATATAGGAACAAGTGTTTTCAAATTTAATGTAAAATTACTACTGCAAGTTTTTATTAAAAAAAAAAAAACTATACAAACACACACACACACAAAGCTATAATGCTTTTTTTAAAAAACTGATATAAATGAAGACTGGGATATTAATTATTTTTCTCAGTTATAAATGTTAACTTTCAACAATAAGTAGCATTTTTTTTTTTAACCCACAACTTTTTGTGTTTATTATTATTATTTTTTTTATATAGAAATAATTTTTTGGACTTAATCTGCTTATTTACTAAAGTTTTTAAATAATATATAAAAAAATATTTTCTAAAATATATTTTTAATTAAATTACTGAGTAATGCACTAAGCAACAAAAAATTTTTGAACCACAATTATATGCAACTTTTTATAAAAGCACGGAGCATCCACAAAATTAATTATTTTACTATTAGGAAAAAATAGTGTTTGAATTAATTAATTCATGGACGTGACATGCATTTGTTTAATGTTACAATTAACAAACAAAAACTATGATTCAAAAAAAAAATTTGTTTTTTAATGCATTTGATATTGAATTAAATAAATCATATATATATTAAATAAATATATATTTTATTTTTAATATTGAAGTATAACCCTATATTATTTTCCTGAAGATTTGTGATGATGGTGTTCTAGTTGTATTTTTATATTGGACTATTTCCATCATCTAATATGTGTATCGAATGTCTTTAAAAAAATTTAACTTTATTTAAATATTCCAAATACATTCAACTGTTAGTAATAGCACATCAAACAGGTTAGTATATGCACAACATTTGAGAGGTATTATTCCCCCCTCTTTTTCAGGTATTGCTGGTCTGACCAGTGACAGTACTAGCATGGGGGATTCAAACCTGGATCCTTAGATTCTTGAGTATTGATTTTTAAGGTAATCCTCTAACCAACTGAGCCACCTTAAAATTCAATATTCAAGAATCTAAGGGTCCAAATTCGAATCCCATGCTAGTAATGTCATTGGCCAGGTCCACAACACCTGAAGAAGAAAGGAGAATAATACTTCTCAAAACATTATGCATATACTAAGCTGTTTGATGTGCTATTATTAACAGTTAAATGTACTTGGAATATTTAAATAAAGTTAATTTTTTCTAAAGACAATGATGGAAATAGCCCAATATAAAAATATAACTATCCCTATATCACTTCAACTTTTCAAAATCATTTATCATAAATAGAAAAACTATACATATTCAGTTTTGAAAAAACTGAAAATTTAAGCAATGTTTCAGTATTTGAAATCAAATTTTCACATTAAAAATCAGCTCCAAGATTTGTTTATGAAAGCAGCAGTTTAGAAAAACAAGTTTTAGGTAAATAATTAAGAGAAAATAAACATCTCATTCTTCTTTTTTTTTTTGTCTATTTCAATTAACAGTCAGCATTTTTTTAACACAATAATCTTTACATTAAATGCAAGTGTATTTTTTAAAAAATATAGTACTATATATTATACATCATCAACACTATTAAATGGAACAATCCTGAAATATGGCATTGTTCTCTGCATCACTTCAATTTTTCAAAATCCTTTTTTAAAATTCATTTTTTCAAGTAAATAGGAAAGCTTTCCTATTCATACGTAAAAAATGCAAAAAAAAAATAAAAAAAATAAAAATGTGAATTTAAAAAATGTCCATTTGATAGAGAAACCATTTATTTGTGAAGACAGAATTTAAAAAAAATAAATTTCAAGGAAACAATCCAAAGGAAAATTAATATTTCAGCCTTCATTTCTTTTTCTCTCTCTATTTTGATTAACTGTAAATACTCCTAAAATTTCTTCCTCAAATTAAATGAAAGCATTTGCTTAAAAAATATAATCCCATCTATTATGCACGATTTAAAACTTTCTAAACTAATTTGAATGCACTTTGAAATGTGGCATACCAACACCATCACATATGAAATATTGATTGTTATTATTATTATATTACATTGTTACTGAAACTAATTATGTGTACAATATTTGGAAAAAAAATCCATTTGATAGAAGTTAAAAATCAATTACAAGATTTGATTCAAATAAACAGAAGTTTAGGTAAAATAAAAATGTTGAAGAATTATTTATGTACTCATACAAAAGTAGATACCATAGTTGCAGTGATCATAGGCCAGTTACTAAAATAAAAATCTAAAACCATTTGAGAAATTTTCTCACAACAAAAAATGTCTGCATTCCATTTAAATTTGAACTTCTTGTTATAGTCACAGGAGGCAATTACACTATCAATTGTATCATATCCTGAATGATATTTGAAAGAATTCTTCATAAAAATATTGGTTAGAAGAAATAGTATAAAGAATGTCATAATCAATGTCCTCTAGCAATAACTATTATAACACTGCATCCCTACTCCACACAAACTAATAATTACTGCAATATGATAAAATATATTGATAAAGTTAGCATCCTCCTACCCAATCTGTTTAAGATAAAATAATGAATGGCTTCATGATTATAAAAATATGGGACTACCGTACTAGTAATGAAAGTTATACTATAGTCTTTATTTTTATAATCATTGCACCAATGCTTATCTGATAAACCCAAATTAACATGGAGCTTTTACTCTCAGCTAAAAATAGCCAGATATCCATTTACTGATCTCTATTGGATAACTAAGTTCATTTTTTTAATGCATCAAATTGAAATCCCATGATATAGCATGGTAGGCAGTCATGAATGTTTGAAGAGTTTTACTCTGTGTAAATTTTGAATATTTATATCATTAAAATATCTGAAGAATGGATCAAAGCTTGAAACTAATACTGCATATTAATACAATGTACTGTTTGGTCATTTGTCAATCACTTATATTCCACTGGCTTCAAATGATCAAGAGTACACAAAATCCTAATTGTTAGATTTTTCCACTGTAGGGCAAAATCTTACCAAATAGTCCGCCATAGAATGAAAGTGAAAAATTAAGGCATTATTTATATATAGTAGTTATGAAGACTTCAATGTTATTTCACTCTTTGTTTGTTTTATAGAAAACTAGCTATAAATTCATTGTGACCAATGAATGGTAGATGGTTAATGAGATTAGATGTGGAACAGTACTTAATAAGAAAAGTTTTAAATCTGATTAAAATCTGAAAAAATTTTCAATTTGTTATGGAATCTTTATAGGACATGGATATCCATAACAAGTAGCAAGTCAAAAGTTAAAGGCTTTAAAATATTTTCTTAAAAAAAGAGACAAATCTGGCCAACCAAATTGAAGCTCGTTTACCAGTTGGCTCTTTTGAGGCATTAGACTTTTTAGACATCAGACCATACGACAAATACATGAATTAATATTAAAGCATATGATAAAACTTTTAAAATAATTATGTCTACTAAATGAGAAATTAAATGAAAACTTAGTAATTCGCATCTAAGGTTTACTCATTTTATTTAATAAATGGAAAAAAATCATTGAGCTTTAACACAATTATATTACAAAACAAGATTAACATACATTTCATTAAATTAATCAAACAACTAATTAATAAAGTAAATTGCACAATTTAATAATTGAAATAATTTTTTTTACGTAAACATTGTTTTAAATATCATTACATTACATATTAATTTCAAAAACTCTTCGTCTAATTTTGCATTAGCGACTTTTCTTTAAAAAAAAAAAATGGAGGAACCTACGGCAAATAGTATAAAAATAGACAAGTTCAAAGGCTTAAATAGGGATGCAAGGTTGTGGACTCTTCCATATAAAAGTATATTTTTTTATTTCGGAATTTGTATCCCGATAATTTACTGCTGATGAATAAATTAATCTAATTAATTTTTAAAAATCACAGACTTTCTTTTTGTTTTGTTTTTAAAAATAAATTATTTTGATTGGAAACAGTAATTTAAGAAGAAAAAAAAATCTATTGTTAAATGAGCCATATATCAATTCAACCTTTATAATAAGATTCTCAAAGAATAAATTCGGTTAAAAAGAATGTCTTAAGTAATCAATAACAAAAATATTTCACGTCAGATGCAAGCTTAGAAAATCAATTTTGACGAAATGAGGAGTTATCAATTCTAGTCTCTTTGGAAAAGAGTTTAAAAAAATGTTTTTTTTTTAAAAAAAAAAAGATTAAAAACAGAGTGAAAAAATTGATTTTCAATTAAAAACAGTAAAATATTATCAGGAGTACCGAATTTCTTTCAGCAGATGGTAACCGAATTAAATTCTCTTTCAAACTTTAAATTATCATTTTTTAAATATACAGGACAACACAAATATACTATTAGAAACAGTTTTTAAAAAGATTGTTTTAAATTATCATATTCAAATATTTCCTTGATAATCAGTTTTTATAATTCATGTATATGTTTTCTCTCCTTTCCCTCACTCTCTCTTTCAGTATATACAAGTAAACATATCAAAGGCATCATTTAACGATACAAGCAGCGTTTTTATGTATCGTACAGAATACATAAAATTAAAATACTGTTATCAGGAAATGTGAAATATCTTTCAACATATTAGTAGCCGTAGGGGTCAAAATAAACCATTACTTATTTAAATTTTGATATACAATAATGTCTTTAAAATTATAATGTGTGAAGGGTTAAAAAAAAGATAAAGGTAAATCAAGGAATGAACATCAATAAATATTAAAACTTCACACTCACTAATCGTGAAGGACGTCGACTCGTCATTAATTAAGCAGTTACTTACTGAATAATACTGTATTTGGATGGGTTATTTATTCTCTATCTTTTTCATTATCTTGTTGGTTTTCTTCCGGAGTTATGAAAAGCATATCCATTTGTCAATAGTTGGTTGCTGATGATGACGAGATTGCGGTAGACTAATGCATTTAATACTACGCAACAAGGTCTTGGAAGCTATAATTTAATTAAATGATATTCACTTAACAAGAACCAATTAAGAGAATAAAAACCCTGTTATGATGAAAAATGATGTAAATATCCTCTAATTAAAATGCAAAAAAACTTATAAATTTGGTATGCAAATTTAATATAGTACTTCCTCTGTATTCACGACATCTAGTTTCAAAACTATATCACAAATAATTCAGGATTAATAATAGATATGCATACATACTTATATTGGCGAGTGTATATATATATGTACCAGACATGTTTTAAAAAGAATATATATGTGCGCATGTATATACAGTATGTATATTGTGAACAAAAAAACAAAAATATAGACAAGAAAATCCAGGATATGAATAAGATGCTACATATATACACATCTATATATAGGTGGGTGATGATAAGTTTTTAATATGAACTGAATAAAAATAAAATCAAATATTTCATCATCTTGGCTTCAAGATTAAAAAATTGAATTACAGAATAATCTTAATGTGCAATCTATAAAAAAATTTAATTACGAATATTAAAAAATCATAGGACTTTATTTGATAACTTTGAAAAAAAAAATTTGCAGAAACTTTTAGTAAGATGTTTGTCGGCTTAAAAATAGGCGTCAGTTTAAATATGTTGTTCTTTTCAGATATACATCAAACAAAGCAACACATAATTTCCTAGCTTTTGAAGTAAAAAAGTGAATTTGGGTATTATGTTACATCACAGATTTTAAGGTATGGTTGCTACATATACAAATGAAAAGACAGAATACGCTACAATAGTTAAATAATTACCTCACCTAAATTATTTAATTGTTTATAGGGCTATTATTCCATTAAAAGTTGAGAAATGCATTGCTTATCAATGCAATATAAAAGACAGAAAATTTTCATTTAAAGGTGCTCTATATTTGATTGCAATATGCTAAAATTAATAAGTATATTTTTCAGACGCTAATATATCATAATCTATTATTGTAGTTCCACAATTTTGTCGAACTAGCTATTTGAAATAAATGAATAATAATTTTGTGGTAATTTTGAGTAACATTTTCATGGCGGAAGCAGCCACCGTAAGTAATAAGAATAACTTAAAGATACAGCATTGTTTTAATTGAAGAGATGTGACTGAAGATAAAAGAAAATTGAAAGCTACAATTAGATAAAATTTCGGAAATGTTTCAAAAAAAGAAAAGTTTGCTGAGAAATTTTTTTTAAAGATATCGTTACAAGATGCCAGATGTACAGAATAATATTGTAACAGTCATATTTATACATTCGCGCAACAAAATCCAGAATTTTAGTAAATTATCCCAAGGCTGATCAAAGTGAGGTTGTTGAGACTTTGAATCCAATCTCACCCAGGTTACTTTCCCAATGCTCAGAGATTTACAACCTTAAATAAATTCCCTATAACAGTGATGGCAAACCTATGGCATGCGTGCCAGAGATAGCACGTTCGAATTTTTTACTGGCATGCAAACTATTTATATATCATAATTTTCTTCAATAGTTTTTTTGTTGCTAAAATCTGTACTAATAAAAATTTACTGTAAACTAAAGGTAAAGTATAATATTATATTAGAATTCAATTTATAATTGAACTCTTATTAGAAGCAATAAATTATGATATTTTAAGTCAAATAAAGAGGTACCGGTATTCTGTGGTATCGTATTCTCTAACCTGCCAAATGATTCCAATAAAATTAGAAAGTAAACTCATTAAAATATTTTATAACTATTTGAAGTAATTTTTTTTCAAATCTAACGTAAAAGTAATCATATGGTTTTCTGTCCTAATCTTTTTTCATCTAAACGTGTTGACACCATTCATTTTTTTAATGTAATCAAAATCGTGAAGGAACGAAATGCTAATTAATGCCATCAAATGAAAGGGGGGGGGGGTTGCTTGAAGTTTTGCTGTAAAAGTGAAAGGATAAATCTCTTATTTATAAAATTATTAAACCTCATTTAAATTTACTTTTAAATAAATTTGTTATTATTATATTAATATGACTAGTGAAAATTTAAAAAAAAAATCATCAAGCAGTAGAGAAATTCAAAATTGGTGGACTGGTGAGTATGGAATGATTAACAAAGGCACCTGGATAGTATGTGTTTTATATTCTGGAACAGTTGTATTGAGAACATCATCGGTCAAATGGCATTCAAATATAATTCATGCTAGTTTTTTTATTTCAAATGTAATTGCCAAACATGGAAAAACTTTTAATGATAGAGAATATACAAAAGAAGCTTGAATGAAATGTGCACCAGTTCTTTTTTAAAATTTTGAAAACAAAGCAAAAATTATTCAGAGCATAAGAAATTATCATTGGTTAGAAATACTGTTAAAGAAAGAATTCTGCAAATGGCTAACAACATATTTTACCAACAAAAAAGAGATATAAAATCTTCTAGTTTAATTTCTCTCTGCCTTGATGAAAGTACAGACATAAATGAATCAGGTCATTTGGCTATTTTTATTCGCTATTGTGTTGGGAATAATATTAAAGAAAAATTGATCAGTTTAACCTCATTAGTAACACACAGCAAAAGGAATAGATATTTGCAACATAGATGTTGCCAAAATTATATCAGTAACTACAGATGGTGCTTATGATTGGAAAAGAAAATAGTTTTCTCATTTTATTTACCAACCATATTAGACGTTCACTTTTGGGTTTTCATTGCATTATACATCAGCAGGTTTTATGCATGAAGGCCAGCTTTAAGCCACTAGATGACGTTGTGACTAAGTTAATCAATTTTATATCTATACCTTGAGTGAGATAAACTCAGTATACTATGGTTTACTTATGTACAGCAATGTCCAATGGTTAAGTTGAGGAAAAGTTCTTCAAAGATTCATTGAGTGTGTAAAAGAAATTAGACTGTTTTTTACATAATGAGAAAATCATTGAAAAATATAATGAATTAATGGATGTTGAATGGCTTTCAATATTAATGTTTTTACTGATATGTGTTCACATCTAAATGAATTAAATGTGAAACTGCAAGGTTATAATAAGACAATTGTTGTCATGTTTGATTTGATCAAAGCATTTGAAGTTAAATTACAAATTTTCAACTATGATGTTATTTCTCACACCTTCAAATATTTTCCAATTCTAAAAAAGTTCTTGACTGATTTAAAATTTCATGAGAAATCAGATCAAGTAAAATTGATGCAAGACTTTTATTCTGTTATTCAATCAATAATTGATTTTTTTAAAAAAATTTACTCTGTTCAGACAATTTTCAGAAATATCAAAAATTTATTTTGTACCCAGATATAACATCAATGGATAGTCTCAAGTTAGAAATTTTTGAGTGCTTAATTTGAAAGATATGGAAGTGCAATCAGTCGATTTTTAATCCTGTTCTATATGGAAACAGAAATTTGTTGACGTGAGGAATGAGTTAGAAACAATGGAAAATGATCGATTATTGGATACATGTATTAACTGCCTTGAATGCCATTCCTGAAACATTTATTGTTTAAAAAAAAATAGCGACTGCTATATTATTTTTTCCCTCAACATATTCATGTTAATCAAGGTTTTCAGAACCTAATTTAATTAACGACAGTTCGAGAAATAGAATGACAGATTCAGCATTTATTAAAAATGACAAAATATAAACCAGATATAAAATATTTGGCATCTATTGTACAACAGCAAAAATATCCTTAAATAATATCTATTTGTGTTGATTTTATAAGTTTATTTCCAAAATTTTGTTTTAATTACTATTAATTTTTTACTATTACATTTTATTCAACTTGTGCTCTTCTAAATAAATATCGTTCACTTGTATTTAGCTTATTTAGAAATTATTATTATTACTATAAACTTTTAAAAAACAGCAATAATTAAATTTGTTTATATTTTGATTTAATAACTGTATGGCACGCCAATTATTCAATAAATATTTTTTGGAAATTTTTGGAACGCGCTACCACTGTCTTATAAAATGTTTAGAAGAGATGAGATTTTTCTTAACTAGTGTTAGAATCTGCTCTCAAGAAGTGAGGAAGTTGAAGATTAACTGAGGTAATTTATTTGATTAAAAAGAAAGTAAAAGTGTATTTCGTGAAATTTTTTTGAATTGTTATAAATCTCATTTTATAATTCTATGTTCATAAAACAAGCTCTTAGTGTAAACTTTAAATATAATGTGTATTTGTCTTCAAAGAAAATGTGCTTTAAACATTATCTTATACATATAAAAACAAAATATCTATTGAATCTTAATCCAGTATTGTTTAAAATAGATAGATATCTAGCTAATCTTAGTCAGATTAGAGAGCTGATGAAAACTTTCTAAAACCTTCACTATCAATCAGTAGTCAAGTCTGGTAAGTAAGGTAATCTTATTCACTGTTTTTTAATAGGTTTTGTTGGAGAGACTTTTGGCCTTATCATGAGCCTTTTTATATCTTACAGAATTTTATTTATTTGTAGATATAGCCATAAGAGCGTAAAAGGGTTAATATAAATACCACGTGAAAGATACCTCTCCATTTATGATGTCAGAAAATGATAGCTTTTAAAAAAGAAATGTAAGTGAAAAGCGGTGATGGAGGGGATCTTTTTTTTTTTTTTATCAAATGATTTGTATAATCAAATTTGCTAAGGTCTTAATTTTCTTTTTTTTTACTTCCTCAGAATATTAAAGCTGACAATAAAATTGAGTGTCCCAGCCATACTTAATAAAAATGATAAAATTATTTGAGGGAATATTGAAGTTGCTCAATACATGGAGAGAAAAAAAACTGAAGAGAGAAAAGATGCAATAGATGTTCCCTCCTCCTGCGATTGCTGGTGATCACCTGACGTTCTTTTGAACTTTCTCAGGTCAATTTCTCCTATGAAACTCCTCCATGAAGAATAATCCATCAATTAGTAGACTTCTGCCAGTTGGCTGAAGAGAATTCGCCTCTTGATGTAAGCATGACTCTGACCAATCTTCCCTCTCATAACAAAATTTGCATTTTATAACTTGAAGTAAAAACGCAGGTTTTACTTTGATCTACCATTAAGGCAAAAGAAATAGAATAAATCAAAAGAAAAATAAAAACCTTTCATTATAAAATAATAAAATACTTTATTATATCTCAATAAAAAAAAAAAAGCTTTTTATATAAAGATATTATCGGTTAATATGGATGATTATCAAAATGAAAAGAAAATTTATATTTATCTATGTATGATTATATAAAATGTTTTGTATGTAGAGTAAATTGATTACATACAGCCATCACCATCATCATAGGTAATCAACACACCTTCATACTATCCCTCCCCTCTACATTTCTTGTAATGCTCCAGAATTTTCATTCCATTTTTCTTTTACTAGTCAATCCAGACACTTAATCTTTTATGCTCTCTAAATAATGGCTGGTCGAATGTATTTTTTTTCCTTTTAATTTTGTTTTAACATATTTTAGCGAATTAATCATATAAGGACTTATAAGTAACTGATGCAATATTAAAATAAAGACAATAGAATAAATTGTAATAAGTGATTGGCAAGCAATACAAATCACTGCTACTGCTGATGAAGGGCTGTGATTGCCTAGTTACTCTCTAGTTCGGGATACAGAATTAAAAAATTTGATTTTAAAATGCATCATTAACAATGATACCTCTCAATATAAAATTGCAATACATTCGGTAAACATATTTATTGGATAAGAGCAAGTACATAAACTTATATAAATATATATATAGATTATGTACACATTAACAGAAGTGTAGTTCAACATTTGTATAATTGTTTTCAACTTCATAATTCTAAAATAAATAAATAATAATTTGGGAAATAAAATATAATGATCCCCCAAAATATTTGATCATTATATGTAATGCCTATCATAAGATAAAAATAAACCATGAGTCCAGCACCTGAAGTAACATAAGTTTATATGAAGGAATGTGGACATCTTTATAGAAGTATAAGTTCATGCACATATTATATATGCTCTCATCTTGTAAGTAGATTTGGTAATTTTATAAAAGATATTTCTGGAAATAAGATAATCCAAAAAAAAACAAAAAACATTTGATCATTATCAATGCAGTCTCTGCTTACAATTGTCTGATATTTGAATACCATAAGATACACCATGGGTTCAGCACCTGTAGTAACATCACACTTCTCAAAAGTCTAAACATAATACAAACATATTTTTTTTATATTTTATAGTCAGTGCATTACATTATAATTTAACTGATCAATATATATATAATACTTGGACTTTATTCTCTAACTAATGACTGGCTGAATTGGTTATGAGACAGTAGCCTGAAAAAAAAAGTCATAAGCTTATTTATGTTATGAAAAATTTCCATGATTCACCTAGTCTGAATTTGAACTCCAGATCAAGAGTAAAAGAACATGTTAACAATAAAGTTATAACTAAGATATGACTGTAAAAGCCAAGTGTGTAAAGCATTATTCAATCTTGACAATCAGTCTTTTTTAAACCAATTATTAATTTAATTAATAATTTATTAGGGCATTCGAAACGGAAAACTGTATAAAACCTCAGGGATTGCTGCATAGTGAGTACTATAAATTTTGAAACACACACAAACTTATTTATGTTTTATGTTTTTATATATGATGACATATTTTCAGTTCACATGTAGCTGTAAGTATTTAAGGAATAAGGTTTTATGACAAATGATAGTATTTGATTTTATTGATAATACTTTACCATCATGTATTCCATCTCACAATATCATTTGTTAAAAGAGGCAAAACTCTCTATATAGTAGTGCCACTCAGTGCAAGCCAGAATAATCAATGGATGCCAGAAGGCTGCCTTCTGGCATCCATTGATTACTCTGGCTTGCACTGAGTGGCACTACTGTATGGAGAGTTTTGCCTCTTTTAATAACAGTTATGAGGAAGTATAAGAAATGGTGATCATGCGATGTTTGGTGGTTTAATATCTCAATATTGATAATCATAATAGTCTCTCTATCTTATTCACAGTTTCAATAATCCACAGTTGATAAAAATTATTAAAGTTAAAAATTCATAAATTTGAATTCATATATTTCAATATACAAGCCTAAAAACATGAATCTATCACGAATCATCTTTATGTCAGCTATTTTTTTCCAATATAGTACCTTTTGCTAACTTTACTAATATATGTATATTTTAAAAATTAATCTGCATCATAGGCATATTTATATATGTTTTAAAATATATAGTATATAGGTTTATTATTAGCAATGCTTTTAGATATTTATGAAAACCCCCAGAAAATGCAATGGATATAAGAAATATTAACATTTGGGATATTTTAATATGTATGTTAAATTTTTTGTAGGTTGAGGAATAAGTAATAAGGATTATAATTAAGGAATAACACATCATCATTATCATTGTGTGCAATTACCCCTTTTTAAACACAATTTATTCTAAAAACTCAATTTGACAATTGCTTTACCCATTTTTATAATGTACTGGTCAAAACATGTTTATCCATCTAACATGAGCTGGAACTCACAAAATGTACTTCAAACCCAGTCAAGCCCAAGATTTAGGTCAGGGACCAACCTGAATTTGAACCTATTCCATAAGTCCCAGATCAAACACCTAATGAATAACATATAATGATGACACATGAGAATTTATTTTAAATCCAATCCCTAGCAGAGTGGAGAAGACAATGAGACTCAATATTAACTAAATTAAAATATGCATATACATAGTTGTACATGTGGAAGTGAAGAAACAGGAATTCGAATGACTCAAGTAAGTTTAGACAATAAAATAGTTTAATATAATAATAAATTATTATATATATTATGAATTAATTGCATACAATAGTATGTGTGTGAATGAACAAGCGGTCTACCAAACGGTATATAAATACATAGTAAAATTCATGCTAAGGGTTCTCATATGCTCTTTTATTAACTAAATATTATATATAATTTAACACACATCTTTGGTGGGTAAGGTATTAAGATGCCAATCAATTATAAAAAAAAATTACATAAGATTGTCATTAATGCTTTGGTTTACGGTTCTGAAACATGGTGACTAACATTATTTCGGGGAGCATTCCGATATTCATTATATATATAAGAAGACTACTTTCACGCCATTACGGTCGTGAAAATAAATAAAATACATTTGAAAAAAATAAATATTTGATTTTATGACCAAATATTTATAGAAAAACATTTAAGAGACAGAACGCTTGATTTTCCCCAAGGCACATAGATACTCTTAAATACAGAAATAAATTATGACAGTGGGATTGTATAAGACTGAAATAACATTTTAATTAACAAAACTAGCAATATTTGGTGCATATATATATATTTTGAGCAGAGCACAATTTTAGTATTATTACAGCACTAAAATTAGGTCATAAGCAAAAGAAATAATAACATGAAAAGTGGTGGTACTGTCATGATGGCAGAGAAATCAGAGGAACCGTTATGCTTCTGGATGAAAACGAAGTCTAAGACCCCCTTCTAGGGCAGTGCTTAGAGAAAAGTGGATTAGACATGCTGTGGACATCACCGACATGCAGAGGCCTTTTATACGAAGAAAGTGGCTATGCATAGTGTGTGACAGATGTACTGGAATCACCACCAGAGGCTTTTTATATGAAATAAGTCCTGGGAAGATCAACTATCCGCAGGACAGGGCATGAAAAGAAAATCTATGTGTTTGATCTTGACACAACACCCAGATTAGAAGCACACATATATATTTATGAAGATAAGCCTAATGTCAGTAATGCAGTATGGATAAATATCACTAATGACAGTGAATAGGATTTACTGCTTTAAAAATAAATGACCCTCGTTTGAATGCCATAATTTAGACAAATAATACGCTAAGCCGCTGTAATATATACATATACATGATTTTATTTAGTAAAAGCAGTATTGAAATTTACTCCCTTCCATTTTCTGATATTTAAAAAAAATTCAATCTCATCTTCATGGATTTTATAATAAATAGAATATTTTAATACTGTGTTTGATATTGTAAGAGTTTGAAAAATAATGTAAAACCAGCAGTTATATAGAAAACAAATAATAAGTCAACCTTTCAGAATGGAATAATAACATTTATAAAATAAATAAAATTTCAGAGAGTTAATTAGCCTAAGTTCTGTATTCACCCCAGGCAGAATCCAGAGTTAAACAAATAAATTTTTATACTAAAACATAAACAAAATCTTAACTCATAAAAACAATCTGGAGAATGTATTAATTAATAATGCATTATGTTTTGAAAAGACATTAGTAACCTTAATTCATGAAGGTTTACTTAAAAAGAAGAAAGAAAAGATTTTAGAAATTCAACTCATCAGATTGCTTGAGATTGATATATTAATAATAAAAGCATACATATAAAATCAAGTAATAAATAACTATAAATAAATGACTGCACCAAAGTTAAAGAAAGTTAAAGCATATGAGATAGGATTAGATTTATAAAATATCGTATGAGAGCAATTTACATATTAGAAAGAGCTAAAGTTAAATAATACATTAGGAGAAATCTTGAGAATATGGTTTAAGATTAGATAGGCTAGATTTACTTTTAGGTGGTGGTCTAAAAATCATTAATTACCTTGCACAATTCTTAAGAGTTCATTTTAGAGATCCCTGCGAGTTCTTAGATAGCAAGCAAGTTTCTATTCAGCATTCTAAAGTTCTCTGTCAGGCTTTTACTTCATTCTATGGGAGCATGATGGTATGGTAGTGGCAGATGACCTTCACAGGATGGGCTTACTACTCAATCATTATTTTATTAACTTTCAAACCAGTATGGGCTATGTTCACTGTGCAGTTCTTTCAATAGTAGCTAATCCTGTTGGTTGTCAAAATTGGCCCATTTTATATACTGCTCAGGTATTTCTGGAATGCTCTCAATTTCTTATCTCTAGCTTAAATGTAATCTTTAATCTAACAGAAATTTTACATTTCTTTATCCATTGTTTTTGGAAGATGCAAATGTTAGATAACATTCCAAAATATATTCAAATCTATTTCCAGATCAAATCTGTTTCCAGATTGGAAATAGATTTGACAAAAATATTTATAACAAAAAGTACAATCGTTAATCTTAATCCCCATTTTATTTTAAGTAAAAACTTTAATTAAAAATTCCTTCCCAAGACTAAAACAATATTACATTTCTAACCCTTTAATTATTTTTGGACAATTAATGGTTGCATCTTCCATCTTGGATTTATGAAACATACAGTTTAATAGCAAAAACAATTTTTTTTAAAAAAAGTTTTATAAATGACATATGATAAAAATGTTCATAAAACTAATATTTTGTTAGTATGTTTGCTCCTATAATATATATGAGCTGCACCTATGTACTTTAATAAAAAAAAATTAACAATAATAAATATTGAAAAGTTAAACTTTAGAAATTTTCAATGCACATCTTAAATATATACATAATATATATATATGTGTGACTAAAGGAACGGGATGGGATATAGGGTTTAAACACAGGTTAGTAGATAGAACCATAAATCTCAATCTTAAGCTAAGACTGACTGCTTCAATAAGGCCTTTAAAATGAATTTTAAAATATCTAAAAATTGAAACTGTTTTACACCTTCCCTTTTTATATTATATTGTAATTTTTCTTTTCAAGGTCAGTTATGTACTCAGCCATTTATTGAAAATAGTATGACTAAAAAGGAGATTCTTAGATATATATTCTAAGGCAAAAACAATCTGTTTGGTCCAATAAAGGAAACTATTGTGTTCCGACTATCATTCTGTTGCTAGATCTAAACAAATAACAATATAATTAGTTTATTGACCTTTTTTTTCCTCCAGTAAAACGACTTCAAATAGGAATTTAGTTTCAAAGATAGAAATTACTCATCAAAAACTCATTCCATATTAATATTTTAAATAAAACCTAAAAAAGTTTTTTGTTTTTTTTTTTTGTATAAGAAAAAAACAAAAATATGAGAAAATTAAAGTATCCAAAAATAAAAACATTATACAAAATAATTCGTATCTGTAAACACATAACTTATATCTGCATATAAGCTTTATTTTTCTTATATTGACTGGACAGACAAAAAAAAAAAAAATCCAACAACTTATGGTTCTAGTTGAGTCTCCATTTCAAATGATTATGTCTTTACTACTCCACCTATTTCACATCAACTTTGGATAAATTTTTTTTTAAAAAAGTCATCAACTGATATATATATATGGACTGATATATATTTAGATAATTAAATTAATAGCAAAGTGTTTTATGAATAATTTTGTAGAAGACTTTCTGCAAGAGATTAATGTTCCCCCCCCCCCCGCCCGCATCCAAATCTATCGATAATTCAAAAGCAATATTTAAAACAAGTAATTTCTGAGGTCATTCAGAAGCTGTAATACAAGTTATTTGTCAAATTCAACTACAGCTGATTAAGCAGCATTAAGTTAATGACAATCCCAAGTTTGCAGCAATAATCAATATGACATGTCCAATGTAGCTTGTAACTATGTTCAAATACATAGAAAAAGAGGGTGTAAAGTTAAATTTGATATATATAAATGTTTATTTATAATAATATGTACAAAAAAAATAATGTTAATTTAGCTGCAATATTTGACACTTTCTACAAATTATGAAGAAAAGAGGAGGGGGTGGGTAAATTTTCATACCTAAAGAGATGTAATATTTTGTGAGACATCTTTTTTTTTTTTAAATAAAAACAATTTAAAAATAATAATAGTTTATTATTCAAAAACATATAATATTCTATCACCAAAAGTGATTTTAGTACACAGAATTTAGATTCAGAGAGCTTTAGCTTTTCTATTTGTCTGTAGTCCATTAGACCACGAAAGGAAAGGAAAGGAATGTATATACATTTTATTTATTTTTTTTAAAAAAAAAAGCCAAATTATTACAGTATAGTAAAACCATGACATATATTATCAATATATATTACTTTAATTATAGCATATCCATATATATTATAACCCAAAAATATATAGAGAGGAACAATTGCTACCAAACGCCATAATTATATAACCTACCTAAAAAAAGAGTAGATGAACAGACCAACTACTGGAAAAATAAATAACCTCGGCTAAATAAACGGTAATACATTGGCTAAGCTCAGTGGGATCTCATATATATGATACATGCTATAATAAAAAAGGCCATAAGGATAAGAATAATAATGACTAAACATTATAATTATGCTAATTAAGATTTAATAAATTTTAAGAGGAGGAGAAAACTCAATTCACTCTGACAAAATATGAATGCTCTTAAATTTGAAAGCACATACCAAAGAGTAGTTAGACTATAACATGTTCTTTCTCGTAATATATTTTTATACCCCTCCCTCTTCAATATAATAACATATCTCACCACTACTATTCTCACCATTTCATTGCAATAATCTGATTCACAATTCAAAATTCTTGATAAAGGATAATAATGTTTTTTAAGTTTTATTTGTGCCACTTTACTTTTCAAAATAATTTCTTTTATTAAAACAATTTCTTTTTTGTTATTAATTACAATAAGATCTCAGGGTTCTTTATTAGATATTTCTAATATTAAAATTTTCACTCTTTATTTATTAAGAGTTATTAAACAATGAATACCATCCTAGTGAAAATGTGAGGAGACATATTCTTATCTCTAAGATAATGTCTACCTAATTTACAATAATAATAACAAATTTTAAAAGAAAATATTTTAGTTAAAGTAAAATACATAGAAAATCTTAATTTAAAATAAAATAATCTCCTAGAATAGCATTTGATTACCAAGAGTGGATAAAGGATTATATGGCCACTCAGTATATCCTATTAATAACTCATAATAACTTTTTTCTTATAAAGTTGAGATAAATAATTTAAGAATTAAATTTATGATGGATAATGAATAAGCAGATAATAACTTTATCACAAAACCAGTCTCCTTTTAATAATTGAAATTACATTATAATGGTCATCATTTACGATTAAAAAAAGAATAAATATTTCCTTTACATCTATAGACCATTATAACAAAGTTATTATTATCTTTACTTTATGTGCATGTTACTCTTGATAACTAAAATAAAATATAATTGTATCATTAATCATATAATATTAAAATTTCTGGATAAAACATATAATGTTAAGATTTCTGAATAATTAATATATGATTGCGATATTAAAATCAAACACAAAACTTTAAAAATAAAATATAACATTTATTTATGCAAAAAGAATAATTCAATAACACTTTTGGAAATCTACAGACTTAAAATGAGCTGTTTAAATGCAATATTATGCAATCTTACTGCATTAAAGAAATACAATTTCACAAGTTTTCAGTTTATAGTAATAAATTTATGAATTAAATTATAATTAACTATTTTAGCTTGTCTGACTGATATAAGCTTCCTGGCATGGGCATTATTACAGTAAGCAATGCTTTGTTTTTTGACTGACAAAAGCTTTTATTAACTTAAGCATTATTACAAGAAGTTAAAATTTTTTGCATACCAATCACACTATAATATTGTCCCAACAATGAATCTATCTTAATACCAGTCATGTCTTACCAATCCAGTGAACAATGATTAAGATGATATATAAGTTGATTTAAGCCTATAATTACAATTTTAAAAATTTAAATAAAAGAACTATTGGTATTATATTCTGTAATGCTGGCAAGGTACAGCAAAATAGATTTACACACCAGAAACATCTCAAATCTACATTAAGAATGGTCAAAAGTGCAACTCAAAAAAAGATGATACTCTTCACAAACAAATAACAATATCAATTGTCATAATAATAATGAAGTTGTGTGGTACTCCACACATAGTTACATTCAAAATATGATACTTCTAAGAGGAAAAGATAAATAAGGCAATGAACCTAATGATGGCATGAACTCAAAAGAGCACCTACATTTTGAGGGCAAATAAATATGCTAGAATCTTTTGTCTCTTAACATATGAGAAAAATGAGAATGAACCACCATAAATATTAGGAACAATAAGAACTGCCTCAAACAAAGGCATTATATGCAAAATATGAAACATTAAATATTTATATGCTACTCATGAAAAAATGCCATCATAAGAAAAAGATGACACTATCAATCTCTTTATAAAATACAAGTACTAATAAAATAATATCATCAAGATAGAGACACAGCTATCATCTCTTGAAAAATATAATGGCAAGATAAAAATAAAGAAAAGAGAGACTAATGCCATAATCTCCTAATAAATATAATAATTATTAACTGATGTATAAAACTGATAACAGTTATTTTTCAAATCTGACCTAAGAAAATATGGCTTGAAATAAACAGTAAAATAAGAATATACAATATCCTCACTGGTTTTACATAAACATTTTCATTCATATAGATAAATTACTCATAACAGGGAACAAAGTAATACTTTTAAAATGATATATTAAAACAATATAATATTCATAAAATATATCAGACAAGAAAGCATAATATAACTGAATAAAATATATAATAAATTACAAAAAGCATAAAATGATTATTTAACATTATACCCAGTTTAATAAAATTTAAATTATCAAAGTCCCTGGAAATTTCACCAATTATCAGGATATAGTTATGCAAACATAAAATTTTCTCCATTTGTTGAAATTATAGCAAATTAAAATACTAGATGTACAGCATTCAAAATTTTTATATGAAATTTCCTTAAAACATAAGCACACAAACATATTAATAGCCATTCAGTTTTGCAAAATATTTTTTAAAATAAGTAAGGTACTGAAAAATTGTTATTGCCTTAAATTAACTTTTATTCATTCATTCCAGAAAAAATATAATTCAATACTGAGGTCTAGGAGCAAATATTTTTAGAAAATAAGCAGGTTTTATTAGGGAGAGGGTTTAAATTCACATTGTAGCATTAATAATAATAATGAAGTATATAATAGAATAGAGTTTCATTGAAAGTTAATTGTATATTACTAAATTATAATTCATTAAAAATATTTCAAATTCTTCTTATAATGTGAATAGAGCTGTTTCCATTATTTTGTTCAGACATATTTGAATAATTGTAATAATGAAATTTTAAGTAATAAGTCCATGTTAAAGGAATGATACTTTTTTTTTCTTTAACATGAGTATGGACATAATGCTTTTCCATTGAAAAAGTATATTAATAAATCTTTATTTTACATACTTGCTGTATTTTCTCTTATCGAGCTTGCATATGTTGAAATACATGTAAGTGACTGTTTTTCACTTGAGCAACTGTGATAATAAATAATTCACTAAGATAAGTGATTAGAATGTCATTTTAAAATTAATACAAAGGTTTTTTCTATCTAGGATTAAAACAGTTTATTCATTAAAAGAAAAATGAATTTATCCTAGAGAAAATTGTCATTTAACTATAATAATATTGAAATGATATATTTTAAAACATTACTGAAGGCAAAACATTTTAAAGACTTTGAATTAATTGCATACACTTTCAACATTCTTTAAATATTGAACTAAAGCATTTAAAAATTTTAAAGAACTACTATAAATATTGCAAAATATAAATCTTTAACAGCCTTATCATAAAGATATAAGAAATACTAAATTTAGAATAAAGTTTATTGTAAATATAAAATTGAAAATCACAAAAGGTTCTTATGCAAGCAATGCAAGCTATATATAATTCCCACAGTGTGTTAATAAAACTGTTGACTTTAGAATTCCTAGTAGACTTTAGCTTAAAGTTTTAATACCTGAATTAGAACTTGAACAAAAATAAAATTGTTTAAAAATAATTAAACTTGTGATTATTTCTGCAATTAATTAGAAAAGAAATAAGCAAGTTTTTTCTTCTTCCCATGTATGTTCTTTTCCTGTGTGTTCAGACTCTTCCAGTGTGTATATTTATATCCCCAAATCATGTGATTGATTTGATTGATTGAAAATTTACATTTTTAAATCTCTACCTCTTGACCTCTTATATTAAAGATTAAAAATTAATTTGGTACTGGGGAATCAAACTAAAAATAGAAACTCATTAGCATAGTCTAGACTGTAATTAAAAATGTAACATCTTAAAAATAATTAGTTATGAAATTAAAATTATTACAGTAAAACAAAAATAAAATATTACAATATTAATTACATTGTTTTTAATATAATATTACATTACTTTTTATAAAAATTTTAAATTATATTAAGTAAGTTAGAAGTTCATCAGAATACCTTTATTTTATTTAACATACTTATGAATGATATTCAAATAGTATGAATAAAGACATGCAAACTAAAATTAAAATAAAATGTAAGCATACTCACACATTCTCCTAAGTTTCTTTTAATTAAAAACTAACAACTCTGTTAATAGTAATAAATTAACTCTTTATCCCTTAAGGTAAATAGCTTAACTTTATTTACACTAATTTAATCTTTATATTTGCATGAACAAATAAACTTCTACTAATAAATAATTTAGACAAAAATGTTTTATTATAAACAGGCAAATTAACTATTTCATAAAAGTTAGCATAGGTGCTAGCTCATTCATTTGAAATTAAAATTTCTTTGTTTTCTTTTTAAAATTATGGAAAAACAAAATGGACTATGCATGTTCCAATACCATCACTATCTGCAGTTCAAGTTCCTTTTTTAAATGATATATGGCATGTTAAAATTGGACAAAATTCCAATTTTTTATTAATATTTCTAATAATAACTTCATTAAATTTTTTCTGCTCAATTTATTAGATTGTGCAAAAGAAAACAAAGGTGCAAATGTTTCAACAGCCAAAGTTAATAATAAAATGAATTCAACATGCTTTGAAGATTTTGCAATTTCAATACCATCCTGGAAATAAATGTTACATTGGATATTGTAAGTATTAGTTTTAGATTTTTTTTTTATCTGATTATTTTTAATTTTTGTATTATTTGATAAATGCATAATTTATTAATGTGTTTGTACTAGTGTGTCTGTAGTACATAAATTATACTTGTATCCAAATATAAAGAAGGTAATGATTTATGTACAATGTAATTTTGGGGCTCTGAACCAAGTTTGAGGCAATCTTATTTTATAGACATGATGACACTCAAAAGGTTTAATAATTTATTAGCACATCTGTATTTATATTAGTGTGTAATAGACTATTACAGAGAAGTGCTACATAAATTTTAAGGCTGAAACCAATAAAGAGAGATTTCAAGTGGTGGTATATAGTGATAGCCACAATGTTTATGTATAGCACATGGAATTGTATGCTGGCAAAAAATCAAATCCATATTCTTATCTCTGTCTTGGTACTCGTGCTGTGGCATCAGTAGTTTTACTACATCTCACATCACATTATTTCAAGTCTACAGCTAGAAAATGAGCATATGCAAATGAATTATATCTCTGTTGGGACAATAAAAATAAAAAAATAGCAACACTAGTAGGCACGAAAAATATAAAATGAAAAGAGAAGACTCCTTTTATCATTGATATAGAGAGTGGTATACAATGTCTAGTTTTGGATAGGCAAAAAGTCAATTTCTATGATTAAAAATGCATATACACCTTCTGGAAATGATTTTTCTATCTTTTATTATGATGAATCTTTTTCTTATAGATGCATTGAGATTTTTTAACTTTTATGGCATAAGATAAAAATGAAGAATTCTTATGCTACTACTTTTGTAAGTTCTAAAGTTAAGGATTATCTCAGGTATGAAGTGTTATGTATGGTTTAAAAGAGAATTTTATGAGGAATACAAAGATATTATCAATGAAAAAGTAATTTTAAACTTAGTTAATAATAACTTAGAAATTATGAACAAACAAAGTGATAATTTTTTCAGATATTGAAATTTCTTTTTTCTCTTACCTTTTTAATGATAATCACTATTTGTCTTCACCTTATTTTTTCCTTAATTTTTCTAGTTTCTATCAATGTAAAGCTTTTTGCTCTGACATTATTAAAACTGAAGTTATTGTGGAAATTGGTTTCAAATCATTTTTTAAAAAATTCAATTTGGTGCCAAACACCTTAAAGTAATTAAATAATAAAATCTAATATTAAAGATTTAGACTTAAATATATTACTACAGATTAATTTAAACACTAAATTTTAAGATATTAGAGACTAGATGAAAGTAATTCTAGCTTTTAATAGGTTTTAATGATACTTTATTGATAGACAGGGAAATATATTCCTATTTAAACAATTAAAAATTAATTTCAAATACAAATAAGTTCAAATCGACATATAATAAAAATATTAAAATGATTATTAATAATAATTAAGACTTATAAAAGTGCTTAGAATAAATTCTAAATTAAATTAGCATTTAATTGTAAAGCCCTAATAAAATCAACTGACATTAATTTTTTTTTTTTTTTTTTTTTGACATTTTGTAAATTAAATAACTGGAAGTTTAGCTTTACTGGCAAAAGCTAAAGATTGCAACATATACATAAACAAAAAAATGTAAATAAAGATATTTATATTCATAAACTTAGTAAACTTTATATGATAGATGCCATTTTGCATCCCAAAACACCATACATGATCACATTTATTAATGACATTTCTTCAGTTTGCATTGAAAACATATTCATTTTATTCTTTCCTTTGTATCTTTTCCAAACTTTTATATCATACAATATTTCACGTGATGTTTTCTAGACATAAAGCTAAACATTTTATGAAAATTTTAAAAAATCATAAAATATCTTCTTAGCAATAAAATAGAATGAAAGTTACAAATTTTTTAGTGGTAGAAAAAAAAAATGTAAAATATTCTTTTACTACATCAGAAAGCTTAACATTTGAATAATTTAATCAAGGATTTGAATGAGTAATGGCAGGTAAGTGTATAGATTATGAAGCCAATTAGGACTTACACACATCAAAACAACTAGAAAGACAATACTGTATTCACTAATAATAAGACTGTTATTATATTTCCATAGGAAGAAAAGTCATTGAAGAAAAAGAATATTGCCTAGAGCATGTTTAATTAAATGAAAGTCTAACACTTCACTATTCGTTTTATTTTTGAATAAATATAATGATTGAACACAGACAGTAAATGTATGTGGAAATGAATTCTCTTTAATTTATTATTAATAACTAATATTGCAATTCAAATAATTCTTCTTACACTTTTTTCAGCAAAAACTTTTTATTATTATTATTACAGTTTTAACTATATCATGCAGTCTTCATCAGATCTACAAAATTTAAATACACATAACAATATAATCATTACATAATATATTTCATATTTTATACAAATTTATCAATTCTCAAAATTATTAATTTTCTATTAACTTCTTAAAATTCTTTAATACATATTATATCTCTTATATATTCATTTTATTTTTATTTATTAAAATAGCCTCCTTACTTTTTCTTTTATTATGGTCTCTCTCTTCATGAAGAATCTTAACACTTTCAATATCAAACTTAAATTTATATTTGCATGTCCTTTCATGATCCAAGAAAACTGAAGCAGTCATCAAATCATTATTATTTTTACTTTTACATGATTGTATAACAATTCATGCTCCTTTAATCTTTTTTCAATACTACACCTCAATTCATCTGTATATGATAACATACATTCATAAAAAATTTGATACATAACATTACTATTCTGTTTGACAAGTATGAAATTTTTAAAATTATTCACTAATTTATTAACATTATTTGTAACCCAAAATGAAACATTAAACACATTCTTATATATATATCCTTAAAAAATTTCACTTGAGTATTTGAAATATATGGAATAGATATCTATTTTTTACTATCAATCTTCAACTCTTTTAAACCATTATAACTCTTTTTAAATTGAAATAAAATATTGTTAATCTGTTTCATCTTATAACCAATTTCAAGCAATTCCTTGGCAAATATCTCAATATTTTTTAATTTAGCACCCTGATAATGACATAATTTTTTATTACAAAATAAAAAAGTTCTAAAATTTGCCATCTTATGCATAAATGGTATTTTTGAATTACAATTTATATATCCCCTTTTGTGCAATAATTTGATTATTAATTTATTACTTAACATATTATCTCTTGTAATAATTAAATCCAAATACTTAATACTTTAGTCCTGTTCATTTTCAACAGTCCATTTCAAGACATTCAAATTATTTAACTTCTCTACAAGCAAATTTATATTGATATTTCCACAAACAAAAGCATCATCTACATATTTTTGTAAATTTTAATATTTTTAAAAGAACACACATTTAAAATACTACTCTCATATGCAGATAAAACAAAATTGCAAACTTGTGCAATAACAGGCAGACCCATAGGATATTTTATAATATCCATCTTAAAAGGAAGAAACAATGTTATTATCAAAAATTTTTAAAGAATCAATAATGAATTTTATCACATATTTACACTTTTACTTCTTAATGCATTTTCTATTATTTTTATGGAATCCATTCTATCAATAGAACCATACATTTCTGCCACATCTAATGAAGCAATAACATCATTCTCATTAATCACTATATTTTTAATTCTATCTACAAAGTCAAAAGATGAAGTGATACTATTTTCCCAAATCGTAAAAACTCTTGTAATAGTATACCAATATATTTAGAAGTCTCATACATAAATGAACCATCAAAATCCATCATAATTCACAAAGGATTACCTTCTTTAAGTAACTTATATATTTGCAAAAACACAAGGACATATAGCACAGGAAGGATATATCTTATAGTACACATTATTACTTAAGAATTTATTTTTACCTTTTTTTAAAAATACTGTTAATAAATTTTATCCTATGATTATCCATATTATATTCTTCAATCAAAAACAAACCAAATTTACTCATTTGCACTTTAACTTTCTCAATATACTGACATTTCATCATTAAACACACCCACAGCCCTTTATCTTCTTTCAAACAAAACATTTTATCATTCTTCAACCTGTTTAAATTCTGAAATGGCCAGTTCCCATGAATTTTCATATGGGATCATATACGACAAGTTTCTTGCTAATTTCATTAGTAATATGACTATCACCAGAAATCATTTCAAAGGAATTTTGAACAATTGCAATTAATTTCAAATTATGATCATCCCAATTACCACAACATATTTAGCTAGCTCCGTGACTTAAAACGTATTTCTGAATCAAATGTATCTTTTTATTTGACAAATTAACAAAATTCATGTTATTTTAAGTCTGTGGATACTGCTTATTAAATAAAAAATCATTTTTTTTGGCAAATTTATTACATAATTTAAGTTCAAATAATTTAAATCCATGTACCCAAACAATTGTATATTTGTCCCAAGAACATCATTCATTTAAAATTATTAAATGTACAATTGCTTTCACTTCTAAATAGGTAAGCTGTAACAAGAGTTTTTAGGATTTAGGGAAACTTTTGACTTTGTGGATAGAATTAAAAATAGTGTGATTAATGAGAATGATCTTATAAGTTCATTAGACATGACAGAAATGTATGGTTCTGTTGATAGAGTGGATTCCATAAAAATAATTGAACATGGATTAAAAGTAAAGATGTGATAAAATTAATTATTGATTCTTTAAAAATTTTTAATGATAACATTGTTTATGCTTTTGAAGGGGGATATTATAAAATGTCTAAAGGTTGACCTATGGATCTGCCTGTTTTTGCACAAGTTTGCAATTTTGTTTTGTCTACATATGAAAGTAGTATATGTTCTTTTAAAGATATTAAAATTTACAAAAGGTATATAGATGATGTTACCAATACTATAAATTTGCTTGCAGAGGAGTTGAAAAATTTGAATAGCTTGAAATGGATTATTGAAAAGGAACAGGACAAAAGTATTAAGTATTTGGATTTAATTATTATAAGAAATAATAGTATGTTAAGTTATAAATTAATAATCAAACCATTGCAAAAAAGGGGATATATAAATTGTAATTCAAAAGTACCAATTATACATAAAATGGAAAGTTTTAGATCTTTTTTGTTTTGTAATGAAAAATTATATCATTACCAATGTGATAAATTAAAAAAATATTGAGACATTTGGCAAGGAACTGCTTGAAGTTGGTTATAAGATGGAATAAATTAACAATACTTTATGTTAATTTAAAAAAAAGTTATAATGGTTTAAAGGAGTTGAAGGTTGATAGTAAAAAATGAATATCTATTCCATACATTTCAAATGCTCAATATATAAAAATGTGTTTAATGTTTCATTTTGTATTACAAATAATGCTAATAAATTAGTGAATAATTCTAAAAATGGCATATTTGTCAAGCAGAAAAGTAATGATGTGAATCAAATCTTTTGTAGAAGTATGTTATCATATATAGGTGAATCGAAGTGTAGTATTGAAAAAAGATTACAGAAGCACGAATTGTTATAGAAGCATGTGAAGAGTAAAAATAATGATTTAATGACTGCTTCAGTTTTTGGAAGAATCTGCAAATATAAATTTAGGCTTGGTATTGAAAGTTTTAAAATTCTTTGTGAAGAGAGAAACCATAATAAAAGAAAAATTAAATAGATGATTTTAACAAATAGAAACAAAATGAATATAATTAATAGACCAGCTGCTAACATTAAATTCAGGATTCATGGGATTTGAGTTGATGATACTTACTTCCATTTTTGTTTTTTTAATTTAATGGTAGTTAAGGCAGGTAAGGAATTAACCAAAAGTACTTCTGCAGATTGAAAGACTGTATATAATAGTTAATTACCATTATATTTATTTTTATTGTTATTCCAATAGTTTTTCAATTAACAGGCATTGTATTTGTATTATATATATGTAATTTGAAAAGACTTGAACTCAGACTTTAATACTCCCTACAGTTATCCACTCCATCTTATACAACTGATACAGATGATCATATACATAAGAAAAAGATAAATGATCTCAATATATATATATATTTCATGCTGAATCAGCCCTCATGTGGTCCAGATCACCATCCCCCACAAATATATATGATCATTGCTAAGTTTATATTAAGATAGAAAATCTTCAAACTTTAATAAACAAGCTTCAATCTTTTCCATCCTCAACTCTTTACCATCCATATCATTGAAAATACAAAAATGAAATGTTCGAAGCCCTTATTGGTGCCAATATTATCATACCTATGGTGAGTTTAAGTCACTCTGACTCCTCACATATAAAACCTTAATATGCCCAGTTAAATATACAGAAGAGGGATAGGAAGTATACAGGTTGAAACTCCCTACAGCTATACACTCCATCTTGGAAGTATACAGGTTGAAACTCCCTACAGCTATCCACTCCATCTTATACAACTGATACACATACATGTGAAAAAGATAAATAATCTCCAATATACATATTAGATAGGGCTTAAATCAAGTTCTACACATTCATCCCTCTTAAAAAAAGACCTCAATGACAACATATATTTGTTCTAATTTACCCAATATATATTCAGATATTAAGCAGTTTATCCATAGATATTTTATCTACTGTGGGAGGAGATATGAAGTTATCGGAAGAATGAGGTAAATTTATTTAAAAAATATATTTTATATTTGAAACACTGAAGCCATACACCCCATAAGATCCTGATTTAGTTTGGGCTCACAGCCATTTTGGTATTTAAAAACCACTGCTGACACATACAACTGATAAATGACACAAATATTGAATAAAAGTACTTTAAATTCATATTTTAGAAATTATAAGCTAGTAAAAATAATATGCTTTATTTTATTAGGGATTTTTTTTTAAAAAAATTTACCTTCATAAAATATTCAAAATATGATGACTCAAAGTGCTGGAATTTGCAGGGAGAAGGAAGGAAGGTTTGGTCGATATGAAGTATCGTCCAAAAGTGGCAGAAGTCTGATCAAACCAAACATATAATTTTCAAATACTAAAAAATTATACTATATGCCCACATGAAATAAAGCATATTATTTTTACCAGCTTATACTTTCTAAAATATAAATTTAACATACTTTTATTCAATATTTATGTCATTTATCCGTTTGATGTGTCAGCAGTGATTTTAGCTGGTCTTTAGATTTCAAAATGGCTGTGAACGCAAACTAAATCGAGTGAAGTGGAAGAATTTCATTATGCTTTAAAAACAAAATCACGTTTGATTTATCTATGAGTACTTCATTTTCATAATACTAATCCAAATTTATATGCAGCTTTGTAATACCATCATGATGATGATCATGCCTGTGATTTAATATTCCAAATGATTTAGATATATATAAAACTCATCGCAGACCAGATTAAAAGCAAATTATATAAATGACAGAAGGAACTAAAGAAACAACTGTAGATTGGCCTTCACAAAAAGAAGACTTCTAACACTTATCACACCGACAACATGAAAGACAGACGCTTATCATATATGTTACCATTACATTCAATAATATTTCTTTTTTATAAATTTTGTTTTTATTTTATGCGCTAATTATATGTGTGTGACAGAGACACCATTTGTAGGAAAAGTTAAAAAGTATATTGAACATAGATAATGTGATTGAAATGTTAATAGAATAAATTTTGACATATATATAATTGCTATATAGAATAAAAACAAGATTTGTAAAAAAAAAAAAAAAAAACTATTACTGAATCAAATAGTAATATAATTATATACTCATATATATAAAGGATCATTTCATATTCTCTTTAAAAAATAAATGGAACTTTTACAAACTTAAATTTTATTTTCAAAATAAAAAATACAAATTTCAACGACTTTTTTGTACATCTCAACTTTATATTCTCAATTATGATTTAAGAGTTAGTTTCAGATAAGTTCAGCCTTTTAATTGGACGATATTGTTTAAGAGATTAGCCACACCTTCGAGAGACTGGCAATCATTAAAAATAAAATAACATGAAATGTTTATTAGCTAACTGTAACCTTTTAATTATATGTTCAAAATAATTAGTACTTATTATTGATTAAATTGTAATTGAAATATTGTAATAATAAGTTGGGTTTATTGTCAATCTTATATATATATTAAATTCTTAAGCTGAAGGCAAGTTGAAGTAACTAGATAATAGTATACAGCGATCAAGTGATAACATTTAATCACTGTCATTTGTAGTTTGCGTCTTTAATTTATTCTAGATTCTTAACCTAGCAACTTCTCAAAATAATGAAAAAGCCCCTAACATCATTTTCAATAGCAATTTAATTCTTGGTGTTAATAAAATACAGTTACCATGTGTCAAGGATAGCAAAAAGCATAAAAAGTAGATCTATTTAATATATTTTATTGGTTTTTTTTTAAAAAAAAATATTTAATTGTGGGGGAGGGAGGGGGTACTACACAAAAATTCTAATAAGACCACTTAAAAAATTGGGGGAAATAATCTAAAAAAAAAAAAGAGAATATATAGAAATGTTTACAAATCTAAAAACAAAAATAGAAGAGTTTTTAAAAGCAATAAATCAGAGAAATATAGTATAGTAACTTAAGAATACATTTCACTGATAGATAACGTGTTACTTTAACATAAAATCACAATTATTAAATAAAGTGTTCTTAATAAAATGAATAACAAAGAGTACCCATCCAAAATATTATTTAGTTCCACATTGATAAAATGCCTTTGACCTTTAGACATTTCTTCATCGCGTATGGTTTAGCTCAGTGTTTCCCAACCTGTGGTACGGCTGGTTGGTGGTACACGAAAAATAATCAATAATGGCGGACATAAAAAAAAAAAAATCATAAAAATATTATAGAAACGTTTTTTTCTATAATTCATAAAAATTATTTTAATTAATAATATTATACAATAAAGTTGTTAATATGTACAGTCGATAACGATCTTTAATGTTAATGATACAATTGAAATTATGATTAAGAAATTAGATTTTTGGAAACAGTAATATATATATAAGTATCGAAAACAATCAACTGGAAGTATTTGAAACTCTACATATTTTTTTGTTTGAAAATAAGGTTAGTCTGTCTCAAGATATACGAGAAAATATAATAGCACATTTAACAGGATTAAAATTGTCTTTCATGGAATATTTTCCAAAACCCGAAAACACAAATGATAATTGGATTTCAAACCCCTTCTATGCAGAAAATTTAGAAAAAGCTACATCATTATCAATAAAGGATCTAGAAAATTTAATAGAATTATCATGTGACAGAACTTTACAAGTAGAATTCAAACGATACAATCTAATTAATTTTTGGTTAAACATTAAATAATATGAACAACTTTCTGAGAAAGCTCTTAAATTATTATTACCGTTTACTAGTACAAAATTAGTAGAAAGAGCTTTTTCTTCATATATTTAAAAAAAAAAAAAAGAATCGAAACAGAGTTGTACACTTAAGGGTATACCTCGCATCTTTTGAACCAAATTTCAAAAAATTATGTTGTTCGAAACAAGCACAAAGATCTAATTAAATTTATTTTATAAAAATATTTGATTATGATAAGCAAATATATTAATTGGTTTTTTATAATTTTGTGTTTTTATTAAAACCATTTATTAGTAAATGAAATATGATAAAATAGTAGATAAATAATGAGTCGGACCAAGGCAAATCAATCTAAATTATTTAATTTGAAAGAATGTATCAGAAAAGGATTATACCCAGAAATTAGACTCTCCTTAATTCTTGATCATCTATAAGCTAGTATTTAATCATCAAAATTTTAATCCTATTAACTTAATGCTGAACAATATAAAGAAAACACGAACAAGAGATAGCCTGATAACCCCTGAAGTTATTTTTACCATGACTTGGGACATGCTGGATTTATCCTCTCCATGGCCCAACCAATAGCAAGATGCTCTGAAAAAGAGAAAACAGACTCAAATTCGGGAAAACCAAATGAAGGAATGAGAAAACACGTTGAACAAAATATGTACCAAATAACCTTTAATGTAATAATGTAATCAATCTTTAATAAATTATTTTGGAAATAATATGAAACTTTGAATAAACACATACATATAAATATGTTACAGTGAGTTTATAATTTCAGTGAGTTTATAATCTGGCATGACATTTAGGCATGTTTCAATGTAATTTGTCTCATTATGGGATGTGAATACTTACATGGTCACCCTATAATATTTATAATGCAAATAAAATAACACACTCACAATAACAAATTTCACGAAATAGTCATTTTTACGAAGTGGTACAATTTAGCGTGATGTACTACCAAGTGGTATGCAAGCCAAAAAAGGTTGGGAAACGCTGCTAATAATAAAGAGATGTTTTCCAAGAACTAAATTTCTAACTCAAACTATCATTGTAGTGTTTGAATATCACTATGACTTATCAAGAAAATAATGATTCACATTTATTTATTTACTGTTTAGAAGAAACATACTCTCTAGATAGAAAAAATTCTCTTCTGTTCACCCTCAAAGCTTAGAGAACATCTTTTTACCACCAAGTGGAAAGTAATAAATAATAATTGCAGATTTTAGTTCACATTTGTGTGTGATTTTAGTTTATAGCTATATACTATAATACTTATATGACTAGTTCCTTCATAAGTTATGTGATATTTGAATACCAAAGTGTCAAGTGAAGGTAGAGATTTTAAGTTTATGAATCTATCATTTCCTAGTGCAGGGATGCCCAACCTTTATATTGACGTGAGCCAGTTGAGAATTTAAAAAAATTTGGGGAGCCACAATTATATATTGTATTTTTCATATTACATTTATAAACATAATTCACAAACTAAAAAAAACTGGTGTAATATTTTAAAAAGAAAAAAAATGTAAATACATTTTATTTATATTTATTTATTAAAAATTTTGTAACATACATATAAATTACAATTACAGGAAAAGTATATTTTAATTATTTTATTTAATATGAAACCTGACACTGCATATCGTTATCGTTTGTATTGTAAAAATGTTTATTTTTTAGTGTGCACACGTGGCATCAAGGAACATAAAATATTTTATCAATTTTTCTTGAAGAGTGCAATTCGAGCCACATGTGACTCATGAGCTACGAGTTGGGCATCCCTGTCCTAGTGCATCAAACCACAGAGGGCTAAAGAATAGTTTTTCAAAGTGAAATAATAGCTAGAGGATGAAAATATTATGGTACAATCAGTGCCAGATTTAGACTTAATGAGGCCTTAAGCTATATAAAGCCACAAGGCCCCTAGCATTTTAAATTAAACCAGCTAATTTCAGAAAAACTTCAAAATATTTATACCATTTAAATATATGGATAAGGAAAATATGTGGTCATTTAATTTTTATTAAAAGAAATAATAAAAAATGTGTTTGCAAAATCACAGAAATTATATAATCTTCTAAAAGGTTCTATGTTCCAACTTAAAACATCTTTTTTCTTAATTTCCTAAATGCAAAATCATTAATTATGCCATCAAAAGATATGCAGGGTAACATGTAACTTTCTATACTCATGATGCTAAATGCAGACAATTTTTCTTGAGACATAATTGCCCTCAGTTCATTTTTTTATTCTCTTTAGCTGTGAAAATGTTACCATTAGACACAGGAATAGTTGTAATATTACTTCAACATTATGGAAAACTAACTGAATCTTGTCTTGAAAGATGATTTAATGTAGATCTTTGTGTTAAATTTGTTCTTTTTCAGGATAATTGTGCATGACATAATCATGGAATTGCCTCAGTTCACTTGTGAGGTTAATATCAACATTGTGTGGATATTCTGAATATCCCCAAAATAATAATAATATGAAATCTTTCATTAAGATATCTACTGTTTTATGTAGTTGTTATACTGAAGCTTCTAAATCAACTAAAAATCAAAAATTATTTGCATTATAGATTGTTGTTCTTTTTGTCAAATTTTCTTCAAGGTTGTTTATGATACAAATGAAGGATTTCATTCAAAACTTGTCTCTTGCAGAAATCTTTTCAACAGCATCATGTGCAGCTCCATTATTAGCTTGTTTTTTTCTCACCCTCTTTCTTTTTTCTGTACAATTATATTCTACATCAGGCAATCTAGATTTAGCTTCTTTTTCAATATCATCAAAATTTTCTTGAATTTTTTTTTTAATATAGTGAGAAAGCAACCTGTACACATTTGCATATATTGTAAGTGCAATTTTTGCATTCGGAAGAGACATCTGGTTTTGTGAAATTCTTCCAGCAAATGATTCCATAAAATGTAGCATAAGAACAAATTCCAGTTCCTTCATTTTTTCAGGAGACTATTAGCTCATAATACTGTGGCTACTTTTTCATTCTCATCAGCATAAATGTGCCTTAGAGCATCTATGATTGGCTTATAACTCACATATGTGGTAGACAGTGCTTTGACATGTGTTTCACCCCTAGTGTCAGACTGTCTCTTTAGTACTCTGAGTTTTCAAGGAAGATAACATCACAGATCACCTCTTTATAGAAGATGAAAAGAAAGTGTGTAGCTCTTGAATAACAGCAAAAAAAGTTTACTGCATCTAATCTGCAATCTACAGCAGCATGGCCAACAAGATTTAGTGAATGTCTGGCACATGGAATATATATATATATAGCATGCTTGTTTAACTCAAGGATTTTTGTTGCATTCCATTGGATTTACCAGCTATATTTGCTGCACTATCATATGACTGTCTTTGACATTTAGTGAAATCAACTTTGCAGTCCTTACTTATATAATCTACCACCACACATGCCATACCTTTCACCACTGTGGTTTTCCAACTCTAGGAAAGTTAGAAAGCATTAAATATGTAAATAATCACCAGGTAATACATATCTTATTACAACAGTTAATTGAGCCATATGGTAAAGATATATATCTTATTACAACAGTTAATTGAGCCACATGAGAAAGATCTGGCATAGAGTCCACAAACAGACTAAAATAATCTGCTTTTCTTAGATCACCCAAAATTGACTCTCTTACTTTATTAGCCATAAGCTGTACAAGTTCATCAAATATGTTCTTTGATAAATATGAAGGTGACCCAGATTTTTTGTTTCCAGTGTTCAGTGTGGTTGGAAAGAAATAGATCAAATTTAGCAATAAATTCTTATAAATCAAGGTAGTTGCCATTAAGTTGATTCAAAAGTTTCATTGTCTCTTCTAAAACCCAAACAACATTCTGATAATGTGCATATCACTGCAACAACATGCTCAAGCATATTCTTCCAGTAAAACTGTTCTTCTGTTACTTGTTTTGCTAGTCCTAAGTCTAAGACTGACCCACACTTTCTTGTCAAGAATTTAAGCAAAGCTCTTCTATGATCTTCAGAGTTTTCATGACTTTAAATAATTGTGGGATTCAGAAAAATCTATCACAAGCTAGTTCTACAGTTGTCATTGAATGAATTTGAAGACAAAGAAATAAACACAATCATTTGTTGAAGAGTACACAAGCCATTTCTGATCATATGCTTCAGCATTAACTTTTCTGTGTGTGAAAAATACTTTTTGAGCAATATCTAACCTGATATTTGAATGAACACTTAAGAGTTTCAAATAAACCATTCCAGTATTGATACTCTGATGAACCTTTTAAGATCTAGTATTAGAATTCATCCTCTGTGAGGACACCCCATTGACTACTATTACTGAGTTTCATGAATTTTATTGTTTCAACTGTAGATGTTGATTTTGCAACAATATCCACACTCACACTGGCATCAGTTTCAAGACTCCCATCAAATGAGATTCTAGATTCTATGATCCCAGTATCAAAGTCAATAGACTATTGTTGTTTTTGACTGTCAAGTTTTGGCAATATTTCAAGTTGCTGTTTTCTTTTGGTTTTCTGGTATCCACTTTCAAATGTTCACTTCATTGTATGGCTGGAAACAGAAAAATAAATGCTAGAAAATAAAAGATTATAAACATGAAAAATAATATATATATAAAATTTCTTATATATTGTAGATAACATAGAATACCATGCTAGCTGTTCATCATCCTTGAATGTAAAATATGTGAAACAAATTATCATTTTAATATTCATATTTTACCTCTAACAGGTAATAACAAAAGATATGTAATATATATTTACCTTACAGTTTACACTGAGAGTGACTGAAAAGATCCAAGTTAATAAAAGGTGGAAGTTGGCATATATCAAATTGATGGTTTTATTCAATTTAAATAGGCTATAACAATTTAGAATAAATAAAAGTCTGAGATAATATATCCAAAATAATATTACTACAATTAAAAAATTTCTGGGGGAAAAAATGTTTAAATATATTAAAAGAAAATTACGTTTATGAAAAAAAATAGGATTTTTTTGAGACCCTGCAAATTGTGAGGTCCTAAGCTGTAGCTTATTTAGTTTAAACCTAAATCCAGCTCTGAGTATAATGACTATTCTTTACTTACGCAAGAAACTTTTTTCATCTAATTTATTACAAGATTTTTTAAACAGTTTTCAAAAATATATAAAAAATAATGAGATGCAATCAGGAAGCAATCTGTTTTGCTAATATTAAAACAACAAAAATAAAATATTTAAAACTATACTGTTTGATAGGTGATTCCGAGTACTCAATCAAATAACATATTTTAGTCAAAAAGTGAATTATTTCTATAAAAACAAAAGCATAATGGTGGATGAGAACTTATCACTTTAAAATACAAGTCCCATTTCTCAAAACAAATACTATTACAATTTTTTATTACCAATATAATTTACTGATTAGAACATTTGGAAAATTTTATTTTTGAATAGAAGTGACACTCTGTGCAACTAAAAATTTTAGATGATTAACAGTTGTTTGGTGCAGCAGTAGAGGGCAGAGTCTGAAGAAGTTGTAAGGTGTTTATTAATTTCTATTTTAATTGGAAATACTAAAATCATAAAAAAACACCCTAATAAAAATTTATATAAATTACTATACCAAATGACCCTCCCAATATATATTCCACATCTGCATTAAAAGCAGGTAATCCGCTTCACTGTTTTTCTCCAAAGCTATATAATGCAAATATGACCTCTAACATTCATTAAATGTCCATAGTTACAATAGATAGCTTACTCTAGGATATAATTATAAGAAAAACTTCTTTAAAAACCTATAATCTATAATGATAGGTTCTTAAAAACCCATAATCTATAATGATAGGTTCCATGCCATGTTCAAAGAGAATTGAAAAAAATTCAATAACCAAAGTTTATCGAAAAACTTCTTTAAAAACCCATAATCTATAATGATAGGTTCCATGCGATGTTAAAGAGAATTGAAAAAAATTCAATAACTAAAGTTTATCGAAAAACTTCTTTAAAAACCCATAATCTATAACGATAGGTTCCATATTCAAAGAGAATTGAAAAAAAATTCTATAACTAAAGTTTCTCCTTAAAAAATATGTAATAAATCAATTTTATGTCTTAAAGCTGTAAAGTATTTGCAAGATTCAATTAATAACTTCTTAGCCTAGATAAAGAGGGGAAAAACTCACAGCATCATGGAATAGCTCTTAATATGTGAAATTGTTTTTATAACAATTTTGTTATTATTTTCATCAAAAAATGAAAAAGAATTGAGAATGTGTAATTAGTAACTATCTTTGCAAGAGCAATTCTTTTCACCCTACTTTAAATTTATTTAACACCAGATGTTATAGTATTATAATATGGTCAATTTTCAAACTAGTCTCTGGCTTTGACCTTCATGAAAAAACAGTAGTTATCTAAAATATATAAAACCAGACTTGGTACAAAACTACATATATAGACAAATTGAGTTTTGCTTGAGTTCAAACCTTAGGATTTTTTTTAGTTTCAAGTTATATTCGTAAGGCTTACAGCCTTAGTAAATATTACTTACGTAATCAATGCGCATTTAAATAAATTTATAAGTACAACTTTAAATTATCGTAATAGATTTCTAACTATAAGATCTTTCCATTGACTCGTAAATCGCAAGATTTTGTGAGTACTAATGTGTAATAGGAATTGTGGACTTAATCAGTGAAGTATTGAATAGCTTCACGCTCTCAGATCTAACCGCTTCAGCGTCACCTATTCATATAGAAAGTAGGTTGAAGTAAAGAAGGGTACCTCTCTTTTCTTCCAAAGCATAAGCTTGTGGTTACGACCTGTAGAGATCCCTATCTTTGCATTTTCATGTGCATATTCTTAAGGTTTACAGCCTTAGTAAATATTACTTAGCTTGAGTTAGATAAATGATAATTACTATATGCATAAGTAAATTAGTTACAGATTTGAGTCCTCATTTTCAGTGATGAAGATAAAACCCAGAGGCAGTCTAGAGGTGGGAATATTATAGCACTATAACATCTAATATCTGACGATTACTCAAACTTGTAGTAGATAGCTCTAGAAAAAGTAAAGAGAAATGTTTTATGTGTAATTATTGAAAACTCAAAAATAAATTGACTTTGAAAATAGTTGTCTTATTCTCTAATTTTATTATTGTAGCAAAAAAGGAAATAGTTAAATTCATAAAAGTTGCATACATTACAAATATGCATTACCATATCATCTATCCTCCCTCATAGTTTGTTAATCTCAGTGATTTAAAAAAAAAAATCAAGATATATTTTAAAAAAAACACCAAGAAAAATAAATTTTATAAAGTATGGATTATTTTACTATTCAATGATACATTTTTAATTTAATAAAGATTAAATGTTCACTGAATCAGGAAATGGGGGGGGGGGGTAAGAGAGTGAGGTCTTTCCTTGATATATGCACTTTTGCCATAGTTTCTTTAAAATTATCATATCTTATTTTTAAATGTTTTTTTTTTTAAATTCTTAACCCAATAAGACTAAATCCTAAGACCATTATTATCCATGGATATAAAATTCTGAAAACTAATTAGTTTTTAGTGAATCCTCATGTGGCACATAAAATTAGAATACATTAGATTATGGCATTATATTATTCTTTATTAATTTTATAGCAATTTTAATGATTAAAATGTGGTAATTAACCCACAACATTGTTACTGGTATAAATCAACATCACTAGAATGAAATTTAAGCCCCACATTGTAAAAATAGAAAATAATTTAGCAATCAGCTGTCATTTACAATATTGTTAATATATTTAATAAAATCAGAGATTCAATTTAAAAAATTTTAAAAAGATTATCTCATTTATTTTGGGATAATACATTCTCCAATAATAATCTGGAGAAGATCATTTATATAAACAACTAGATCATAAAAAAATCAACTTTTTCAATGTGTAGAAATTAATCAAAAGCCTGATTAATCTTGATAAAAGAATATATTCGCATATTCTTGTAATGACTCAATAAAAGTTCCTGTATCAACATAGCTAAAAATTGAATGAAGTCTTGTTATTCAGAATCATTCTTAGGTGTTACTAATTATTATTACAGTAAAGATATAATGTTTCCACTTAGAATTTGTTTATATTTAGCCCAGGCCAAACAAAAGACCTTGTTGGAACCAGTCTGGAGCTATGGTGCTATATAGTTTCTTTTAAACCCGAATGCACGACATTGTATACATAGTAATAAGCAAAAACCAACATATGGATCATATAGTTATTTTTATTTTATGATAATTATAAAACTAATTATTTAGAAGAAAAAAACAATTAATTGAAATATGTAACAAGAAGCGTGAGTAGGATTTTGATTTTAAAAATTAATTATAGTATACAAATTTTAATTTTATACAGAATAATTACTAAGATAACCCCCCCTCCCCCGCCCTTCAACGATAAATAAATAATAAAACCTGCATATTAAAACAATTTAATATCTAATTCGAGCGAATCTTTACACAGAACTTATTAAAGAAATAAATTGTATTTTTTACCTTTTATTCAAGCAAAGAATTTTTCACTGATTTTCCAATAGTCAATTTCCTTTATATTTTAATAAATGATATAAAAATTAATATCTTCTAAAACTATTCTTTATGATCAAAAACATATTATATAACTTTAAAGGTAAAAGAATACGAAAAAAGATTATTAAATTTAATAATTAATGCAAACTATTTAGACGTAAAGTTCAGCAACGATTATGATTTAAAAAGGAAATCACATAACTTTTTTTTTTTTTTAAATGTCAATCGTTCTATATTATTTGGAAAATATTTAATATTCTAGTGGCTTTTAAAATAAAATGATGACTAAAAATGACTTTTTTACATAAATGTTTTTGATCCTAAATCAGATGGATATTAAGTGACTAAAAATAATTTCAGTTTAATAACGAACGCATTAAATTTTGTGATAGATAACTCTAAATATTGTAACATTAGAATAAATTCTGTTATATTTTGAAGCTTCCATCTTTCTATACATATTTATGAGAGAGAAAAAGCGAATAAGCCAGCACTTTTCATTTGCCCTTTCAAATGTCTTCATTGTATTTGTTCAATCTTTTTAAGTTTACACATTTGATAAATTTGATAACAACAATGCTTAATGCTTAGTATTCTTATTAGGTGCCATTAAGTTCTGATGAACTCCTGGAAATCATATAAACAGAATCTCTCCAGAATGACTTATTGCATATATATAAAATATACAAACCATTATACAATTACAAATATCCAGTAACGCCCTCTGTTTAAAGATCCATATCTCAATAATAGCAAACCTTAAAATGAAACCACTTTAAGGTTGTATGCTAAATGATGTTAAATATTGAAATACAGACCTACACAAACACAGAGCAAGAAATTTTTAAATAAGCAAACGATCTTAAATTTTGCTAATAAACTAATAAGTTTACAAAGTTATTAAAGACAAACTAAACATTAGATTTTAATCTTTAAACTCCTCCCAAACTATAAATGAAAAGAAAGTTACTGTTAACACTAACTGAAATAATTATAGAAAATATACAAACCATTATATGATGTGATGTGATGTATTTGGCTTAAACAAAGTCAAGAATATCTCAGCAACTATGCCCAGATAAACCTGTTAGCCACTTTATTTTCCATTCCCCACTCTAAGTCTTCCCATATTCTGCCCCATCCCATTTCCACAACATAATCTTTGTCAACTCTATGGCCTTTAAATCTAAATTCTCCTTATCTTTTCGCAAACCCAGCATAAAAACTAATAACTCACTTTCTGTATAGTCACTTTGTTCATATCTATTCTCCCATAACTTCATTAGCTGTACCCTTTCTGCTTTCAAGCATTTACATTCAAACAACAGATGCCTAATATTTTCTATACCTTCCTTACACAATTTGCACGCTAAATCACCCATATTTTTCCATTATACAATTACAAATATCCAGTAACGCCCTTTGTTTAAAGATCCATATCTCAATAATAGCAAACCTTAAAATGATACCACTTTAAGATTGTATGCTAAATGATGTTAAATATTGCTCTGTGTTTGAGTAGGTCTGTATTTCAATATTTAACATCGTTTAGCATACAACCTTAAAATGGTATCATTTTAAGGTTTGCTATTATTGAGATATGGATCTTTAAACAGAGGGCATTACTGGATATTTGTAATTGTATAATGGTTTGTATATTTTCTATAATTATTTCAGTTAGTGTTAACAGTAACTTTCTTTTCATATTTATATATATATATTGTAACGGGATGGGGTGTGTGAGGAAATTGGTGGAAAGTAGAATTGAACTGGGGTGATGGAAACATCAACACTCCCAGTCCATTTAATGAAATACAAATATCAATAATTTGAAAAATTATCTATAAGTAAATATTTAAAGATATAAGAGTATGAGATTAAAGAATCTCTGAACATTGAGAGATCAGCCAGCCAACTCAGAAGAGCAACTACAAATATAATTAGTTATCAACCAGCATTATAAATAAAAGTAAGTATGAGTACTTGAGAGAAATAACCATCCATCATCATTAATGTGAATAATCCACAATAAAATACAATAAAATCAACAGTCAACTTTGTGACTGGATTGGAAATGAGTCTTCTTTAGACCAGGCTAACTACTGAGCCCTTGCCAGCTTGGGCAATTATATAAACATGACTTGGATGCACCAGCTTAGTGCCCATCCATTAAAATACACAATAATCAGAAATCAAAACAATAATGCTGGGACATTAAAACATGCTGATCATCATCAATGCTCTGGCCACTTAGTACCATTAATGTACTGGCCAACTATAAAGTTAAATTTTTAATAAGACTAAAGTAAAATAAAAGATAATAGTGCATGGGCTTTAAAGAGTATCCTCTTTTGCGCCAACCAGGATGTTGATTGATCATCTCTGGATGCCCAAAGCACCAAACACATCCCCATTTATCCGTGTCCGAAATCTAACTCAGGGAACATGGGCTGTGACCAAGAGATGATGGAATACAATTTTAACAATTAAATATAAGTTTATTAATAACAATTTAAAAAATGGGTATTTAAGGTCTTATAGGTTAAGAGTTCTGATTTTGAATGATATACAATATTATATACACAATTAAAGTTATATTGATTTAGAATATTTCTTAATAAATTTCTACAAACGCATATATATATATATCCGTACACAGACGTGCGTTTTATAATATACAAGGAATACATTTCAATTAACATAAAATGGTCATATATATAAAAAAAAAAATTAAACTTTACATGTATATGCGCACAGACGCGCGATTTAGGTATATACAATCAATATTCAATAACAAAAGGCTTAAATTTGCATATGTGTCCTATTTGACAAGCATTGAGATATATTTTCATAATTAATTCAATATTGAAAGTATATAGAATCCTGTTGCTTAATTCTTTCAGAAAGTTTAACAACTTTTTCTTTTTTTTATTATTTTAATTCAAACAAAATTATGCTTGCATTTAAGTTATGTATTCTTTTAACGTCATTTTTTTTAAAAGGAATTATCAAAACAATTTCTTCAAAAATATATAACAAATCGTCTTTGAAGACATTTGATTCAAGCAAATTAATTGCTTGTTTTGGTTTAAGTTATTAATTTATAATTTTATAAGTCGTTTTAAGGAATATTTTTAAAAAAGAACTCACTGTATATACACGCAACGCGTTTATCTGTGGTTCCCTGTGTTTAGATACGTCAGCATATATGTAATTATTTATTCAGCAAGCTGGTTTTTTTGGTCCATTAGAAAAATGTAGTCCAGGTTTGTTGTCATCATCAGGTAAAATTATCCAAGTAATTAGTTGGCATGCCATGAGCTTACTTTTGTAGTCCAAGCATTTGTCAAGCTGTCTTCTGGAACATATTTAAGCAGCTAGTTGATGCATTTGAAGTGACCCTGGCTTCATGAATCAAAACTGCAGTAAACTATAAGGCAGCTACTGTCCTGTCCTTAGATCTTCATAGGAGCTTTATATAATTCTGCTAGCTATTTTGTCCTCTTTTTTTGGCTATTGATTTAGAAGTGACCCAGCTTTAACCAAAACTCCCGTGAAGGAAAATAGTAGCAGCTCCTGCTTTCAGCAACATTAGTTCATGGTAGCTTTTCTGCAAACTCTCTGCTACAGCCAACAACATACTGCTCTCTTCAAAATCATTATCCAGACTGGCTGATATTTTTTATCAGCTCTTTTATAAACTCATCTAAGGTGATTAATTAACAACAGAGTTTCTATTTTTATCTCACTAATCTCTTTGAAAACATATACATGTTTTTACTTAGGAAATTTCTAATAGATAAAAATTTTGTTTAATTAATTAAAATTTCAAAAATACAATAGGGTGTTTTTAAATTTCAAAATCAGAGTAATAATTAATAATAATGCAATATTTATATTTATTCAGACCTTTTAAAAGTTTAATTTACAAAACAATTTTTATTTTAAATCAGAGTTATTATTTAATCCTTTACTTATTATTTTATTTTAGGAAATATAAAAAAAATATCTACAAAAATTTATTCTGTGTTTATTTCTACATTTCTTTTATTTTCCATATATATACGCACACACACTATATTATTATTGGTGTGCCATGTAACCCAACCGGTTACAATATATATACCAAATGCATTAACAGCTCATTGATTATCATATGTAAAACACATTATACCAAAGAATACTTAAATAAACAAATAGAATATTTCATCAGCAGATAGATGCTATTCTTTTGGTTTATTTAAGCAGTGGTTGTCAAAATATCATTATCATATACATATAAAATGCCAAAAGTTAATCTAACCAATGTAATAAATTAAGTATACCAATTCTCAATAAAATCACTAGCCACAATTAAATTACAAATCCATTACCAATGGTTTTCCGGCCAAGGCAGAACTGTCATATGCATACATATAATATATTTACATAATTCCAAAATTTATATCTCTTTCCTGTGTGAATGTAATGTTAATATAAATGTTCGGGCATTTATACAGAAAAGATTTTGTCTGAATATTTTTATTCATGCTTAGCATGCTTTCAATATAATACATATATTCATAGCTCATTCATTTCTTTAGTGTTCCTAGTCAATAAATATGCGAGATATCTTTATTCATCATTTAAATTTATGTAAATTTGTTATTCAGAAATATTTGAATATTTTCATAATGATCTCTTCTTTAATAGGGATATGCTAGATTCTTTTTTGTTTATGGCAAATCTACTTTTAGCTATTGGCCCAGTCTCTTTAACTTTTAGTTTTATATCTTCACTTTCATTTAATTTCAGCTTTCATCAGATCAAATTTATAACCTTTCTGTTTCTCATGGTCTATAAATATATAAAATATTCAAAGCTTTCCATGACTCTGTTATGCAAATATTTGTGCTGGTCAGCCATATTAATAGATTGGCCCTTGATTCCCCATAATATGTGGCATAACAATTAATTTTATTGCATTTAATTTTATAGATGATGTGGTGAGTTGACTCTGTAAGCAGTTTATCTTTACAATTGTTGAGTAGATTGTTCAATGAAGGGGGAGAATGAAAACTCATGTTGTATTTTTGAGAAAATATTCTTTTTAGTTTTTTTAACATATATGGGCATATCCATTTTTTATCTCCCTAGTTTAAGGATGTACTGATTTATGTTGTTTGCATCTGTTATATGCCAAATTTTGTAAATGTTTAATGTATGCATCAGTGTTGCTTTTTCTGTCTGTTCCCAGTTTGCATAATCCTTTTATACCAGCATATGCTCCTCTTATGTTTAATAGTTTCAATATCATTTTATAGTTTAAGGTATCAAACTCCTTCTGAACATACAGATCTAGAAATTTAATACCCTGGTTTTTGTCCTCTATTTCAATAGTCCAACTTAAAAAAGATGTCTGCTCTAATTCTTGAAGAATTTTTGTAATTTTATCTTTCAGTTGCACAGACTAAGGTCTCATCCACATATCAAACATATAATACATTCAACAACAGATTTAGAAATTTTGAAATGACAATTTTCCATCCAGTAGTGTTTCTTATTTGTTATGACATAACATCTTCATTAATTCATTTCAATACATCCATCGTAGTCTTTTTTATGTGTGTTATAATTACCATTTGGTAACAGTTCACCAACTATTTCTATGAATCTTGATCATGGGACTGAGCCAT